>JASEVX010000004.1:83656143-83756243 GCA_031761405.1 Serripes groenlandicus | reverse complement strand
GACAGTTAAATACAATGTGATTCCCGTTTGACGGTTCGGGGTCTCATTGCAAACACAGACTCAAAAGCGTATTCACTGTCCGTATATACATGTCTGTTATAAAGACCTAAATGCATCTTTTGTAGGAAGGCAAGCAAACTTATTGTACACCAATGTAACTTTAACTGATGGCCACAACCGAGATCATTTAGAAACAATATCACCAAATGCCGCTCATATCTCTTTAGACATTTAAATTACGAAACATAACGTATAACATAAATGCATTGTAATACAAACGCTCCAATCCGATTATGTAATAGACGCTTTAAAACAAGATAAATTTATATACTCCCTTGTGTTTTTGTGCAAATGAATTAAGACATGGAAGACTGTGGTTGCACCATGCTAGCGTACAGTAGTTTTAAAAAGCCTCGTGTCATATCTTAATCGGATTTATTCGAGTTCATGGTATGATTGTATTTCAAAGGCGTATAATTGAAGATGGCACGCATGGAATAAATTTGATATTACACTGACCTCAGACAATTTAGATATTATACAATTCTACGACTCACTGTAAAACCCTTTGTTTCAGATACACATTTAACGATTAAGTGTTACGCATCCATCGCTATATTGTTTCTCGCTGCTTTGACAATTTTGTATATTCCCTTAAGTATGCGTTCGGAGCCATTGTTAAATATACCATTTTGGACTGTTTGCAAATGTCACGATTTTAGTTATCAACTAGCATGATATCAACTGTATAATTATGATCCTCATGTTCAATGACGATGGTAAAGCAAAACATTTTGGAAACTATCACAGCACAGAACAAAAACACGAACAAATTCTAACAAATCCACCATTCGCACGAATACATATGGGAAATGTGATTTTAGAAAAACGTAAAAGAAATGTTAATATTTGCAATAAAATCAAATTTGTATAATGGGCAATTCAACCATATTTTGCAAATAACACGCATGTTTATGTATTTGATTATTCCTTGGGATAAACAAATTCCATCACAATAGCAGATATTTGAGACTTTTTGTCTGTATCCACCAGTCCTGTTCACCGGAATACTCCATCAAGTATATACTCTAGATCCAATACTTCAACACATAGACAAACACCGCCTCAATGGTGTAGAGGTATAGGGTCCGCCTCGGGTAAGGGAGGTCGAGGATTCGAATTGCAGTCAGGTCATAACAAAGACTTTCAAAATGGTAGTAATTGCTTCCCTCCTTTGCGCTCAGGGTTGCGGGATTAGCATTACGACTGACGGGCTGGTGTCAGGATAAATGGACCAGTAGTACTGGTTACTTACCAAGGAAACGCCGTGATATAACTGAATCACTGTTGAACGCGGCGTAAAACACCAAACAATCAACAGACACAAACAACTGCAGTATTTTAACATATTGTCAACAATCACCAGGCCATTAACCATACTCTTCATCCCTCTCTCTTTTCTTTTTTTTTTGTGTACGGTCAGGGACTTATCTACGTCCCTGGTATGGTGAAAAATATATACACAAATATATGTCGTAACTCTATTTCTTTGTATATTTAGTTTATTTACTAATCTATAGTCTGGTTTATACATACATATGTTTTGTCATTCCACGTACCTCTTGTTACATTACTATGTATTTTTCTGAGTAAAACATAAACTTGTAAAACATTAACCTCTTCTGTAGGTGTCTGATGAATACGAGGCCGAACGCCATAGTTAAAACCGAAACTACTGAGAGCTTCAACCCAAAACTACTGAGAGCTTCAACCCAGCTCCAACCCAAAACTACTGAGAGCTTCAACCCAAAACTAAACATCGTTAGCGCGACATTATTTATTTGACAGACACTTTTCGACTCCTGTGGATTTTCTGTTTCAGGAATCATTACTCGTTCTCCCTGAAACGAAATGGGATTGCACGGATTAGCCTGCACGGAATGTCCAGGCTGATCTGGAATGATACATTACGCATTAGTCCATACTATTGGTTTTCACGTGGAACGGCTCAAATTATCGTGAAAAGTTAACATTTCATAAACATTTCTTTGATAAATAGTTTAGTATTTATATATGAAAAAAGTCCATTATAAGCAGACTTTTTAACCCTTTCCCTCATACGATAATTCTGCAGCAGACGGCTTTGAACATATTTTGTCAAATAATGGAAAATCTCTATAATTGAATGGATAACCTATGACTAAAAGTGGAATACATTGTGACAAAAGGAGAAATTGCATGTTTTGTGCAATTTCTTATTTTGTTACTATGTTTTCAAAAAGCCGTCTGCTACAAGGGCGTCAGAAAGCGTCTATATGAGGGAAAGGGTTAAATCTTTGTACTCTTGTCTATGTGTATGACACGATGGGATCAGGCGTATTCCCTGACTTTTAATTGCATTATGTGTCTTAATGCATTATGTGTCTTTGTATTATGACAACATTGCACACATATCAGCTGATATGAAAGACTACATTTAAGACATTGGTCTACAACACAAAGGTTCAAGGTTAAGCATCAAGATCAAATGTCAAGATTCCCTGCATTTCGTCCACTCTATGTAAGTTAAAGGGGGAACAGATTTTCTTTCAAAAGTTTCGTGACTTATTTCTTTGAATGAATGTTTATACATCTTTTATTTTGAGTTTTATCAAATTATTTTATTAGCATACTTATAAGTTTTATATTTCTTCTTTATTTTATAATCTCGTTTAAAGAAAAGCTATGCTTCGACTTGAAATCTTATTATATCTGATCTATTATGCTTTCAAACAATTTTACTGTTACAATTGACATTTATTGATGGATTTGATAGTTCTTAACTATAAAATCTTAACAGATCATAACAAAACGAGACATTTTCCTATTTTTACAAAATTTCTTAAATTCCTGACTAAATGAGAATACATACATATTATAGAATATTGCACACTTAACTTAACTACTCCTTATTTGTTTCTATCGCAAATTTGCTTGAAATACAATTCTTGGTTGATCATCAAAGTTTGAAAAATATATATTATTGAGATAAACTGTTAAAAACGCTTTAAACATTGCATAAAGAAGATAAACATTTTCGGTTGTCTTCTTCAGATTTTCAGACATATAATGCTTCCTTTATGTATGACATATAGTCTCAACCCTTTCTCACAAACAACATCTCTGCAGTAAACGACGTTACACAAACTAATGGACAGTCTCTATAAATGAGAGTACACTTATTTAACCCTTACCCACCTCCTTTTGCCACTTTTTTTCTTAACTTAATTTAACAATTAAGCTATCTTTTATGGGGATTTCTCCGGTTTTTGTCACTATGATTTCAAAGTCGTCTGCTGCAGATGTGTTGTATGTGGGAAAGGGTTAATATATTTTAAAGCACGGTGACAACATAGGAAATTTCTTATCATGAGCAATTTATCATTTTGTCATTATGCTTTTGACAGTCGTAAAGGATTAAATAGTATAAAACCATTGTTTATGATATCTCTGTTACAAACTTATTGATTGCTGTTAAATCGTGCTTAAGTGTCTGCTACATCTTTGAGTTATATACAGCATGTCTTATCTGCCTGCAATACATCTTGCTTTTGTGCCCGATAGGCACGATTTTTTCATCCCCCTTTACACACACGGAGATCGACCATTGAGCGATCCAAAATAAGCCCGATCTCTCAAATCACCTAAATAGTAGTTTCTGTGTTAATGCAGTAAATTGCCATCTATAGAGATCTTGGAGCGACCATGGCGTTCATTGAGCGCTTATTGAGCGCTCATTGAAAGACACTTGAGAGATCAATGGATACTAAGCATCCTGCGGCGACCACTGGGAGTTTGCTGAGCGCTTGTTTTGCGACAAAGAGCGATCACTAGGATATCTAAGGAGATCGCAGAGAGATCGCTCAGAGATCAGGTGCGACAAAGATAGATCAATGAGAGACTGAAAGAGATCGCTGAGGGATCATGAAGAGTTCCTTGGGCGATCAAGGAGATTGTTGAGCATTTTTGGGCGACAGGGAACCTCTGAGTTTATATATGAGAAGTTTGTGGTGCTCTTGCATCAGTCTCTGACAAGCTGTTGAAGAGAGTTCAAGATGAACAATCAAGTGTTGATACATGGTGCAATCCTACTTGGTCATCAATTAATTATCCAGAACCAGCAGGCCATTGGATTCCAAAGGAGGAGGCAGAGGTGCAGCAAAAGGAGGCAGCTAATCTGATGGGTCCGCCCCTGGCTGAAACAAGAAAGAAGACTACAGTTTTGTGACAACAGACAGCTGATGCAAGAGCTTAGGCTGGAAGACGAGGGAGCACTCTTCAACTATCTGTGCATTGAGCCGGCCATGTTTTATGTGCTCTTGCAAAGGATTGGACCTAGGATCACCAAGGCTAATACGAACTGGAGAGAAAGTCTACAACCAATCAGGGTTTAAGTTAGCTGTGACACTCAGGTACCTTGCTACAGGTGAAACGTATCCCACGCTCCAGTACTCGCATCGTGTGTCATAGTCCACCATATCACTGTTTGTGCCAAAAGTGTGCCAATTCATCCGGGATGAATACAAGGATGAAGTCATGAAATGACCTGATTCACTCCAAAAGGAGCTTTCTGCATTATCTTCAGTCTGCATTCAGCAGTCACCTGCCTTTACAACAATCCATGCCTTGGGGCGGTTTTACTGTATAAATATAACACCAAAAGAACAAGGTTTAAAACATCAGATTTTGATCATGAACCATTATTATACAGAATAATACGAATACTAGAACACACTAACACAGTAATAACCCCTACTGATGGTAAAACAGAAACATAAATCAAGTCATAAGTCGGAGCGTAAAAATGTTATCCTAGTGAAACAGTTATACAGTGTTGGAACATGAACAGGTAAATGCGAAAAGGTCAGTGGTGTGACATTCTATGGGTAACAATCACTGCCATGGGTGGTACGAGGTGATAGTGGAGTGTTGAAGACTCGCATAATGCTGCTGCCATGTATGTCTAGTGACAAGTCAGGGGTGCTGTTGGGTATGGTTGTAGCTGTAGAGCTGCTTCGACCTTGGTTTATTCATGGTCGGAACCTGTTGCTGCATCCACTGTTGATCCATGGAGCCCCATACAGAAGTTAGATGTATCACCTGCACTGGTCACTGGTTAGATGGGGGGGCTGCCATATTTGATGTTTTGGTGGAGGCTGGCCGTAACCCCAAGAGGGTACTGGGTTCACAGGCGGAGGTGCGGACGATCCATCCATGGGAGCAGACTCTTTTGCAGCGTTATTCATCTCGACATACCGATAGAGGAGACCGGTCATGTTCCTCTGGCAACACCTCCATAAGTTGTGGTTCAAGCTTAGAACAGTTGAACGGATCCATTTAGTAAAGCTTAATTTTTCCTGGTTACCAGTGGGTGTAGGACGTTCAAGGAGCTGCTGCTGCAGTATCATTATATTATCACTGCGGTCCTCTAGGGAGGCAATGAGGTTATCATCATATTCGGCTTGCCTACTCTGGGTGGACTTACTTCTGGGGAGTTGTGGTGTTATTAGGAGTGTCACTAGCTTGGACATCACCATGGGAGACGAAAGTGCTGGGAGCTACGTCAGCAGTCTCATTTTATATGTGACATAGGATAGCCGTAGAGCAGGTAACTGGGCGATCTGAAAGTATACAATCACAACATTTCATAAATCCAAAATTTATTACAACTGTGAAAACATTAAAATAACGATCACGAAAATGAATTCTGAATTATTTCATTTAAACAGGGAACATGTGTTAATGAGATGATACTTTTCATTGGCCGCCTTTGCACAGCTTCAATGTGCACTCTAAGACATGAAAGGGTATCCATTAAACAGGTGGCCCTGTCTGTCATTTATTAGTTGCCTTGACCTGAATACGTGCTCATTAGCCTCGACATCTTTGTCCTTTTACTCCAGTTATATAACTTCAGGTAGTCCGCAGTCTTTCCTATATCTAAAGCGATCTGCTCCCAGAGTGTGTTTGTATAGTTTTGTGTTATACATCTCTGGATGTTCCCGCAACCATTCCAACATGTTATAATAATCAGCTGTAGTAGCACAGGAATTTTCCTTCTTTCTCTTCTTATTAGCATGGCTGCTGCCATAATTTGATTCGGATGTATGTATTGCCATGGTTGCATCTCTCTCAAGACCACAAGCACCATCAACACGAGGACCACGAGCAGGAACATCCGTATCAGCATCGGCCGAAGCCTAACATTTCCCCTGGCTTTCTAGAAAACTAAAATACTCCACACAACAATCTTCCAAGGCAGATGGCTAACTTTGCATGATCTGGCTGATTCATTATGTATAATCTTGAGACAATTTAAGATGAGAACACTATGTATACAGACTGAGAAAACTGTAATTTTTGACAAATATTTTCAAAAGTCCCATTTATAATGATGTTTGTTGGAAAGGGTAAAGTTTAGCCCCTTGTCTGATGTAAATTACTTGATTTCTGTGGCTAATCTGAATACATTGTCGGAATGGTGTAATTGATCCAAAATGAACATATCCAAAATGGACAATATTGTTCCTATTCAACAACATTTTCACTTTGAACCCCTATCTCCTTTTCTGGTTTTTAATTTGTAAAACATGAAACAGCATCAGATTATTTGTTAATAAGTACCAGACTTAGTGTCAACAACTGATTATATATACATGTATCTTAAATATGTTGTTTGAAAAAAAAAATGGATAATGAAAGATCTGATAAATATATTCAATATATATTTTATTGCATAAAACAATAAACAGTATGTTTATAGCAAATAAAGAAATTATAGAAAGTACGAACAGAGAAATGGATTTTCCAGAAGAATTTGCAATAATTTAACAGCAAATAAAGAAATTATAGAAAGTACGAACAGAGAAATGGATTTTCCAGAAGAATTTCCAATAATTTAACAGCAAATAAAGAAATTATAGAAAGTACGAACAGAGAAATGGATTTTCCAGAAGAATTTCCAATAATTATAAAAATATGATGTATAAATTTCGTTAAAACTTTAATATTAGAACGGTTATCAAAGCTGGATCAAACCTTGAACATGTACAGATTCTCAGAGTTATCAATGTTGATAACCATTCCTTTTTTTAATTGTTATTGCTCAATTATAAAAGCTTTTGAAAAGGGTACAGGGAGTAAACTATTTTCACTAGAAGCCTGGATAAAAATGTAATAAGTGTTTAAGTAAGACAACTCCCCACAACATAATTGTTTCATGTATACATTGTTAAGTTTAGTTGCTTCTTTCAAAACATGTACCGGCTGAGATTTGATCTTAGATTTACTCTTGTTAGACCAGGTGTTTTACCATTAAACTACAGTATAGGTTTTTATTTTGAGCAGCAGTTCATGAAAATATGTGTAATTTTATTACCAGTAAAGTATAAGATTTTTTTTGTTAGAATGAATGTATGCCAATTTAAATTTTACCATTTCTATTGTATAGATTATACAATTTCACACAGAAAAATGGATTTCACAATAAATTACATAGAAAACAGATACATTCCTGTGGTATTTCAGTTATATCAGAGGACAGAACACTTATGTGAAAGTTTTCTTTATTTTTCAACCAAAATGTTTATACAAATTTATTTGAATAAAAAGTATTTTGAGTGTTTGTTGAATTTAAAAAGAGATTGATCCTCTTTATCTACAGATTTCAATGCTCAGTTTGTTTTTACCTTATTTGAGTTTGATATAGTTAGTGTACATTGCCCTGTTTCATAGATCTATCATATCAAGCTCAATCGGCATTCAAATACTGTCGAAAACAATACGAACACGATAGAAATAAAAACACCATAAACTACAGGCATTCAGAAATTGTATATCTATTTTCTGGATATCCTTTCTCACCCCTTAGGACTTAATGAGACGCAAACACGAGGGTATAACCCCTTTCGACCGACGAGAATCAATTTTAACTGGCGATTTTGGGTTTTATTCCGAACAGTATCACCTGAATATTCACCGTCCGCATACTGAAATACTCATTCAGACAAAACAACTAGAAGGGTAGCCCTACTAGTTCTAAACAAATATGACTTTAAAGTCGAGTTTCATTAAGACCCTGAATCGATAGACACGGCTCAATTTAATAAGTACATACTAGTACCGCATGAACGAGGCTTGTTCCTGGATCATCAGTTACCGATGTTTTCTGAATAATTGTCTCTTTAATTCCCACTAGAACAGTTGTTACTCTTACTAAACTATTAAACTTTGCAACGTGTATGGGTCGATAAGCAATACTGTTTTAATGAATGAGGGGACATTAACGTTTGGACTACTTACCTTGCCCGCTGTCTATATAACATTGATTATGTAACTGGAATCACGATAACTTTATTATAATAATGTTTAATATGTTTTAAAAAACAATTTCTCTGTTAAGTCTACAAAACAACATATAGCAATCACATACAGATATAGCTCAAAACACCGGTATCTGATTGTCATATCTCAGAGTGGAGTGACACTTATTACTACTCCTCAAACTGGAGATAAGTTACTCAGATGAAAAGTTCGCCTATCCACAACACTGTAATAATATAACAATTCAGAAAAACAAACACGTCGATTGAACCGAATTAATAACCCGCTGTTAGATGGAATTGCCTCTTAAACGACCTGAAGCGAACGAACCCATTCGGTCGGTCTTTTTTTTTCTTAATTGATTTACCCTCGCCGTGCAAAACTAACTATTTGGCAAATAGCTATTGCATTTAGCTGCTCGCCAACCCATTGCATACTCCGTGATTAATAAGCAAAAACAACAAATGACCTGCAATAACATTCGAACCACTCTAAGTTCGTCATGAAAACCAGACCTTCACTGCAATAGCAAAATGCACGTATAGATCTGATCACTGCCTTTTTACAGATCGCTTCAGGTTGACTTTTGCATTTGCTAATCAAAATGTTGGATTACAAAATTGTAAGATACAAGTTTGAGAGATAACCCATATAAATAAACGAGATAGTAAAGCGGTGATGGCTTAGTGTTGGTTGTATAGTGCAATTTCATCGGCGGACAATTCGAACCTGCTCATGAATACTTAAATGAATAGAGTCGTTTGGACATATGTCAATGACATTGCTTTAAGATAGACCAGATTCGCGGGTCGTTTTCAGACTGTTCTTTCGTATTTAAACATTATTATGATTATAATGTTTATAACTAAGTTCCAGTTTATGTAATCGGAAGATAATGTGCGTTGTGTGCACCTTTACTCCTTCAGTGCCAATGGCAAGCTAGAGGTTTTTGTAAACAATACAGGTTCAGGTGAGTGAGCTCGTAACGCTGTTTCATCAGAAATCAACAATGTTTGCCTATTAGTTATCAAAATATTCCTAAACCCTATTACATGAAAATTCGAAGCGTCCGATTTTGAACATCGACTAGTCTACTTTATGAAATCGGCACCGACAGTTATGTTGGTAATTATCGCGAACCACCATATCATGTGGCGAGAACATGTAATAAACAGACGAGAGGTTCTTCACCGCTTTCAACCCCTTTCCTACATACAACAAATCTGACATTGAAAACATCCTATCAAAATGAGAACAATCTCTAGAAAAGTTTACTTATTGAATAGCCTTGAACACATTTTGCGAAATGAGAACTTGTTCTGACGCTTCTGCAGCAGATGCCTTTTTTGAAAACACTGTCACTAGGCCAAACTGAAGGAAACAATTGTTAACACTGTGGAAGTCAGAATGTTAATACTTATATGTTGAATGTTGTCAGAATGAGAGATTTAATAATATCTAGACTAAGTTTGAATACGGGTCATGTCGGCTCAAAACTTGGTCACCCGGTCACACTTTGGAACCGGAAACATCGTACGATTTCGGCTTTCGAGAGCGATAACAATAGAGGTAAATGTTAACAAGAATACGAAAAGAACTTGATTTAATGAATAAAACGAAAATACAGGTATTCATGAAAAAAGAAAAAATGCGAAATTCTGTCACAGTAATTCATATATGTCGCGTAAAGACATATGGATTAGTTCACATGAAAAGTCTGGTGTAGTTGTTGTAAAAGTATATATTTTAAGTCTTATACGACATGTATATGATTGTTTTTTTGATGAATTACTGTGACGGAATTTCGCATTTTTTTTATATTTCTTTCCGGTTTGAAAACATAATTATCTGGATTTCTAAGACTGCCATGACATTTGTAGACGCGCATTTTTCACATTATCATGACCGGAAACATCCCGAGATTTCGGCTTTCGAGAGCGATAGAAATAGAGGTAAATGTTAGCAAGAATACGAAACAAATATTGATTTAATGAAATATTTCACATCTTATCTTTGCTTAAAACACATTGAAAGAAAAGTTATTTGAACGTTACATACACTAAATATCTTGTATCCAGGCCAGGTGACAAAAGCATAGCATTTTTTTGCGCTGCTCCAGGCTGCTAGAACTGCTAGCGCTGTTAAAGTCGAAATGTCATGTAAAGAGATATGGCTTGGTTCACATGAAAAGTTCGGTGTTATTATTGTAAAAGTATATATTTTAAATCTTATGTAACGTTTATAAGCAAAAAAAGTCAGAAAAAAAACCATGATTGTATTCAATAAATTAACATCTTATATTTGATTAAAACTCAACGTTACATATAATAATCAAAGCGCCGATGGCACAGTAGTGGCGATCGTGTAGAAAATCGTTCAAAGTAACAAGCAGTATTTCGGTGTAGGCCTTGCGATTTTCAATATATATAGGCATATACGATAATGCTCGATTTCCAACTCGAGTCAAAATGTATGTTCTGACGTCGAATTGCGGTCGTTTATTTCAAAGTTCCATTTAATTTTTAACTTTTTTGTACAAAAGTTAGATCACACGAAA
Organism: Serripes groenlandicus; assembly: GCA_031761405.1. Classification (NCBI taxonomy): domain Eukaryota; kingdom Metazoa; phylum Mollusca; class Bivalvia; order Cardiida; family Cardiidae; genus Serripes; species Serripes groenlandicus. The sequence continues at coordinate 83,745,325 of JASEVX010000004.1, read as the reverse complement.
ATAACACAGCACTTTTATGACATTAAATGTCAATTTAGATTTTTTTTTAAAAGATTAACTAGACGACAATAATTTTAAATCTGTGTTTTATACATTTCCAAAATGGTAGCCCCCCATGGACTTTGCCAGTTTCATTTCAGAAAGCTTCATGGGTTATTGAAAAAAAAAAAAAAAAAAAATCTCACACCTGTTACCTATAAGCGAAAAAACCCATTTATGTTTTTTTTTTCGTAATATGAGTATAGGTGCTACCTATTTCGGGTAAACATTTATTATATGTTGTGATCGGTGAATAACTCCCCGCGAACTGCAGTTAGCCCCTTGCTTGCTGCACGATCAGTTATTTACGTCAATTACGAGTCCTACCGACCTAAGCAAAGAAAATAAAAAATCATCACCAGGTTAAGATTATATTTAACTTTAAAATATAGCCAAGATTTTACATCCATGAAATTATGATGACAGGTACAACAAATAATCAACTTGCCCTTCATAAAGTACTTCAAATAAAACGATTCCATAATTCACGGAACTACATTTGTGACAAGTCAAACTAATGTTTCCTATAATTTCTGTCGTTTTCCTTTTGGTTCATTTAGTTTAAACTTATTTATTTTACATCGATTGTGAAACAAAAACAAGCTTTCAGCTTATATTAATCCCGCTCGATGTCTGCTTCCTGGAGACTTAACCAGTACTCACGCCGTTTCTGTGAGAAAAAAATCCCGCTCATCACGGGACTCGAACCACGGACCTTTGATACAGAGGCCGACGCTCTACCTCTGCACCACTAATAGAATGACGTCATATTACAGGAATTTGGATTTATAACTTCTGGAAAATCAAAGGTCAAAGGTCAAAAAACCCTTACGAGTAATATTTGAACTCGTTTTAGAAATAGACGACGAGTGTTATTAAACGGAAATTATCACACATAAAATTACTTGTGCTCGTTCCTTTATCGAGTACGTATTATCATATTTAATTATTTTCTCTAGAAGTTTTTTTTGTTTCGATATTTTCTTTTCATCCAATCAAAACGTAGCACTGTAGCAGAATCGTGACTGCATCGAAAAATCCATTCTGGACACAATTTTTGGAAAGACGGTATAGCAAAGTTTTGCAAAGTTCATACACATTACCTATTGACAGGAAACATCGTATTAATCGTGTCTCTGCATCACTGATGGAACTATATATTTGGCGGTTTAACGGATGTAGGTTAATTGGTTTGCAGTAAGGAATAAAAAGTCAACGGGCTGTTAAAAACTGACTATGTAATTTGTTTCGTTGTTGTTGTTTCTGTTAGCATTGTGACGATTGTCAAACCAATCGCCACAAAACAATCGCCACAAAAATAGTGTGTGTAGTGGCCGGGTGACAATATCATAGCGCGTTTCAAACTGTCCTACGCTGCGAAATCTGCGTAAAGAGATATGCCTTAGTTTAAATGAAATTATTGATGTAATTGTTGTAAAACTGTGCATTCTGCTATCCTCATTCTGCTAGACTGTCAGGCTATTATGCTGCTTACTTCACGCTGCCTGTCTGTCAGACTGTACGCTGCCAACCTAATGCTGCCAAAGCTGTCTCAGTGCTAATCTCACGCTGTCAGGATGCCGAGCCGTTATGCTGTTTTGTTAACGTGCCTGGATGCCACGCTAATATGCTGCTCAGTTCAGGCTGCCACGCTGTTTACGCTGTCAGACTGACATCTTTACTTTGCCAGGCTGCCACGCTGCTCAGTTCGTGCTGCCAGGCTGCCACGCTGTCAGACTGCTAACTTCACGCTGCCAGAGTGTCACGCTGCCACGCTGTCAGACTGCTAACTAACTTCACGCTGCCAGAATGTCCGTGGAGTTGGCAGCCTGGCAGCCTGGCAGCGTAAATTAGCAGTATGACAGCCTGGCAGTCTGGCAGCCTGGCAGCGTGAATTTAGCAGCATGCCAGCCTGGAAGCTTGGCAGCGTGAACTTAGCAGTTTGGCAGCCTGGCAGCGTGAACTTAGCAGCCTAACAGCGTGGCAGCCTGGCAGCGTAAACAAAGCAGCATAACATCGCAGCAGCCTGACAGCGTGAAATTAGCACTCTGACATCCTGGGAGCGTTAGGTTAGCAGCGTAACAGTCTGACAGACAGGCACCGTGAAGTCAGCAACATAAGACGAAAAGTGTTTTATGTTAGTAAACTAGCATTTTTCACTATATCATGACCGAAAACATCGTACGATTTCGGCTTTCGAGAGCGATAAAATTAGAGGTAAATGTTAGCAAGAATACGAAAAGAACTTGATTTAATGAAATATTTAACATCTTATCTTTGCTTAAAACTCATTCAAAGACAAGTTATGCAAACATTAGATATACTAAAGAGCTTGGCGCTGTTAAAAAACTTTCGCGTAAAGAGATATGGCTTAGTTCACATGGAAGGTCTGGTGTAAGTGTTGTAAAAGTATATATTTTAAGTCTTATGCGACATTTATAGGCGTGTTTTTCTAACGAACTACCGTGACGGAATTAGCATTTATTATATTTGTTCAGGTTTGAAAACATGAATATCTGGATTTATGTTATGTTGCTGTCTTCACGGTGCCTGTCTGTCAGACTGTTACGCTGCTAACTTAACGCTGCCATGATATCAGAGTGCTAATTTCACGCTGTCAGGCTGTTGCGCTTTTATGCTGCTTTGTTTACGCTGCCAGCCTGCCACGCTGTTAAGCTGCTAAGTTCACGCTGCCAGGCTGCCAAACTGCCAAGTTCACGCTGCCAAGCTGCCAGGCTGGCATGCTGCTAAATTCACGCTGCCATGCTGCCAGGCTGTCATGCTGCTAATTTACGCTGTCAGGCTGCCAGGCTGCCAATTTCATGGACATGGTTTACAACGCAAATCCTGTGGCATTGTGTTCGAATCCCGTGATAAGCAGATTCTGTGGAATTTGTCGACACATCGGGTGCGAGTACTGGTTCAAGTCTCCAGGAACCAGACATCGAACGTGATTAATATACGCTGAATATTCGTGTCGCAATCGATGTCAAATAAAGGAGTTTAGACGAGACTAAATCCTTCATAAATTAGCTGTTCTGGAAAGAAACAGACTTTAAATACCGATGACAAGTGAGGATAAATATCTGCCTGAGCTTGTATTCTCTTGATAGCTCTCGACACTAATTGGCAAACAGCGCCGAGCCTGATCAATCTGCACTGTTAGACAGGGGTTGATCAGGATCTGAACTTGTTCACAAAGGCTCAATGGTTTGTTTTCTTATGGCTTGGTTAAATTCGTCTCCAATCTGTTATGCAAACGATCTGGCAACAATAACTGCGGTGTATGGCGATATCTATATAATTATTCTATATTATTAAAAATGATTAAAGGTAATTATTTCTTGATTTAGACTGAATCACTTTCAGAAAGATCTCCATATGTACAAAGACGGACGACACTTGCATGGCAATCTCATAACCTTTATTTCACCCTGCACTCTCTGACGCCTCTGCAGCAAACGATTTTTGAAAACATTGTGGCAAAAAAGTATATTGTTCATAATAAGCAATTTCTCCTTTATTTACTATGTTTTCGACTAATTTTAAATGATTAAACCTTCCCTTAAAAGGATTTTCCTTATATTTGTCTAGATGTTTTGAAAGTCGTCTACTTCGTATTTGCTGTATATGGGAACGTGACGAATAATGAGACACATCTGGTTAGTTCAGATGTAAATGGTAACGATAATGTTAATGATATTGATAATGATAATGTTAATAATAAATAATGTAAATGATAATGTTAATATTAATTAATGTAATTGATATTGTAATGTCACTGTTAATGTTAATGTCACTGTTAATGTTAATGTCACTGTTAGTGTTAATGTCACGGTTAATGTTAATGTCACTGTCAATGTCACTGTTAATGTTAATGCCACTGTTAATGTTAATGTCACTGTTAATGTTAATGACACTGTTAATGACACGGTTAACGACACTGTTAATGTTTATGTTAATGTTAATGTTAATGGTAATGTTAATGTGAATGGTAATTATAATGTTAATGATAATGTTAATGTCAATGTTAAGTCAATGTTAATGTTAATATTAATGCCAATGTTAATGTTAATATTAATGTCAATGTTAATGATAATGTTAATGTTAATGTTAATGTTAATGTTAGTGATAATGTTAATGTCAATGCCAATGTTAATGTTAATGTCAATGTTAGTGATAATGCCAATGTTAATGTTAATTTAAATGTGAATGTTAATGCCAATGTCAATGTTAATGGCAATGTTAATGATAATGCCAATGTTAATGTTAATGATAATGATAATGTCAATGTTAATGTTAATGTTAATGATAATGTCAATGTAAATGTTAATGTAAATATTTATTTCAATGTCAATGTTAATATTAATGGCAATGTTAATGTCAATGTTAATGATAATGTTAATGATAATGTCAATGTTAATGTTAATGTAAATATTTATTTCAATGTCAATGTTAAGGTTAATGTTGAAACTTCTGCAACAAAGTAAGAAGTAAATAGTTTAAAACTATTTTGAAGTTTATTCCGCTCTGCGAGACTTTCAACATTTTACATATGAACCTCATCTGGCGATTTGGGGTCTTATTGTCTCTCCGTTATGGCATCACTTTACATATTTATCGTCGTACAAATAGAGGGGAGGTTTATATGAGGTGAGACCGTCCAGCGTAAAAGGTGCAAGGTTTTCTTTTAACAGTGTAGACCCAGATTGGCATGTGCAGCCACACCTATTACTTACATATTATGTTTGGTGGAAAAACTTCTGTTATTTTGTGTAAGTTCTGATCAGACGGAGAACATTTACAGGCTGATCTGAACGGATATTGTTGAGAAATGCCAACTTGTACCTTTTCCAATGGATGGAAGCGATGTGTTCAAAGGGCTCCCCCGAGTCCTCGGTGTATGCAGATGAAATAAGACGCTTAATCGCCTGACGTTGATTTAACCCTTTCCCACGTACAACAAATCGGAAACAGACGACGGTGATTTTTTTTTTCAAAATAAGAATACACCCTATAAATGAAATTACAAATAGTGAATAGAGTTGAAAAAATTGAGACAAATGGAACAATTTCACGTTTGGAGCAATGTTTCCATTTGTCACAATGTTATAAAATGCCGTTAGTTGCATTCATAAAGCATCCTTATGAGACAAATGAAGATTTTTTTTTTTCTTTATAAGTAATTTCTCCGTTTGCCTCAATGTTTTCGATAGCCGTCTGCTACAGACGCGTCCAAATGCGTATAAAACAGTTAAGATATATTTGGGGATAGTGTAGACAAAGGTCAGTCGTGTCTTTAAATCTTAGTCTTCATTGTACAAATGCGATTAGAATGTATAAACTATCAATAGTGGTTATACTATTCCATTGAATTTAACAGGCAAAGGGCTTTTTGCAAAACAAATCGGCATAAATGTCTACTAAAAACATTAAAAACTCTCATTAGCTTCATTCATCTGATTCATTGTATTCATAAAGTCTCCAATTTCACAATAGGTAAGAAAAGCTAAAGCCTCATGGGCACCACAAACACCATAAAAATAGGAACTATCGCAGATACAAGCATATATTACAAAAAAACAGAACTTTATTGGTTTAAGAATTACGGGTTTCATTTCCGGGATAAAAATATAATGAACGATTCTAACAAACGATAACGAATTATTTTTATTTGCTTTCTCCTCATTTCAAATGTAAAAACCGTTTTCCTTGTTATCGGGATAATTTCGAATTTCTCTTCACTGATCGAATGCATGAATGATTGAATAAAATTCCTGTAAATGTAAAAAATCAACGGGAATGTAAGAATTAGACGAGATACAGACGTAGCTTTCTCCGGTATCGTAGATGTCATAACATACATAGCTTTCTCCGGTATCGTAGATGTCATAACAGACGTAGCTTTCTCCGGTACCGTAGATGTCATAACAGACGAAGCTTTCTCTGGTATCGTAGATGTCATAACATACGTAGCTTTCTCCGGTATCGTAGATGTCATAACGGACGTAGCTTGCTTCGGTATCGTAGATGTCATAACAGACGTAGCTTTCTCCCATATCGCAGATGTCATAACAGACGTAGCTTTCTCCGGTATCGTAGATGTCATAACAGACGTAGCTTTCTCCCATATCGCAGATGACATAACAGACGTAGCTTTCTCCGGTATCGTAGATGTCATAACAGACGTAGTTTTCTCCGGTATCGTAGATGTCATAACAGACGTAGCTTTCTCCCATATCGCAGATGTCATAACAGACGAAGCTTTCTCCGGTATCGTAGATGTCATAACAGACGTAGCTTTCTCCCATATCGCAGATGACATAACAGACGTAGCTTTCTCCGGTATCGTAGATGTCATAACAGACGTAGCTTTCTCCCATATCGCAGATGTCATAATAGACGTAGCTTTCTCCGGTATCGTAGATGTCATAACAGACGTAGCTTTCTCCCATATCGCAGATGACATAACAGACGTAGCTTTCTCCGGTATCGTAAATGTCATAACAGACGTATATTAAGGATCCGCGTCGGGGGAAATCGGGTCACGTGATAAACTCATAACGGGTTTACATACGGTTGTATGGAAGTAAATCCATTGGCGTAACATTACTAGGTGTTCAAGAAAGTTGCATCTACAGCCCGTCTAAGTATATAAGCGAAAAGTGAGGGCTTTGGCGAGATGGACGGTATTTACAGACTCACCAAAGCCTTTAACGGTCATTTTTTACTCCCTTCTTCCCTTGACGCAGTTGCAATATATAAAATGCAAAGCGAATTTTGAAATACATCATTCGATTAACTGCCCACGAAAATAGGTGGACACGGTACCTCTGTACATGTTACGTATGCGTAAAACCACCCACACACATTATTGTAGGTATCGTATGGACCTGTATCGTATCGACCTGTATCGCGAATGCAGCGTGATGCATGAGGAGTCCACGGACGATTCGATCACTTTCACAATACCTCAACTCCAATGATAGCATCATGTTTATAAACATTTCTATTGGTTATGTAAGCTCTTCTAGAGTGTGTTGTGTCTTCTTGTTCTTTGCTATTATTGTTATTGATAACATTTTATACATGTTATGTTAGACATTATTATAGGTCCTCTTCACTTTAAACCTCTACATTTTATTGGCTCTAAAAAGGGTGTACAATACAGTCTTCTGTTTGAATATCCATGCTCCAAGAAAAATACGCAAATACATATCTGTCACATCGTTAAAGGTCATGCCATTCTTGTTGCAAACGTACAATTGCAAAGTTTCCACTTCTTTCTGTATAAAAGGTGTGGATAAAAGAAAGTGTTCAAAGGCGAGAAAAACAATTTTACTTGATTTATTTTAAACCAAAGTCATTTATTTAATGAAAAATCCAAGGAATTACTTTAGGGAGCTTTTCTCATAAAGAAGGCACGGGTAGAAGTGTTTTCACGCCGACGTTAATGAAAGGGTTATTTAATATACAGTGGAACCTGTTTATAACGACCACCCATGAGAACACAACAACATGGTCTATGTTCACAGGTGGTCTTTAATTACAGGGTCATTACTGCAGAAAATGACTAATTGGGAAACCAAAAGTGTGACTGTTATAGACAGGGAAGCGCTATTGCTATTCCGAGGTGGTCTTTAGCACAGGTTTTACTGTAATGTCTTATCGACGGTATGAATGATAGAGAGCTGTCCGTCAAGAGAGCTATGTGTGTAAATAAATATGATCTTTCTTTTATGTTTGTGGTTAATAAATCATATTGAAAAAGTATCGATTAAGAGTTTGATTTGCATTATATATATTCGTTGTAACCTTACATTATTTTATCCATTTCTCTAATATAGAGCAATGCCTCCATTTGCCACAATGTTTTCAACCTTATTCAATCATAACACTTTCATATATATAGATGTTTCATGTTTTTGCATAGACGTTTTCAAAGTAATCTGCTGCAGATTTGTTTGTATGTGGAAAAAGGGTTATGTTAGATCACAATATACCCCTGACATGGACCTTTGTGTAAAAACACGATTCCGCGTCTGACAGTATGAGTTAGTGATGCATCCCCCATTGATGTTGAATAGATTGGGGTTTAACAACGTTTTCAACAATCTTTCAGTCATATCACGGCGGCCAGTTCATTTGCTCATGTGTTTCTTGGCTTTCTCACACCAGTACTCCAAACAGCATTACTTCCAAGAAACTGGCTGTTTTTGCCCATAAACAGTTAGCCCCTTATTAGAAGACGAATGAGGCTTCACGTATTGACTGTTGTCGAACACCAGATGGAATATTGGCCGAACTGCTAAATGATACATATATATGTATTCTTATGAATTGCAATCAGATTTAAGGAAGAACACTGCTAATGGGCTCGGCAATTTCCGTATGAGGTCGTTAAAGAACCGTCATTGCTGTAAATGAACTTTGCGTCAGCCAAGCAAATTTTCGCCTACAAAATCGTAAGCTATTGACAGAGGAGAACAACCTTATAAACAAACGGTAGCGTTGGTTTTACCTTGCAACTTCATTGGGCAGAAATAACGAGCATCTGATCATAAGCATTTAAATATGAGCCGTCCCGCGAGAAAACCAACATTATGACCTCTGCGTAATGTGTAGACCCGGATCAGTCTGCGCAGTCCGCGCAGACTGATTCGAGCCGACACATTCCGTCTCAGGGCGATAGAGGTATAGAGTAATGATTCCTGAAACAGAAAATCTACAGGAGGCGAAAAGTGTATATCCGGGTAAGCCTGCGCGGCATGCTTAGGCTGATCTGGGTCGATACTTTACGGAACGGCTCATATATAAGGTCAATTCGAAACGACCTGGTATGCGGTGTCGTCAGATTCAATATAAGCACAGCGAAGTATTTTATTCTGATTTCTATAAAATCGTGTCATGTATCCTACCATGTCGAGGCTTTTATGCAAAGCGGTTTGTTCAAGATGTAGTTATAACCAATTGCTGTGAACCAATCGAAAGGGTACTTTCATGAAACATTTCGCAAGTGTAAAACAAAAAAATAATTATACATCCTTATAATATTTATAAATATCCGAAGCTGGTTTATATTGCAAAACACATTATATTCGGATTTTGGTAACTGATATACTATAAACAACTAGCATATTACTCGGGCTACTGTTTTCTAACATTCATCTCTTCCAGTCGTTCATTCCATTGCCTGAGATATCATATATGCATGATATATATAATGTGTAATGCAAAGGTCTAAGTCACTTATGAAGGTGTAAACGGTTATTTAAAACAATCTGTAAGGTGTACCGGGTTCTTCATAGAGTTAGGTCAATGCTTGCCATCCATCCAGGCACTAAGTGCGATGTAATTGCGATGTTCGTTACTTAACTGCGTGAAAAGGTCAACCACTCTACCAAAATCATGCTTCTACAGAAATACTATAGATGTGGTATGGTACCTATTTCCCTTTTCTCCCCCTTTTCTATTAATTTAGATCCTACATCACCAGATCGGAGACTATGCAACAGCATAAGGGACCATTGCCCAATTAAACCAGGGTCCGGGGATGTTGGTCAAATCAAACCTTATCCAAGATGACAGTGGTGCAGAGGTAAAGAGTCGACCTCTGGTACGAAACGTCCCGGGTTCGAATCCCATGATGAGCGGCTTCTGTCTTTGGAATTTTTTCCACACACACGGTGCGAGTACTGGTTATAACTCCAGGAAGCAGACATCGAGCGTGAATAATAGAAGCTGAAAGGTTGTTTCGCAATCAATGTAACATAGCTAAGTTTAAACTAACCTATATCCAATCGATACCACAAGATTTGTTTCGTGTATCTGGTCCTTTAAGAAGGGGTTTAGCATTGCGGGTCATCCAAACAGGCACTAACCGCGATGCGATGTACATCGCTTAAGCAACGTCGCTATAAAAATCAAACTTCTTCAGCAATATTTGTACCCACAATTCCGTTACAAATCTATACATACAATCGACATACAAGTGTGTATACCTATACACATGTACGTTCGACGCGTATAAACATAGGTGTGTGAAGTTAGCGCGTAGATCGTAGATCGTAGCTCAACCAAAAATGTAATTGGCTGACCTGGGTCGTAGATCGTAGCTCAACCACTTTAAAAACATTGCGAATTGGTTGTGCTGGGTCGTAGATCGTAGCTCAACCACTAGAAAAACATTCTGAATTGGCTGACCTGGGTCGTAGATCGTAGCTCAACCACTTTAAAACATTCTGAATTGGCTGACCTGGGTCGTAGATCGTAGCTCAACCACTTAAAAACATTGCAACTGGTTGTGCTGGGTCGTAGATCGTAGCTCAACCACTAGAAAAACATTCTGAATTGGTTGAGCTGGGTCGAAGATCGTAGCTCAACCACTTTAAAACATTGCGAATTGGTTGTGCTGGGTCGTAGATCGTAGCTCAACCACTAGAAAAACATTCTGAATTGGCTGACCTGGGTCATAGATCGTAGCTCAACCACTTTAAAATCATTCTGAATTGGCTGACCTGGGTCGTAGATCGTAGCTCAACCACTTTAAAAACATTGCGAATTGGTTGTCCTGGGTCGTAGATCGTAGCTCAACCACTTTAAAAACATTACGAATTGGTTTTGCTGGGTCGTAGATCGTAGCTCAACCACTTTAAAAACATTGCGAATTGGTTGTGCTGGGTCGTAGATCGTAGCTCAACCACTAGAAAAACATTCTGAATTCGCTGACCTGGGTCATAGATCGTAGCTCAACCACTTTAAAAACATTCTGAATTGGCTGACCTGGGTCGTAGATCGTAGCTCAACCACTTTAAAAACATTGCGAATTGGTTGTGCTGGGTCGTAGATCGTAGCTCAACCACTAGAAAAACATTCTGAATTGGCTGACCTGGGTCGTAGATCGTAGCTCAACCACTTTAAAACATTCTGAATTGGTTGTGCTGGGTCGTAGATCGTAGCTCAACCAATACAAAAACATTCTGAATTGGCTGACCTGGGTCGTAGATCGTAGCTCAACCACTTTAAAAACATTCTGAATTGGCTGACCTGGGTCGTAGATCGTAGCTCAACCACTTAAACACATTGCGAATTGGTTGTGCTGGGTCGTAGATCGTAGCTCAACCAATAGAAAAACATTCTGAATTGGCTGACCTGGGTCGTAGATCGTAGCTCAACCACTTTAAAAACATTCTGAATTGGCTGACCTGGGTCGTAGATCGTAGCTCAACCACTTTAAAAACATTGCAAATTGGTTGTGCTGGGTCGTAGATCGTAGCTCAACCACTAGAAAAACATTCTGAATTGGCTGACCTGGGTCATAGATCGTAGCTCAACCACTTTAAAAACATTGCGAATTGGTTGTTCTGGGTCGTAGATCGTAGCACAACCAATAGAAAAACATTCATTATTGGCTGACCTGGGTCGTAGATCGTAACTCAATCACTTGAAAAACATTCATAATTGGCTGACCTTGGTCGTAGATCGTAGCTCAACCACTAGCAAAAACATTGCAAATTGGTTGAGCTGGGTCGTAGATCGTAGCTCAACCACTAGACAAACATTGCGAATTGGCTGACCTGGGTCGTAGATCGTAGCTCAACCAATGGTAAAACATTCTGAATTGGCTGACCTGGGTCGTAGATCGTAGCTCAACCAATGGAAAAACATTCTGAATTGGCTGACATGGGTCGTAGATCGTAGCTCAACCACTTGAAAAACATTCATAATTGGCTCGTAGATCGTAGCTCAACCAATGGAAAAACATTCTGAATTGGCTGACCTGGGTCGTAGATCGTAGCTCAACCAATGGAAAAAACATTCTGAATTGGCTGACCTAGGTCGTAGATCGTAGCTCAACCACTAGAAAACATTGCAAATTGGTTGAGCTGGGTCGTAGATCGTAGCTCAACCACTAGAACACCATTTAGTCATGCATATACTATATTTGATCCGTCCCTGGTAAATGAGCATGTGACATATTTTAATATATCTTGATAACAATTTGAGAAAAGGATATTTTCTCTCCCCAAGAGTGACTCTTACTGTTCCCAGATTGTTTTCATGGATATCACATCACTTATATGGGTATACAATTTTTTATATATTCATGTATATGTGTCCATATGCAGACGTATTCTTTGCATTGCATGTCCGTGTTAACTACTAAGGACATCCTCACTGACATGTTTTGTTCTGTGTTTGCTCTGCATTACGTGTCAGTGGGGATGTCCAGGTCAACTACGAAGGACATCCTTACTGACATGTTTTGTTCTGTGTTTGCGTGTGTATGGTATGTATATATGTTTTATATACATGCGTATACTCTGCATTACGTGTCAGTGGGAATGTCCGGGTCAACTACGAAGGATATCCTTACTGACATGTTTTGTTCTGTGTTTGCGTGTGTATGGTATGTATACATGTTATATATACATGCGTATACTCTGCATTACGTGTCAGTGGGAATGTCCAGGTCAACTACGAAGGATATCCTTACGGACATATTTTGTTATCTGTGTGCGTGTGTATGGCATGTATATATGTTTTATATGCATGCGTATACTCTGCATTACGTGTCAGAAGGAATGTCCGTGTCAACTACGAAGGACATCCTTACTGACATGTTTTGTTCTGTAGAGGCCTTAGTCAAGGCAGTCGAAGCCCGAACATTTCACAATGGAGTGGAACACTTTTTTTTTTTTTTTCACGGGACAGCTACCAGGGCCGTAAGTGGAATTTCTACCCGCGTAATTTAAAGGGAGCACTCCGTCCTATAGGCCTTAGTCAAGGCAGTCGAAGCACGAACATTTCACAATGGAGTGGAACACTTTTATTTTTTTTTCACGGGACAGCTACCAGGGCCGTAAGTCGAATTTCTACCCGAGTTTACCGCATAATTTAAAGGGAGCACTCGGTACTAGAGGCTTTAGTCAAGGCAGTCGAAGCCCGAACATTTCACAATGGAGTGGAACACTTTTTGTTTTCTTTTTCACGGACAGCTACCAGGGCCGTAAGTCGACTTTCTACCCGAATTTACCGCATAATTTAAAGGGAGCACTCGGTACTAGAGGCCTTAGTCAAGGCAGTCGAAGCTCGAACATTTCACAATGGAGTGGAACCCTTTTTTTTCTCTTCACGGGACAGCTACCAGGGCCATAAGTCGAATTTCTACCCGAGTTTCGGGTCAGCCAATTCAGAATGTTTTTAAAGTGGTTGAGCTACGATCTATGACCCAGGTCAGCCAATTCAGAATGTTTTCTAGTGGTTGAGCTACGATCTACGACCCAGGTCAGCCAATTCAGAATGTTTTTAAAGTGGTTGAGCTACGATCTACGACCCAGGTCAGCCAATTCAGAATGTTTTTCTATTGGTTGAGCTACGATCTACGACCCAGCACAACCAATTTGCAATGTTTTTAAGTGGTTGAGCTACGATCTACGACCCAGGTCAGCCAATTCAGAATGTTTTTAAGTGGTTGAGCTACGATCTACGACCCAGGTCAGCCAATTCAGAATGTTTTTCTAGTGGTTGAGCTACGATCTACGACCCAGGTCAGCCAATTCAGAATGTTTTTCTAGTGGTTGAGCTACGATCTACGACCCAGCACAACCAATTCGCAATGTTTTTAAAGTGGTTGAGCTACGATCTACGACCCAGGTCAGCCAATTCAGAATGTTTTTAAAGTGGTTGAGCTACGATCTACGACCCAGGTCAGCCAATTCAGAATGTTTTTCTAGTGGTTGAGCTACGATCTACGACCTAGCACAACCAATTCGCAATGTTTTTAAAGTGATTGAGCTACGATCTACGACCCAGGTCAGCCAATTCAGAATGTTTTTCTAGTGGTTGAGCTACGATCTACGACCCAGCACAACCAATTCGCAATGTTTTTAAGTGGTTGAGCTACGATCTAAGACCCAGCTCAACCAAATCGCAATGTTTTTTGTAGTGGTTGAGCTACAATCTACGACCCAGGTCAGCCAATTCAGAATGTTTTTTAAGTGGTTGAGCTACGATCTACGACCCAGGTCAGCCAATTCAGAATGTTTTTAAAGTGGTTGAGCTACGATCTATGACCCAGGTCAGCCAATTCAGAATGTTTTGTCTAGTGGTTGAGCTACGATCTACGACCCAGCACAACCAATTCGCAATGTTGTTAAAGTGGTTGAGCTACGATCTACGACCCAGCACAACCAATTCGCAATGTTTTTAAAGTGGTTGAGCTACGATCTACGACCCAGGTCAGCCAATTCAGAATGTTTTTAAAGTGGTTGAGCTACGATCTACGACCCAGGTCAGCCAATTCAGAATGTTTTTAAAGTGGTTGAGCTACGATCTACGACCAAGGTCAGCCAATGCAGAATGTTTTTCTAGTGGTTGAGCTACGATCTACGACCCAGCACAACCAATTCGCAATGTTTTTAAAGTGGTTGAGCTACGATCTACGACCCAGGTCAGCCAATTCAGAATGTTTTTCTAGTGGTTGAGCTACGACCCAGCACAACCAATTCGCAATGTTTTTAAGTGGTTGAGCTACGATCTACGACCCAGCTCAACCAATTCTCAATGTTTTTGTAGTGATTGAGCTACGATCTACGACCCAGCACAACCAATTCGCAATGTTTTTAAGTGGTTGAGCTACGATCTACGACCCAGGTCAGCCAATTCAGAATGTTTTTAAAGTGGTTGAGCTACGATCTACAACCCAGGTCAGCCAATTCAGAATGTTTTTAAAGTGGTTGAGCTACGATCTATGACCTAGGTCAGCCAATTCAGAATGTTTTTCTAGTGGTTGAGCTACGATCTACGACCCAGCACAACCAATTCGCAATGTTTTTAAGTGGTTGAGCTACGATCTACGACCCAGCTCAACCAATTCTCAATGTTTTTGTAGTGGTTGAGCTACGATCTACGACCCAGCACAACCAATTCGCAATGTTTTTAAGTCATTGAGCTACGATCTACGACCCAAGTCAGCCAATTCAGAATGTTTTTCTAGTGGTTGAGCTACGATCTACGACCCAGCACAAACAATTCGCAATGTTTTTAAAGTGGTTGAGCTACGATCTACGACCCAGCACAACCAATTCGCAATGTTTTTAAGTGGTTGAGCTACGATCTACGACCCAGGTCAGCCAATTCAGAATGTTTTTAAAGTGGTTGAGCTACGATCTATGACCCAGATCAGCCAATTCAGAATGTTTTTCAAGTGGTTGAGCTACGATCTACGACCCAGCACAACCAATTCGCAATGTTTTTAAAGTGGTTGAGCTACGATCTACGACCAAGGTCAGCCAATTCAGAATGTTTTTCTAGTGGTTGAGCTACGATCTACGACCCAGCACAACCAATTCGCAATGTTTTTAAGTGGTTGAGCTACGATCTACGACCCAGCTCAACCAATTCTCAATGTTTTTGTAGTGGTTGAGCTACGATCTACGACCCAGCACAACCAATTCGCAATGTTTTTAAGTGGTTGAGCTACGATCTACGACCCAGGTCAGCCAATTCAGAATGTTTTTAAAGTGGTTGAGCTACGATCTACGACCCAGGTCAGCCAATTCAGAATGTTTTTAAAGTGGTTGAGCTACGATCTACGACCCAGGTCAGCCAATTCAGAATGTTTTTAAAGTGGTTGAGCTACGATCTATGACCCAGGTCAGCCAATTCAGAATGTTTTTCTAGTGGTTGAGCTACGATCTACGACCCAGCACAACCAATTCGCAATGTTTTTAAGTGGTTGAGCTACGATCTACGACCCAGCTCAACCAACTCTCAATGTTTTTGTAGTGGTTGAGCTACGATCTACGACCCAGCACAACCAATTCGCAATGTTTTTAAGTGGTTGATCTACGATCTACGACCCAGGTCAGCCAATTCAGAATGTTTTTAAAGTGGTTGAGCTACGATCTATGACCCAGGTCAGCCAATTCAGAATGTTTTTCTAGTGGTTGAGCTACGATCTACGACCCAGCACAACCAATTCGCAATGTTTTTAAAGTGGTTGAGCTACGATCTACGACCCAGCACAACCAATTCGCAATGTTTTTAAAGTGGTTGAGCTACGATCTACGACCCAGGTCAGCCAATTCAGAATGTTTTTCTAGTGGTTGAGCTACGACCCAGCACAACCAATTCGCAATGTTTTTAAGTGGTTGAGCTACGATCTACGACCCAGCTCAACCAATTCTCAATGTTTTTGTAGTGATTGAGCTACGATCTACGACCCAGCACAACCAATTCGCAATGTTTTTAAGTGGCTGAGCTACGATCTACGACCCAGGTCAGCCAATTCAGAATGTTTTTAAAGTGGTTGAGCTACGATCTACGACCCAGGTCAGCCAATTCAGAATGTTTTTAAAGTGGTTGAGCTACGATCTATGACCCAGGTCAGCCAATTCAGAATGTTTTTCTAGTGGTTGAGCTATGATCTACGACCCAGCACAACCAATTCGCAATGTTTTTAAAGTGGTTGAGCTACGATCTACGACCCAGGTCAGCCAATTCAGAATGTTTTTAAAGTGGTTGAGCTACGATCTATGACCCAGGTCAGCGAATTCAGATTGTTTTTCTAGTGGTTGAGCTACGATCTACGACCCAGCACAACCAATTCGCAATGTTTTTAAAGTGGTTGAGCTACGATCTACGACCCAGCAAAACCAATTCGCAATGTTTTTAAAGTGGTTGAGCTACGATCTACGACCCAGCACAACCAATTCGCAATGTTTTTAAAGTGGTTGAGCTACGATCTACGACCCAGGTCAGCCAATTCAGAATGTTTTTAAAGTGGTTAAGCTACGATCTATGACCCAGGTCAGCCAATGCAGAATGTTTTTCTAGTGGTTGAGCTACGATCTACGACCCAGCACAACCAATTCGCAATGTTTTAAAGTGGTTGAGCTACGATCTTCGACCCAGCTCAACCAATTCAGAATGTTTTTCTAGTGGTTGAGCTACGATCTACGACCCAGCACAACCAATTCGCAATGTTTTTAAGTGGTTGAGCTACGATCTACGACCCAGGTCAGCCAATTCAGAATGTTTTAAAGTGGTTGAGCTACGATCTACGACCCAGGTCAGCCAATTCAGAATGTTTTTGTAGTGGTTGAGCTACGATCTACGACCCAGCACAACCAATTCGCAATGTTTTTAAAGTGGTTGAGCTACGATCTACGACCCAGGTCAGCCAATTACATTTTTGGTTGAGCTACGATCTACGATCTACGCGCTAACTTCACACACCTTGAGGTGTGTGAAGTTAGCGCGTAGATCGTAGATCGTAGCTCAACCAAAAATGTAATTGGTTGTGCTGGGTCGTAGATCGTATAAACATATCATTGACGAACATCAATAAGGCAGTGATGCATTGATAAAGCGTCGGCTTTTCATACTAAATTTTCCGAGCTCGAATCCTGTGATGAGCGGGTTCTGCTTTTGGGGTGTTTTCACACTAACGGCGCGAGTACTGGTTATGTCTCCATAAAGTAAACATCGCGCGTGATTAATATAACCCTAAAGCTTGTTTCGCAATCGATGTAAAATAAATAAGTTTAAACTAACATTATATTCATGTATACCTATAGCCTGTGTTAATTGAACTGTCCCACAACGAATAGAAGGGTTCAATTCACATAGAATCCTGTTCTGTGTTCAGCGACCTATCGGTCAATTGAGTATGACAGGTCAGTTTACATCGAATCCTGTACTGTGTTCATCGACTTATCCGTCAATTGAGTATGACAGGTCAGTTTACACAGGAATCCTGTTATGTGTTCAACGACCTATCGGTCAATTGAGTATGACAGGTCAGTTTACATCGAATCATGTACTGTGTTCAGCGACATATCGGTCAATTGAGTAAGACAGGTCAGTTTACACAGAATCCTGTACTGTATTCAGCGACCCATCCGTCAATTGAGTATGACAGGTCAGTTTACACAGAATCCTGTACTGTGTTCAACGACCTATCGGTCAATTGAGTATGACAGGTCAGTTTACACAGAATCCTGTATTGTGTTCAGCGACCCATCCGTCAATTGAGTATGACAGGTCAGTTAAAACTGGAATGTCATTCAGTGATGCATATATGCGGGCCACATTGAAAGATGAATAAAAGCAATTTAAATTAGTCCTGAAATGTGTTTGTTCACATTGAAAGATGTATAAAGGCAATATATATAAATTAGTCCTGAAATGTGTTTGTTCACATTGAAAGATGAATAAAAGCAATATAAATTAGTCCTGAAATGTGTTTGTTCACATTGAAAGATGAATGAAAGCAATATAAATTAGTCTTGAAATGTGTTTGTTCACATTGAAAGATGAATAAAAGCAATATAAATTAGTCCTGAAATGTGTTTGTTCACATTGAAAGATGAATAAAAGCAATATAAATTAGTCCTGAAATGTGTTCACATTGAAATAAAGACTGAATTCAGTTGGTATAGTCTGACGTTTACAACTACAACTGGGGTATTTTCATCGTTCACTGTTATCAAAAAGGGCAAGAAAAACGCGATTAACGCAAGACGATCAGACAATATTGACAAACGGATTTTGACATAAAAAAAAAAAAAATCGCAATTAATTGGCGATATTGATTGTCATTTCATGGAACTGTTCCTTTTCAAAAACCGCGCAACTGTCACTAACAAATACAATTAGGTTTCAACTTTTCTCCTGCATTTTGCAACTGTACCAACCAAATTCTGCGATTGTTCACGGACCATGATAGGATAATAAATTAAGTGCAATATATTCTTGTTGTATTTAAGTACATTCACATATCGAGGGCTTGGCGTGAAACGGTTGTAACTAAAAATCTATTTTGAAAACCTTGGTTTAGGGGCAATTTGACTCTTTTGTAAACAATGCAAATGTAGGTGCCATTGCTCATTCTGAGTAATGGCACCTAAATTTCCATTGTTTACCAAGAAAAATGATTTAACGCTTATAAAGACTTTATGGCGTGGTAATTCACCTTGGTAAAAAAATATCAATTTTAGTTACAACCGTTTCACGCCAAGCTCTCGATATGCAAACACGTTTTTATAAGCTTTTCTCCTAAAAAAAACAGGTCTTAGCAATTTTTCAAATCGGTACTGCTTTCATAAGGTATTTCTTGCATGACCACATATAAGATGGGGTTCATATTGCTGTAGTCTATAATAACGTACGGAAAATGACAATAATACATTTTATGACCGCTATCAAATACATATCCAAAATCGCGGCCCTATCCGCGTTTTTCTTATTTCCAGAAAGTTAAACAAGTTATTAATTTCTTACCATGTATCTTTTTTAGAATACAGCTTTATCCCTTTTCACACACAAACGTATTTTGATGCATTTGAAGCAGACCGTATTAACCCATTGTGGCCAAGTGATAACATGCTCTTAATGAGAAATATCTCAGTTTGTTGTGACAATGTTATCAACTATATTCAATACATATGGTTTATACTTTTTTTAATATACGTCTTTAATCTAAACATGAGCCGTTCCACGAGAAAACCAACAGTATGGAATCTGCGTAATGTATAGCCCAATATCAGTCTGCGCAGTCCGCGCTGACCTATCCGGGCGACACATTCCGTCTCAGGGGGATAGAGGTATAGAGTAATGATTCCTGAAACAGAAAATCCTCAGGAGGCGAGTGTCTGTCCGGGCTAGCCTGCGCGGTATGTTCAGGCTGTTCCGAAACTTTACTCAGAGTCCGCAATATTGGTTTTCTCTTGGAACGGCTCCCATGCTAGAGATGTGTCGTACAAGGAAAGGGGGTAAAGAAAACATCTGTACATCCTCACTAATCAGCTACATCCCGTTTACAAACGTTTGACATTTTTTCTCCGAGACCGCTCAGCCTCCTGTCACTTTATAAAAGGCATGTAATCCTAGTTTTATTATCTCTTTACTGATTGCATTTTACGTCAACCAGCCATTGTCGAATGTCAATCATTGTGTGTTAGGAAGTAGTTACATTATTAATTCTCAATCTGTATCAAGGAAATCGTCTGACACAATTCCTTTCTCACCATAAAAAAACGTGACAGGAGTTGGATCGTTTTTTAAAACCCGAGTATTTAACTACGACAATAAAACAAATCCCCCACATGTATATCCTGTTATGTCGTTTTAATTCAAGGATATAATGTATATTGATGGAATAAATGGCTAACAAGCAGTAAAATAGTGTTATATTCATACTCTTTCCCACGTACGTGTATATTTTTTATTACATTCCGGCAACTTTGCCTTTAGAAAATAACAAACAATTGTGTACAATTGATAAAACGTAATCACTTAACGAGAAGCAAAAATCAAATCAAAAAATAGATTTTAACTAATTGTTCAGATAATATATACAATGACTATAACAATGTGAGATTGAAACAATAAATCTGAGGCAGACGACTTTGAAAACATCTTAGCAAAACTATGAAAATCACTTTGAATGAAAAGAGAATTAATGAATAGAGTTGAAATCCCCGTGGCTTAAAGGAGAAATTGCTTATCGAGCCCAATCCAACATCCCCAGTACTTGCCACCCGGTCTCTACGGATTCCTCTGTGTTTAACGCACAGATGATCATGATGCGCGTGATATCCGTTTGCAATAATCTTAACAACTGTGTTCAATAATAACCAGTATTCACCCATTCATAATGAATTACATATGAGCCGTGAACCAACAGTATGGTCTCGTCGTAATGTATCGACCCGGATCAGCCTGCGTATTCCGAGCAGGCTAATCTGGGCCGACACATTCCGTCTCAGGGGAATATAGGTATTGAGTAATGATTCCTGAAACAGAAAATCCACAGGAGGCGAAAAGAGTTCGCCTGGGTTAATCTGTGTGGCATGCTAAGGCTGATCCGGATCGATACTTTACGCAGAGTCCATAATATTAGTTTTCTCTTGGGACGGCTCATATGTTTTCAAAGTTATCTACACGAGAGTTGTTGTTTTCTAGAAAGCGTTAACAGACTGTGTATGGAAACTTTAAACAAACTACGATACAATATAAAATAAAACGTTTTAATTGCAATAATGTTCAAACAGTACAAATATAAAAATGCAAAATATAACACTTTACATCATTAACCCTTTCCCCCATACGACAATTCTGCAGCAGACGACTTTGAACATATTTTGTCAAAATATAGAACATCTCTATAATTGAATGGATAACCTATGACTAAAAGTGGAAAACATTGTGGCAAAAGGAGAAATTGCACGTTCTGTGCAATTTCTTCTTTTGTCACTATGTTTTCAAAAAGCCGTCTGCTGCAGAGGCGTCAGAAAGCGTCTATATGAGGGAAAGGGTTAATACATATTGAGAATATGAGCGATGTTGTAGTTTCAGTTAGTCAGATAGTGTTGAGAATATTTGTTATTAAATGAGCCGTCCCACGAGAAAACCAACAAAATGACTGCAAAAATAGTTTTTGAACTGTTTATTACTACTGTGAAATAACTTTAAACAATGTTGAAAGCGGTGTTAAACACTAATCAATCAATCAAATCAGGATTTGTAGAAGATGTAGAGGACATGTTAGAAGCACCAGCAAGGCAAACAGTCGGAAAACCTAATTATTTGACTAAGGTTGTTAACCGACATACGACTATGACAATACACTATATACATCGTACGGTATCCACAACACATTAAAAGATTCATGTCGATGACAGTGCTGCTTGGAAATAAGCTCTAGACAGATAGGGTCGAATCGTCATCGTTACCAGTCAATGGTTATGGTCCATCCATAGTGCTCCTATTGAACAATGTTTATTTATTCAATATCAGTTATTTTGAAACCAAATAAATAAAAAGTGGATTTTTGAAGATTCATAACCTCCATATATCTTGTATCTTGTATACACATGTAATACGAACTCGACATATTCTAAAGGTGCTGAACTCCAGATGGAGTACAAAATGTTGAGATGTTGAAACTTCAACAAATATTGCTAATAGTGACAACAAAGTAAGTAATAAACAGTTCAAAACTATTTTTGCAGAAAGTGTTAAAAACAGTCAATTGAAAGTCGTGAAAATGAACATAATTTGCCTTACTGGGTATGTCTATCCAGTAGAAATGAAGCACACACGATCAATGTTTATTGTACTGGAAAGTTAAATTATTACTCTAATTTTATCCCAGATTTATGATCCTAATATTTCAAGACACCTTGAGTTTTAAAACGTTGACAATATTATTGGCGGCTTCCTGTAGGAATGCTTTGAAATTTAGCACAAGGAGATATATAGACCTGCCCGTGTGACCACATATCGGGATTTCTCTTTGTCCTTACTAAGTATATTAAGGTGAATTACTTTTGAAACATCCCTTTTACACTCTATATACTTGTGTCAGTTTCACAAATTAAAAAAAAGACAAAGGCCGGTATATTAATTTAATGTAAGTACATTTTTAGATAAGCGAAATTCATGCTGTATCTAGTCTAAACAGTTAAATAGAGAACCATTCCATTGAATTAGTTACCTGACTAATACGCTTTATCATTTCAATAGTATCTCAAACCGGGAACCAAAAAATGTAGTTTAATGTAGTCTGGTTTCTTACATCCTATGATAATATTACGCAGTAATTAATTAGAGGAAGAAGGCAGCGCACCGTCTCTGGTTCCCGAATAAAGTTAGGAGCTAAAACAAAAGACAGTACCATTTATCTATAGTCTATTTATAGATATTAATTGTTATCGTAATAGCTGACATCTCAATTTTCAATCATCCTAACTATTCATTTAATTTGTTTTTTATAATCTGACTTTCATGTTCAGTATAATATCCTTCTATTGTACTATTTCGCGTGACGAAAACTTCGTCTGTCGGTCTTCTAATAGTTGTTTTTTGTCGTTTTCGATCATCTTTCATTTTCATTCATTTATGCATTTTCTTTTTCGCAAATATCGCTAAAAGTTTCGTCTATGATTGATTGCACATACTTGATTCAAAATTAACTTTGAGTACAATTGTCATCGCAAAATGCAGACATGAAAAGATTTAAACCACAGAAATATATGTATCAAGATAAATTACGCCGTCTAGTTGATTCGTTCTTTCATGAATATCGCGGTAAACACGATTTCGGTGTATCAACATGTTTTATCACGGATGCTATGTGGACTTCAAGAAAACGTCAAGGAAACTTAAATGAAATGAAATTTTCTGGTTCTTAAAAACAAAGTGTGATCAGATTAACTGAACTGTATTTCATACAGACACTTTCAGGCACCTCTGCAGCTAATATGTTTTGAAAACATTGTGGCAAAAGTAGAATTGTTTTCAACTTCATTCAATTATAATTATTATTGTTCTTTCAATTATAGAGAGTGTGTCCTTATTTTTGAATACCGGTAAATGCTTTGAATGACATTTATTGCAGAATTGATGTATGTAGGAAAGGCCTAACAAAATAGTGTCTTAAAATGTTCTATAGATGTTATTTTAAATATCTTTGCCTAACAAAAAATTGAGTTATGATTTTATGTCCGTGAAGTTAGCAGTCTGGCAGTCTGGCAGTCTGGCAGCGTGAAGTTAGCAGTCTGGCAGTCTGGCAGCCTGGCAGCGTGAAGTTAGCAGTCTGGCAGTTTGGCAGCCTGACAGCGTGAAGTTAGCAGCCTGGCAGCGTGGCAGTTTGGCAGCGTGAAGTTAGCATTCTGACAGCTTGGTAGTCTGGCAGCACGAACTGAGCAGCGTGATAGCCTGGCAGCACGAACTGATAAGCGTGGCAGCCTGGAATCACGAACTGAGCAGCGTGGAAGCCTGGCAGAATGAACTGATCAGCGTGGCAGCCTGGCATCACGAACAGGGCAGCGTGGCAGCTTGGCAGCACGAACTGATCAGCGTGGCAGCCTGGCTGCACGAACTGAGCAGCGTGGCAGCACGAACTGAGTAGCGTGGCAGCCTGGCAGCCTGGCAGTCTGGCAGCGTGAAGTTAGCATTCTGACAGCGTAGCAGCCTGGCAGCACGACCTGAGCAGCGTGGCAGCCTGGCAGAACGAACTGAGCAGCGTTGCAGCCTGGCAGCACGAACTGAGCATACAACTTAAAATATATACTTTTACACCAGACTTTTCATGTGAACTAAGCCATATCTCTTTACGCGACATTTTGATTTTGACAGCGCCAGCAGTTTTTACAGAATTTCTAGCAGCCTGGGGCAGTCTTGGGCAGCGCGAAACACGCTGTACTTTTTTCAACCGGCCTAGATAAAAGATCTTTAGTATATTGTTACGTTCTAATAACTTGTCTTTCAATGAGTTTTAAGCAAAGATAAGATGTAAAGTATTTCATTAAATCAAGTTTTTTTCGTATTTTTGCTAACATTTTCCTCTATTACTATCGCTGTCAAAAGACGAAATCGGGCGATGTTTCCGATCATCATATAGTGAAAAATGATCATCTTTTAACTTAAAACAACTTTATTTTGCCACTTAAGCCGTATTTAAGTTTCATCTTACCATACCCCGTAACGATGTGTTATTTAATGAATGTTTTCTAATCTTTCAAAACGAAAATCCAGATATTCATGTTTTCAAACCCGAAAAAAATATGAAAAATGCGAAATTCCTTCAAGTAGTTCATTAGAAAAAACACGCCTATAAATGTCGCATAAAACTTAAAATATATACTTTTAAAATGATTACACCAGACTTTTCATGTGAAATAAGCCATATCTCTTTACGCGACATTTTGATTTTAACAGCGCCAGCAGGTTTTACAGAATTTCTGGCAGCCTGTGGCAGTCTTGGGCAGCGCGAAACACCCTGTACTTTTTTCAACCGGCCTAGATAAAAGATCTTTAGTATATTGTTACGTACTAATAACTTTTCTTTCAATGAGTTTTAAGCAAAGATAAGAGGTGAAAGATTTCATTAAATCAAGTTTTTTCGAATTCTTGTGTACATTTAACCTCTTTTTTTTAACGCTCTCGAAAGCCGAAATCGCGCGATGTTTCTGGTCTTTGATTGATTGAAAAATGCTTGTCTACAAAATTAAAACACTTTCTTTTGCTATTTTCATGTAGCTTAGTGTCATCTTACCATACCCCGTAACGGAGCCTTATTTCATGAACGTTTTCTAATCTTTTAAAACAGAAATCAAGTTTTACATGTTTTCAAAATCGGAAAAAAAAAATGAAAAATTAGAAATTACTTCACAGTAGTTCATTAGAAAAACACGCCTATATAAATGTCGCATACAACTTAAAATATATACTTTTACACAGACTTTTCATGTGAACTAAGCCATATCTCTTTACGCGACATTTCCATTTTGACAGCGCCAGCAGTTTTTACAGAATTTCTGGCAGCCTGTGGCAGTCTTGGGCAGCGCGAAACACGCTGTACTGTTTTCAACCGGCCTAGATAAAAGATCTTTAGTATATTGTTACGTTCTAATAACATTTCTTTCAATGAGTTTTAAGCAAAGATAAGAGGTGAAAGATTTCATTAAATCAAGTTTTTTCGAATTCTTGTGTACATTTACCTCTTTTTTTTTAACGCTCCCGAAAGCCGAAATCGCGCGATGTTTCTGGTCTTTGATTGATTGAAAAATGCTTGTCTTCAAAATTAAAACACTTTATTTTGCCATTTTCATGTAGCTTAGTGTCATCTTACCATACCCCGTAACGGAGCCTTATTTCATGAACGTTTTCTAATCTTTTAAAACAGAAATCAAGTTTTACATGTTTTCGAAATCGGAAAAAAAAATGAAAAATTAGAAATTCCTTCACAGTAGTTCATTAGAAAAACACGCCTATATAAATGTCGCATACAACTTAAAATATATACTTTTACACAGACTTTTCATGTGAACTAAGCCATATCTCTTTACGCGACATTTCCATTTTGACAGCGCCAGCAGTTTTTACAGAATTTCTGGCAGCCTGTGGCAGTCTTGGGCAGCGCGAAACACGATGTACTTTTTTCAACCGGCCTAGATAAAAGATCTTTAGTATATTGTTACGTTCTAATAACTTTTCTTTCAATGAGTTTTAAGCAAAGATAAGAGGTGAAAGATTTCATTAAATGAAGTTTTTTCGAATTCTTGTGTACATTTACCTCTTTTTTTTTTAACGCTCTCGAAAGCCGAAATCGCGCGATGTTTCTGGTCTTTGATTGATTGAAAAATGCTTGTCTACAAACTTAAAACAACTTTATTTTGCCATTTTAATGTAGCCTAGTGTCATCTTACCATACCCCGTAACGGAGCCTTATTTCATGAACGTTTTCTAATTTTTTAAAACAGAAATCAAGTTTTACATGTTTTCAAAATCGGAAAAAAAAATGAAAAATTAGAAATTCCTTCACAGTAGTTCATTAGAAAAACACGCCTATATAAATGTCGCATACAACTTAAAATATATACTTTTACACAGACTTTTCATGTGAACTAAGCCATATCTCTTTACGCGACATTTCCATTTTGACAGCGCCAGCAGTTTTTACAGAATTTCTGGCAGCCTGTGGCAGTCTTGGGCAGCGCGAAACACGCTGTACTGTTTTCAACCGGCCTAGATAAAAGATCTTTAGTATATTGTTACGTTCTAATAACTCTTCTTTCAATGAGTTTTAAGCAAAGATAAGAGGTGAAAGATTTCATTAAATCAAGTTTTTTCGAATTCTTGTGTACATTTAACTCTTTTTTTTTAAAGCTCTCGAAAGCCGAAATCGATGTTTTCTTTACCCCTTTCCTTGTACGACACATCTCTAGCATGGGAGCCGTTCCAAGAGAAAACCAATAGTGTGGACTCTGAGTAAAGTATCGACCCTGCGTAAGCATACCGCGCAGGCTAACCCGGACAGACACGTTTCGCCTGCTGTGGATTTTCTGTTTCAGGAATCATTACTCTATACCTCTATCTCCCTGAGACGGAATGTGTCGCCCGGATAGGCCTGCGCGGACTGCGAATGCTGATATTGGGCTATACATTACGCAGATTCCATACTGTTGGTTTTCTCGTGGAACGGCGCGTATGACTGTTTAGAGTGAAGACGTATATTAAAAAAAAGTATAAACCATATGTATTGAATATAGTTGATAACATTGTCACAACAAACTGAGATATATCTCATTAAGAGCATGTTATCACTTGGCCACACTGAGTTAATACGGTATGCTTCAAATGCATCAAATTACGTTTGAGTGTGAAAAGGGATAAAGCTGTATACTAAAAAAGATACATGGTAAGAAATTAAACACTTGTTTATCTTTCTGGAAATAAGAAAAACGCGGATAGGGCCGCGATTTTGGATATGTATTTGATAGCGGTCATAAAATGTATTATCATTTTCCGCACGTCATTATAGACTACAGCAATATGAACCCCATCTTATATGTGGTAATGCAAAACATTCCTATTGAATATGAGTATCTTCTAGTCAATCTGTTTTTAAATAGATATTTATGACCAAGAGTTGTATAATTTTTGTCTGCAAACAATTTACGTCTTTTTTAGTAAATCGGCATCACATATATATATGAGCCGTTCCGTGAGAAAACCAACTTAGTGACTTTGCGTAAAGTATCGACTCGGATCAGCATAAGCATGCCGCGAAGGCTAAACCGGATAGACCTTTTTCGCCTCCTGTGGATTTTCTGTTTCAGGAATCATTACCTTATACCTCTATCAGCCTCGGACGGAATGTGTCGGCCCGGATTAGCTTGTGCGGACTGCGCAGGCTAATCTGGTTCGATACATTACGCAAAGTCCATAATGTTGGTTTTCTCGTGGAAGGGCTCATATATAACTGGTTAATGCACACAGTTTACTCATTCTTTTCCGGTTTGAAAGACATGAGCAGTGCTATACGCAAAACTAACATAAGTGCCTTTGCATGTGAAAATATTGCTTAGACTGTTTTTTTAGGAGAAAAGCTTATACAAACTTGTTTGCATATCGAGGGCTTGGCATGAAACGGTTGTAACTAAAATTGGTATTTTTTTACCAAGGTGAATTACCTCGCCATAAAGTCTTTATAAGCGTTAAATCATTTTTCTTGGTAAACAATGGAAATTTAGGTGCCATTGCTCGCCATAAAGTCTTTATAAGCGTTAAATCATTTTTCTTGGTAAACAATGGAAATTTAGGTGCCATTGCTCGTTCTGAGAAATGGCACCTAAATTTGCATTGTTTACAAAAGGATCAAACTTGCCCCTAAACCAAGGTTTTCAAAATAGGTTTTTAGTTACAATCGTTTCACGCCAAGCCCTCGATATGTGAATGTACTTAAGAACAGCAAGAATATATTGCACGTAATTTATTATCCTATCATGGTCCGTAAAAAATAGAAGAATTTGGTTGGTACAGTTGCAAAATGCAGGAGAAAAGTTGAAACCTAATTGTATTTGTTAGTGACAGTTGCGCGGTTTTTGAAAAGGAACAGTTCCATGAAATGACAATCAATATCGCCAATTAATTGCGAAATTATTTTTTTTATGTCAAAATCCGTTTGTCAATATTGTCTGATCGTCTTGCGTTAATTGCGTTTTTCTTGCCTTCTTTGATAACAGTGTACGATTCAAATACCCCAGTTGTAGTTGTAAACGTCTGACTATACCAACTGAATTCAGTCTTTATTTCAATGTGAACAAACACATTTCAGCACTAATTTATATTGCTTTTATTCACCTTTCAAGGCGGTCCTACTAAATACTGCAAGGACTACAAGGACGGCTGTTGTATGACAAGGACGATTAAAACGTTGTTTAATTAATATATTTATATTTAAAATTACTTTTAGTATACCGATAATGTGATATAATAACTAACTTTAAAAGAAAAAGCGAAAACAAAAATTAGGAAAAAAATCTTCAAAGTGAACACAGTACAGGATTCGATGTAAACTGACCTGTCATACTCCATTGACCGATGGGTCGCTGAAGTCAGAACAGGATCCAAGTAAACTGACCTGTCATACTTAATTGACGGATATGTCATTGAACACAGTACAGGATTTGATGTAAACTAACCTGTCATACTCAATTGAACGATGGGTCGCTGAAGACAGAATAGGTTTCTATGTAAACTGACACGTCATACTCAATTTACGGATAGGTCGTTGAACACAGTACAAGATTCTATGTAAACTGACCTGTCATACTCAATTGATAGGTCGCTGAACACAAAACAGGATTCTATGTGAATTGAACCCTTCTATTCGTTGTGAGACAGTTCAATTTACAGGCTATAGGTATACATGAATATAATATTAGTTTAAACTTATTTATTTTACATCGATTGCGAAACAAGCTTTAGGGTTATATTAATCACGCTCGATGTTGTCTTCCTGGAGAAATAACCAGTACTCGCGCCGTTAGTGCGACGTTGCTTAAGCGATTACATCGCGCGGTTAGTGCCTGTTTGGATGACCGGCAATGCTAAACCCCTTCTTAAAGGACCATATACACGAAACAAATCTGGTGGTATCGGTTGAATATGGGTTAGTTTAAACTTATCTATGTTACATTGATTGCGAAACAAGCTTTCAGCTTATATTGATTACGCTCGATGTCTGCTTCCTGGAGTCATAACCAAACGGGGGGAGAAAGGGGAAACAGGTACCATACTACATCTATAGTATTTATGTAGAAGCATGATTTTGGTAGAGTTGTTGACCTTTTCGAGGAGTTAAGTAACGACATCGCAATTACATCGCAGTTATTTCGGGTTCTACTAAATACTGCAAGGACTACAAGGACTACAAGGACTACACAAGGACTACAAGGACTACAAGGACTACAAGGACTACAAGGACTACAAGGACTACAAAGACTACAAGGACTACAAGGACTACAAAGACTACAAGGACGACTGTAGTATGACAAGGACAGATTACCCTGTAGAGTGTAGGTACAGATCCCCCTGTATGGTGTAGGTGGAGATCACCCTGTATGGTGTGGGTGCAGATCACCCTGTAGAGTGTAGATGCAGAAAATAAAATACAAGGACTACACGGACATGCAAGGACGGCTGTAGTATGACAAGGACAGATTACCCTGTAGAGTGTAGGTACATATCACCATGTATGGTGTGGGTGCAGATCATCCTGTAGAGTGTAGGTACAGACCACCCTGTAGAGTGTAGATGCAGAACCTAAAATACAAGGACTGTGTAGTCCTTGTAGTCCTTGTAGTCCGTGTTTAGTCCTTGTAGTCCTTGTAGTTCTTGTAGTCCTTGTAGTCCTTGCAGTATTTAGTAGGACCGGTTATTTCCTGGATGGATGGCAAGCATTGACCTACCTCTATGAAGAACCCGGAACATCTTACAGATTGTTTTAAATAACCGTTTACACCTTCATAAGTTACTTTGATTTTTGCATTACACATTATATATCATGCATATATGATATGAACGACTGGAAGAGATGAATGTTAGAAAAAAGTAGCCCGAGTATTATACTAGTTGTTTATAGTATGTCAGTTACCAAAATCCGAATATAATGTGTTTTGCAATATAAACCAGTTCCGTATATTTATAAATATTATAAGGATGTATAATTATTTTTTTATTTTACGTTTCGAATTGACCTTATATATGAGCAGGAAAACCAACATTGTTGACTCTGCGTAAAGTATCGACCCAGATCAGCCAAAGCATGCCGCGCAGTCTTACCCGGATATACACTTTTCGCCTCCTGTTGATTTTCTGTTTCAGGAATCATTACTCTATACCTTTATCGCCCTGAGACGGAATGTGTCGGCCCGGATCAGTCTGCGCGGACTGCGCAGACTGATCCGGGTCTACACATTACGCAGAGGCCATAATGTTGGTTTTCTCGCGGGACGGCTCATATTTAAATGCTTATGATCAGACAGATGCTCGTTATTTCTGTCCAATGAAGTTGCAAGGTAAAACCAATGATACCGTTTGTTTATAAGTGTGTTCTCCTCTGTCGATACCTATCTATTTTGTAGGCGACAATTTGATTGGCTGACGCAATGTTCAATCTACGAACAATGACGGTTCTTTAACGACCTCATACGGAAATCGCCGAGCCCATTAGCGGTGTCTTTTCTTAAATCTGATTGCAATTCACAACAATACATATATATGTATCATTTAGCAGTTTAGCCAATGTTCCATCTGGTGTTCGACAACAGTTAATACGCCTCATTCGTCTTCCACCAAGGGGCTAACAGTCTATGGGAAAAAGCAGCCAGATTCTTGGAAATAATGCTGTTTGGAGTACTGGTGTGAGAAAGCCAGGAAACACATGAGCAGATGAACTGGCCGCCGTGATAGTACTGAAAGATTGTTGAAAACGTTGATAAACCCCAATTAATTAAACATCATTCGGAGATGCAACAATAACTCATACTGTCAGACGCGGAATCGTGTTTTTGCACGAAGGTCAATGTCAGGGGTATATTGTGATCTAATATAATCCTTTTGTTACATACAAACAAATCTGCAGCAGATTACTTTGAAAATATATATGCAAAAACATAAACATCTCTATATATGAAAGTGTGATGATTGAATAAGGTTGAAAACATTGTGGCAAATGGAGACATTGCTCTATATGAGAGAAATGGATAAAAACAATGTAAGGTTACAACGAATATATAATGCAAATCAAACTCTGAATCGATATGTTTTTTCAATATGTTTTATTAACCACAAACATAAAAAAGATCATATTTATTTACACACATAGCTCTCTTGACGGACAGCTCTCTATCATTCATATCGTTGATAAGACATTACAGTAAAACCTGTGCTAAAGACCATCTCGGAATAGCAATAGCGATCCCCTGTCTTTAACAGTCACACTTTTTGTTTCCCAATTAGTAATTTTCTGTATAAATGACCCTGCAATTAAAGACCACCTGTGAACATTGACCATGTTGTTGTGTTCTCATGGGTGCTCATTATACACAGGTTCCACTGTATATTAAAGAACTCTTTCACTAACGTCGGCGTGAAAACACTTCTATTCGTGCCTTCTTTATGAGAAAAGATCCGTAAAGTAATTCCTGGATTTTTCATTAGATAAATGACTTTAGTTTAAAATAAATCAAGTAAAATAGTTTTTCTCGCCTTTGAACACTTTCTTTTAACCAAACCTTTTATACAGAAAGAAGTGGAAACTTTGAAATTGTACTTTTGCAACAAGTATGGCATGACCTTTAACGATGTGATAGATAGATATTTGCGTATTTTGCTTGGAGCATGGATATTCAGGCAGAATAGTGTATTGTACACCCTTTTAAGAGCCAATCAAATGTATTATCTCCGAAGTTTAAAGTGAGAGGACCTTTAATAATGTCTAACATAACATGTATACAATGTTACCAATAACAATTTGAAAATAATAGCAAAGAACAAGAAGACACAACACACTCTAGAAGAGCTTACATAACATAATATAAAATGTTACCAATAACAATTTGAAAATAATAGCAAAGAACAAGAAGACACAACACACTCTAGAAGAGCTTACATAACATAATATAAAATGTTACCAATAACAATTTGAAAATAATAGCAAAGAACAAGAAGACACAACACACTCTAGAAGAGCTTACATAACATAATATAAAATGTTACCAATAACAATTAAAATAATAGCAAAGAACAAGAAGACACAACACACTCTAGAAGAGCTTACATAACATAATATAAAATGTTACCAATAACAATTTGAAAATAATAGCAAAGAACAAGAAGACACAACACACTCTAGAAGAGCTTACATAACATTTATAAAATGTTACTAATAACAATTTGAAAATAATAGCAAAGAACAAGAAGACACAACACACTCTAGAAGAGCTTACATAACATGTATACAATGTTACCAATAACAATTTGAAAATAATAGCAAAGAACAAGAAGACACAACACACTCTAGAAGAGCTTACATAACATGTATACAATGTTACCAATAACAATTTGAAAATATTAGCAAAGAACAAGAAGACACAACACACTCTAGAAGAGCTTACATAACCAATAGAAATGTTTATATACATGATGCTGACATTGGAATTGAGGTATTGTGAAAATGATCGAATCGTCCGTGGACTCGTCATGCATCACGCTGCATTCGCGATACAGGTCGATACGATACAGGTCGATACGATACCTACAAGAATATGTGTGGGTGGTTTTACACATAGATAACATTTACAGAGGTACCGTATCGACCTGTTTTCGTGGGCAGTTAATCGAATGATGTATTTCAAAATTCGCGTTTGCATTTTATATATTGTAAACGCGTCAAGGGAAAACTGGAGTAAAAACTGTGACCGTTAAAGGATTTGATGAGTCCATCTCGCCAACGCCTTCATTTTCCGCTTATATACTTAGATGGGTTGTAGATGCAACTGTTCACGAACACCTAGCAGTGTTACCCTATTGGACTTACTTCCATACAACTTTATGTGAATCCGTAATGAGTTTATCACGTGACTCGATTTTCGACGACGCGGATCCTTAATACACGTCTGTTATGACATATATACGATACCGGGGAAAGCTACGTCTGTTATGACATCTACGATACCGGAGAAAAATATGTATGTTATGACATCTACGATACCGGAGAAAAATATGTATGTTATGACATCTTCGATACCGGAGAAAAATATGTATGTTATGACATCTACGATACCGGAGAAAAATATGTATGTTATGACATCTACGATACCGGAGAAAAATATATATATGTTATGACATCTACGATACCGGAGAAAAAATATGTATGTTATGACATCTGCGATACCGGAGAAAAATATGTATGTTATGACATCTACGATACCGGAGAAGGCTACGTCTGTTATGACATCTACGATACCGGAGAAAGCTATGTCTGTTTCTCGTCAAATTCCTACATTCCCGTTGGATTTTTACATTTACAGGAATTTAATTCAACCATTTGTGCATTCGATCAGTGAAGAGAAATTCGAAATTATCCGGATAACAAGGAAAACGGTTTTTGCATTGGAAATGAGGAGAAAGCAAATAAAAATCATTCTTTATCATTTGTTAGAATCGTTCATTATTTGTTATCCCGGAAATGAAACCCGTAATTCTTAAACCAATACAGTTCTGTTTTTTTGTAAGATATGCTTGTATCTGCGATAGTTCCTATTGTTATGGTGTTTGTGGTGCCCATGAGACTTAAGTTTTTCTAACCTTTTGCGAAATTGGAGCCTTTATGAATACAATGGATCAGATGAATGAAGCTAATGAGAGTTTTTAATGTTTTTAGTAGACAATTATGCCGATTTGTTTTGCAAAAAGCCTTTACCCTGTTAAATTCCTTGGAACAGTATAACCACTATTGATAGTTTATACATTCTCATCGCATTTGTACAATGAAGACTAAGATTTAAATACACGACTGACCTTTGTCTACACTATCCCCCAAATGTATCTTAACCCTTGTATACTTATAGACGCATTCTGACGCGTCTGTAGCAGACGGCTGTTGAAAACATTGATGCAAACGGAGAAATCACCATTTGTCTCATAAAGATCTGCAGCAGACTGCTCTTGAAAACATTGATGCAAACGGAGAAATTACTTATAAACAAAAAAAAAATCCATTTTGTCTCATAAAGACGCATTCTGACGCCTCTACAGCAGACGGCTTTTGAAAACATTGTGACAAATGGAAACATTGCTCAAAACGTGGAATTGTTCCATTTGTCTCAATGTTTTCAACTCGATTCAATACTTGTAATTTCATTTATAGGGAGTATTCTTATTTTGAAAAGAAATGTCACAGTCGTCTGTTTCCGATGTGTTGTACGTGGGAAAGGGTTAAATCAACGTCAGGCGATTAAGCGTCTTATTTCATCTGCATACACCGAGGACTCAGGAGAGCCCTTTGAACACATCGCTTCCATCCATTGGAAAAGGTACAAGTTGGTATTTCTCAACAATGTGCTTTCAGATCAGCCTGTAAATGTTCTCCGTCTGGTCAGAACTTACACAACATGACAGAAGTTTTTCCAACAAACATAATATGTAAGTAATAGGTGTGCCAATCTGGTTCTACACTGTTAAAAGAAAACCTTGCACCTTTTACCAAGGACGGTCTCATATGATATAAACCTCCCCGCTATGTGTACGACGATAAATATGTAAAGTGATGCCATAACGGAGAGAAAATAAGACCCCAAATCACCATATGATGTTCATATGTAAAATGTTGAAAGTCTCGCAGAGCGGAATAAGGGTGAAGACTCTAGCGTTCAATTTCATATCTTCCCGTCTGTTTATTGTTCTGGGTTGATCATATGCTGGAAACGAATTAGTTAAAAAACAAAAACAATATATATCACATAATTGTTTTTGTTAGATAGAGTTAAATTTCACTGGAAAAAACGTCAAATGTTAAATCATATTTGAATTTCAATGACGTTAGCTACATTGACAAAGATTCACAAAAGCTTGTATCAAATTAAGACATCTGGAAAATTCGAGTGAAATTGAACCAAAATATACATGCGACGCTCAAATAGATTGTGGACGATGTAAAAATGATAATAATGCATACATTTCGTAGACATACCCAGTAAGCCAAATTTTGTACATTGGTATTGAATTGACTGTTTTTTAACATTATTGACAAAATAGTTTTTGGGATAGGGGCGTTTCGCCACTATCCCATACTCAGGCTGCTTTCGAAAAGTCGGATTAAGGCTGCAACCACAGTCCACATGTGTATACATACACCAAAATCGAGTTTCGATTGGTTATAATCTGCCTTTTCAACGATTTCATTGGTTCAACCGAATCACGAAAAATCCTCCGCTTGCACTAATTAATGAGACAAAATAGTTCCAACGCGTGAAATACACTCTGAACTATGATTGACCTCAATGTCAGTGGTGTTAGGTAACGTCGACCGTGCTGTGACCCCATTAGTTTACAACAGTCGACTTATATAGATAGAGAAAGGTGCAAATCACTGTAAATACAATTATTGAAAGGAGTTAAAACCATCATGGAAAAAGTAGAAATTGCCTACGATAAGCAATGTCTCCTTTTGTCACAACGTTTTCGATTGTCGTCTGCTGCACATGCGTCTGTAGGCGTATATAAGCGGCAAATGGTTACATCCTCCCCATGGAAGCTGAACCCTTTCCGTGATACTATAACAGTTCGAATATTGAAAATATTGTTGAAAATGGAGCTATTGCTGACAATGAGCACTTCCTCCTTTTCACACAATGCTTTCATACACGTTTCAAATTAATTCTTTTCATAAATGAACGTTTTACTATGGACATTCTTTTACTCGACACGTTTTGAATAACATGCTAGAGATGAATGATAACGAGCAATTTTGCCTTACATCAAGGGGAAAAATATATAGTTGAAACCTTTGTGGAAATAGAGGAAATTGATCACGATAAACAATTCTGCAGCCGTCTGCTGCACATGCGTTAACAAGCGACTGTAAGCGGGAAAGGGTTGAACCGTTTCCGCTTTAGCTACTTAGTTACATACGAATGTTGAAAGTGTATTTGCAAACGGAGCAATTGCTGACAATGAGCAATTCCTCCTTTCCAAACAATGCTTTGGAGCATTAATCTTTTTTTTTCCTATAACCTAGATAACGAACACATTTGTCTACAGTTATTATTTAAACCTTTGCCCCATTTTAGACACATTTGACTCACCTTAACAGATGAATGATAATCAGCAAGTTTGCCTTGTTCTACAATGTTTTTTACACTATTCAAAATAGGAAATATAATTAAATCTACAAATTAGCGATAATTTAATTTCAACATTGATTGATTGGGGTTTACGCCGTTTTTCAACATTTCCTCAGTAATACCACGGCGGCCGGTTCACCTACAAATGTATTTCCTGGTTTTCTCACACCAGTAATCCACATAACAATCTTCCCAAGCAACTGGCTGTTTATCCACATAGGCGTAGCCCATTGGTGAACGACGAATGACGCATGCCGCATTGACTTTTGTCAAACGTCGGAAAGAAATTTGGCCGAAAATGTCAACATACACGAGTTATATCCGCAAGGTCATTATTTATTTTATAATTGAGGCGCTTCTAGCGATTTTGGGACAAAATTTATAATGTATATGCATTTGCGTTAATTGAAGACTCAACGTCCGTCAACGTGTAATCTAGTCCTAGATGTATATGTTGACATATAAACTAGAAATGTAGTCTAAATGTTTTTGTTTGTAAATTAACCTTGTACAGTCCCATTCCGGAGACGCATAGAACCAGTCTTTTGCAGTGCACCATTACCATTACTTTAGCATGCTTCGTTTGGAGTGTGTATATTTTTGTTCTCACTTATTATATGACTTTCGCATGCAACCCATGCGTTCCCGGCGTGAAATGCCCTTGTTCGTTAGCCGAGCCCCGGTAGCTCAGTCGGTATCGACGCGGGCTGTTAATCCAGGGGTTGTAAATTCGAATCCCGGCTCGGCCAACTTTCTTTCTGACGATTGACACAAGTCGATGCGACATGCGTCATTCGTCTTCCACCAATGGGCTAAGTCTATGTGGAAAAGCAGCCAGTTTCTTGGGAAGATTGTTGTGTTGAGTACTGGTGTGAGAAAACCAGGAAATGCATGAGTAGGTGAATTGGCCGCCGTGATATAACTGAGAAATTGTTAAAAACGGCGTTAAACCCCAATCAATCAAAACCCTTGTTCGTTAATGAATGCTTCCCCAAGCTGTGTACATGTACTTTGTTCGGAGCGACTGACTGTCTGTCCGTCTTTGTGTTCATCCATCCATCCGTCTGTCCGTTACGGTTTGCATTAATTGGGCAAAACCTTGTTTCTGTTTTGCGGATCCATTCCATAGTCGTCACACGTATGCATTGGGATTAGGAGATCGATACAATATGTTGAACATTTTTTCATTTCTTCGGTTATTGTCTCAATAGATGTCCAATGTATCAATTTAAGACTTGGTGTATGGGGAACGCAGAGCTACAGATGTGCAGTTCAAAAAGAAACATAAAGCCAGCATGCTTTCGATTGTCTTTTATTTATCAGCATGATTACAATATACATTGTGGATCTTTAGTGATTTCTGAACTGGAAATATTTTAATTAAGGGTCGCTGTTCGGTATTTTGTCAATCTTTGTCCTTCCAGATTTATTTTGTTTATACAAGAAAAGGGTCAAACTTTGATAAATAAGGTATATGTTATTGGCAGGCAGTTTCGGTTGCTTCACACATTTTTGGTTTGGTTTGTTTAAAATGTCATTGTATATTGTTTCAACAATGTTTGTCGATAGTATCTATGCCATATATTTTCAACTTACATATGTCCCTATACCAATAGCGCTTTCAGCGCTTTGATTAACTATGTACTTCTTACTTTGTTGCAGAAGTTTCAACATTTCAAAATGTGATCTCCATCTGGAATTCAGCACCTTTAACATTAACATAACCATTAACTATGATATTGGCATAAACATTAAGATTTAGATTAAGATTAACATTGACATAAACATGGTTAGTTTAATATGAACATTATCATAAGTATGGACAAAGGTTTAGGTGGTCAGTATATACCAGAGTCCTCTACTCTATCATGTCTAGCAAACTTTTTGGGATTGTCTATTTATGGGACTAGCCTTACCAGAAATATATCATTTTCGATCTAGTCTGATAAAAGCTTAATCTTCATCACAAAGAAACCGTCTGTCACCATAAAATATTAGATTGCTTATTATTCGTCTGCTTCCGTTGCGCTTAGTATTCTTTTATTTATCTTCTGCCGTTGATAGACAAATATAGACCATAGGAGATCATTAACCGTGATTAATGCATTTGTAACCGACATCGACTTATTATGTCGTAACTGCACAGGTCAAATAGCCGAGCCGCGTCACGCGATTTGGGGTCTTGTTGTTACTTCAATATGGCATCACTGAACCCTTTCCGACACAGCTATTGTGCCAAAAATATCTGCAGGTGGGGAAGGGTTGACCCCTTTCCTACGTACTACGAACCCGCACTGAACGACTTTGTAAACAAAAACCTAGAAAATCTAGAAAAAATATCTTTAAAAGAAAGTATAATTCATGCACCGGAGGCGGACGCTCTACCACTACACTACTGAGGCGGTCTTGAGAACATTTAGTATAATGTTTGAACGCTCATCATGTAGCACATCTGGGGCTTCACTGAATCACGTTGGTCAAAAGTTCGGTGCTCTCTGTATCTTGCGACAGTTAAACCCTACCCCACGTATAGACGCTTACTGACGCATTTGCATAGTGAGCAAGTTCTTCTTTTGCCACAAAGTTCTCAATTCTTTCAAATAATTAATTTTCTTTTTCATAGGGAAATGGCTTATTTTGGGACAAATGGAGAAATGGATTATTTTGAGTCAACTTCACTTTTGTCACAATGTTTTCAAAAGTCGTTTGCTGCAGAGGCATCATAACGGGTTTTTATCAGGGTAAAATATAAAAGAACCTTAGATAAAATAAATGTTAGGTCACAACGAATGCAAATCAAACTCTGAATCGATATTTTTTCAATAAGTTTTATTAACCACAAACATAAAAAAGATCATATTTATGTACACACATAGCTCTCTTGACGGACAGCTCTCTATCATTCATATCGTTGATAAGACATTACAGTAAAACCTGTGCTAAAGACCACCTCGGAATAGCAATAACGCTTCCCTGTCTTTAACAGTCACACTTTAGTTTCTCAATTAGTCATTTTCTTCATAAATGACCCTGTAATTAAAGACCACCTGTGAACATAGACCATGTTGTTGTATTCTCATGGGTGGTCGTTATATACAGGTTCCACTGTATATTAAAGAGCCCTTTCATTAACGTCGGCGTGAAAACATTTCTACTCGTGCCTTCTTTATGAGAAAAGCCCCCGAAAGAAACTTTTTCATTAAATGAATGACTTTGGTTTAAAATAAATCAAGTAAAATTGTTTTTCTCGCATTTGAACACTTTCTTTTAACCACACCTTTTATACAGAAAGAAGTGGAAACTTTGAAATTGTACTTTTGCAACAAGAATGGCATGACCTGTAACGATGTGACAGATATTTATTTGCGTATTTTGCTTGGAGCATGGATATTCAGACAGAAGACTACTGTACACCCTTTTTAGAGCCAATGAAATGTATTTTCTCCGAAGTTTAAAGTGAAGAGGACCTATAATAATGTCTAACATAACATGTATAAAATGTTACCAATAACAATTTGAAAATAATAGCAAAGAACAAGAAGACACAACACACTCTAGAAGAGCTTACATAGCCAATATAAATGTTTATATATACATGATGCTGACATTGGAGTTGAGGTATTGTGAAAGTGATCGAATCGTCCGTGGACTCGTCATGCATCACGCTGCATTCACGATACAGGTCCATACGATACCTATAAGAATGTGTGTGGGTGGTTTTACACATACGTAACATTTACAGAGGTACCGTGTCCACTTATTTTCGTGGGCATTTAATCGAATGATGTATTTCAAAACTCGTGTTTGCATTTTATATATTGCAACCGCGTCAAGGGAAAAAGGGAGTAAAATATGTGACCGTTAAAGCCTTTGGTGAGTCTGTAAATACCGTCCATCTCGTCAAAGCCTTCACTTTTCGCTTATATACGTAGATGCAACTTTTCTTGAACACCTAGTAATGTTACCCCAATGGATTTACTTCCATACAACCGTATGTGAATCCGTTTTGAGTTCATCACGTGACCCGATTTCCCCCGACGCAGAACATTAATACACGTCTGTTATGACATCTACGATACCGGAGAAAGCTACGTCTGTTTCTCGTCAAATTTTTACATTTCCGTTGGATTTTTACATTTACAGGAATTTAATTCAATCATTCGTGCATTCGATCAGTGAAGAGAAATTCGAAATTATCCCGAAGGAAAACGGTTTTTACATTGGAAATGAGGAGAAAGCAAATAAAAATCATTCTTTATCATTTGTTAGAATCGTTTATTATTTGTTATCCCGGAAATGAAACCCGTAATTCTTAAACCAATAAAGTTCTGTTTTTTTGTAAGATATGCTTGTATCTGCGATAGTTCCTATTGTTATGGTGTTTGTGGTGCCCATGAGACTTTAGCTTTTCTAACCTATTGTGAAATTGGAGCCTTTATGAATACAATGGATCATATGAAAGAAGCTAATGAGAGTTTTTAATGTTTTTAGTAGACAATTATGCCAATTTATTTTGCAAAAAGCTCTTTGCCTGTTAAATTCATAGGAATAGTATAACCGCTATTGATAGTTTATACATTCTCATCGCATTTGTACAATGAAGACTAAGATTTAAATACACGACTGACCTTGGTCTACACTATCCCCAAATGTATCTTAACCCTTGTATACTTATAGACGCATTCTGACGCGTCTGTACCAGACGGCTTTTGAAAACATTGAGGTAAACGGAGAAATTACTTATAAATAAAAAAATCTCCATTTGTCTCATAAAGACGCGTTCTGACGCCTCTGCAGCAGACGGCATTTGAAAACATTGTGACAAATGGAAACATTGCTCAAAACGTGAAATTGTTCCATTTGTCTCAATGTTTTCAACTCTATTCAATATTTGTAATTTCATTTATAGGGAGTATTCTTATTTTGAAAAGAAATTTGACAGTCGTCTGTTTCCGATTTGTTATACGTGGGAAAGGGTTTAAGCAACGTCAGGCGATTAAGCGTCTTATTTCATCTGCATACACCGAGCACTTAGGGGAGCCCTTTGAACACATCGCTTCCATCCATCGGAAAAGGTACAAGTTAACATTTCTGTACAATGTGCGTTCAGATCAGCCTGTAGATGTTTTCCGTCTGATCAGAACCTACAAAACATGACAGAAGTTTTTCCAACAAACATAATATGTAAGTAATAGGTGTGGATGCACATGCCAATCTGGATCTACACTGTTAAAAGAAAACCTTGCACCTTTTACGCTGGACGGTCTCACTTCATATAAACCT
This sequence comes from Serripes groenlandicus, assembly GCA_031761405.1. Lineage (NCBI taxonomy): Eukaryota > Metazoa > Mollusca > Bivalvia > Cardiida > Cardiidae > Serripes > Serripes groenlandicus. The sequence goes on along the minus strand of JASEVX010000004.1, from coordinate 83,703,299 downwards.
CCCCGCTTGTACGACGATAAATATGTAAAGTGATGCCATAACGGAGAGACAATAAGACCCCAAATCACCAGATGATGTTCATATGTAAAATGTTGAAAGTCTCGCAGAGCTGAATAAGGGTGAAGACTCTTAGTGATCAATTCCATACCTTCCCGTCAGTTTATTGTTTTGGGTTGATCATACGCTGGAAACGAATTAGTTAAAAAACAAAAACAATATATAGCACATAATTGTTTTTGTTAGATAGAGTTAAATGTCACTTGAAAAAACGTCAAATGTTAAATCGTATTCGAATTTCAATGACGTTAGCTACATTGACAAAGATTCACAAAAGCTTGTATCAAATAAAGACATCTGTACACATCGAGTGAAATTGAACCAAAATATACATGCGACGCTCAAATAGATTGTGGACGATGTAAAAATGCATACATTTCGTAGACATTTCGTAGACATACCCAGTAAGCCAAATTTTGTACATTTTCATGATTTTGAATTGACTGTTTTTTAACATTATAGTCAAAATAGTTTTTAACTATGTACGTCTTACTTTGTTGCCGAAGTTTCAACATTTCAAAATGTGATCTCCATCTGGAGTTCAGCACCTTTAACATTAACATAACCATTAACTATGATATTGGCATAAACATTAAGATTAAGATCAAGATTAACATTGACATAAACATGGTTAGTTTGATATGACCAGTATCATAAGTATGAACAAAGGTTTAGGTGGTCAGTATTGACCAGAGTCCTCTACTCTATCATATCTAGCAACCAGTTTGGGATTGTCTATTAATTCAATTCAATTTTTCAATTCAATATATTTTATTGGCATATAACAAATACATGTTGTCGCCAAAATTTACAATACCTTTGGCGGTTTATATTACAATACATTTTTATTACAATTTTACATAAGAGAAAAGCATGATAAAATTAAGTTTCACCATCTCTTTTAATATTTGCTAAGTAAATATATTTGGACAATTTGCATAACATAGATCTTTGCTCTGATTTCATTAACTTTTGAAATTTATATATATTTGGCCAGTTGTAATAATACCTAGGAAGACACTCTATTCTTAGATCCCTGTACATAGGGCATACCAACAAGAAATGATATTCATCTTCTATCATATTTAAATTGCACATGTTACATTTTCTATTTTCTCTTTCAATATTTCTAAATCGTCCTTCCTCAATTAAAAGTTTGTGAGAAGAACATCTAAATCTTGTCAGAGATACTCGGTGTTTGATATTACTGACAAAATCTAAATATTTTTCTCTTGCAAAATTATTCTTGATTAATCTGTATGTTTCTAATTTACTTGACTCATTTACATCGGAATGCCAACTTTGTATATATAAATCTTTAATTCTTTAATGGGCCTAGCCTAACCGGAAATATATCATTTTCGATCTGGTCTAATAAACGCTTAATCTACATCACAAAGAAAACCGTCTGTCACCATAACATTTCAGATTGCTTATTATTCGTCTGCTTTCGTTGCGCTTAGAAATTATTTTATTTATCTTCTGCCGTTGCTAGACAAATATAGACCATAGGAGAACATTAACCGTGATTAATGCATTTGTAACAGACAGCGACTTATTATGTCGTAACTGCACAGGTCAAATAGCCGAGCCGCGTCACGCGATTTGAGGTCTTGTTGTCACTCCAATTTGGCATCACTGAACCCTTTCCAACATACAACGGGTTATTAAAGACCGTTTAGTTCATTGTTTGGTGAGTGTTACGCCCCTTTCAACATTGTGTTCAGTTATATCACGGCGTACCACTGGTATGTCACTAGTACGTCAGGTCTATTTATCCTGACACCAGCCGGCATGTCGTAATACCATTGCTACCATTTTTAAAGTGTTTTGTATGACCCGACCGGAGATCGAATCCGCGACCCCCGCACCCGAGGCGGACGATCTACCACTACACTAATGAGGCGGTCTTGGGACCATTTAGTAGACTGTTTGAACGCTCATCATGTAGTACAGCTAGGTCTACACTGAATTATCTTTGTCAAAATTTATTTTATCCTCGATCGATGCGACAGTTAAACCCTTTCCCTACTTATAGACGCTTTCTGGCGCATTTGCAGCAGACAACTTTAAGAAACATTGTGGCAAATAAAGAAATTGATCATAGTGAAGTTTTCAATTATTTCCAATAGTTAAACGTTTTCATATAGAAATGACTGAACAAAGTTCAAAACATTGAGACAAACGGAGAAATTGCTCGTTTTGCGGCAAATTCTCCTTTTTTCATAATGTTAACGATAGTCGTTTGCTGCAGAGGAATCAGAACGAGTTTTTATGAGGAAAACAGAAAAAAGAACCTTAGATAAAAGAATGTAAGGTCACAACGAATATATAATGCAAATCAAACTCTGAATCGATATGTTTTTTCAATATGTTTTATTAACCACAAACATAAACAAGATCATATTTATTTACACACATAGCGCTCTTGACGGGCAGCTCTCTATCATTCATATCGTTGATAAGACATTTACAGTAAAACCTGTGCTAAAGACCACCTCGGAATAGCAATAACGCTTCCCTGTCTATAACAGTCACACTTTTAGTTTCCCAATTAGTCATTTTCTGCATAAATGACCCTGTAATTAAAGACCACCTGTGAACATAGACCATGTTGTTGTATTCTCATGGGTGGTCGTTATATACAGGTTCCGCTGTATATTAAAGAACCCTTTCATTAACGTCGGCGTGAAGACACTTCTACCCGTGCATTTTTTGTGAGAAAAGATCACTGAAGTAATTTCTGGATTTTTCATTAAATAAATGACTTTGGTTTAAAATAAATCAAGTAAAATTGTTTTTCTCGCCTTTGAACACGTTCTTTTAACCAAACCTTTTATACAGAAAGAAGTGAAAACTTTGAAATTGTAATTTTGCAACAAGAATAGCTGGATTTTTCATTAAATAAATGACTTTAGTTTAAAATAAATCAAGTAAAATTGTTTTTCTCGCCTTTGAACACTTTCTTTTAACCACAGCTTTTATACAGAAAGAAGTGGAATTTTTGAAATTGTACTTTTGCAATAGAAATGGCATGCTTTTTAACGATGTGACAGATAAATATTTGCGTATTTTGCTTGGAGCATGGATAATCAGGCAGAATATTTTATTGTACACCCTTTTAAGAGCCAATAAAATGTATTTTCTCCGAAGTTTAAAGGGACTGAACACCATAATGGTCCAAAATCGTTATATTTTATACTTATTCTAATTAATCCAAAATACGTCGATATATATGTAACGGAATGTTGTAGAAGGTCGTACAAGTCTTGATTTTCATTATTTCATTGGAAATAAGCAGTTAGAAAACGTCCGCTCCGTGTTTTCCCGTTTAAAAATACCGTGGAATTTCCTCTTGCTCATTTGAATTTATGGATTCAATTCGGCATTCTCTAACACTATCGACTCATTACATTCATGTATACGTGAGTGTAAAGAACGACAACTCTGCGAAGGAGATTGTCAATTCGATTGTAGTGATCACGTGATGAATATACAGCGATATTTTTAGATTTACTGGGTTACTAACCCAGTAGATTTTACAATGCAAAATAACGAAAAATCTCCGCAATATTAATAGTGTGCATATATTGTAGTACATCAGTATCAATGCCTTACATGCAAAAACATCAAGGTAATAGCAATTTTTAACAATTTTCTTTTTTTTTCGGATTTTCTCATATGGGATTCAGTCCCTTTAAAGTGAAGAGATCCTTTAATAATGTCACATGTATAAAATGTTACCAATAACAATTTGAAAAATAATAGCAAAGAACAAGAAGACACAACACACTCTAGAAGAGCTTACATAACATGTATACAATGTTACCAATAACAACTTAAAATAATAGAAAAGAACAAGAAGACACAACACACTCTAGAAGAGCTTACATAACCAATAGAAATGTTTATATACATGATGCTAACATTGGAGTTGAGGTATTGTGGACTCGTCATGCATCACGCTGCATTCGCGATACAGGTCGATACAATACCTACAATAATGTGTGTGGGTGGTTTTACACATACGTAACATTTACAGAGGTACCGTGTCTACCTCTTTTCGTGGGCAGTTAATCGAATGATGTATTTCAAAATTCGTGTTTGTATTTTATATATTGCAACCGTGTCAAGGGAAAAAGGGAGTAAAAACTGTGACCGTTCAAGGCTTTGGTGAGTCTGTAAATACCGTCCATCTCGCCAAAGCCTTCACTTTCCGCTTATATACTTAGATGGCCTGTAGATGCAACTTTTCTTGAACACCTAGTAATGTTACCCCAATGGATTTACTTCCATACAACCGTATGTGAATCCGTTATGAGTTTATCACGTGACCCGATTTCACCCGACGCAGATCCTAATATACGTCTGTTATGACATCTACGATACCGGAGAAAGCTATGTCTGTTTCTCGTCAAATTCTTACATTCCCGTTGGATTTTACATTTACAGGAATTTAATTCAATCATTCGTGCATTCGATCAGTGAAGAGAAATTCGAAATTATCCTGATAACAAGGAAAACGGTTTTTGCATTGGAAATGAGGAGAAAGCAAATAAAAATCATTACATAACATGTATACAATGTTACCAATAACAATTTGAAAATATTAGCAAAGAACAAGAAGACACAACACACTCTAGAAGAGCTTACATAACCAATAGAAATGTTTATATACATGATGCTGACATTGGAATTGAGGTATTGTGAAAATGATCGAATCGTCCGTGGACTCGTCATGCATCACGCTGCATTCGCGATACAGGTCGATACGATACAGGTCGATACGATACCTACAAGAATATGTGTGGGTGGTTTTACACATAGATAACATTTACAGAGGTACCGTATCGACCTGTTTTCGTGGGCAGTTAATCGAATGATGTATTTCAAAATTCGCGTTTGCATTTTATATATTGTAAACGCGTCAAGGGAAAACTGGAGTAAAAACTGTGACCGTTAAAGGATTTGATGAGTCCATCTCGCCAAAGCCTTCATTTTCCGCTTATATACTTAGATGGGTTGTAGATGCAACTGTTCACGAACACCTAGCAGTGTTACCCTATTGGACTTACTTCCATACAACTTTATGTGAATCCGTAATGAGTTTATCACGTGACTCGATTTTCGACGACGCGGATCCTTAATACACGTCTGTTATGACATATATACGATACCGGGGAAAGCTACGTCTGTTATGACATCTACGATACCGGAGAAAAATATGTATGTTATGACATCTACGATACCGGAGAAAAATATGTATGTTATGACATCTTCGATACCGGAGAAAAATATGTATGTTATGACATCTACGATACCGGAGAAAAATATGTATGTTATGACATCTACGATACCGGAGAAAAATATATATATGTTATGACATCTACGATACCGGAGAAAAAATATGTATGTTATGACATCTGCGATACCGGAGAAAAATATGTATGTTATGACATCTACGATACCGGAGAAGGCTACGTCTGTTATGACATCTACGATACCGGAGAAAGCTATGTCTGTTTCTCGTCAAATTCCTACATTCCCGTTGGATTTTTACATTTACAGGAATTTAATTCAACCATTTGTGCATTCGATCAGTGAAGAGAAATTCGAAATTATCCGGATAACAAGGAAAACGGTTTTTGCATTGGAAATGAGGAGAAAGCAAATAAAAATCATTCTTTATCATTTGTTAGAATCGTTCATTATTTTTTTATCCCGGAAATGAAACCCGTAATTCTTAAACCAATACAGTTCTGTTTTTTGTAAGATATGCTTGTAATTGCGATAGTTCTTATTGCTATGGTGTTTGTGGTGCCCATGAGACTTAAGTTTTTCTAACCTTTTGTGAAATTGGAGCCTTTATGAATACAATGGATCAGATGAACGAAGCTAATGAGAGTTTTTAATGTTTTTAGTAGACAATTATGCCACTTTGTTTTGCAAAAAGCCCTTTGCCTGTTTAATGCATAGGAATAGTATAACCGATATTGATAGTTTATACATTTTCATCGCATTTGTACAATGAAGACTAAGAATACACAACTGTCTACACTATCCCCAAATGTATCTTAATTGTTTTTATACTTTTAGACGCATTCTGTAGCAGCCGGCTCTTGAAAACATTGATGCAAACGGAAAAATAGCTCATAAAGTAATATTCACCATTTGTCTCATAAAGACGCTTTATGACACATCTGCAGCAGACGGCTTTTGAAAACATTGTGACAAATGGAGAAATTGCTCAAAACGAGAAATGTCTCCATTTGTCTCAATGTTTTCAACTCTGTTCAATATTTAACCCAAATTGCCAGATGAGGTTTGAATTTGGAGAATCTAGCAATAAATTAAATAGCCTGTTTAGTTCTTTGTTCGATACGCTAGAAACGAATTGGTTTTTAAAAAAAGCCCAAGATATATATAGCTTATCATTGTTTTTGTTATTAGGTAAGAGTTAAATTTCACTGAAAAAAAAGTCAAATGTTATATCATATTCGAATTTCAATGACGTTAGCTACATTGAAAAAGTTTCAGAAAAGCTTGCATCAAATTAAAAAATCTGTTAAATTAGAATAAAATTGAACCAAAATATACATGCGAAGCTCAAATCGATTGTGAGCGGTTTAAAAATGATAATAATGCTAACATTTGATACATCTTCTGAAGTTATTTATCAAATTTTATGGAACAAAATATACATATTAAAGGGTCATTAATATTAACATTAAAATTAACATTTAGCACTAAAATATAACATTAATAGTGACATTAACATGAATAGTTAATAAGATAAACGTTAACATTGACATTAACATTAAGATAAACATTCACATTGACATTAACATTGACATTATAATTAACATTGACATTAACATTAAGATAAACATTGACATTTACACTGGCATTATCCTTAACATTGGCATTGACATTGATATTGACATTAACATTAACATTAATGTAAACATTGTCATTAACATTAACATTAACATTGATATTAAGGTAAACATTGTCATTAACATTAACATTGACATTAACATTAGCATTGACATTAACATTAACATTATCATTAACATTGACATTAACATTAACATTGCCAATGACATTAACATTAACATTAGCATTAACATTGACATTAACATTAACATTGACATTAACATTGACTTTGCCATTAACATTGACATTGACATTGACATTGACATTAACATTAGCATTAACATTGACATTAACATTAACATTGACATTAACATTGCCATTGACATTTGCATTAACATTTACATTAACAGTAACATTGACATTAACATTTACATTAACATTGACATTAACATTAACATTAACATTGCCATTGACATTAACATTGACATTGACATTAACATTTACATTAACAGTAACATTGACATTGACATTAGCACTTACATTGACATTAACATTAACATTGCCATTGACATTGCCATTGCCATTAACATTTACATTAACATTGACATTAACATTTACATTGACATTAACATTTACATTGACATTAACATTTACATTAGCATTACGGTAAACATTGACATTGACATTAACATTTACATTATCATTAAGGTAAACATTGCCATTAGCATTAAGGTAAACATTAACATTGATATTGCCATTAACATTGATATTGCCATTAACATTGAAATTGACATTAACATCGACATGAACATTAATACTCTATCATGTCTAGCAAACAGTTTGTCATTGTCTCTTTATGGGCCTAGCCTTACCGGAAATATACCATTTTCGATCAGGTCTAATAAACGCTTAATCTATATCACAAAGAAACCGTCTGTCACCATAAAATATCAGATTGCTTATTATTCGTCTGCTTTCGTTGCGCTTAGTATTCTTTTATTTATCTTCTGCCGTTGCTAGACAAATATAGACCATAGGAGATCATTTACCGTGATTAATGTATTTGTAACAGACAGCGAATTATTATGTCGTAACTGCACAGGTCAAAAAGCCGAGCCGCGTCGAACCCGCGACCTCCCGCATCCGAGGCGGACGCTCTACCACTACACTAATGAGGCGGTCTTGAGTCCATTTAGTAGAATGTTTGAACACTTATCATGTAGTACATCTAGGTCTACAATGAATTACTTTTTGTCAAAATATATTTTATCCTCGATCTATGCGACCGTTAAACGCTTTCCCTACTTATAGACGCTTTCTGAAGCATTTGCAGCAGACAACTGTAAGAAACATTGTGGCAAAAGAAGAAATTGCACATGGCTGAAAAAAGTTGAAAACATTGGGGCAAATGGAGAAATTGCTCTTTTTGCGGCAAGTTCTCCTTTTGTCACAATATTTACAATAGTTGTCTGCTGCAGGGGCGTCAGCACGGGCTTTTTATAAGGGTAAAAGATAAAAGAACCTTAGATAAAATAATGTAAGGTCACAACGAATATATAATGCAAATCAAACTCTGAATCGATATGTTTTTTCAATAAGTTTTATTAACCACAAACATAAAAAAGATCATATTTATGTACACACATAGCTCTCTTGACGGGCAGCTCTCTATCATTCATATCGTTGATAAGACATTACAGTAAAACCTGTGCTAAAGACCACCTCGGAATAGCAATAGCGCTTCTCTGTCTATAACAGTCACACTTTTAGTTTCTCAATTAGTCATTTCCTGCATAAATGAACCTGTAATTAAAGACCACCTGTGAACATAGACCATGTTGTTGTATTCTCATGGGTGGTCGTTATATACAGGTTCCACTGTATATTAAAGAGCCCTTTCACTAACGTCGGCGTGAAAACATTTCTACTCGTGCCTTCTTTATGAGAAAAGATCCCTAAAGTAATTCCTGGATTTTTCATTAAATAAATGACTTTGGTTTAAAATAAATCAAGTAAAATTGTTTTTCTCGCCTTTGAACACTTTCTTTTAAACAAACCTTTTATACAGAGAGAAGTGGAAACTTTTAAATTGTACTTTTGCAACAAGAATGGCATGACTTTAAACGATGTGACGGATAGACATTTCCGTATTTTGATTGGAGCATGGATATTCAGACAGAATATTGTATTGTACACTCTTTTAAGAGCCAATAAAATGTATTTTCTCCGAAGTTTAAAGTGAAGAGAACCTTTAATAATGTCTACATAACATGTATAAAATGTTACCAATAACAATTTGAAAAATAATAGCAAAGAACAAGAAAACACAACACACTCTAGAAGAGCTTACATAACCAATAGAAATGTTTATATATATGATGCTAACATTGGATTTGAGGTTTTGTGAATGTGATCGAATCGTCCGTGGACTCGTCATGCATCACGCTGCATTCACGATACAGGTCGATACGATACCTACAAGAATGTCTTAGGGTGGTTTTACACATATATAACATTTACAGAGGTACCGTGTCCACTTATTTTCGTGGGCAGTTAATCAAATGATGAATTTCAAAATTCGCGTTTGCATTTTATATATTGCAACCGCGTCGAGGGAAAAAGGGATTAAAAACTGTGAACGTTAAAGGCTTTGGTGAGTCTGTAAATACCGTTCATCTCCCAAAGCCTTCACTTTCCGCTTTTTATACTTAGATGTGCTGTAAATGCAACTTTTCTTGAACACCTAATACTTTTACCCCAATGGATTTACTTCCATACAACCGTATGTGAGTCCGTAATGAGTTTATCACGTGACCCGATTTCCCCCGACGCGGATCCTTAAAACACGTCTGTTATGACATCTACGATACCGGATCAAGCTACGTCTGTTATGACATCTACGATACCGGATCACGCTACGTCTGTTTCTCGTCGAATTTTTACATTCCCGTTAGATTTTTACATTTACAGGAATTTAATTCAATCATTCGTGCATTCGATCAGTGAAGAGAAATTCGAAATTATCCCGATAACAAGTGAAACGGTTTTTGCATTGGAAATGAGGAGAAAGCAAATACAAATTTGTTAGAATCGTTCATTATTTGTTATCCCGGAAATGAAACCCGTAATTCTTAAACCAATAAAGTTCTGTTTTTTGTAAGATATGCTTGTATCTGCGATAGTTCCTATTGTTATGGTGTTTGTGGTGCCCATGAGACTTTAGCTTTTCTAACCTTTTGTGAAATTGAAGCCTTTATGAATACAATGGATCAGATGAATGAAGATAATGAGAGTTTTTAATGTTTTTAGTAGACAATTATGCCACTTTGTTTTGCAAAAAGCCCTCTGCCTGTTAAATTCATAGGAATAGTATAACTGCCTGACCTTTGTCTACACTATCCCTAAATGTTTAATACTTTTAGACGCATTCTGTAGCAGACGGCTCTTGAAAACATTGATGCAAACGAATGCAAACGGAGAGATTGCTCATAATGATAATATCACTATAAGTCTAATACAGACGCTTTATGACACATCTGCAGCAGACGGCTTTTGAAAACATTGTGACAAATGGAGAAATTGCTCAAAACGAGAAATTTCTCCATTTGTCTCAATGTTTTCAACTCTATTCAATATTTATCCTAAATTGAAGTTCGAATTTTGAGAATCTAGCAATAATTTAAATAGCCTGTTTGTTTTTTTGTTCGATACGCTAGAAACGAATTAGTTTTAAAAAAACCCACAATATATACAGCTTATCATTGTTTTTGTTATTAGGTAAGAGTTAAATGTCACTGGAAAAAACATCAAATGTTATATCATATTCGAATTTCAATGACGTTAGTTACATTGACAAAGTTTCAGAAAAGCTAGCATTGAATTTAAAAATTTGTTAAATTAGAACCAAATTGAACTAAAATATACATGCGACGCTCAAATCGACAAAATGATAATAATGCTAACATTTGCTACATCTTCTGAAGTTATTTATCAAACCTCATGGAACAAAAGATGCATATTAAAGGGTCATTAACATTAACATTAACATTAACATTTAACACTTAAATTTAACATGAATAGTGACATTAACATGAATAGTTAATACGATAAACGTTAACATTAACATTAACATTAAGATAAACATTAACATTGACATTAACATCAAGATAAACATTAACATTGACATTTAACACTAACATTTAACATGAATAGTGACATTAACATGAATAGTTAATAAGATAAACGTTAACATTAACATTAACATTAATTACTTTAACATTGACAGTACCATTACCATTAACATTAACATAAAGGTAAACATTAACATTAACATAAAGGTAAACATTAACATTAACATAAAGGTAAATATTAACATTAACATAAAGGTAAACATTAACATTAACATAAACATTAACATTGTCATTAATATTGACATTAACATTAACACAAGCATTAAGATAATTATTAACATTGCCATTAATATTAACATTAGCATTAAGATAAACATTAACATACGCATTAACATTGACATTAACATTAGCATAAAGGTAAACATTAACATTGATATTGACATTAACATTTACATTTACATTAACATTTACATTAACGTTTACATTTACATTTACATTTACATTAACATTTACATTAACATTTACCTTATCATTTACATTATCATTAGCATAAAGGTAAACATTAACATTGACATTAACATTGATATTAACATTGACATGAACAGTAATACTCTATCATGTCTAGCAAACAGTTTGTCATTGTCTCTTTATGAGCCTAAACCGTCTGTCACCATAAAATATCAGATTGCTTATTATTCGTCTGCTTTCGTTGCGCTTAGTATTCTTTTATTTATCTTCTGCCGTTGTTAGACAAATATAGACCATAGGAGATCATTAACCGTGATTAATGTATTTGTAACAGACAACGACTTATTATGTCGTAACTGCACAGGTCAAATAGCCGAGCCGCGTCACGCGATTTGAGGTCTTGTTGTCACTCCAATTTGGCATCACTTAACCCTTTCCGACAAACAATGAATCTGCAGCAGACGACTTTGAAAGCATAGTGTCAAAAACCTGAAAAATCTCCATAAATGATTGCTTAATTGTTAAACAAAGTTGAAAACATTTTAGCCAAAGGAGAAACTGCTCATCATGAGCAATTTCACCTTTGGCCACAATGTTTTCAAAAGTCGTCTGCTGCTATTGCGTCAGAATGCGTCTGCAGGTGGGAAAGTGTTTAACCCTTTCCTATATACTACGAACCTGCAGCAGACGACTTTGTAAACATACCCGCACAAATCTAGAAAAATATCTTTAAAAGAAAGTATAACTCATGAATAGAGTTGGAAATATAAGCTGTCTCACCAGACATCAGCATTGTTTGCCTTTGAGTTATTGAAATATTCCAAAAGAATTATAACTTGAACAGTAGAGTCGTCCGATATTGAACATGGACGATTTTATTTTTAACGTTTCGGCGCTGAAAGGGTTACAGAAAGGGGGAATTTGATCAACATTGTTGTCATTATAAGAACCTCTTTGGTCGGCTCAAATGTTCTATCATGTATGCAGGTTCAACTTTTTTCAAAGAATTATTACCTTTGGACTGTCACGTGACCTTTTACGTATTGAGCTTCAACACAGGAAATAAGGCCATGTTTCATTTGTGCCAAGTGTAGGTCCCGACCAGCCAGTTGATAACTCATTACCTGGCCAGCGCGCTGCACTGTTTGTGGTGTCAATGGGTTATCAAAGACCGTTTAATTGTGTTCAGTTATATCACGGCGTATCACTGGGTACGTTACCAGTACAAGTCCATTTATCCTGACACCTGTCAGCCAGTCGTACTGCCATTACTACCATTTTCAAGTATTTGGTATTACCATACCGGGGATCGAACCCGCGACCTCCCGCACCCGAGGCGGACGCTCTACCACTACACTACTGAGGCGGTCTTGAGACCATTTAGTAGAATGTTTGAACGCTCATCATGTAGCACATCTCGATCTTCACTGAATCATGTTGGTCAAAATGTATTTTATCCTCGATCTATGCGAAAGTTAAACCCTTTCCCTGCTTATAGACGCTTTCTGACGCATTTGCAGCAGACAACTGTAAGAAACATTGTGGCAAAAGAAGAAATTGATCATAGTGAAGTTTTCAATTATTTCCAATAATGAAACTGTTTCATATGGAAATGACTGAACAAAGTTGAAAACATTGGGACAAACGGGGAAATTGCTCGTTTTGCGGCAACTTCTCCTTTTTTCACAATATTAACAATATCCGTCTGCTGCAGAGAAATCAGGACGAGTTTTTATAAGGGTAAAATATAAAAGAACCTTAGATAAAATAAATGTAAGGTCACAACGAATATATAATGCAAAGCAAACTCTGAATCGATATTTGTTTTCAATAAGTTTTATTAACCACAAACATAAAAAAGATCATATTTATTTACACACATAGCTCTCTTGACGGGCAGCTCTCTATCATTCATATCGTTGATAAGACATTTACAGTAAAACCTGTGCTAAAGACCACCTCGGAATAGCAATAGCGCTTCCCTGTCTATAACAGTCACACTTTTTGTTTCCCAATTAGTCATTTTCTGCATAAATGACCCTGTAAGTAAAGACCACCTGTGAACATAGACTATGTTGTTATGTTCTCATGGGTGGTCGTTATATACAGGTTTCATTGTATATTAAAGAACCCCTTTACTAACGTCGACGTGAAAACACTTCTACTCGTGCCTTCTTTATGAGAAAAGATCCCTAAAGTAATTCCTGGATTTTTCATTAAATAAATGACTTTAGAACGGGTTTTTATGAGGGTAAAAGTTAAAGAACATTAGATAAAATAATGTAAAGAAACAACGAATATATAATGCAAATCAAACTCTAAATCGATATGTTTTTTCAATATGTTTTATTAACCACAAACATAAAAAAGATCATATTTATTTCGACCATGTTGTTGTGTTCTCATGGGTGGTCGTTATATACAGGTTCCACTGTATATTAAAGAACCCTTTCACTAACGTCGGCGTGAAAACACTTCTACTCCTGCCTTCTTATGAGAAAAGATCCCTAAAGTAATTCCTGGATTTTTCATTAAATAAATGACTTTAGTTTAAAATAAATCAAGTATAATTGTTTTTCTCGCCTTTGAACACTTTCTTTTAACCAAATATTTTATACAGAAAGAAGTGGACTTTTTGAAATTGTACTTTTGCAATAGAAATGGCATGACTTTTAACGATGTGACAAATAAATATTTGCGTATTTTGCTTGGAGCATGGATAATCAGGCAGAATATTGTATTGTACACCCTTTTAAGAGCCAATAAAATGTATTTTTCTCCGAAGTTTAAAGTGAAGAGGACCTTTAATAATGTCTAACATAACATGTATAAAATGTTACCTATAACAATTTGAAAATAATAGCAAAGAACAAGAAGACACAACACACTCTAGAAGAGCTTACATAACCTGTATAAAATGTTACCAATAACAATTTGAAAATAATAGCAAAGAACAAGAAGACATAACACACTCTAGAAGAGCTTACATAACCAATAGAAATGTTTATATATACATGATGCTATCATTGGAGTTGAGGTATTGTGAAAATGATCGAATCGTCCGTGGACTCGTCATGCATCACGCTACATTCGCGATACAGGTCGATACGATACCTACAAGAATGTGTGTGGGTGGTTTTACACATACATAACATTTACAGACGTACCGTGTCCACTTATTTCCGTGGGCAGTTAATCGAATAATGTATTTCAAAATTCGTGTTTGCAATATATATATTGCAACCACGTCAAGGGAAAAAGGGAGTAAAATCTGTGACCGTTAAAGGCTTTGGTGAGTCTGTAAATACCGTCCATCTCGCCAAAGCCTTCACTTTCCGCTTATGTACTTAGATGGGCTGTAGATGCAACTTTTCTTGAACACCTAGTAATGTTACGCCAATGGATTTACTTCCATACAACCGTATGTGAATCCGTTATGAGTTTATCACGTGACCCGATTTCCCCCGTCGCGGAACCTTAATACACGTCTGTTATGACATCTACGATACCGTAGAAAGCTACGTCTGTTATGTCATCTACGATACCGGATAAAGCTACGTCTGTTATGACATCTACGATACTGGAGAAAGCTACGTCTGTTTCTCGTAAAATTCTTACATTCCCGTTGGATTTTTACATTTACAGGAATTTAATTCAATCATTCTACCATTTGTTCAGTGAAGAGAAATTCGAAATTATCCCGATAACAAGGAAAACGGGTTTTGCATTGGAAATGAGGAGAAAGCAAATAAAAATCATTCTTTATCATTTGGTATAATCGTTCATTATTTGTTATCCCGGAAATGAAACCCGTAATTCTTAAACCAATAAAGTTCTGGTTTTTGATAGATATGCTTGTATCTGCGATAGTTCCTATTGTTATGATGTTTGTGGTGCCCATGAGACTTTAGCTTTTCTAACCTAGTGTGAAATTGGAGCCTCTATTAATACAATGGATCAGATGAACGAAGCTAATCAGAGTTTTTAATGTTTTTAGTAGACAATTATGCCACTTTGTTTTGCAAAAAGCTCTTAGCCTGTTAAATTCATAGCAATAGTAAAACCGCTATTGATATTTTATACATTCTCATCTCATTTGTACAATGAAGACTAAGATTTAAATACACGACTGACCTTTGTCTACACTATCCCCAAATGTTTGATACTTTTAGACGCATTCTGTAGCAGACGGCTCTTGAAAACATTGATGCAAACGGAGAGATTGCTCATAAAGAAAATTGCACCATTTGTCTAATAAAGACGCTTTATGACACATCTGCAGAAGACGGCTCTTAAAATCATTAATGCAAACGGAGAAATTGCTCATGAAGAAAACAATCACCATTTGTCTCATAAAGACGCTTTATGACACATCTGCAGCAGACGGCTTTTGAAAACATTGTGACAAATGGAGAAATTGCTCTAAACGAGAAATTTCTCCATTTGTCTCAATGTTTTCAACTCTATTCAATATTTACCCTAAATTGCCAGATAAAGTTCGAATTTTGAGAATCTAGCAATAAATTAAATAGCCTATTTGTTTTTTTGTTCGATACGCTAAAAACGAATTAGTTTTAAAAAAGCCCAATATATATATAGCTTATCATTGTTTTTGTTATTAGATAAGAGTTAAATTTCACTGGAATAAAACGTCAAATGTTATATCATATTCGAATTTCAATGACGTTAGCTACATTGACAACGTTTGAGAAAAGCTTGCATTAAATTAAAAAATCTGTTAAATTAGAACCAAATTGAACCAAAATATACATGCGACTCTCCAATCGATTGTTAACGGTTTAAAAATCATAATAATGCTAACATTTGCTACATCTTCTGAAGTTTTTTTTATCAAACCTCATGTAACAAAATACAGATATTAAAGGGTCATTAATATTAACATTAACATTAAAATGTAACACTAAAATTCAACATTAATAGTGACATTTACATGAATAGTTAATAAGATAAACGTTAACATTGAAATTAACATTAAGATAAACATTAGCATTGGCATTTACACTGGCATTAACATAAACATTGACATTAACATTAACATTTATATTAACATTTAATACTAAATTAACATTAATAGTGACATTGACATGAATAGTTAATAAGATAAACATTAACATTGACATTAACATTAAGATTAACATTGACATTAACATTAAGATTAACATTGACATTAACATTCAGATTAACATTGGCATTAACATTAGCATTAACATTGACATTAACATTGACATTAACATTGACATGAACATTAATACTCTATCATGTCTAGCAAACAGTTTGTCATTGTCTCTTTATGGGCCTAGCCTTACCGGAAATATATCATTTTCGATCTGGTTTAATAAACGCTTAATCTACATCACAAAGAAACCGTCTGTCACCATAAAATATTAGATTGCTTATTATTCGTCTGCTTTCGTTGAGTTTAGTATTCTTTTATTTATCTTCTGCCGTTGCTAGACAAATATAGACCACATGAGATCATTAACCGTGATTAATGCATTTGTAACAGACAGCGACTTATTATGTCGTAACTGCACAGGTCAAATAACCGAGCCGCGTCACGCAATTTCAGGTCTTGTTGTTACATCAATTTGGCATCACTGAACCATTTCCGACACACAACGAATCTGCAGCAGACGACTTTGAAAACATAGTGACAAAAACCTGAAACATCTCCAGAAAAGATTGCTTAATTGTTAAATAAAGTTGAAAACATTGTGGCCAAAGGAAAAATTGCTCACCATGAGCCACAATGTTTGGCCACAATGTTTTCAAAAGTCGTCTGCTGCTATTGCGCCAAAAAGTGTCTGCAGATAGGGAAGGGTTGACCCTTTCCCACATACTACGAACCCTCAGTGAACGACTTTGTAAACATAGCCGCAAAACCCCTTTATAACATAGAAAAAAATATTGTTAAAAGAAAGTATAATTCATGAAAAGAGTTGAACATATAAGCTGTCTCACCAGAAATCAGCATTGTTTGCCTTTAAATTATTGAAATATTCCAAAACTTGTTATAACATGAACAATGGAGTCGTAGGCGGACGCTCTACCACTTCACTACTGAAGAGACCATTTAGTAGAATGTTTGAACGCTCATCTTGTAGTACAGTTATATCTACATTGTATCACGTTGGTCAAAAGGTAAGTTATCCTTGATAGATGCTCTCTTCATTATGTAGTACAGCTAGATCTACACTGTATCACGTTGGTCAAAAGGTAAGTTATCCTTGATAGATGCTCTCTTCATTATGTAGTACAGCTAGATCTACATTGTATCACGTTCGTCAAAAGGTAAGTTATCCTTGATAGATGCTCTCTTCATTATGTAGTACAGCTAGATCTACACTGTATCACGTTGGTCAAAAGGTTAAGTTATCCTTGATCGATGCTCTCTTCATTATATTACAGTTAAACCACTTATAGACGCTTTCTGACGCATGGGCAGCAGACAACTTTAAGAAACATTGTGGAAAAAGAAAAAAATGCTCATAGTAAGCAATTTCTTCTTTTGCCACAATGTTTTCAATTCTTTCCAATACTTAAACCTTTTCATAGGGAAAGGGTTGATATGCGAGGGCTATATTCCCCGTGAACCATAACATAATCCTCTGATGTTTAGTAGTTTTCGTCACTCAACGCCGTTATAAATTGCAGTATTTTCGAGATGCACAGCAATTTTAGAAAAAAAAAGATTATTTTCTTTGTTTAGGGATTTTATCATATATCAGAAAATCAAATGAATTTCTTATCCTAGGTCGATATGTTGTCTGACCGCTAATCACAATCACGATAAGTCCAGAGCTCTAGATTAGTAGCGTTTCGCTTGTTCTAAAATCCTTTTATTTATCACATATTCTTATGTTGAATCTAGCATCAAAATAGGTCGTTAAGACGAAGCCATATCTTAAAATAAAAAAGAGTTAAAATAAGCTGATTCGCATCAGGCGACTTTAGTTCCTATTGACGCTGCACATCCTTCAATGTTTTTTTTTTTTTAAATCCGCCGTGGTCCTATGGTTAGCGTTGGGGATTTGAAACCGGGCGTCCCGGGTTCGATCCCTAGTCGCGGCACGACGGTCATGGTGGAGTGCCTTTGGGCAAGGCACATTTTCTAGCCTAGTGCTGGTTTTTTTACCCATGGATCATGAATAAGTGAACTGTCGCCGTGATATAACTGAAATAATGTTGAAAACTGCGTAAACCCCCAATAAAACAAAACATACATTTGCGTTTAAATTATAGGGCTACACTTCTAGGTTTCTTTCTTAATTATTCGAAATTAATGAAGTGGTATAAACAACATGTTAACGAACAGGGTCCAATTCCATCTACCTTACTCAGCGCTAAGTAATACTTAGGAACTTAAAGTCATATTTCATCATTTTTGTTTCCCTTATCAATTTCATTTCTTAACAAGTAGTGTAGGTTACTCAGCAAGATACCTATTAACTCTTTCAGCGCCGAATTGTTTAAGTTAGACTCTTCCATGTTCAAAATTGGGCGACTCCATTTCTCATATAATTCAATTTTGAACTATTTGATAACTAAAAGGCAAACAATACTGATTTCAGGTAAGACAGCTCGATACGAGCTGACTCGCCTGAATCAGTATTGTTTGAAAAAACCTGAATATTGCCTTTGACGCTGAAAGAGTTAATGTCGACTTATTCATTTACTTTAATACATTCCACCATTTATGTTTTATAAACAATTAGGAAACAAAAATGATAAAATACGCTTTTAAGTATTTAAGTATTACTTAGCGCTAACTAAGTAAGTACTCATTATAAGATGTTGACACAGACTCTCTCCTGAATTCATTCTATGCAAGTGCAAAAAGACCCCAAACTTTCAGACGCTCCTTATTTACTTACATTTGTCTGCAAACTACTAAACTTCTCACATACAACAAATATGCAGCAGACGATTTTGAAAACATCATGGTAAAAATATGGGAAATCTATAAATAAAGGTACTAATAATTAACAAAGTTGAAAACATTTTGGCAAAAGGAGAAATTGATCGTTATCAGTGAGCAATTTCTCCTTTTGACACAGTGTTTTCAAAAGTCGTCTGCAGCAGAGGCGTCAAAAAGCGTTCGTATGTGGGGAAGGGTTAAGCAAATGAATACCGACTTCAGTATTTGTTGTTGTTTGTTTGCGTTGTTTACCCTCGCACTAGCAATACTGCCAGTTGGCGAGCAGCTATCATTGTGTACACAATTAAAAGCAGTTAATGGATGCGTTTCATATAACACTGCATTGGTTTTAGACATTATTTATTCAAGTTGTGCAATAATGTCTGTTAAATCGCATTTCATACATGGTGAAACCCCCATTTGCATGTTTCATGCTAAATTTCATTTCCCCTTAAACAACAGATGAAGCGATAAAGTCTAGAAAATATGGTGCTTCGGGCAGTGTTTAAGAGAGCTGAGCAAATATTAAATGCAGAAGAATAGCGCATTCGGCAAATAATCTACATAGGAAACATTCTGATTTGTTTTAATTGGGTTGATATGCCGTTATGCCAACATTATTTTAGTTATTTCTCGTCGATAGTTCACTTATTCATGATCCCTGGGTAAACATACCAGTAAAATGCTAGGAAATGTGCCTTGTCCCTGGGTAAACATACCAGTACCAGGCTAGGAAATGTGCCTTGTCCCTGGTTAAACATACCAGTACTAGGCTAGGAAATGTGCCTTGTCCCTGGGTAAATATACCAGTACTAGGCTAGGAAATGTGCCTTGTCCCTGGTTAAACATACCAGTACTAGGCTAGGAAATGTGCCCTGTCCCTGGTTAAACATACCAGTACTAGGCTAGGAAATGTGCCTTGTCCCTGGTTAAACATACCAGTACTAGGCTAGGAAATGTACCTTGTCCAAGGACACTCCACCAAAAGCGTTGCGCCGCGACCGGAAAGTGCACCCGGGAAGTTCAGTTCCAAATCCCCGACGATAACCACTCGGCCACGGCGGATTCCTTAGCCATTCCGAGGTCAGGTCGATGTATTAAACATTATATCACTGCGGCCAGTTCACCTACTCATATGTTCCCTGGTTTCCTCACACCAGTACTCCGCACAACATGCTTTCCAAGCAACTGGCTGCTTTTCTACATAGACGGTTAGCCCATTGGTGAAAGACGAATGACGCTTGTCATAATGAATTTTGTCACTAGTCGGAAAGAATGTTGGCCGAGGTAGAGTTCGAACTCACAACCCCTGGATTGACAGTCCGCGTCGCAACATGCTGAGCTACCGGGCTCGGCCTAATCAATTTATTTGAACATTATTTCAGTAATATCATGGCGACAGTTCACTTATTCATGATCCCTGGGTAAATTACTAGGCTAGAAAATGTGCCTTGCCCAATGGCACTCCACCATGACCGTAGCACTGCGACTGGAGATCGAACCCGGGACACCCGGTTTCGATCGGCCTAATCAAACAAGCAGCCATAAAGTCTCTGGAGACAGGCAATGACTTAAAATCGGTTATACTCCCATATGAACTACTCTCGTCAATTATTTTAACCCTTTCCTTCCTACATCAAATATGCAGCAGACTACTTTGAAAACATACCCGAAAACTCCCTTCAAATGAAAGTACAATAATTGAATAGAGTTGAAAACTGTTTGTATCAATGGGTTATTAAAGACCGTTTAGTCTATTGTTTGATGATTTAAGTATCTTTCAACGTTTTTGTTCAGTTATATCACGGCGTACCACTGGGTACGTCACTAGAACGTCAGGTCTATTTATCTTGACACCAGTCAGCCAGTCGTTATGTCATTACTACCATTTCTAAAGTCTTTGGTATGATCCGACCGGGGATCGAACCCGCGACCTCCCGCACCCGAGGCGGACGCTCTACCACTACACTACTGAGGCGGTCTTGAGACCATTTAGTATAATGTTTGAACGCTCATTATGTAGCACATCTGGATCTTCACTGAATCACGTTAGACCCTGACCCACTTATAGACGCTTTCTGACGCATATGCATAGTGAGCAATTTTTTCTTTTGCCACAAAAGTGTTCAATTCTTTCAAATAATTAATTTTCCTTTTCATAGGGAAATGCCTGAAAAAAGTTGAAAACATTGGGAGCAAATGGAGAAATTGCTTATTTTGAGGCAACTTCTCCTTTTGTCACAATGTTTTCAAAAGTCGACTGCTGCAGAGGCATCAGAACGGGTTTTTTATAAGGGTAAAAGATAAAAGAACCTTAGATAAAATAAATGTTAGGTCACAACGAATATATAATGCAAATCAAACTCTGAATCGATATTTTTTCAATAAGTTTTATTAACCACAAACATAAAAAAGATCATATTTATTTACACACAAAGCTCTCTTGACGGGCAGCTCTCTATCATTCATATCGTTGATAAGACATTACAGTAAAACCTATGCTAAAGACCACCTCGGAATAGCAATAGCGCTTACCTGTCTATAACAGTCACACTTTTGGTTTCCCAATTAGTAATTTTCTGCATAAACGACCCTGTAATTAAAGACCACCTGTGAACATAGACTATGTTGTTGTGTTCTCATGGGTGGTCGTTATATACAGGTTCCACTGTATATTAAAGAACCCTTTCACTAACGTCGGCGTGAAAACATTTCTACTCGTGCCTTTTTTATGAGAAAAGATCCCTAAAGTAATTCCTGGATTTTTCATTAAATAAATGACTTTAGTTTAAAATAAATCAAGTAAAATTGTTTTTCTCGCTTTTGAACAACTTCTTTTAACCAAAGCTTTTATACAGAAAGAAGTGGACTTTTTAAAATTGTACTTTTGCAATAGAAATGGCATGACTTTTAACGATGTGACAGATAAGTATTTGCGTATTTTGCTTGTAGCATGGATAATCAGGCAGAATATTGTATTGTACACCCTTTTAAGAGCCAATAAAATGTATTTTCTCCGAAGTTTAAAGTGAAGAGGACCTTTAATAATGTCTTACATAACATGTATAAAATGTTACCAATAACAATTTGAAAAATAATAGCAAAGAACAAGAAGACACAACACACTCTAGAAGAGCTTACATAACCAATAGAAATGTTTATATACATGATGCTAACATTGGAGTTGAGGTATTGTGAAAATGATCAAATCGTCCGTGGACTCGTCATGCATCACGCTGCATTCGCGATACAGGTCGATACGATACCTACAAGAATGTGTGTGGGTGGTTTTACACATACATAACATTTACAGAGGTACCGTATCGACCTATTTTCGTGGGCAGTTAATCGAATGATGTATTTTAAAATTCGTGTTTGCATTTTATATATTTCAACCGCGTCAAGGGAAAAAGGGAGTAAAAACTGTGACCGTTAAAGGCTTTGGTGAGTCTGTAAATACCGTCCATCTCCCAAAAGCCTTCACTTTCCGCTTATATACTTAGATGGGCTGTAGTTGCTACTTTTCTTGAACACCTAGTAATATTACGCCAATGGATTTACTTCCATACAACCGTATGTGAATCCGTAATGATTTTATCACGTGACCCGATTTCCCCCTACGCGGATCCTAATACACGTCTGTTATGACATCTACGATACCAGAGAAAGCTATGTCTGTTATGACATCTACGATACCGGAGAAAGCTATGTCTGTTATGACATCTACGATACCGGAGAAAGCTATGTCTGTTATGACATCTACGATACCGTAGAAAGCTATGTCTGTTATGACATCTACGATACCGTAGAAAGCTATGTCTGTTATGACATCTACGATACCGTAGAAAGCTATGTCTGTTATGACATCTACGATACCGTAGAAAGCTATGTATGTTATGACATCTACGATACCGGAGAAAGCTATGTCTGTTTCTCGTCAATTTCTTACATTCTCGTTGGATTTTTACATTTACGGGAATTTAATTTAATCATTCGTCCATTCGATCAGTGAAGAGAAATTCGAAATTATCCCGATAACAAGGAAGAACGGTTTTTACATTGGAAATGAGGAGAAAGCAAATACAAATCATTCTTTATCATTTGTTAGAATCGTTTATTATTTGTTATCCCGGAAATGAAACCCATAATTCTTAAACCAATAAAGTTCTGTTTTTTGTAAGATATGCTTGTATCTGCGATAGTTTCTATTGTTATGGTGTTTGTGGTGCCCATGAGACTTAAGTTTTTCTAACCTATTGTGAAATTGGAGCCTTTATGAATACAATGGATCAGATGAATAAAGCTAATGAGAGCTTTTAATGTTTTTAGTAGACAATTATGCCACTTTGTATTGCAAAAAGCTTTTGCCTGTTAAATTCATAGGAATAGTATAACCGCTATTGATAGTTTATACATTCTCATCGCATTTGTACAATGAAGACTAAGATTTAAATACACGACTGACCTTTGTCTACACTATCCCCCAAATGTATATTAACCCTTGTATACGTATAGACGCATTCTGATGCGTCTGTACCAGACGGCTATTGAAAACATTGATGCAAACGGAGAAATTGCTCATCAAGAAAAAAAAAATCACCATTTGTCTCATAAAGATCTGCAGCAGACGGCTCTTGAAAACATTGATGCAAACGGAGAAATTGTTCATAAAGACAAATTAACCATTTGTCTCATGAAGACGCTTTATGACACATTTACAGCAGACGGCTTTTGTGGCAAATGAAGAAATTAGTCAAAACGAGACATTCCTCCATTTGTCTCAATGTTTTCAACTCTATTCAATGTTTACCCTAAATTACCAGATGAGGTTCGAATTTTGAAAATCTAACAATAAATTGAATAGCCTGTTTTGGTTTTATGTTCGATACACTAGAAACGAATTAGTTTTTAAAAAAGCCCACAATAGATATAGCTTATCATTGTTTTTATCTGTCAAATTAGAACCAAATTGAACCAACATATACATGCGACGCTCAAATCGATTGTTTAAACATGATAATAATGCTAACATTTGCTACATCTTCTGAAGTTATTCTAAAACCTCGTGGAACAAAAAGATACATATTTAAGGGTCATTAATATTAACATTCAAATTAAAATTTAACACTAAAATTTAACACTTATAGTGACATTTACATTGGCATTATCATTGACATTAAAATTAGCATTAACATTGACATTTACACTGGCATTATTATTAACATTGACATTGAGATTAACATTGACATTATCATTAACATTGACATTAACATCTTGATAGACATTAACAATGACATTAACATTATCATTAACATTAACATTGATGTAAACATTAACATTGACATTAACATTAATAAAACATTGATATTACCATTAATATAAACATTAACATTGACATTAACATTAAAATCGACATTAACGTTAATATAAACATTAACATTGACATTAACATTAAGATAAACATTTACACTGGCATTATCAATGGCATTAAAATTACCATTAGCATTAACATTGACATTAACATTAAGATAAACATTGACATTGAGATTAACATTGACATTATCATTAACATTGACATTAACATCTTGATAGACATTAACAATGACATTAACATTATCATTAACATTATCACTGACATTAACATTAATATAAACATTAATATAACATTGATATTACCATTAATATAAACATTAACATTGACATTAACATTAACATTGACATTGACATTAACATTGACATTAACATTGACATTAACATTATCATTATAGTAATTGACATTAACATTTACATTAAGGTAAACTTAAGGTAATTGACACTAACATTAAAATTAACATTAAGGTAAACATTAATATTGTCATTAACATTAACATTGACATTATCATTAAGGTAAACATTAACATTGACATTATCATTAAGGTAAACATTAACATTGACATTATCATCAACATTGACATTATCATTAACATTAACCTTAGCAATAACATTAGCATAAAGGTAAACATTAACATTGACATTAACATTAAGGTAAACATTAACATTGACATTAAGGTAAACATTAACATTAAGGTAAACATTAACATTAAGATAAACATTAACATTAGCATAAAAGGTAAACATTAACATTGTCATCAACATTACCATTAACATTGACATTAACATTGACATTGACATTAACATTAACATTAACATTAAGGTAAACATTGACATTGACATTAACATTGACATTGACAATGATATTGACATGAACATTAATATATTATGGCTAGCAAACAGTTTGTCATTGTCTCTTTATGGGCCTAGCCTAACCGGAAATATATCATTTTCGATCTGGTCTAATAAACGCTTAATCTACATCACAAAGAAAGCGTCTGTCACCATAAAATATCAGATTGCTTATTATTCGTCTGCTTTCGTTGCGCTTAGTATTCTTTTATTTATCTTCTGCCGTTGTTAGACAAATATAGACCATAGGAGATCATTAACCGTGAGTAATGTATTTGTAACAGACAGCGACTTATTATGTCGTAGCTGCACTGGTCAAAAAGCCGAGCCCCGTCGCGCGATTTGAGGTCTTGTTGTTGCTTCAATATGGCATCACTGAACCCTTTCCAACATACAACAAATTTGCAGCAGACGACTTTGAAAACATAGTGACAAAAACCTGAAACATCTTCATAAAATATTGCTTAATTGTTAAATAAAGTTGAAAACATTGTGGCCAAAGGAGAAATTGCTCATCATTTCTGCAGGTGGGAATGTGTTGACCCTTTCCCACATACTATGAACCCGCAGTGAACGACTTTGTAGACAAAACCTAGAAAACCTAGACAAATTATCGTTAAAGGAAAGTATATTTCAGTAAAAGAGTATAACATATAAGCTGTCTCACCAGAAATAAGCATTGGATGCCTTTAAATTATTAAAATATTCCAACACTTTTTATAACATGAACAATGGAGTCGTCCGAGTCTTTGGATCGAACCCGTTACCTCCCGTACCCGAGGCGGACGCTCTACCTCTACAACCCTGAGGCGGTCTTGAGACCATTTAGTAGAAATATTGAACGCTCATCATGTAGTACATCTGGATATACACTGCATCACGTTGGTCAAAAGGTTAAGTTATCCTTTATCGATGCTCTCTTCATCATACTACAGCTAAACCACTTATAGACGCTTTCTGACGCATTGGCAGCAGACAACTTTAAGAAACATTGTGGCAAAAGAAAAAAATGCTCATAGTGAGCACTTTCTGATTATGCCACAATGTTTTCAATTATTTCCAATTCTTAAATAAACATTTTCATAAGGAAAGGGTTGATATGCGAGGGCTATATTCCCCGTGCACCATAACATAATCCTCTGATGTTTAGTATTGTATTTCGTCACTCAACGCCGTTATAAATTGCAGTATTTTCGAGATTCTCAGCAATTTTAGAAAAAAAAAGATTATTTTCTTTGTTTAGGGATTTTATTTACGTTTAATTCTTATCTCATACCAAATATATATTTTAAAAAGGTATTACTAACTTTCCCTTCTCTGCGCTCATGGTAGCGAGGTAAGCAGTACGACTCGCTGGCTGGTGTCAGGCATGATACATGGACTAGTTTAGGAGTGTTGGTAACTTTCCCAGGAAACGCCGTGATATAACTGACAAATTGTTGAAAGAGGAGTAAAACATCATATATCAGACAAACAAATGAATTTCTTTTCCTAGGTCGATGTGTTTGTCTGACAGCTAATCAACGTTAAACCATCACGATAAGTCCAGAGCTTTAGATAAGGAGCGTTTCGGTTGTTCTAAAATCCATATTTTATCTGCTAACCTTATGTTGTGGGTACTAAAAATAATCGTCTCACTGAGACGATTCTTTTGAGTACCAACAAAATAGGGTTTAGTTGGATAATAAGAGAGATATCGTGGGGAAAAGAGCTGTTAACCCCTCTTTTTATGGACCTCTGCCGATTACTCATCTTAACGATTATTTCTGATATTGACAATTTGACAGAGATATATCAGAAGATGGAATAAAGAGGAAATATAGCCAGACTGGCATTAGAAACAAGTATATTACTTGTCATTATCAACCCTTTTCCATCATGTCGGACAACTTAGAAAACATTGTGTCAAAAGAAAGAAATTACTCATAAAGAGCTAGTTCTCCCTTTACCACAGTGTTTTCAACATTTTTTCTATTACAACAAATCTGCAGCTGACGACACTTAATTTTAATATAAACTGTTTCTTTGTTTGTTTGTTTGAATAATGTTTTATAGCCGTTTTCAACAATATTTCAGTTATATCACGGCGTTTCCTGGATACATTACCCGTCATACTACTACGACCGGTCGGCACTATTACTCCGGCCTCCGACGATCACGTGACTTGTTTGTTTTTAGAAAAAAATGACAAAAAGAGACATTGCTTTTAGCGGGTCGTAATGTCGTCATCTTTCTTCAATACTTATATTGTCATCCATTGAGGTTTGTCTGCTATAGATAAAGTGTACATCTCTTTCGCTGCCCAAGTGAATTAACTGCATTTGCAAACAAGTAGATTTAGGTGTAACAGCTCGTGACGAGCAGTCGCTCCTGAAATCTGCATTGTGTTTCACTTAGACATTAAGTTGTGCCAACGTTCCTGTTGGAATAAAAATGGAATGGTCCAATTTTCAATATGGGAAGGGTCAACTTCGGCTGTGAAAGAGGTAGCAAAAGGGTTTGAACAAACACAATAGCAGATTTTATCCAACCATTTACTTCATTCACTGACAATGCTTCAATTGCATTTATATACAGACAACATTTTCACATTTTCACATTTTCACATAATTCTTATGTTGAATCTAGCATCAAAATACGTCGTTAAGACGAAGCCATATCTTAAAATAAAAAAAAGAGTTAAAATAAGCTGATTCGTGTCGGACATTAGTTCCTATTGACGCTGCACATACTTCAATGATTTCTTTTTAAAATCCGCCGTCCCGGGTTCGATCCCAAGTCGCGGCACGACGGTCATGGTGGAGTGCCTTTGGGCAAGGCACATTTGCTAAAAAAATACATTTGTGTTTAAGTTGTAGGGCTACACTTCTAGGTTTTTTTATTAATGATGTAGTATAAACAACATGGTAACGAACATGGTCCAATTCCACCTTCCTTACTAAGCGCTAAGTAATACTTAGGAACTTAAAGTCATATTTCATCATTTTTGTTTCCCTTATAATTTTTTTTTAAAGATTTCATTTCTTAACAAGTAGTGTACACTACTCAGCAAGGTACCTTTTAACTCTTTCAGCGCCGAATTGTTTAAAGGAGACTCTTCCATGTTCAAAGTCGGGCGTCTCCATTTTTCATGTAATAAAAGTTTGGACTATTTTGATAACTAAACGGCAAACAATGCTGATTTCAGGTGAGACAGCTCGTTACGAGCTGACTCGCCTGAATCAGCATTGTTTGCAAAAACCTGAATATTGCCTTTAGCGCTGAAAGAGTTAATGTCAACTTATTCATTTACTTTAATACATTCCACCATTTATGTTTTACAAACAATTAGGGAAACAAAAATGATGAAATATACTT
This sequence comes from Serripes groenlandicus, assembly GCA_031761405.1. Classification (NCBI taxonomy): domain Eukaryota; kingdom Metazoa; phylum Mollusca; class Bivalvia; order Cardiida; family Cardiidae; genus Serripes; species Serripes groenlandicus. Next base: position 83,674,250 of record JASEVX010000004.1, on the reverse strand, counting down.
TTAATTATTTAAGTATTACTTAGCGCTAAGTAAGGTTGGTGGAAATGGACCCAGGGAAGTACTCATTATAAGATGTTGACACAGACTCTCTCCTGAGTTCATTCTATGTAAGTGCAATAAGACCCTAAACTTTCAGATGCGCCTTATTTACTTACATTTGTCTGTAAACTACTAAACTACGTGAACGTTTAACCCTTTCCCACATACAACAAATCTGCAGCAGACGACTATGAAAAAACAATGGTAAAAATATGATAATTTTCTATAAATAAAGGTACTAATAATTAAAAGAGTTGAAAACATTTTGGCAAAAGAGAAATTGCGCGTTATGAGCAATTTCTCCTTTTGACACAATGTTTTCAAAAGTCGTCTGCAGCAGAGGCGTCAAAAAGCGTTCGTATGTGGGGAAGGGTTAAGCAAATGAATACCGACTTCAGTATTTGTTGTTGTTTGTTTGCGTTGTTTACCCTCGCACTAGCAATACTGCCAGTTGGCGAGCAGCTATCATTGTGTACAAAATTAAAAGCAGTTAATGGATGCGTTTTATATAACACTGCATTGGTTTTAGACATTATTTATTCAAGTCGTGCAATAATGTCTGTTAAATCGCATTTCATACATGGTGAAACCCCCATTTGCATGTTTCATGCTAAATTTCATTTCCCCTTAAACAACAGATGATGCGATAAAGTCTAGAAAATATGGTGCTTCGGGCGATGTTTAAGAGAGCTGAGCAACTATTAAATGCTGAAGAATTGCATATTCGGCAAATAGTCTACAGGAAACATTCGGATTTGTTTTAATTGGGTTGATATGCCGTTATGCCAGCATTATTTTAGTTATTGCTCATCGACAGTTCACTTATTCATGATCCCTGGGTAAACATACCAGTACCAGGCTAGGACATGTGCCTTGTACCTGGGTAAACATACCAGTACCAGGCTAGGAAATGTGCCTTGTCCCTGGGTAAACATACCAGTACCAGGCTAGGAAATGTGCCTTGTCCCTGGGTAAACATACCAGTACCAGGCTAGGAAATGTGCCTTGTCCCTGGGTAAACATACCAGTACCAGGCTAGGAAATGTGCCTTGTCCCTGGATAAACATACCACTACCAGGCTAGGAAATGTGCCGTTTGCCTGGGTAAACATACCAGTACCAGGCTAGGAAATTTGCCTTGTCCCTGGGTAAACATACCACAACTAGGCTAGGAAATGTGCCTTGTCCCTGGGTAAACATACCACTACCAGGCCCTGGGTAAACATACCACTACCAGGCCCTGGGTAATTATACCAGTACCAGGCTAGGAAATGTGCCTTGCCTAGGACACTCCACCATAAGCGTTGCGCCGCGACTGGGAATCGCACCCCGGAAGTTCGATTCCAAATCCTCGACGATAGCCACTCGGCCACGGCGGATTCCTTAGCCATTCCGAGGACAGGTCGATGTATTAAACATTATATCACTGCGGCCAGTTCACCTACTCATATATTCCCTGGTTTTCTCACACCAGTACGCCACACAACATGCTTTCTAAGCAACTGGCTGCTTTTCCACATAGACTGTTAGCCCATTGATGAAAGACGAATGACGTTTGTCCCAATGACTTTTGTAAAACGTCGGAAAGAATGTTGACCGAGCTAGAGTTTGAACTCACAACACCTTGATTGACAGTCCGCGTCGCTACCGACTGAGCTACCTGGGATCTGTCGAATCAATTTATTTATTGGGGTTTTACGCCGCTTTCAACATTATTTCAGTTATATCATGGCGACAGTTCACTTATACATGATCCCTGGGTAAACAAACCAGTACTAGGCTAGAAAATGTGCCTTGCCCAAGGGCACTCCAGCATGACCGTAGGTTCCGCGACTGGGGATCGATTGATTGACCTAATCAAACAAGCATCCATACAGTCTCTGGAGATGATTCAAAGACTTAAAATCGGTTATACTCCCATATGAACTACTCTCGTCATTTAGCTTAACCCTTTCCTTCCTACATCAAATATGTAGCAGACTCCTTTGAAAACATACCTGAAAACTCACTTCAAATGAAAGTACAATAATTGAATAGAGTTGAAAACATGATGACAAAAGGAGAATTTGCTCGTTTTGGCGTCGGAAAGCGTCTATATGAGGGAAAGGGTTAAACACTCCGCAGAGGTTGATTTTCACTGCGTTTAAAATTTAAGTTCAGACCACAACCGAGATAAGAGTGTAATCAATTTATTGTAGTTTTAAAATAGCGTTAACCCTTTCCCACATACAACAAATGTGCAGCAGACGACTTTGGAAACATATGGACACAAACATAGAAAATCCCTATAAATAAGGGTATATTTACTGAAAAAAGTTGAAAACATTGTGGCAAAAGGAGAAATCTCTCGTTTTGAGCAATTTCTTCTCTGGTCTCCATGTTTTCAAAAATCCGTCTGCTGCAGAGGCGTCAGAAAGCGTCTATATGAGGGAAAGGGTTAATGTTCAATGGTATTTTTCATGTAAGTGATATTATAAGTCTTAATCAGTTTATTTTAAAAAGGAACACATCTCTCTTTTAAACCATTTCTTACCTACATACGACATATCTGTAGCAGACGACTTCGAGTATGAACAATCTCTACATATGAAAGTATGTTATTGAATATGAATGAAATCATTTGCGCAAAAGAAGAAACTGGTCATTATGAGCAACTTCTCCTATTTCCAACCTGTTTTTGAAAGTCGTCTGATGCAGAGGCGTAAATATGTGGGAAAGGTTTTATTCGTTAAAGATGCTGAACTCCAGATGGAGATCAACATTTTGAAATGTTGAAACTTCTGCAAATATTGCTTATAGTGACAACAAAGTAAGTAATACATAGTTCAACACTGTTTTGGCAGTAAATGTTGAAAAACAGTAAATTGAAAGTCATGAAAATGTACACAATTTAGCATACTGATATGTCTGCCAAGTAAAAATAAAACATAAACGATCCATATTTAGATGTTTCTTGTACTGGAAAGTGAAACTATTATTCTTATTTTATCCCAGAATTATGATTCTAATATTTCAAGACAATTTTTGAACAGATTTAAAACTTTGAATATCTATAATCTGGAGTTCAGCACCTTTAATTGTAACCCTTTCCCACACATAGACGCTTTCTGACGCCTCTGCAGCAGACGTATTTTGAAAACATTGTGCCAAAAGGAGAAAGTGCTCAAACAGAGCAATTTCTCCTCTTGCCACAATGTTTTCAGCTTCTTTCAGTGATAATACCTTCATTTATATCGATTTAACCTATTTCGGTCTGTATGTGCTGCAGATGTATTGTATGTGGGGAATGGTTAAGCCACAACTGGTGTGTTGTGTAAACGTCTAGTGAGTGCGGAATCCCTAAATCAAGTATTGTGAACACATCATACATGTACGGACACTATAACGGACACTTATATAGACCACTTCTTTAAAGAACGACATTTTACTGTATTAGAAAAATGTTTTATTGACGGTAAACATGTAGACGTATTATGAGGATCGCACTCACGACCACTTGATTGATAAAGTGCTCATCGTAACACATACACACTAGGAGTTTACAATGTATTGAGTATTGTTAAACCCTTTCCCACATACAACACATTTGCAGACGACTTTAGAAAACCATTTGCCAAGGAATTACTTATAATGAGCAATTTCGTAGTTTGCAGAAAAATGTTTTGAACTATATTCGATAACTATAAGTATATACTTTTATTATTAGAGAGTTTGAATTTGTTTGCCTACTTGATTGCAAGAGTCGTCTGCTGCAGATTTGCTGTATGTTGGAAAAAGTTAACATTTGCCATCTCTGACAAGCTGTCTCTGAAGAGAGACTTAACATTTTGAAAAAGTAGACAAACTTCTCATGCGTCTGATGATTATTAAGGAATACCGGACCAATCTAAAGAAGTACATCCCCAATTGGCTCTGTGATTTCCGTATCTGGTCGTAAGGGATGGGCATTGTCCGTGAACTTGTCGATTATTTCCGTTGAAAATATCCGACAAGTCCACGGACATTACCGATGTCTTACGACTTCCAAACCGGTTGTATACTGTTATGAAAAAGAAAACGACTTCGTACGGAAACTACCGAGCTCATTATGGGTATTTGACCTTAACTGATGTGCAAGGACTTGGTCGAACTTCATGCGGGTCGATACGGTAACAATATTATTTATTGGTAATGCTTGTCTGACCGGGGAGTTGCATTTGACAAGATGGCATTATTGCGGATTTAGATTCTTTGAGACTGACAGCTCGTGTTAAATATTTTCCTAGAAAAACCAGAGAGACAAATACAACCTCTATGGTCGACAGATATTATCAATGCGCCTATTTGTTCTATTTTTGTTTTGGATTAAATTAAAGCCATATTAAATAGAAAAACAATATTTGAAGCGCTTAATCTACCGAGTCATTCGAAGCGGTATACTTACGCACGTCACGTCTGATGTCGTATTATGGAAACTTGTATTAATATTGCTCGGCATTGCTCTTATTTATGATGGTTATTATTATTATATAAAAAACGGTTATAGAATGTTGAAGACCAATAGCAGCTTGAATAAACTTACATGCCTAGGTGAACATTATCCACGTTGCGTTTATTTATCTTTAGCAAGGCAACTACTTCTTTTCAAAGACTTGACATTTGTTAAACACATTAAGATGTATCGCATGAATTCATTCCGAATGATAACTGCATAGACCCCATTTAGAGAAGCAAATCAAGCATATACAGTGGAACCTGTGTTTAAAGACCATACATGGGAACTCAATAATATGGTCTTTGTTCAAAGGTGATCTTATTCGCAGGGTCATTTGTGCCTATACTGGATACGGAATTTAACAATAAGACTGCTATAGACAGATAATTACTATTCATTTTCGGCCTAAATTACCATGCGAATAAATACAACCTCCAGAAACAAAGGCCATGTTGATGTTTTCCCATGGATGGTCTTCAGCACAGGTTTGACTGGTTTTATTCTAAACGAATGTATATAAATGGATACACGTGAAAGACAAAGGAGATGTTCTTGACCTAACCCATGGTCAAACAATTGCTTTTACATTTAACACTTCGAACTGTTGATACTATTCGGATAATCATTCAACTACAAAAACAACATACATTAAGCACTATTTAGACAGACCATGATAAAACAAAACTGAAAGTAAGGTGTAGTCGTGTTATATAAGGTACGACCCGCATCTAGTAACGTTGTGTGTTAATGCGTCTGCGTACAGTGAAGATTCAGGTGAGTCTATGTATCCTCGCCGTCTCACCAGATTCTTCACCAGCCGTCTATATGTAATTTAGTCATAGGTGTATCCTTTGACAAGCATTCTAGAACTGCAATTTTACGTCAATAAACCTCATTGTATCCTATTATTTAGAGCTAATAAGAGAATTGCCAAACGCGGTTGATAAAAGCCCCATTTTCACTGTCCCAGATTGGAGACCCGGAACGTCCTGGATGATGGATCGGGAGAAACCTTGTCAAACCGGAAAGACAACCGCGGCGGCACCGTAGAAGTTCGTATTGATCTTCTGGGGCTCTAGCGGCGCAAAGCCGGGGCAATACCGGGTTGGACCTGCGGCCACTGGGACACGGCTTGGGTCACAAAGGGTTATACCATGTTAAAACGGAAAGCACGCCGGCGCGACACCGTAAATGAACCGTGCTAAAACTGAGAAATTACCCGGATTATCCGAAATCAAACGAGGATATCCGGCTTCTAAACTGATCGGGGTGCTTCGGGACAACGACGGGAATGTGAGAATGCAATGGATTTTTCGGCAAAAATGTCCCTGATCATCTCGTTACCGTTTATTTTTCAGCGGGAGATACCGGGCCCATAACCGGGACAGTTAGAATGGGGCTTAAAGAAGACGTAGCAGTAATAAAATAAAAAGTAGTAATATTCGAGGAGAATATTTTAATCATAATATGTCATTGGCATAATCATACATGACCAATCAATTCGAAGTTTTATATCGAGCATCCAGTACCATTTTAACAAGACAAATCACCACTACGTGTTAAAACTTCATAACAAAAACATGTGACGGGAAAAACACCAATCAAAGTACAACATTGATTTAACAATGAGGGACTACACCTGAAAGCAAGACTTTAAAAAATGTTAGTAATGGCTGCCCGCCTTGGCGCCCAGGGTTGCAGGGCTAGTTAGCACTGACTTGGTGGTTTCAGGATGAATGGACAAGTAGTACTAGAAACTAACCCAGGAAACGCCCCGATATAACTGACACATTGTTAAAAGTGGCGTTAAACACCAAACAACATCTGAAAACGTGAGGCAAAACAACAGATTGAATGATTGAAGTAAACGCCGTTCACAAGAGTGTTTCGGTTATACGACGGCGGCAAGTTATACTAACCATGCTCACCAGTAATCCACGCAACTGGCTACCTTCCCATGTAGCCATGTATTGCATTTTGGCGACAGACGAATGTCGCTAGTCACCGTGTCTTTTATTAGTCAACGGCAAGAGTCCAATGATTCTATAAGTAGATTATCAAGGCCGAAAATACCCCGTCACATGACTGGAGATTACGCGAGGCTCCCAAGAGGTGTATAAACTTCAATTGACGATAAATGACTGAAAACTTCAATGATTTTGTTCACTGACATTTATTTTTTAAAGGAAAACAATTAAAGGCTAGTATGCAGAACATTTCATTTTAAATTTTCACCTTATTAGTGCCTCTTATTAGTGCCTCTCGTAGGATCGCCAACTTAACTATGAACCAATCAAAACTTTTATTTCCTTTATTTCTTCAACATTATTCATTGAATACAACATTTGATTGGTCTACAATCTAGATCATTTGCTTAACATGTAGGTCAAAACACAGGTTAATCAGCTATCGCCGAAAAAAAAAATACAGTGCATCCTATACATATGTACAATGAATTTAAACTCAATTTCATATATGCAATGCATTCTGGTGAAGGTATAGACTCATTTCTACGCAAATAAACGGTCTTTAAGGCCTATTTGGCGTAATTTAAACTAAAGTACGCCGAGTACCAGACTACATAAGTGTAAAATGTCCTTACCCCCGAGGGGACATGTTCCCTTTTTCATCTATCAACTCATTTGAACACACTTTATAGAGGGTCACCATGGGATTATTTCTGCAACGTTATCAGACAACTACTTCGAAATGTTTTTAACCCTTTCCCTCATACGACAATTCTGCAGCAGACGACTCTGAACACATTTTGTCAAAAAGTAGAAAATCTCTATAATTGAATGGATAACCTATCACAAAAAGTGGAAAACATTGTGTCAAAAGGAGAAATTGCACGTTTTGTGCAATTTCTTCTTTTGTCACTATGTTGTCAAAAAGCCATCTGCTGTAGAGGCGTCAGAAAGCATATTTATGAGGGAAAGGGTTAATAGTTCAAATTGTATAGAGAAAGATTCTGCTTGAAATCAATCAAACGAAAAGATTGTCATCATTACCCCATTTATGCTGTCGTCTGGTGGCCATCTTTATCAATCGATGAACATGTCTTTAACAATTTATATAGAGGGAATATTTCATCCGAAATACCTTAAAATCCGACAAGACCTTTCAAAACAAAAGGCTTATTGGGGTTTTACGCCGTTTTCAACATCATTTCAGTTATATCACGGCGACAGTTCACATGTCCATGATCCATGGGTAAACAAACCAGTACTAGGCTAGGAAATGTGTCTTGCCCATGGGCACTCCATCATGACCGTCGTGCCGCGAATGGGGATCAAACCAGGGACACCCGGTTTGAAATCCCACGCGCTTACCATTCGATAATGGCGGATTCCTCAAATATGCAAATATTTAAGTTTGTGTTATTTGATAAGGAATGTTTACCAATCAATATGGCTGGACAATGTCTAGTAAACATGTACGCATAGTTATCTTGAAATCGGACAAGCACTTTTAGAACAGAGGACATTTGTCATTGAGACCTATATTGGATGCGCCGGGCCCCGGTAGCTCTGTCGGTAGCTCTGTCGGTAGCGACGCGGGCTGTCAATCCAGGGGTTGTGAGTTCGAACCCCAGCTCGGCCAACATTCTTTCCGCATTTTGACAAAGGTCACTGTGACAAGCGTCATTCGTCTTTTACCAATGGGCTAACAGTCTATGTGGAAAAGCAGCCAGTTGCTTGGAAAGTATGTTGTGTGGAGTACTGGTGTGAGCAAACCAGGAAACATATGAGTAGGTGAAAGTATGTTGTGTGGAGTACTGGTGTGAGCAAACCAGGAAACATATGAGTAGGTGAAAGTATGTTGTGTGGAGTACTGGTGTGAGCAAACCAGGAAACATATGAGTAGGTGAAAGTATGTTGTGTGGAGTACTGGTGTGAGCAAACCAGGAAACATATGAGTAGGTGAAAGTATGTTGTGTGGAGTACTGGTGTGAGCAAACCAGGAAACATATGAGTAGGTGAAAGTATGTTGTGTGGAGTACTGGTGTGAGCAAACCAGGAAACATATGAGTAGGTGAAAGTATGTTGTGTGGAGTACTGGTGTGAGCAAACCAGGAAACATATGAGTAGGTGAAAGTATGTTGTGTGGAGTACTGGTGTGAGCAAACCAGGAAACATATGAGTAGGTGAAAGTATGTTGTGTGGAGTACTGGTGTGAGCAAACCAGGAAACATATGAGTAGGTGAAAGTATGTTGTGTGGAGTACTGGTGTGAGCAAACCAGGAAACATATGAGTAGGTGAAAGTATGTTGTGTGGAGTACTGGTGTGAGCAAACCAGGAAACATATGAGTAGGTGAAAGTATGTTGTGTGGAGTACTGGTGTGAGCAAACCAGGAAACATATGAGTAGGTGAAAGTATGTTGTGTGGAGTACTGGTGTGAGCAAACCAGGAAACATATGAGTAGGTGAAAGTATGTTGTGTGGAGTACTGGTGTGAGCAAACCAGGAAACATATGAGTAGGTGAAAGTATGTTGTGTGGAGTACTGGTGTGAGCAAACCAGGAAACATATGAGTAGGTGAAAGTATGTTGTGTGGAGTACTGGTGTGAGCAAACCAGGAAACATATGAGTAGGTGAAAGTATGTTGTGTGGAGTACTGGTGTGAGCAAACCAGGAAACATATGAGTAGGTGAAAGTATGTTGTGTGGAGTACTGGTGTGAGCAAACCAGGAAACATATGAGTAGGTGAAAGTATGTTGTGTGGAGTACTGGTGTGAGCAAACCAGGAAACATATGAGTAGGTGAAAGTATGTTGTGTGGAGTACTGGTGTGAGCAAACCAGGAAACATATGAGTAGGTGAAAGTATGTTGTGTGGAGTACTGGTGTGAGCAAACCAGGAAACATATGAGTAGGTGAAAGTATGTTGTGTGGAGTACTGGTGTGAGCAAACCAGGAAACATATGAGTAGGTGAAAGTATGTTGTGTGGAGTACTGGTGTGAGCAAACCAGGAAACATATGAGTAGGTGAAAGTATGTTGTGTGGAGTACTGGTGTGAGCAAACCAGGAAACATATGAGTAGGTGAAAGTATGTTGTGTGGAGTACTGGTGTGAGCAAACCAGGAAACATATGAGTAGGTGAAAGTATGTTGTGTGGAGTACTGGTGTGAGCAAACCAGGAAACATATGAGTAGGTGAAAGTATGTTGTGTGGAGTACTGGTGTGAGCAAACCAGGAAACATATGAGTAGGTGAAAGTATGTTGTGTGGAGTACTGGTGTGAGCAAACCAGGAAACATATGAGTAGGTGAAAGTATGTTGTGTGGAGTACTGGTGTGAGCAAACCAGGAAACATATGAGTAGGTGAAAGTATGTTGTGTGGAGTACTGGTGTGAGCAAACCAGGAAACGCATGAGTAGGTGAAAGTATGTTGTGTGGAGTACTGGTGTGAGCAAACCAGGAAACGCATGAGTAGGTGAAAGTATGTTGTGTGGAGTACTGGTGTGAGCAAACCAGGAAACGCATGAGTAGGTGAAAGTATGTTGTGTGGAGTACTGGTGTGAGCAAACCAGGAAACGCATGAGTAGGTGAAAGTATGTTGTGTGGAGTACTGGTGTGAGCAAACCAGGAAACGCATGAGTAGGTGAAAGTATGTTGTGTGGAGTACTGGTGTGAGCAAACCAGGAAACGCATGAGTAGGTGAAAGTATGTTGTGTGGAGTACTGGTGTGAGCAAACCAGGAAACGCATGAGTAGGTGAACTGGTCGCGGTGATATGACTAAACAAATGTTGAAAACGTCGTTAAACCCCAATCAATCAATCAATCAACCAATAAATGTATTTGATGCCGCTGTGGCCGTGTTTTTCAACCAATCAATATGGCTTGAACAAGGATAACTGGTTCAAATTTGTGCTATTCCAGCCCAAATCCAATGTCGTAGCAACCTGAATAATAAATATAAGTTAATTGTTTGAACAGTTTTTAAAGAAAACTACCCAAGGAACATTCCTGTGAAGCTTAAGTTGAAATTGGCCGAGTAGTTACAAGGTGAAATTGATCACATTAAGGCAAAAGAAAAATTTAATCATCATAATAATTATTATTATTTTCATCATTATTTTCATAATCATTATTCGGTTACAATTATAATTATGTTTATTATTGTTGTTGTTGTTGTTTTTGTTGTTTTTGTTTGGAAACCCCTTAGTGGAATGAAATCAAATTGTATGTTTAGTTGAAGGAAAACTAAGGTGTGTTGTTACGTGTTTTGAGTGCTAAATTAGTGTCCAATACTGTTAACTCTTTCCCACATACAGGCGCTTTATGACGGCCCCGAAGTATATGACTTTTGAAAACATTGTGACAAAAGGGGACATTGCTCAGAATGAGAAATTTCTCCATTTGTCGCAATGTTTTAAACTCTATTTAATGATTAAACTTTCAATTTTAGAAAATAAACAACAGTTTAACTAATATGTTTTCGAAGTCGTCTGCAACAGATTTGTTGTATGTGGACTAGGGTTGAATTTTTACTATCACTTTTCATAAAAAAAAAATCTAGGTGACTTGGTTAATGAACAGAACAGAACAAAAAAAATTATTTTCAATTTTAGCCCATTTATATACATACATATACACATACACACACATATATGAATTTCAATATGAGCCGTCCCTCGAGAAAACCAACATGATAGCATCTGCGTAATGTATCGACCAAGATCAGCCTGCGCAGTCCGCGCATACTGATCCGGGCCGATACATTCCGTCTCATGGGTATAGAGGTATAGATTAATGATTCCTGAAACAGAAAATCCACAAGAGGCGAAAAATGTCTGTCCGGTTTAGCCTGAGCGGCAAGCTTTAGCTGATCCGGGTCGATATTTAACGCAGAGTCCACACTGTTGTTTTCTCGTGGAACGGCTCAATTATGTATCTTATGACGATACAGCAAACTGTCTTCTCGTATTGTTAACAGTCGAACTCTTAGTCAACTGTCTCGGTTTTCTCGTGAAACTGCTCATATGATATTAACTGTCAAGAGTAGGGGACTGTTTAAGACCCCACATAAGAAAAATCTGTGTTTAAGAGTTCTATCAACTTGTACATACATTGACGCGTGTATAATTGTCTGGTATGAATTGTTTTCTTTAAACATCATAGAACGGACAAACCGATACACAAAGAAAGTCATCTTTTAGCTTTATAGGACCATCACAGTCAAAAAATCTGTTTTTGTCGTAAATAAAAAATAATAGACTGTCAAAACTGAATTTCAGTTGATTTTATATCGTATAGTAAAGCTTTTGTATAAGCTTGATTCAACTCATATATATTTTTCTTGAATACAATGAAGTTTTGACAGTCCTGGTCATTGACAAGACCCCAAAGTAAACACGTTTGGATATAAGGAAAGCTCTGTACCTGCTGAAAAGATTGTATTAACTCACTGGGTTTTGTTTTGTATTCAGCAAGACTGTTGGATCATGTTTATTTGGGCTGTGCAGATCAAAATCAGATGACACACAGGTGGTACCTGATATTCATTTGGATATAATATATGTACAAGCAGCATGCTCGGTGCTTTAGGTTTGGAACATATTTCGTATATTATGTTTAAAACAGTAACTACAAACACGGTCAATTCTCGCTACTACAACTTCCAAAATCTAAAAAGTCAAAGGAAATTACTTTGGGTGACACATACTTATAAATTATATATCAGTTTTCTAAAGAAACGGTTTCAGACGTTCATCTTAACTCTTTCAGCGCCACAGGCAATATTGAGGTTTTTGCAAACAATGCAGATACAGGTGAGTCATCTCGTAACGAGCTGTCTCACCTGAAATCAGCATTGTTTGCCTTTTAGTTACCAAAATAGTGCAAAACTTTCATAAATTGAGAAATGGACACACCCGATTTTGAACATAGAAGAGTCTACTTTAAACAATTCGGCGCTGAAAGAGTTAACGTAAAAAGGCAGTCTCCAAGCTATTTGTTTTTTGACTTTTTGAAATTGCCCGTTATCAGAGATTTCTCTTTTAGCAACATTTGAACTGTTTACCTTTCTTTTCACCTTTCGAGTTATAGGGACACTAACGAGTTGATTTTTTTTTTCGTTGTTTAAGGAGAACTGACTGTGTATGTATATAATTATGTAATAATCAAACTTGTAAGATGTGAGTGTGGATGACCTCGACCCACTCACATCTTTTACGGGGTTCAATACATGGGCCACATGGTAGCTGAAAGAAAGAAGAAAAAGTCATCTTCCTACACAGTAATGGAGTTACACTTTCTCTCTAGATATCCACATGCATACGCTTTTTGACGTACATGCAGCAGACGACTTTTGAGAAGATAAAGTTCCCCTTTTGTAACAATATTGTTTAACTCTATTTACAACGTATACCTTCATTCAAAGAAAGTTTCCATGTTGTTTTCAAGATGTTTCAAAGCCGACTGTAGCAGATTTGTTTCATGTGGGAAAGGGTTAATGGAGTTACATTTTCTCTTTGAATACTGGTTTACATATATTATGAAGCATTCAACCTCTATAACTTGTAAGAATTCATCTCTAGCGATGCTGGCTTAGGTAATACTTATTCATTTTACATCGTGTGTGTACGTATGATAAATCTTATACTTACACTGGATCAAACACATGCATTCGCCTCGTATGCGTGGAAAATCCCATAAGCACACTGATTGATTGATTGATTGGGGTTTAAACGTCGTTTTCAAAAACATTTCAGTCATATCACGGCGGCCAATTCACCTACCGATGTGTTTCCTCGTTTTCTCATACCAGTACTCCAAGCAACTGGCTGTTTTTCCACATAGACTGTTAGCCCATTGGTGGAAGACGAATGTCCCAATGACTTTTATCAAACGTCGGAAAGAATCTTAAACGAGCTGGGATTCGAACTCACAACCCCTGGATGGACAGCCCGCGTCGCTACCGACTGAGTGACCGGGGCGCGGCAACCAATAGCAGAACCCACTCTTAATTGGATATGAACACGAGACACCGTCGTTCTATCACTGCACCACTGTTTATCGAAACGTTAACTTGCATTATACCATCAGTTCTCGAAAAACAGTGTTAAGAAAATCCAAAGCGGCTAATAACGCTGCCGATGTTCGAACCATTGATATTTTTTTACAACCGGACAACTGACAGCGAAGTTCGAATCCTGAGTTATTTGGACACTGGAACAGTGGTCTATCACTGTACTACATTGAATACCGTGTTCGAGCCCTGGATCGTTTGTAAATTGACTCAGTGGTCTAGAACTTGACAACTGACCATTTAGTTCGAGCCTTGAAGTTTTTTGACATTGGAACAGTGGTCTATCGCCGGATAACACTGATGATGGTGTTTAAACCCTGGATACATTAGACATTGGTCCAGTAGTATACCACTTGTGTTTAAACACAGGGTAGTTTAGACATTGATCCAGTAGTCTACCACTTGTGTTTAAACCCAGGGTAGTTTAGATATTGATCCAGTAGTCTACCACTTGTGTTTGAACTCTGGATGAATTAGACATTGGTCCAGTAGTCTACCACTTGTGTTTGAACCCAGGTTAGATAAGACATTTGACCAGTGGTCTACCATTTTTGTTCGAACCCTGGATCGTTTAGACATTGGTCCAGTAGTCTACCACTTGTGTTTGAACCCTGGATATTTTAGACATTGATCCAGTAGTCTACCACTTGTGTTTGAACCCAGGATAGTTTAGACATTGATCCAGTAGTCTACCACTTGTGTTTGAACCCAGGATAGTTTAGACATTGATCCAGTAGTCTACCACTTGTGTTTGAACCCAGGATAGTTTAGACATTAATCCAGTAGTCTACCACTTGTGTTTGAACCCAGGATAGTTTAGACATTGGTCCAGTAGTCTACTACTTGTGTTTAAACCCAGGATAGTTTAGAAATTGATCCAGTAGTCTACCATTTGTGTTTGAACCCAGGATAGTTTAAACATTGGTCCAGTAGTTAACCATTTGTGTTTGAACTCAGGATCGTTTAGACATTGATCCAGTAGTCTACCACGTGTGTTTGAACCCAGGATAGTTTAGACATTGATCCAGTAGTCTACCACTTGTGTTTGAACCCAGGATAGTTTACACATTGGTCCAGTAGTCTACCACTTGTGTTTGAACCCAGAATAGTTTAGACATTGATCCAGTTGCCTACCACTTGTGTTTGAACCGAGGATAGTTTAGACATTGGTCCACTAGTCTACCACTTGTGTTTAAACCCTGGATAGTTTAGACATTGGTCCAGTAGTCTACCACTTGTGTTTGAACCCAGGATAGTTTAGACATTGATCCAGTAGTCTTCCACTTCTGTTTGAACCCAGGATAGTTTAGACATTGATCCAGTAGTTTACCATTTGTGTTTGAACTCAGGATCGTTTAGACATTGGTCCAGTAATCTACCACTTGTGTTTAAACACAGGATAGTTTAGACATTGATCCAGTAGTCTACCACTTGTGTTTGAACCGAGGATAGTTTAGACATTGGTCAAGTAGTCTACCATTTGTGTTTGAACCCAGGATAGTTTAGACATTGATCCAGTGGTCTACCACTTGTGTTTGAACCCTGGATAGTTTAGAAATTGATCGGGTAGTCTACCACTTGTGTTTGAACCCAGGATAGTTTAGACATTGATCCAGTAGTCTACCACTTGTGTTTGAACCCTGGATAGTTTAGAAATTGATCGAGTAGTCTACCACTTGTGTTTGAACCGAGGATAGTTTAGACATTGATCCAGTAGTCTACCACTTGTGTTTGAACCCACGATAGTTTAGACATTGATCCAGTAGTCTACCATTTGTGTTTGAACCCAGGATAGTTTAGACATTGATCCAGTGGTCTACCACTTGTGAACCCAGGCTAGTTTAGACATTGATCCAGTAGTCTACCATTTGTGTTTGAACCCAGGATAGTTTAGACATTGATCCAGTGGTCTACCACTTTGCTTTGAACCCAGGATCGTTTATAAATTGGTCCAGTAGTTTACCACTTGTGTTTGAACCCAGGATAGTTTAGACATTGGTCCAGTGGTCTAACATTTGTGTTCGAGCCCGAGATTGTTTGAACATTGATCCAGTGGTATACCATTTGAGTTAGAACCCTGGATATTTGACACTAGACAACTGACATTCACTTATGCTATATTTGTATCTGATACCATTTCAACAGTGAACATTATTTTCTAGGTGATATATTGTTCATACATGTATAAATTACTACAAATCTAGCTCATATCTAATTTCTTACTTAAGATGTTACACTGTAGATTTCCAAATCGTAAATAAAAAAACCTTTCCCATATATGACACATCTGCCGTCAACGATATTGAAAACATCAGGTTAAAAATATGTTAAACATCTATAAAATGAAACTATAATTATTGTATAGAGTTAAAACATTGTGGCAAAAGGTGAAATTGCTCACAACACTTGCAAAAGTCGTCTGCTGCCTAGCGTCAAACAGTATCTGTATTTGGGAAAAGTTAACCCTTTCGCTGCCAAGGCAATTAAAGGCGTTTGCAAACAATGCAGATTCAGGTGAGACAGTTTGTAACGATCTGTTTCTCCTAAAATCTGCATTGTTTGCCCCTTAGACATTAAATTCTACCGAATTTCTTGTTGGACGAAAAATGGAGTGGTCCAATTTTCAATATGGAAGCTTCGACCTTGTGAAATTCGGAGGTGGAAGAGTTAAATTGATATGAATACAATGGATACCGAGAACTGGACTTCTTTTCATATCAAACTAAGCCATATGCATTATTTAGTAATGATGATGTAGCTCTACACGAACTCTTACACACAGTGTATATCAATGATGCAAGACTGTATGTAAGTAAGAACTTATTCCAGCTGCTTTGAGGAAAATCGATAACATTGATTGATTCTGAATAAAAGCACCATTTTACAAAAAAAGGTTTATGATGAAACCTATGTCTGCCGAGTGTTGGAACAAAACTGAGACTCCTTACGATTTGAATCGCGAAAGTTTTAAAACATTCATACATCAACACAATACGTTAACTCACACGACTTGGAGCAGTTGCTTCCTAACAAGCTATTTTTCCTACCAATGCAACGTCTAATTGTCTAACTATCAACATGTTTACGTACTTTCGAGGACGATTTCGAGACAATTTTCATTTTAAACATAATAACACATCTTCTTACACTTACTAGAACATCAAATCTCATAACCCCACTAGTCAACATGGGCTGATTATAGGCTGTCTCATCTCTGGGAATTATTTTCGGAAAGTTTTGTAATGACATTTTAAAACCCATCTATCAAATATATCAGTCAACAGAAGAAACGTATCATCCATGAATATACAGTGAAACCCATTTATCAAATAACAGAGTTTATCTCGTAATTGAACATTATTTCAAAGTTCCTGTTCAGTCTGACATTTTCTGGGCAATAAAACAAAAACTAAGATCATTCCAGACATTATTTACAGTTCTCTCTTGCTTGTGTGTCACTCATTTGATATTTTCATAAAGCTCAAAGCTCAGTTTGTTTACAATGGTTCACGGCCTCGTTTCCATTTCCATTTCCGTTTCCGTTCTTGGTCTTACTGTAAAAGTTTTGTAGACTTGTAGTAGTTGTGTTAGTTGATGCTTGAGTATAGGTTTTCTCTCGTGTATCCCTAACATTTGTTCTCTCATATTCAAACTTCGTGTAATGTGCCGAACCACAGCACAAGATCTTTCGGAAACTACGCCTGAAGTTTTCTGATAAAAAGGCGTAAAGAATAGGATTTACGCAGGAGTTCATGTATGCCAAACAATTGGCCGCCATCTGCCCCGCTAAGCCTATGTTATTTCCTGAAAAATATCCGAACTTTTGAACCATGAATATGATCTGTATCGGCATCCAGCACACTGCGAATATTGCCACTACTATAACCACCATTTTAGTGACACGTTTTTTCGACCGGATACTCTCGGCTCGCTGGGATCCTCCAGGCACAACGCCATATAGCAGTCTTTTCAACATGAATCCATAGAGAACACAGATGGTCAGCAACGGCACAACGTAACCCATCATAAAGAACATTCCATAAAATACTTTAGAGTAATTCATGCTTCTCTCATCGTCAGCGTGTTGAGGAATTGCTTTTAAATTAACACATGCCTTTCTAATCCCGTAATACTTATACCCCTGGAGGCCATGATCAATCAGAAGTGGTATGTTGCCGACAAGTATAAGCGCCCAGATGATGATCACCACCAGAATGGCATTCAACTTGGTTCTGTACCTCATTGACGATAGTGGGTGGACAACTGCTAGGTATCTGTCCAATGACATCGCGACGAGCGTATAGACACTGGCGTATGCACACACGTATATCAGATACTGGTATATCTTACACCAGATTTCACCGAATGGATACAGCGGTATCGCGTATCCAGCCGCCGTAAAAGGCACACAGAATATGATAAAGCAAAGATCTGCGAGAGCCAGATTGAATATCAGTATGTTGGTCGTGCTGCGCATTTGCTGGTTTATTACGATAACAGTTAATACCAAAATATTTCCTGCGAGGCCAATCACGAATATAATGCCAAATATGATAGGTATG
>JASEVX010000004.1:83609467-83655943 GCA_031761405.1 Serripes groenlandicus | reverse complement strand
GTTTTGTGCAATTTCTTCTCTTATGTCACTATGTTTTCACAACGCCGTCTGCTGCAGAGGAGTCAGAAAGCGTCTATATGAGGGAAAGGGTTAAGACAGGGTAGTTTAAGCCCTTGATTGACGGAGATCTATTAAGATTGTGGGGAATAAATGACACCAGATCTATAACCATGCATCATTTACAAATACATTGTCTAGCATCGTGATGGCTATACCAATATAAATGGACAAATTCGGGGGAACAGCTTAGTCTTTATCCTTGTCGTATAGTAGTTACATGTTATACTTAAACCCTTTCCCACTCACAGACCTTTAAAACTCTGCAACAGACTTCTCTTGAAAACATTGTAACAAAAGCAGACAAAATTCATTATGGGCAATCTCAATTATTTTATGTCTCAATGTATTTAATATATTCCTTAATTGTTCTTTCATTTTAAGAAAATTTCCATTTTTTATTAAATGTACCCTAAGTGGTCTGCTGCAGATATTGGAAAGGGTTTAAATAAATCAAGAAATGTTGTATTAACAGTAGCTATTGGCGGTCAACTTTAAAAGTAAATAATCGCTTATACGTTTTTTTTTTTCCATTCTAACTTTTTTTGTCTTAATGGTTTTTACTATATTCCTTAATTGTTCTTTCATTTAAAGAGAATTTCCATTTTGTATTAAATGATTTCTAAGTCGCCTGTTGCAGATGTGGGACAGGGTTTAAATAAATCAAGAATGTTGTATTTACAGTAGCTATTGGTAGTCAACTTTACAAGCAAAAATCCATTTATCGCTATTTTTCATTCTACCTTAGGTCGAACTCCGTTTTTGGACAAACACATAACGTGTAAAAACGTCCCATTGTATCATCTCTCTTTCTCATTTGAGACGTCCCACGAGAAAATCAACAGTATGGCATTCTGCGTAATGTATCGACCCAGATCAGCCTGCGCAATCCGCGCAGACTGATCCGGCCGACACATTCCGTCTCAGGGGGATAGAGGTATAGAGTAATGATTCCTGAAACAGAAAATCCCCAGGAGGCGAAAAGTGTCGGCACGATTCAGCCTGCGCGACATGCTTAGGCAGATCCGAATCGATACTCTACGCAGTATGGCATCTGCGTAATGTATAGAGTAATGATTCCTGAAACAGAAAACCCACAGGAGGCGAGAAGTATCTGCGCGGCGTGCTTAGGCTGATCCGGATCGATACTCTACGCAGAGTCCACACTGTTGGTTTTTCTCGCGGGACGGCTCATTTCATTACGAAGTTACTTTTATCTTGAACAGTTAATACCACGAATGAGTGACACATGTTCTATTTTTGTAGTCTAGTGTTTTGGGCTTTATATATATCATCCCTTTCCCACAATGCATACATCTGCATCAGACTATTTTCTAAAACACGTAGGCAGAATATGAGAAAATCTCTAAAAATGAATGTTAAGCCTATCCAACATACAACAAATATGCAGAAGACGACCTTTGATAGCCTCGTTATGTGAATGTATCATTATCGAATAGAGTTTAAAAACGTTGTGGCAAAGGGATAAATTGTTCGTTTTTGAGCGACTTCTCCAAATACCCCAATAGTGTCATATGTCGTCTACTGCAGATAAAACATGGCGATAGTATAGGGATTGTTTCCCTCTCTTCCTCTCTCTCTCTCTCTCTCTCTCTCTCTCTCTCTCCTCTCTCTCTCTCTATCTCTCTCTCTCTCTCTCTCTCTCTCTCTCTCTCTCTCTCTCTCCTCTCTCTCTCTCTCTCTCTCTCTCTCTCTCTCTCTCTCTCTCGCTCCCTCTCTCGCTCTCTCTTCCTATCCCTCTCTCCCTCTCTCTCTCTCCATCTCTCTATCCCTCTCCATCTCTCTCTCTCCCTCTCTCTCTCTCTCCCTCTCCATCTCTCTCTCCCTCTCTCTCTCTCTCCCTCCCTCCCTCTCTCTCTCTCTCTCTCTCTCTCTCCCTACCTCCCTTTCTCTCTCTCTCTCTCCCCCCCTCTCCCTCTCTCCCCCTCTCTCCCTCTATTTCTCTCTCTTTCTTTCTCCTCCCTCTCTCTCTCTCCCTCCTTCTCTCTCTCTCTCTCTCCTCTCTCTCTCTCTCTCCATCTCTCTCACTCCCTCCCTCTCTTTTTCTCTCGCTCTCCTTCTCTCTCTCTCTCCCCTCCCCCTCGCTCTGTCTCTGTCTCTTTAATTAAATTCAATAACGACATACATACATACTTGTAAAGTCGATAAGTGTTATTGATCAGAACCATTGAACTCTTTCCCACCTAGAGACGCATTTTGACGCATCTGCAGCAGACGACTTTTGAAATCATCGTGACAAAAGGAGAAATTGCTCAAAACGAGCAATTTTTCCTTCTGTCCCGATGTTTTCAACATTTTCCAGTAATTATACCTACAATACGATAGATGTTCCATATTTTTGAGAATTTATTTTCAAAGTCGACTGCTGCAGAATCGCTGTACTCGGGAAAGGGTTAAAAGGATTGCGAGAGATGTGTACGACTAGAGGGCGAACAGGATATATCTAGATCTAACTGCGCGGAGGCACAGGCTGATCTTGATGTTTACTGGTCAGCAAGTCCCGAAGGTCGGTTTTCGTGTGGCGCGAGACATGTGGATAAGCCCGATTGTGTTGTGAATGTATTTCGTGCCGCATTAAACTACGATGCCACGATTATCTTATAAATTGTAGGAAAGTCAATAAGGAATAGAACAATCTGAACCCGCTCCCATATGCAGACGCATTTTGACGTTTTTGCAACATATTTTGTCAAAAAATAGAGAATCTCTATAATGTAATGGATAACCTATGACTAACAGTGGAAAACATTGTGGATAAAGGAGAAATTGCTCGTTTTGAGCAATTTCTTCTTATGTCACTATGTTTTCAAAAAGCCGTTTGCTGCAGAGGCGTCAGAAAGCGTCTATATGTGGGAAAGTGTTAAAACCCCGTGTTTATGTAGACACAGTCACTTACTAATCTCACTCTTTTAATTTAAATAAACACAACTTTTAGCTAACTTGTTGTTTCACCTGATTATATATGTTAGCGAATTCAGATAAGTAGAGCATGAAAAACTAATTTTGTTTCATCTCGAAATCACATAAATGGATCCCGAAATTGCCATTATCTTAATGGTTCCGGGTCTAATTGCACCAACCTTACTTATAGTCCTAGGTAATACTTAAAAACTTAAACGGTGGTAAAAACCGACTCGTTGTTTGAATCACTGATGACTATTCCTTGCACGTAACAGTGACAATCTTGAATGAAATTTCTTTCTCTTTTTAATGTTACCTCTTTTTTCGGCGATAGCTGATTAACGTGGGTTTTGACCTAGATGTTAAACAAATAATCTAGATTGTAGACCAATCAAATGTTGTATTTAATGAATAATGTTGAAGAAATAGAGGAAATGAAACGTTTTGATTGGTTCATAGTTAAGTTGGCGATCGCACGGGAGGCACTTATAAGGTGAAGTTTTAATATGAAATGTTCTGCATACTAACCTTTAACTGTTTTCATTAAGAAATAAATTTCAGCGAAAAAAATCATTGAAAACGTTGAAAACGTATGAAATATAATATTTAAGAGCAAAATATTCATTATAATTTTTGAAACATGATAAGTTTTCAGTTATTTATCGTCAATTGAAACTTATACTATGTTACATAATACACCTCTTAGTAGCCTTGTCATGTCGCTCTAGTATAATGGATATTGACTTGGATTGTCAAGTGAAAGGTCTGTGGTTCGCTTCCCGGGAGAGGCAAGCTTTTTTTTATTCCTCTCGCATTCATATCAAAACCAAAGTATATATATGAACTAAAACATTTATAAACCAAATATTACATATTTAACGTTATTGTTTGCTGTCATTCTAATAAGAAAGACAAAATATCAAATAATATGCGCATGTTCCATTTCTAAGTGTTTTCTCATATTTATCGCAGTTTATCTTTTTTTAAAGATATTTCTTGTTTTCACTAATTAAAATGCCTAAGTATTTATTTCTTAACAAGTATTGTTAGTGAGTAAGGTAATAATTTATATCAACTTAGTCATTTACTTAAATACATTCAACCATTCATGTTTTACAGTGTATTAGGGGAACAAAAATGATGAAATCTGCTTTTAACCCTTTCCCTCATATAGAAGCTTTCTGACGCCACTGCAGCTGAAGGCTTTTTGAAAACATAGTGACAAAAGAAGAAATTGTTCAAAACGAGCATTTTCTCCTTTTGCCACAATGTTTTCCACTTTAAGGCATAGGTTATCCATACAATTATAGAGGTTTTCTATTTTTTGACAAAATATGTTCAAAGCCGTCTGCTGCAGAATTGTCGTATGTTGGAAAGGGTTAAAGTCGTCTGCTGCAGAATTGTCGTATGTTGGAAAGGGTTAAAGTCGTCTGCTGCAGAATTGTCGTATGTTGGAAAGGGTTGAGTATTTTTAAAAATATTACTAAGAATTAACAAAGGTTGGTGCAATTGGATCCTGCATATTAATAATTCTTGAAAAAAAAAAAAAAAAAATCGCACATCAATTTAATTAATCGCATCCGTTCTTAGTTTATGTTCTGTGTTGTCTCCAACTGAATACACCTCCCCCTCCTGACCGAACCTTGCCCCCAATTAAAACCGAACACTACAGTTATGATGGTGGTTGGGTAAGGTATCAATACGTGTCCTTGGTAGAAAGAATCTTTTCCTATAAATACTGAACGATCCTCATTAAGAGAATCTTTATTTTCTGTTAATGTAATTTAAGACGTAGCATTAATTAAAACACGAGTATATTATGAATGGAAGACGACAAACTGCCTAGAAAGTGTTCTAATGATGGTATATGAGGGCAGACATTGCCACACTAATGGCGCCATTGTGAAAACAACAAAGACTGCAGTATTAAAAACATTTCTCTTACGTAAACGTATTTTGACGCATCTGTAACGCGTGATTTTTCTTTTGAAAGCATTGTGGGAAAACAAACCCACATTCCTTTTGCCACAATGTTTTCAACCCTGTTCAACATTTATAGCTTCACTTGTAGAGATTTTACATATTTTGCCTAGATATTTTCAAAGTCGTTTGCTGTATACTTGTTGTATATGGGAAAAGGTTAACTATATATAAGGGTAATCAACACGTGGTGTCACACACAGCATATTCGTTTATTTGCAAACAGGCTTTTAAAGGTGCTGAACTCCTGATTATAAATAGTATAGACACAGTTTTGAACTGTTCAATAGTTGTCTTGAAATATATGAATCGTAATTCTGGGATAAAATTGGAGTAATAATTCCACTTTCCAGTACAATAAACATCTAAATATTGATATTTTATACATCATTTTAACTGGGTAGACATACCCAGTAAGCCAAATTTTGTACATTGTCAGGACTTTCAATTGACTGTTTTTCAACATTTACTTCCAAAACAGTTTTGAACTATTTATCACTTACTTTGTTGTCACAATTAGCAATATTTGGAGTTCAGGACCTTTAATATTTTCTCCACAGTCTCGTAAGTGTTTTTTGTTTGCTATCTGTACAATACAGAACATACAGTTTTATGGAACGCCTTTACTGTCTTAGATTGTTGTATTGTATTATACGCAGTACATTTTCACGTATATGAGGTACATATTTCATATGACGTGTTACATTATTCATGATATGCAGTGCCTTTTCTATTATGTGTGGTGATTATTGAATAATATGCAGTGCAAAATAGTCTTTAAACAGTAGAATAACAATTATACGTTGTACAAAAAACGTTATGTGCAATACAAACTATATAATATGCAGTACAAATGACATTATATGTGGTGTATTTGTTTGTGTATGCAGTAGTTTTACATTTATACGTTGTATGTTGGTCAATAGATGCGGTGTATGTTTTAATATATGAAGTGCCTGCGCGTATCTTTATGCCTGGTGAATTATTATGTATGTGTTCATAAATAATCATAGTACGCAATGCATTTGGCAATATGTTCGGTCCATACTAATTTATACATGGTGTAAACAGCTTTATATGCGGTGCATTTTTCATTAGGACGATCATACTTTCCGGCATTCTCCGTTATTATTTATCCGGAAAATACCGAGTCAGACAGATAGATATTAACATTTACACCGTTTACTCAATATCAAAAAAAGCGCTTGAATAATTTATAAATAGATGTGTTCACATGTTCTGAATACACGAGTGGCAGAATATCGTCGTCTGCACTGAAATCCGCAAATAGACGAAATTGGTCTGTTCATTCGGCATGATTTGCAGTCTGATCAAAATCTAAAATCTAAAGTCTGAATATTACTAGTCCAATAATATATGACCTCTCACAAGCTCGAGTGCTTGTCAACGGAGTCTTATGTTATAGCACTAAAATATTACATGTACTTACATATCTTATTAGAAGCTTTAATCAACTTGTGGGGATTATGATAAGACAGAGAAAATATGCAGGCTGATTTGAACCTACACTTTTTAGAAAAAAAAGAAGTTATGCCTTTTCCCAAAGACAAAATCAAATAAATCATGTAAATCACTTTTCAAGTAATTTCTCTTACTTCCAGAAGCTGCTGAGGAATTTAAAGTTGTTTTTATGAGGAAACATTACCATAAAGTGGTAAACTAAACTTATTTTTAAACCTTTTCCGTAATACAAAAAAAATGCATCAGATGACGTTAAGGCAAAACTATAGAAAATCTTAATAAATGAAAGTATGATTATTGAAGAGGGGTTGGTTGAACGCATTGTGACAAATGCAGAATTTTCTCAAGATGAGCAATTTATCCTTTTGCCATAATGATTTCAAGAGTTGTATGCTTCAGCAATCAGAGATCACCCGCATAGACGACATTCTGCATCTTGTCTATTTAGAAAACGTGTACACTTTTCATAAAGATTGTTCCACAAGACCTTTTTAAAATGGATTAGACGGTCGGTGTTAATGTTCAAACCTGCTCGGTAATTTCCGGAAATAATTCCGGAGAATGCCGGAAAGTATGATCATCCCCAATGTAAATGTACCACGTATAAAGTTTAAACCATCGCATATAATCAAAGAACCACCACACGTATTGAAGAATAGACTGCATATAATGTTGTTTGTATTGCATATGACGTTGTTTGCACACTATATAATGGTTATTCTACTGTATCTTCATACTTGTGCACTTCATATTATTAAATAACCACGATATATTATACAAAATGCACTGCATATCATGTAAAATGTACCACGTCAAATGAAATATGTACCTCGTATACATGGAAATGTACTGCGTATAATACAACACAACATAGTAAGACAGTAAAGGCGTTCCATACAGTTTCATTAACAACTGAGCGGTGCGCTGCGAAAACCAACGTTACAGTAATTATAACTCATGTCGAAACAGAGCCGTCTGTGCTTATAATGCTAAATGTTACAAGTTTAAACTGCCTTGGAAGCAGTTTCCGTCGAAACCTTCTGTGACGCATGTTGTTATTTGCGTATGCTATTGCTTTATTTTCAAAACATCGTGATAGTTTACCAGCTCAGTTGGATTCGCCGACGAGCTATTCTTCAAAACCGGGTTGAAAATAAACGTTTAACAAACTAAGATCTGTATTTTTTGATATAAAAAAGGTCAATAGATCCTTACCGAAACGACGTATTTGTCCATTGTTCTGTCATCACTATTCTATGCACTACGATGTTGTTGTTTTTTTGTGTGTATACATGTGTATACATGTTAAATTGATGGCTTTGATTTACTGATTGGTTGGAGTTTAACGCCGTTTTCAACAATTGTTCAGTCATATCACGGCGGCCAGTTCACCTACTCATATGATTCAAGGTTTTCTCACACCAGTACTCCACACAACATACTTTCCAAGCAACTGGCTGCTTTTTCACATAGACTGTTAGCCCATTGGTGAAAGACGGATGACGCTTGTCATAGTGACTTTTGTCAAACGTCGGAAAGAATGTTGGCCGAGCCCGCATCGCTACCGACTGAGCTACCGGGGCTCGGCTGATGGCTTTGACATCTTGCCATGTCGAGTATATATGTAAATTGTTTGTGTAATGCTCTAGACTTATGAAAATGTATGTATTTTTCTTATATGTTCATTTGTTAAACTGTCGTATAAATATGTTTGCGGCGATGTAAACTAACTTTATATACCGAATAAATGGTATTTTATGTTAACACATAAAATATTTTATGTAAACACATAAAATATTTTATGAATGTTTCAGGGTGATATGGTTGCGTCCCTTTAAACCTGCACGATAACTATAAATAGTTCAATTTACATATACTAGCGACCAGCAACCCAATCAAATCGTAGTAGGCAGTCACGTGCTTCTTTCGCCATCTTGACAATTTTCTATCAGTAAAAGAAACATAAACTTGAAAACTTGAAAATGTTCACGGTGAACAAGTTGAGTTAAAGTTGACAATTTCATATATCTTGGGATAGTTTTTTTGTTACTATACATGAACAATGAAACATCCTTTTATAGTTTGATCTGATCAGGCACACTTGTTAATTATCGCTATTATTTCTTATGAAGTTATACGCACATTCTCCTGTTCAGTTTTAACCCTTTCCCTCATATAGACTCTTTCTGAGGCAGCCTCTGCAGACAGCTTTTTGAAAACATAGTGACAAAATGAGAAATTGCTCAAAACGAGCAATTTCTCCTTTTGTAACAATGTTTTTCCACTTTTAGTAATAGGTTATCCATACAATTATAGAGATTTTCTATTTTATGACAAAATATGTTCAAAGTCGTCTGAGGGAAAGGGTTCAGAGGATTAGGGTATTTCTAACCACAAAGAAACAGAGACACTTCATAACAGCCTCAGCAGCGGACTAGATGAGAAGAGTAAATAAGTTTTGCTTCTGTTGATATTAGTACTTATCATGCTCGTGTAAATTACATGCACATTTCGGGTAAGAGTTGTCTATCGTTGATTGAGTGTCGATCAAAACACGGAAGTAAAATTCCAGTCTTATAATAAACGTTTAAAGCGGATTATCGTCTCCTTTGATCATTCAGCTAAGCATCTGATCAACAGCTTCCATGATATCTCTGTTAACACTCATTCAAACCTACGATGTGGGTACTCAAAGGTCTCACTGAGATTCTGTTGAGTACCAACAAGATAGGTTTTCGAGGTCAAGTAAGGATTTTAGAAACGCCCCTTATCTACAGCTCGTTAGTAACAGGTTCTGTAAGATCATTCCCGTTCGTCAACAAAACCCTAACATGTCTGTCTATGGTGAGTAAGTTGGGTCGATACCCATTATCCAGTATATGAGCCGTTGCACGAGAAAACCAACAGTGTGGACTCTGCGTAAAGTATCGACCCGGATCAGCCTAAGTATGCCACACGGGCCTACCTGGACCGACACTGTTCGTATCCTGTGGATTTTCTGTTTCAGGAATAACTACTGTATACATCTATCCCCCCTATGACGGAATGTGTCGGCCGGATCAGTCTGCGCGGACAGCGCAGGCTGATCTGGTCGATACATTACGCAGATATATTGATATGAGCCGTCCCGCGAGAAAACCAACATTGTGGACTCTGCGTAAAGTATCGACCCGAATCAGCCTAAGCATGCCACACGGGCCTACCTGGACCGATACTGTTCGTATCCTGTGGATTTTCTGTTTCAGGAATAACTACTGTATACATCTATCCCCCTATGACGGAATGTGTCGGCCGGATCAGTCTGCGCGGACAGCGCAGGCTGATATGGTCGATACATTACGCAGATATATTGATATGAGCCGTCCCGCGAGAAAACCAACAGTGTGGACTCTGCGTAAACTATCGACCAGGATCTGCTTAAGCATATCGCGCAGGCTAATCTAGGCAGACACTTTTCGCCTCCTGTGGATTTTCTGTCTCAGGAATCATTACTCTATACCTTTCCCCCTGAGACGGAAAGTGTCGGCCCGGATTAGCATGCGCGGTCTTTGTAGGATGTTCTCGGTCGATACACTACACACAGTACATAGTTTTGGTTTTCTCTAGGAACGGATCATAGCCATGAAAAATGTTGGAATCTGAGAGTACAATCCGTACTTTATGAGATCTTGGATTTGGTATCGTTTGGAATAATTTTGAGTAAAATATAATGTATCTACCTTTATTTTACAACAGGCTGAGAGACCAAATGACTTTAAGTTTGGAATACTTCTCTGAAAACTTATTCAAAGTTGAAATACGTTAGAGAAACTAAAACAACATCAATGTATTGAAAAACATATTGATTCTAGTTAAAACAATACTTGTTAAAACAAATGAATAATTTTAGAATATGTTCGTATTCATTAAATATTGAATTGGGGAAATATTCTGGTTCGGAAAGATGCTACCGAATTTGAAGAGTATAATTACAATAGTAACAAAGTGTAATCTTGGTATTAATATTTACTCTGCAGTCCATTTTATTTTTCTCTACGAAATAATAATATTGGTAAAATATCATGTTCGAATGTTCAAATTTTCAGAATGATATTTAAATTTGCCAAGTACGTATACGAGATGCATTTTCAACTTCGTAAAGAAAGAGGTAGATAAAGCTATTACAACATGATTTAATGCCCGTTACATGTACCGCTACACCATGATGTTATATATGATCAAGCATTGAATTGTCCATTTTTTTCACAAATGTTTCCTTTGTCATACTTTTACTTTTTTATTAAGGCGTGTATATCTGGTTTTTGCCAAATAAATAGTAATTATTGCGTAGAGTTGAAAACATTTTTCCGAAAAGAGAAATTGTTTTACGATATATTTCTACTTTTGCCACAAATTTTACAAATACGTCTGTTGAAGATGTGTCAAAATACGACTGTTTGTGGAAAATGGTAAAATATATGACTGAATGCCGCTTTTTTTACGTCGAGGTGCTTCTGCTAATAGACAACTGCCATTAGGCATGAATCTATCTCGGGAATTCAAGTTGAACGTTTAAGACAGATTTAAAGCAAATTGAATACAAGATGAGTATAAACAAATTAAAATACAACGTAATAGGATGTGCATTAAAATATTCCTCTCTTGGTCTTAAATCAAAGCTGTTAGAAGTCTCATAATTATAAAGATGACTGCGCACACGAAGTGCAATTATTCTGATTAATGGTGTTTATCTACTCCCAGATATGTCATGTATAAATCTTCATATTTAATTGGGTTATATATGTAACCATATTTATGACTTTATGGCTTTGATAAATACCAATTTTCATTCAATCTGTTCTTAAGTGTTTTAATCATGACATACAAGTCATAACGCCCTTGGTCTAAACGCTTATCGGTACATTGCTCGAACTCATCCAAGTATTTGCTCATCTTCCCTGGACCAGGCTTAACTGGTGTTTATCTAATATATATCATTTCTCCCGGCTCATACACAAAATATGCAACGACTTTAAAAACATTAAGTAAAAAATATGAAAAACTCTCTATAAATGAAAGAAGATATAATTAAAAACCTGGTGACAAAATTTTAAATTGCTCTTCATGAGCAATTCCTCCTTTTGTCACCTTGCTAACACTAGTCGTCTACTGCAGGAGCGTCCGAAAGCGTCGTCATGCTGAAGGCGGGTAGATGAGACATCATAAGTGCGGTGTTTTCGTTATATATGGTATTTATTTATTCATAAAAAGCAACAAATAAGTGAGATATAAACACAATATATATGAGCCGTTCCACGAGAAAACCAACATCATGGATTCTGCGTAATCTATCGACCCGGATGAGCCTGCGCATTCCGCGCAGGCTTATCCGGGCCGCCACATTCCGTCTCCGGGGGATAAAGGTATAGAGTAATTAATCCTGAAACAGAAAATCCACTGGAGGCGACTAATGTTTGTCCGCATTAGCCTGTGTGATATGCTTAGGCTGACCCGGGTTGATACTTTACGCAGTGTCCACAATGTTGGTTTTCAAGTGGATCGGCTCATGTTTGTATTCCAAATGTATAGCCTTCTGAGCCATAATTTGTTATAAGCCGGATGCTACAGATGATTAGAAATATATTGGAAAGGATGAGCCGCTTTTAAAACTTCTTTTCAGTTTGACTGTATTACAATATGATACTTTTATTTTTCAATATATTCTATAGTGTTGCCATTCTTGGTACGAAGGCTTTTCTTTATTTGATGAATAGCCTTGTACCGATGATGTAGTTTTGCCCATATATTTCAAACCTTTTAGGGAGTGATATTCCATGTTTGGTGTATTACATATCAAACTAGAACATAGTTTATGCGGCAGATTAATCACATACGACAACGTTCAGAAAATGTTGAGACATAAGTTATCATTACGTCTCATCCATCACAAAACAAATACTTATATAAGAGCGCAAGAAAAACACATCCAAAAAGGTCCAAAACAAATCAGTCGTTCCACGAGAAAACCAAAAGTATGGACTCTGCGTAATGTATCGACCCCAGATCAGCCTGCGCAATCCGCGCAGGCCAATCCGGGCCGACATATTCCGTCTCAGAGGAAAAGGGGTATAGGGTAATGATTCCTGAAATAGAAAGTCCACTAGAGGCGAAAAGTGTATGCCTGGGTTAGCCTGCGTGACATGCTTAGGCTGATCCGGATCGATACTTTAAGCAGAGTACACAATGTTGGTTTTCCCGTGGAAAGGCTCAAATGCTATTTCAACTCTTTTTCGAAACCGCGGCAAATATAAGAACCTCGAATCTTTGGTAGTTAATTATTTTGGCGAAATATAAACATTGATCGGAAAACAATATCCGGTCATGTGTCTGCTTGTCAATCATGACTACGATAAATAAAGAATGTTTTAAAGTTGTATAATGCCGTGATATCCGTTTGGCAAGTAGGTTGTCTGAAACGTGGTCCAATATGTGCAACATATTTAGCCCTTTCTCACATATGCAATACATCTGATTTCTTTCGGCGATAGCTGTTTAACCTCAGTTTTGACCTAGATGTTAAACAAATGATCTAGATTGTAGATCAATCAAATGTTGTATTTAATGAATACTGTCGAAGAAATAAAGGAAGTGAAACGTTTTGATTAGTTCATAGTTAAGTTGGCGATCCTACGATGAAGTTTTGAAATGAAATGTTCTGCATACTAACTTTTAATTGTCTTCCTTAAGAAATAAATTTTAGTGAAAACTTATGAAATATAATATTTAAGAGCAGATATTAATTATTTTTGAAACATGATAAGTTTTCTGTTATTTATCGTCAATTGAAACGTATACACCTCTTGGGAACCTCGCGTGATCTCCAGTCATGTGGCGTATTCTCGGCCTTGGTCAAACACATAGAACCTTTCTGTATTCAAGTCAAATAATATGCGCATGTTCCATTTTTTAGTGTTTTCTCATATTGATCGCCGTTTATCTTTTTTAAAGATATTTCTTGTTTAATCTTTTTTTTTTTTTTGTATGGTGTTTATCGCCGCTTCTTACATTACGTGCAGTTATATCACTTATTAATGCTCCCTGGGTAAAAACCCAGTACTAATGAAACTTGTTTTGCCAGAGGGCACTCCATCACGACCGCTGCAACTGGGGATCAAACCGTGAAAATTTAATTCTGTCGTTATTATCTCAGTGTAAATTCGTCTGTTAACAATTGTGTGGTATTGGGAGAATGTGGGAGTCTTCCCTTAAGTCAAATATATTTTACAAAGTGCATTAAGAACTGGTGTAAATTATTGCAAATATCAGACACACACTATCCTAAAAATTGCTATAAAATGTTAATGTCACATGACAATATTGGTCGAACAAGCTAGGTCAGAAATATCAAGAAGTTAATACATTTGTATATAGATACGGCTATGGGTACGTTTGGTTAAACCAAGATGTTGGTGACAAGAAAATGTTTATTTTGTCATTTAAACAGCGTCCTATGGATTGCACGACTCAAAACTGGTCTGATGAATTATCAAGTTCCTCAAGATGTGATACTTACTGCACTTTTAAATCCCTGTTGAACGTTGAAAAATACTTATGTATAGACATATCTTTTTACTTTAGGAAATCTTTTGCGCGTTTTCGATGCTCTAGCCACAAACTAAATATTGAACTTGGAAGACATTATGGAATAGAAAGAGCCGACAGAACTTGTTTTTATTGTTTGTTAAATAGTAACCTTATTATTTTAGAAGACGAGTATTTTTCATTTGCCCCAAATATTCTATTGTAAGGGAAAACTATTTATTTAATTGGTTTTGTGGAAGAACTGAAACGGTTGATTTTATTAACTTAATACAAATTAATAATTGTAAAACCTTAAAACTTGTAATGATATTTATTACAAAACTTATGAGGGAAATTGATAATTTGTAGGAATATTTATTTCATAAGACATGAATTTTGTGATTTCTGCAATGTATTGTTTGTTTTGCATATAGCATATTTATACTTAACATATAGAAATTGACATAACCTATTCTTCACATGATGTATTATTATTTGTAACATTTCATTATGTAGTTTGGGCCGGTGGCCTTTGATTACGTAAATGAATAAAATGAATTGAATTGAAATTGAATACCCAGGGATGATGCATTAGTGTTATATGGCCGTGATATAACTGAAATAATGTCGAGAACGGATAACACACAATGTACAGTTGATACAGACGATTTTGACGTCAACGAAAACCAACATAGGCGTGACTGGTGTAGATAGCGATCATCATACGCGCCCATGCAATCTGATACAAATATATAATAGTCTTATTGGTGCCTTTCCTTGAAAACTTCTGTAAATAATTAAACGGTGCTAAATGAAAACCAACTTGAACTTATCCCACTTAAAAACGCTTTCTGACGCGTTTGCAGCAGACAACTTTTGAAAACATAATGACAACAGGGGTAATTTCTTAAAACGAGCACGTTCTCATTTTGCCTCAATGTTTCAAAATGTTTGTAAATTTAACTTCAATTTTAGAGATTCTGCGTGTTTTTGCCAAGATGTTTTGCCGGCAAATTTGTTGTATGTGGGAAAGGGTTAACGTAATTACTTCACATTAGGAAAGATACCGACGTACGCATCCGTTGAAAAAATTCGAAAGATAACTGCTTTTACAGAAGATTACAGAAATTTTCTGTACATACATATAT
Source organism: Serripes groenlandicus (assembly GCA_031761405.1). NCBI lineage: Eukaryota > Metazoa > Mollusca > Bivalvia > Cardiida > Cardiidae > Serripes > Serripes groenlandicus. Next base: position 83,640,794 of record JASEVX010000004.1, on the reverse strand, counting down.
CATTTGCGAATGCGCTGGGTGATCTTGATGAACACTGTTCGCACGATCCTAAAGATTATTTTTCGCGGAACGCCGTTTAAAAATACCTGAAACAAAGGTTTAATCGCATCTACATTGATAGCAAATGAATATTTCTTATCTGAAGTATGACGTTGATGATAATATTGATGGTAATAACAGTGTTGTATTTTGTTGTTGAGTGTGTTTCTTGTGGCCTTTAACCCTTTCCCCCATAAGACAATAAGGGACATTAGTGATAATTATATTATCTCCCTTGTCAGATAAAGACCAAGGAAGACCAAATAGTTGGTAGGTCCTTTTAGTTGGAATCCTTTGTCTTTATCCCTATTTCGCAATGAGATATTGCAATTACTCTGTACACATTAATCATAAATGTGTTAATTAAAGTGATGATTCAAAAGAGAAAATTTACATAGCAGTGTTTAAAGAAAACAAATGTGGAATTACTAATCAATCTAATATAACAGTTGGCCAAGTAAATGCAATTATAAGTGCACCATCCAGTGCAAAGAAACCAATGATAAAAACAGAGGAAACCAAATGATAGGACCTTGCTAGATGTAGAGAGTATTAAAGGGAGATAACTGACCGATGTCTCCCATTCTGCTGCAGATGACTTTGAACATATTTTGTCAAATAAGGGAAACTCTCTATAATTGAATGGATAACCTATGATTAAAAGTGGAAAACATTGTGACAAAAGGAGAAATTGCACGTTTTGTGCAATTTCTTCTTTTGTTACTATGTTTTCAAAAAGCCGTCTGCTGCAGAGGCGTTAAACACTTCATTTTAACCGAAAATGGATTAGCTTGTCGAAATATAACAAGGGTGGGGTTTGAGTTGTGCTGCTGCAATTGCTGTTGCTACTGATGTTGTTGCTACTGATGCTATTGATGCTGCAACTGATGCAATTATTTTGAGCGCTGTATTTAACCGTTGGTAAGGCTTTGTTGAAAAGAATCGCTTACGTTATTCTCGTAAGTGACCTTATATTTACGGAGAATATAAGTTTTATGTAATCAATTTTTGCTAGGTTTTATCAGAATCAACAAAAGTTGAAAGAAGATTCGAATAAGCAGCTAAGGCCAAAATGATGCGAATGGAGGGGGAAGGGGGTCAACATCAGAATGTGTAGATACACAGGCTGATCTTTATCTCCCCTGTTTCCAAAGCAAATGTGTACCCTTTTCCCATGTACGGGCTGAAATGTTAAATTAGCATGACTTATTTTAGGATTACATAAGAGATGACATTCAAATAATATGTAAAAGTACAGACGCATACACATTATTTGTAAATAAATGGAACACCTCAAACTATTTATGTCACTTTCGTAGACTAGGGCAAGATAAAAGTAATGGCCGTCGCATGAACGAACAATGATGTTGTGCCATATGTCACACTACACCAAATAAATTCCTTCTTTGTTTCCATGTAAATCAACTAGTTTCAACCCTCACTCGTAACACTTACTAAGCGTTTCTCAGGTAGAACACCCTTTATCATTGCAAAATCTTACCTCTAAGCCTTTAAATGAGCCTAAGGAAATGGGGGTCATGTACTACGCAAGAACTAATTCACCCCGCAGAAACGGTTATCGTCATTTTAGACAAAATAGACGTAACCGGTGTTTCATATTCTCTATTTTCACTTGCAATCAATGTTAAAATTCCCCCCCCCCCCCCCCCCCCCCCCAAAGTAGGGAATATTTGACTATATATACCTTACCAACTATGCGTTAAACCCTTACCCCTTATAAAGACGCCTGTTAAACACAGCTGGAGAAGACGGCTTTTGAAAACATATTGACAAAAAGAAAATCTGATCAAAACGAGCAATTCCTCCTTATTTAACCACAATGGTAAACTCTATTAAATAATTAAACTGTCAGTAAAATAGATTTTCCAAATTCTTGAGTAGAGGACTTCAAAATTGTCTTCTATGGATTAATCATTTGTGGGAAAGTGTTTTACTGTGTAAATCACGGAGAAAAAAACGTTCAATTTACATTTTTATAACTCATTTTAAGTTTTATTGTTCTTCCTTAATCGATTTGTCTGCAATAAAACTGAGTTTGCCTTACAGTTCAATTTCTACATTCAAAAAGCCGTATAAAACTCCACCTCTCCCAATTTTCGAATGTAAAATATTAATCAACATTCTGGAAAGAAACAAATAATAATCCAATTGCCAATATAAAGATTTACAAAGCTAACCCAGACGTGAAATTGATTTGCCACTTTAAAGAGCATGATTTCGAAAAACAAACCCTTTATTTTCAAGTATGAGACTAGAAATTGTTCGAGACAGATAACGCAATTTAATATATGAGCCTTCCCTCGAGAAAACCAACAGTATAGCCTCTGCGTAATGTATCGATCCAGATCAGCCCGCGTATTCCGCGCAGGCTAATTCGGGCCAACACATTCTTTCTCAAATGGATAGAGCTATAAAGTAATGATTCCTGAAACAGAAAATCCACAGGAGGCGAAAAGTGTCTTTCCGGTTTAGTCTGCGCGGCATGCTTAAGCTAATCCGGGCCGAAACTTTACGCAGAGTCCACAATGTTAGTTTTTCTCGTGGGACGGCTCATATTTTGAAAGCGTACTCTTTATCTATGAATTACATACGCCTGCTACACATTTTGACCGCAACTCTAGATAACTCTTGAATTAGTAATACAGCTGCATTAATCCGCATATTCTATCATTCGAGGGCTTTGCGTGAATCGGTTGAAACTAAAAATGGTATGGGTTTTTTACCAAGGTTATTCACCTCGCCATGAAGTCATTTTAAGCGTTAAATCATTTTTCTTGGTAAACAATGTAAATTTAGGTGCCAATGCTCGTTCTGAGCAATGGCACCTAAGTTTGCATTGTTTACAAAGGGGTCAACATTGCCCTTAAACCTACAAACGCCTGCTACACATTTTGAACGCAACTCTAGATTACTCTTGAATTAGTATTACAGCTGCATTAATCCGCATATTTTATAATTTTAGCTGTCCTGCGAGAAAACCAACATTGTGGACTCAGTGAAAGCTTACCAGGATGGACACTTTTTGCCTCCTGTGGATTTTCAGTTTCTGGAATCATTACTCTATACCTCTATCCCCCTGAGACGGAAAGTGTCGGCCCGGATCAGTCTTCGCGAAAATCCACAGGTGGCGAAAAGTGTATGTCCGGTTTAGCACGTGGAACGGCTCAGATTCTGTATGCGATGGTAACAACACTTTGATATCTCGCCGACATCGAGCATCTCTTTATACTCTATTATTCTCAAAATGTTGCGCCCTGCAATTTCACGTGACATAAACAGAATGAGATTAAATTGCTTGTTACGCTTTGGGTTAATCATACTCATACACAACTTAACCCTTTCCCTCATATGGCAATTCTGCAGCAGACGACTTTGAACATATTTTGTTAAAAAATTGAAAAATCTCTATGATTTAATGGATAACCTATGACTTAAAGTGGAAAACATTGTGGCAAAATGAGAAATTGCTCGTTTTGAGCAATTTCTTCTTTTGTCACTATGTTTTCAAAAAAGCCGTCTGCTGCAGAGGCGTTAGAAAGCGTCTATATGAGGGAAAGGGTTAAGTCGGCTATAAATAATATATCATTTCACGCTTTCGGTAAATGTATCAAAACAGATTTATATGATATCCGCGTTACTCTGCTTGGGATTAGAATGAACAACAAATACTAACTTTTGCGATTGCTCAATGGCATTTGACATTTCTTTGAGGCGTTATCCAATCAAGTTATTCCTTTAACCAGTTTCTTATACAAACTCAAAACATAAGCACAAAATGACGAAATTACTAATAGATACGGGGAGAATCCAGATGTAAGGTGAAGCATAAGTAAAGCGTATTTTGAAAGAAAAGCATGTGAAAAACGCATGATATGTTATAATAATATTCACATAATTAAACAATTTTAAGCGTTGGAGGAATTAGATACGTGTACCAGAATATATTTAAGTCTGCAACTCGGTTAAAGTTACTTGTTTCTGGTTGATAAAATACTGCTATCAACAAAGTCAATATTTGTAAACTATCGTACTGACATTTCCTGATATTTCACCAGTGAGTAATGCATATATCTCTTTTAGCGTCGAATTGCTAAAGGTAGACTCAAAATGTTAAAATCTTTAGTCGAAATCCATTTTCATGTAACAAGGCATTTGGAATATTTTAATAACTGTGAGGCAAACAATGCTGATTTCTTACCGTCATCTGTATTGTTTGCAAAAAACATAAATATTACCATTGGTGCTGAAATAGTTTTAAACTTATTGTTATATGGTTGTATAGTTCTTTGATTTATTTATACATATTCTTGTATTTCACTTCAAAAATACTTTTCTTTAAATGACAGCAAAATGAATTTTCTGCAGCAGACGACTTTGAACATATTTTTTCAAAAATTAGAAAATCTCTATAATTGAATGGATAACCTGTGACTGAAAGTGAAAAACATTGTGGTAAAAGGAGAAATTACTCGTTTTGAGCAATTTCTTCTTTTGTCACTATGTTTTCAAAAAGCCGTCTGCTGCAGAGGCGTCAGAAAGCGTCTATATGAGGGAATGTTTTAAAGACAGTCTTATTCATATCAACTAAAATACCTCGACCTCTCCGTTGATGACCTGTCCTATTCATTCAACTGGATGCTTAATGGTAATATATAGCTCGTATTAAATTTATCTGCTTTCCGGCAAGTTTCCTGACAAAGGCACTTAAGATATAATACTACTAAGCGAGCATGAGTGCCAAAGACCGATTGAAACCAAGTACAGAATCTTTATCATCGATTGCAGTAAATGCCAAGTTAGAACCAGAGGTCCAGATAAGGAGGGGTATTCAGCTATTTTTCACACAATTTCTTTCTTTTTATTAAAGCAAACCCTATGTGGTTGGTACTCAAAAGATTCGTCTCACTGAGTACCCACGACATAGGGTTAGAGGGTCAAATAAGGAGTTTAGAAAATGCAAAACGCCCCTTATCTAGAGCTCTGAGGACCGTTTCTTCATATTAACCCTTTCCCACATACAACAAATCTGCAGCAGACGACTTTAAAATTATATTTGGGAGAATATAAGTTGTCTCTATAATTGAAAGTATTCTTTTTTTAAAGAGTTGTGATAAGCAATTTTTCCTTTTTTTGTCACAATGTATACAAAAGTAATTTGCTGCTTCTTAATAGACCTGCATGTGGGACAGTGTTATAGCGGTAAGATTGATTGGTTGATTGATTGATTGATTGATTGATTGATTGATTGGGGTTCAACGCCGTTTTGAACAATTTCTCAGTTATATCAAGGCGGCCATATTCCTTAATCCACCACCCTAGTTTCCACACACCACTAATCTGCAGCAAACGACTTTGAAAATATCTAGGCCAAAATATTGAAAATGTCGATAAATGAAAGTGAAATAATCGGAAAACATTGCTAATCGAAGCCAACTATTTGAAATAATTTAAGCCGTTTCCGTGAGAAAACCAACATTATGGACTTTGCGTAATGTATCGACCCAGATCAGCCTGCGCTGTCCGCGCAGACTGGTCCGGCCGACACATTCCGTCTTAGGTAGATAGATGTAAAGAGTAATAATTCCTGAAACAAGGAGGCGAACAGTGTATGTCCGGGTGAGCCTGCGCGGCATGCTAAGGCTGATCAGGGTCGATACTTTACGGAGAGTCTACAATGTTGGCTTTCCCGTGGAGCGTCTCATTTTATTATATAATTGGATTTGAGCGAAAACTCCATTTTTTTTCTATTTCCTCATACAACACATCTGCACTACACTTATTTGAAAACATCGAAACAAAAGAAGAAAAATCTCCATAGAGGATGATATACTTTTGTTGAATTGATTGGAAAACTTCGAAGCAAATAGAAAAATAGAAAAAATGCTCATTATAAGCAATTTCTCCTTTTGCAACAATGTTTTCAAATGTCGTCTGCAGGATGGAAAAGGTTTAACTTCAGTGGCGCTAAGAACGATTCGTTCGGATAACTAAATAGTTATCAGTTCTTGTCTGAATCTGACAAATATCCAACTATTCTAGCGTGTGAAACATATATTCAGTATGATTTACATCTGTGCAGGAAGCTCGTAAATATCTCGTATCTCTGAGGACGAAGTCGAACAAATAAAGACAAATCTGTAATTTTCAAAATCCATTCACCTTATTGCGTCAATAAAACGAATCTTGTAAAACACAAAAGAGGAACTAACATGCAAGTGGTTTTTTTTATATAAAAAAGTACGTGCGTCATGAAGAAGCTGATTTAACCCAATTGGACATGATTGTTAGCTTTTGAGTATCGCTCATGGAGAAGAGTCACATGTTGCGTTTCTTGAATAAGCTTTACACAAAACACTACCCTCTATGAATGGCAATGAGTGAATTTCGCCAATCATGTATCAACCAAATTGTTCGAGTGAAGATTGCAAATGGCTATCAAAATAAACCATGGACCGACTAATGATATTAAATAGTAAACCAATTATGCCATTCCCGTATACAGTAAATCCGCAGTGCTCAGTCGACTTTGAAAGAAGGTAGGCAAATATATGGAAAAATCTCTATCAATGAAAGCATCATTTTTTAATAAATTTGACAACCTTGTTGCAAAAGAAGAAATTGCTCATTATGAGAATTAACTTCTTTTACCACAATGTTTCTATAAATAAATGCTGCATACGCGCCAGAATGTGACTGCAGACGAGAAAGGGTGTTATTGAGGAACATAACGTTCCCTTTATTGAACGCTTCGGACTGTATCTTCTCTTGTCAAATATATCATAAGGTTAGCTTGAAGCACGGCTGTAACAAAGGAGCTATGGATATGTGACACCGTGTAAAACCACATTAATGTAATGTATGACTTTGGAACGGAGATTCCTGGAGATATACCGTTTACCACAAACTGCGTTAAGATTCCCTTTTCTCTGAAGAGCAACACAATTATTTCCATATCTGGACGAAGTATAATTTCTTTTTTTCAGGAATGTTCTGTTTACATTTTATAACGTATTTTCAGTTTTATTACCGTGTCTGAATAGTTTCGTCCGCAATAAATATCGTTTTGTCTATTGTTTTGATCTCAATATCCCCAATAACTATAAATCTTATCCTGGATTCCAGAAACATGAACTATTAGTAAAGGTCTTCGCTACAAAAGACGATTAATCGATTTACCATTGTTAACGTTAAAATCGGCTTCAATAGGAATGCATTTCATAGCAGAACATTATCATCAGCTTCATCAGCATCAATATCATCATCATCATCATCATCATCATCATCATCATCATCATCATCATCATCATCATCATCATCATCCTCATTACCATCATCATCAACATCATCAGTATCATCATCATCATCATCATCATCATCATCATCATCATCAGTATCATCAACATCATCATCTTCAAGAAAATCTTTATCACAATCAGTAAAGTCATTATCATCATCAGCAGCAGTATCATTATCATATAAATCATCACCATCATCATATTGAGCAGAGTCATCATCATCATTATCATCAACATCATCATCATCATCATCTACACCACCACAATGATGATCATAACCATCGTGATGATTGTCATCATCGACGGCATCATCATCATCTCCAACATCCTCAATCAATCAGTATCTGCAGAAGTAGCAGCAGCATTTCCTCTTCTTCTTCTTCTCTGGTAATTTAATCCCCGCATGAACTGTATAGTCGCAGTTTGAAACATAGCTGAAGGAAAATTACCCTCTTTAGCCAGGGTCTTTCAAATAGTACTATTTGAAAGACCCTGCTTTAGCTAAACATTAAACATATGCTTCAAAATCTTAATCGAACAGAATGGTAGCCTATTAAAGGAATACAGGTAAACCTTGTGTATTATATGCGTATTCCTTAGTTATCATCGGCGACTAGACATTGTTTTGAGTGCATCCGCACTTGCTTGGACAACCAGTCAATACCCACACATAACAGAATCCAAAAACTAAAAAAAAATGTCATGCAGGTAAGAGATATATTCTATTAAAAGAAATCAATAAAAGGAGCATTTTTTTCTTAAAGGTTTATTATGTTTCGAAGTTGTAACAAAAGTCCTATTACTATTGGATCACCCCTCGTAAAATAACAAGATATGTTGACTAAATAGATGTATACTTTGATATGTTGACTAAATAGATGTATACTTTGATATGTTGACTAAATAGATGTATACTTTGATATGTTGACTAAATAGATGTATACTTTGATATGTTTACTAAATAGATGTATACTTTGATATGTTGAATAAATAGATGTATACTTTGATATGTTTACTAAATAAATGTATACTTTGATATGTTGACTAAATAGATGTATACTTTGATATGTTGACTAAATATATGTATACTTTGATATGTTGACTAAATATATGTATACTTTGATATGTTTACTAAATATATGTATACTTTGATGTGTTTACTAAATAGATGTATACTTTGATATGTTGACTAAATAGATGTATACTTTGATATGTTGACTAAATAGATGTATACTTTGATATGTTGACTAAATAGGTGTATACTTTGATATGTTTACTAAATAGATGTATACTTTGATCATCATCATCATCATCATCATCATCATCATCATCATCATCATCATCATCATTACCATCATCATCAACATCATCAGTATCATCATCATCATCATCATCATCAGTATCATCAACATCATCATCTTCAAGAAAATCTTTATCACAATCAGTAAAGTCATTATCATCATCAGCAGCAGTATCATTATCATATAAATCATCACCATCATCATATTGAGCAGAGTCATCATCATCATTATCATCAACATCATCATCATCATCATCTACACCACCACAATGATGATCATAACCATCGTGATGATTGTCATCATCGACGGCATCATCATCATCTCCAACATCCTCAATCAATCAGTATCTGCAGAAGTAGCAGCAGCATTTTCCTCTTCTTCTTCTTCTCTGGTAATTTAATCCCCGCATGAACTGTATAGTCGCAGTTTGAAACATAGCTGAAGGAAAATTACCCTCTTTAGCCAGGGTCTTTCAAATAGTACTATTTGAAAGACCCTGCTTTAGCTAAACATTAAACATATGCTTCAAAATCTTAATCGAACAGAATGGTAGCCTATTAAAGGAATACAGGTAAACCTTGTGTATTATATGCGTATTCCTTGGTTATCATCGGCGACTAGACATTGTTTTGAGTGCATCCGCACTTGCTTGGACAACCAGTCAATACCCACACATAACAGAATCCAAAAACTAAAAAAAAATGTCATGCAGGTAAGAGATATATTCTATTAAAAGAAATCAATAAAAGGAGCATTTTTTTCTTAAAAGTTTATTATGTTTCGAAGTTGTAACAAAAGTCCTATTACTATTGGATCACCCCTCGTAAAATAACAAGATATGTTGACTAAATAGATGTATACTTTGATATGTTGACTAAATAGATGTATACTTTGATATGTTTACTAAATAGATGTATACTTTGATATGTTGACTAAATAGATGTATACTTTGATATGTTGACTAAATAGATGTATACTTTGATATGTTTACTAAATAGATGTATACTTTGATATGTTGAATAAATAGATGTATACTTTGATATGTTTACTAAATAGATGTATACTTTGATATGTTGACTAAATAGATGTATACTTTGATATGTTGACTAAATATATGTATACTTTGATATGTTGACTAAATATATGTATACTTTGATATGTTTACTAAATAGATGTATACTTTGATATGTTGAATAAATAGATGTATACTTTGATATGTTTACTAAATAAATGTATACTTTGATATGTTGACTAAATAGATGTATACTTTGATATGTTGACTAAATATATGTATACTTTGATATGTTGACTAAATATATGTATACTTTGATATGTTTACTAAATATATGTATACTTTGATGTGTTTACTAAATAGATGTATACTTTGATATGTTGACTAAATAGATGTATACTTTGATATGTTGACTAAATAGATGTATACTTTGATATGTTGACTAAATAGGTGTATACTTTGATATGTTTACTAAATAGATGTATACTTTGATCATCATCATCATCATCATCATCATCATCATCATCATCATTTCCATCATCATCAACATCATCAGTATCATCATCATCATCATCATCATCAGTATCATCAACATCATCATATTCAAGAAAATCTTTATCACAATCAGTAAAGTCATTATCATCATCAGCAGCAGTATCATTATCATATAAATCATCACCATCATCATATTGAGCAGAGTCATCATCATCATTATCATCAACATCATCATCATCATCATCTACACCACCACAATGATGATCATAACCATCGTGATGATTGTCATCATCGACGGCATCATCATCATCTCCAACATCCTCAATCAATCAGTATCTGCAGAAGTAGCAGCAGCATTTTCCTCTTCTTCTTCTTCTCTGGTAATTTAATCCCCGCATGAACTGTATAGTCGCAGTTTGAAACATAGCTGAAGGAAAATTACCCTCTTTAGCCAGGGTCTTTCAAATAGTACTATTTGAAAAACCCTGCTTTAGCTAAACATTAAACATATGCTTCAAAATCTTAATCGAACAGAATGGTAGCCTATTAAAGGAATACAGGTAAACCTTGTGTATTATATGCGTATTCCTTGGTTATCATCGGCGACTAGACATTGTTTTGAGTGCATCCGCACTTGCTTGGACAACCAGTCAATACCCACACATAACAGAATCCAAAAACTAAAAAAAAATGTCATGCAGGTAAGAGATATATTCTATTAAAAGAAATCAATAAAAGGAGCATTTTTTTCTTAAAAGTTTATTATGTTTCGAAGTTGTAACAAAAGTCCTATTACTATTGGATCACCCCTCGTAAAATAACAAGATATGTTGACTAAATAGATGTATACTTTGATATGTTGACTAAATAGATGTATACTTTGATATGTTTACTAAATAGATGTATACTTTGATATGTTGACTAAATAGATGTATACTTTGATATGTTGACTAAATAGATGTATACTTTGATATGTTTACTAAATAGATGTATACTTTGATATGTTGAATAAATAGATGTATACTTTGATATGTTTACTAAATAAATGTATACTTTGATATGTTGACTAAATAGATGTATACTTTGATATGTTGACTAAATATATGTATACTTTGATATGTTGACTAAATATATGTATACTTTGATATGTTTACTAAATAGATGTATACTTTGATATGTTGAATAAATAGATGTATACTTTGATATGTTTACTAAATAAATGTATACTTTGATATGTTGACTAAATAGATGTATACTTTGATATGTTGACTAAATATATGTATACTTTGATATGTTGACTAAATATATGTATACTTTGATATGTTTACTAAATATATGTATACTTTGATGTGTTTACTAAATAGATGTATACTTTGATATGTTGACTAAATAGATGTATACTTTGATATGTTGACTAAATAGATGTATACTTTGATATGTTGACTAAATAGGTGTATACTTTGATATGTTTACTAAATAGATGTATACTTTGATCATCATCATCATCATCATCATCATCATCATCATCATCATTTCCATCATCATCAACATCATCAGTATCATCATCATCATCATCATCATCATCAGTATCATCAACATCATCATATTCAAGAAAATCTTTATCACAATCAGTAAAGTCATTATCATCATCAGCAGCAGTATCATTATCATATAAATCATCACCATCATCATATTGAGCAGAGTCATCATCATCATTATCATCAACATCATCATCATCATCATCTACACCACCACAATGATGATCATAACCATCGTGATGATTGTCATCATCGACGGCATCATCATCATCTCCAACATCCTCAATCAATCAGTATCTGCAGAAGTAGCAGCAGCATTTTCCTCTTCTTCTTCTTCTCTGGTAATTTAATCCCCGCATGAACTGTATAGTCGCAGTTTGAAACATAGCTGAAGGAAAATTACCCTCTTTAGCCAGGGTCTTTCAAATAGTACTATTTGAAAAACCCTGCTTTAGCTAAACATTAAACATATGCTTCAAAATCTTAATCGAACAGAATGGTAGCCTATTAAAGGAATACAGGTAAACCTTGTGTATTATATGCGTATTCCTTGGTTATCATCGGCGACTAGACATTGTTTTGAGTGCATCCGCACTTGCTTGGACAACCAGTCAATACCCACACATAACAGAATCCAAAAACTAAAAAAAAAAGTCATGCAGGTAAGAGATATATTCTATTAAAAGAAATCAATAAAAGGAGCATTTTTTTCTTAAAAGTTTATTATGTTTCGAAGTTGTAACAAAAGTCCTATTACTATTGGATCACCCCTCGTAAAATAACAAGATATGTTGACTAAATAGATGTATACTTTGATACGTTGACTAAATAGATGTATACTTTGATATGTTTACTAAATAGATGTATACTTTGATATGTTGACTAAATAGATGTATACTTTGATATGTTGACTAAATAGATGTATACTTTGATATGTTGACTAAATAGATGTATACTTTGATATGTTTACTAAATAGATGTATACTTTGATATGTTTACTAAATAGATGTATACTTTGATATGTTTACTAAATAAATGTATACTTTGATATGTTTACTAAATAGATGTATACTTTGATGTGTTTACTAAATAGATGTATACTTTGATATGTTGACTAAATAGATGTATACTTTGATATGTTGACTAAATAGATGTATACTTTGATATGTTGACTAAATAGGTGTATACTTTGATATGTTTACTAAATAGATGTATACTTTGATCATCATCATCATCATCATCATCATCATCATCATCATCATTTCTATTAGTAAAGGTCTTCGCTACAAAAGACGATTAATCGATTTACCATTGTTAACGTTAAAATCGGCTTCAATAGGAATGCATTTCATAGCAGAACATTATCATCATCATCATCATCATCATCATCATCATCATCATCATCATCCTCATTACCATCATCATCAACATCATCAGTATCATCATCATCATCATCATCATCATCATCATCATCAGTATCATCAACATCATCATCTTCAAGAAAATCTTTATCACAATCAGTAAAGTCATTATCATCATCAGCAGCAGTATCATTATCATATAAATCATCACCATCATCATATTGAGCATATACTTTGATATGTTGACTAAATAGATGTATACTTTGATATGTTTACTAAATAGATGTATACTTTGATATGTTTACTAAATAGATGTATACTTTGATATGTTTACTAAATAAATGTATACTTTGATATGTTTACTAAATAGATGTATACTTTGATATGTTGACTAAATATATGTATACTTTGATATGTTGACTAAATATATGTATACTTTGATATGTTTACTAAATATATGTATACTTTGATGTGTTTACTAAATAGATGTATACTTTGATATGTCGACTAAATAGATGTATACTTTGATATGTTGACTAAATAGATGTATACTTTGATATGTTGACTAAATAGATGTATACTTTGATATGTTGACTAAATAGATGTATACTTTGATGTGTTTATTAATTGCAAAATCTCCTCTTTTAGTATAAACGTGCAAACAATGACAGCGTATACATCTATTTCCAAGAGTATATGTTACCCGTATACTTGTGTGACGAACTTGTCTGTCATTGCAAGGAGTTTCATGTCAGAAACATGACTAGACCGCGTATACATCTATTTCCAAGAATACATGTTAACAGAATATCTTTGTGACGAACTTTTCTGTCATTACAAGAAGTTTCATGTCAACAACATAATTTGGCAGACATGTTGGCATTTGGTGCAAGGCAGAACAACCAGTGCTACACGTCATTAACCCTTTCCCTCATATAGACGCTTTTTGACGCCTCTGCAGCAGACGGCTTTTTAAAAAACATAGTGACAAAAGAAGAAATTGCTCCAAACCAGCAATTTCTTCTTTTGACACAATGTTTTCCACTTTTAGTCATAGGTTATCCATTCAATTATAGACATTTTCTATTTTTTTTACAAAATATGTTCAAAGTCGTCTGCTGTAGAATTGTCGTATGAGGGAAAGGGTTAAGAAATGTGAATATCGTCCTTTAAACATTTCCCTCTTGAAGACGCATCCTCAGCAGTCAACGATTAGAAAACATTGTGGCAAAAAGAGAAATTACTCATGATGAGCTATTTCTGCTTTTGTCACATTGTATTTGACTTGATTCAATCTTTAAATATTAATTTGCAGAAGTATTTCCTTATTTTTGCAACGACGATTTCAAAGTCCTTTGTTGCAGATTTAGTGTATGTTGGGAAAAGGGTAATGAAAATGGTTATTCATTTTACACTCGATATATATTCATATAGATTCGAAGACATGATGGTGTGATCTCAAATGTTAGGAATCTAGTTGTATAAGCTACGTTTAATTAACAACGTCGATATCTGGATCTTGGTGAGCATTTCGGTGTTTGAAACAACGTTTTAAAGGTGCTGAACTGCAGGGGGAGATCAAAATGTTGAATTGGTGAAGTTTCTGCAAATATTGCTAACTGTGACAACAAAGTAAGTTATAGATAGTTAAAAACTATTTTGGAATTAAATGATGGAAACAATAGCAAATTGAAAGTCATGAAAAAATACAAAATTATTTGTCATACTGGGTATGTCTACCCAGTAAACATGAAACATAAAATATCAATATTTAAAGTGAAATTATTTAAACAGATTTTGAAACGTTGACTATACTATTTATAATCTGGAGTCTAGCACCTTTAAATGTTAGACCTAATATCTAAGAAATTTGAAACCGATGACTAAATACGCCCTGACTAAGTGCGTAATCACGAGGAGCTTGACACCAAGCGTCCCGGTCGAGATCTTTACTCGCTACAATCATAATGGTGCAGCATCGGCACAGACACAGGTACATTGTATTCAGTATCGTAAGAGGTAAACAAACAGCATTTGAGCCGTCCCGCGAGAAAACTAACGTTGTGGACTTGGCGTAAAGTTTCGACCCGGATCAGCCTAAATATGCCGCGCAGGCTAACCCGGACAGACACGTTTCGTCTCCTGTGGATTTTCTGTTTCAGGAATCATCATTCTTTACCTCTATCCCTCTGAGACGGAATATGTCGGCCCGGATTAGCCTGCGCGGAATGTCTGTATACATACATACATATATGTCTGTCCGATCCGAAGTCGTACCAAATTGTCATAAAGTTGCGTTTCAACCCTTTCCCACATGTAGACACATTTTGACGAATCTGCTGCAGACGATTTTTATAAAACACTGTGGCAAAATGAGAAATTGCTCAAAACCAGCCATTTCTCCTTTTGACACAATGTTTTCAAATTTTTTCAGTAATTTTACTTTCATTTAAAGTTTAATGTGTTTTTTCTTGATTTTTTTCAAATTCGTCTGCTGCAAATTTGTTGTATGTGGGAAAAGGTTCCTTCAAATTCTCTAAACAACACTTAATGTGCAAATAAGTTGAGGTAACCGTTTCTGGATCGACCAGGCTCTACTACCGGGATATTAACGGCAGTTCTCTACGTGAGTAATAACCTGTCATTTTTGGATTACTTTCGGCGATAAAATGGCAATTTTTGATGCCCAGATACATGTACATTTTGATTGAAATTAATCACGTGGTTCTCTCGTTGATGTCCTCTACAGTTGTAGTACACGCGCGATAACTGGAAAGTCGAAATGGACACATAAAAGTGATCCCTCGCTTTATTCTGAAATATATATGTCGTAGTCTCAGCTTTTTAAAATGATTTATACTAAATAAGTATTGTAAGAATTATATAAACACAGCTAATATGTCAATTAGATGTCAAAGTTACACATACAAGCTTGAAATGTATTAAATCTAGAATTGTTTTTGCAAAAAACAGATGTCTCCCCCTCAAATATCTGTCAAAATCTCTCAAAACATTCCAACCTATGAGACAAACATTTGGCCAAGTCGGACAGTATTCTAATTTTATCTTGACCTTGTACAAAATGGACATGATAGCAAATGGTTAACAATAACACATCTCTTTACTGCAGCTGTAACATTCAAGACTTAAGTATTTCTCAAACTGTTGCTAAACATAAGCAATGGCAAATAAAAAACTAAAATGCTGCTTCTAATAAATATCATCAATTATCATTATGATATTTTCACAAATCATACCGAGTTGGCTACCTGCATATGTAAAAGCTTTGAAATAGTATGTACAATGTTTTAAAATGTACCTGTATGTGCTGTAGATAAAGGTTTGCTTCTGGAGATTCGAATCAGTCTGATCAGATGTAAAGGGGTTGCACTGTTCCAGTCTTGGTTATGCATACTGACTAAAGTTACATTCTAATTACTATAGTTGAGAGTTAACTTAACAATGGGCTCAAATATTTGACCTTAAGAGGTGACATTGACCTTGAACCTGAAGGGCCGGGACACGAGTTCTGCATATCATGTTAATGAGCTGAACATGTGACTGAACTTTGCTGAAACCCTTCGCGGCATCTTGTTCACGAAATAAAGCCTCAAACCTTTGACCTTCAAGCGTGACCTTGACCCGTGATTGTCGAGACATGGGTTCTGCACATCGCCTTGATGAGGTGAACATGTGAGGCAAGTTTCATGAAAATCCTTCAAGCCGTCTTGGAGATATGGAGCGGACACGAAATAAAGCCTCAAACCTTTGACCTTCAAGCGTGACCTTGACCTTGAACCGGTATGGAGACATGGGTTCTGCACATCGCCTTGATGAGGTGAACATCTGACTCAAGTTTCTTAGAAATCCTTCAAGCCGTCTTGGAGATATGCAGCGGACACGCAATAAAACCTAAAACCTTTGACCTTCAAGCGTGACCTCTTGACCTTCAACCAGTATGGACGAGACATAGGTTCTGCACATCGCCTTGATAAGGTGAACATGTGACCCAAGTTTCATGAAAATCCTTCAAGCCGTCTTGGAGATATGGAGCGGACACGAAATAAAGCCTCAAACCTTTGACCTTCAAGCGTGACCTTGACCTTGAACCGGGATTGTCGAGACATGGGTTCTGTACATCGCCTTGATGAGGTGAACATGTGACCCAAGTTTCATGAAAATCCTTCAAGCCGTCTTGGATATATGGAGCGGACACGAAATAAGCCTCAAACCTTTGCCCTTCAAAGGTGACCTTGACCCGGGATGGTTGAGACATAGGTTCTGCACATTGCCATGATGAGGTGAACATCTGACTCAAGTTTCTTCGAAATCCTTCAAGACGTCTTGGAGATATGGAGTGGACACGAAATAAAGCCTCAAACCTTTGACCTTCAAGCGTGACCTTGACATTGAACCGGTATAGTCGAGACATGGATTCTGCACATCGCCTTGATGAGGTGAACATGTGACCCAAGTTTCATGAAAATCCTTCAAGCCGTCTAGGAGATATGGAGCGGACACGATTTCGGACAGACGGACGTACCCATGAAGTGTATTTGTGGGGTTATTACTTTTGTTTGAAAATTGTGGGTTGCAACCCACAAGTATGCTTTTCATTCCGTAATTAAACCCCTTTTACGGAATGAATAACATTAATATGCAAATGAGATACCCGTTATAAAAGAAAAATATATATATTTATCTAAGTGTCTTTATAAGGCTGGTGGGTGGGTTTTAGGAAAAACGAACACCCCACAAGTACTCGGTCACCAGGACGGACAGACTGTTGGTTTCCTCGCGGGTAGACTCATATGTCCCACTGGCACCAGAGTAGAACACTGATGTAATAGTAAAATGTAAGAAGGAAAAGGAGTATTTCCTCTTTCAGCTCTTACGGTTATATTTACCCTTTCCCACCTATAGACGCATTTTGCTCAAAACGAGCAATTTCTCCTTTTTCCACAATGTTTTCAATTTGTTCATCAATTATACTTGCAATTATAGTAATTTTCCATATTTTGGAGTATGCTGCAGAATATTTGTATGTGGGAAAGGATTAAACAAAATACAATATGCTTCACCATACTGGTAGGCTGTCGTACACTAGTATACAGAAATAACCACAGGTAGCTTGTTGTACAATATTATACAGAAATAACCACAGGTAGCCTGTCGTACACTAGTATACAGAAATAACCACAGGTAGCCTGTCGTACAATAGTATACAGAAATAACTACAGGTAGCCTGTCGTACAATAGTATACAGAAATAACCACAGGTAGTCTGTCGTACACTAGTATACAGAAATAACCACAGGTAGCCTGTCGTACACTAGTATACAGAAATAACCACAGGTAGTCTGTCGTACACTAGCATACAGAAATAATTACAGGTAGCCTGTCGTACACTAGTATACAGAAATAACCACAGGTAGCCTGTCGTACAATAGTATACAGAAATAACCACAGATAGCCTGTCGTACAATAGTATACAGAAATAACCACAGGCAGGCTGTCGTACACTAGTATACAGAAATAACCACAGGTAGCCTGTTGTACAATATTATACAGAAATAACCACAGGTAGCCTGTCGTACACTAGTATACAGAAATAATCTCAGGTAGCCTGTCGTACACTATTATACAGAAATAACCACAGGTAGCCTGTCGTACACTAGTATACAGAAATAACCACAGGCAGGCTGTCGTACACTAGTATACAGAAATAACCACAGGTAGCCTGTCGTACACTAGTATACAGAAATAACCACAGGTAGTCTGTCGTACACTAGCATACATAAATAATTACAGGTAGTCTGTCGCACACTAGTATACAGAAATAACCACAGGTAGCCTGTCGTACACTAGTATACAA
Source organism: Serripes groenlandicus (assembly GCA_031761405.1). Classification (NCBI taxonomy): domain Eukaryota; kingdom Metazoa; phylum Mollusca; class Bivalvia; order Cardiida; family Cardiidae; genus Serripes; species Serripes groenlandicus. The sequence continues at coordinate 83,621,858 of JASEVX010000004.1, read as the reverse complement.
AAATAACCACAGGTAGTCTGTTGTACACTAGTATACAGAAATAACCACAGGTAGCCTGTCGTACACTAGTATACAGAAATAACCACAGGTAGCCTGTCGTACACTAGTATACAGAAATAACCACAGGTAGCTTGTCGTACACTAGTATACAGAAATAACCACAGGTAGCCTGTCGTACAATAGTGTACATAAATAACCACAGGCAGGCTGTCGTACACTAGTATACAGAAATAATTACAGGTAGTCTGTCGTACAATAGTATACATAAACAACCACAGGTAGCCTGTTGTACACTAGTATACAGAAATAACCACAGGCAAGCTGTCGTACACTAGTATACAGAAATAATTACAGGTAGCCTGTCGTACACTAGTATACAGAAAAAACCACAGGCAGGCTGTCGTACACTAGTATACAGAAATAACCACAGGTAGCCTGTCGTACAATAGTATACAGAAATAACCACAGGCAGGCTGTCGTACACTAGTATACAGAAATAATTACAGGTAGCCTGTCGTACACTAGTATACAGAAATAACCACAGGTAGCCTGTCGTACAATAGTGTACAGAAATAACCACAGGCAAGCTGTCGTACACTAATATACAAAAATAACCACAGGTAGCCTGTCGTACACTAGTATACAGAAATAACCACAGGTAGCCTGTTGTACAATAGTATAGAGAAATAACCACATGTAGCCTGTCGTACACTAGTATACAGAAATAACCACATGTAGCCTGTCGTACACTAGTATACAGAAATAACCACAGGTAGCCTGTTGTATACTATTATACAGAAATAACCACAGGTAGCCTGTCGTATACTATTATACAGAAATAACCACAGGTAGCCTGTCGTATACTATTATACAGAAATAACCACAGGTAGTCTGTCGTATACTAGTATACAGAAATAATTACAGGTAGTCTGTCGTACACTAGTATACAGAAATAATAACAGGTAGCCTGTCGTATAATATTATACAGAAATAATTACAGGTAGTCTGTCGTACACTAGTATACAGAAATAACCACAGGTAGCCTGTTGTACACTAGTATACAGAAATAACTACACGTAGCTTGTCGTATACTATTATACAGAAATAATTACAGGTAGTCTGTCGTACAATAGTATACAGAAATAACCACAGGTAGCCTGTTGTACACTAGTATACATAAATAACCACAGGCAGGCTGTCGTACACTAGTATACAGAAATAACCACAGGTAGCCTGTCGTACAATAGTATACAGAAATAACCACAGGTAGCCTGTCGTACACTAGTATACAGAAATAACCACTGGTAGCCTGTCGTACACTAGTATACAGAAATAACCACAGGTAGCCTGTTGTACACTAGTATACAGAAATAACCACAGGTAGCCTGTTGTACACTAGTATACAGAAATAACCACAGGCAGGCTGTCGTACACTAGTATACAGAAATAACCACAGGTAGCCTGTCGTATACTATTATACAGAAATAATTACAGGTAGTCTGTCGTACACTAGTATACAGAAATAACCACAGGTAGCCTGTTGTACACTAGTATACAGAAATAACTACACGTAGCCTGTCGTATACTATTATACAGAAATAATGACAGGTAGTCTGTCGTACAATAGTATACAGAAATAACCACAGGTAGCCTGTTGTACACTAGTATACATAAATAACCACAGGCAGGCTGTCGTACACTAGTATACAGAAATAACCACAGGTAGCCTGTCGTACAATAGTATACAGAAATAACCACAGGTAGCCTGTCGTACACTATTATACAGAAATAACCACAGGTAGCCTGTCGTACACTAGTATACAGAAATAACCACAGGTAGCCTGTTGTACACTAGTATACAGAAATAACCACAGGTAGCCTGTTGTACACTATTATACAGAAATAACCACAGGCAGGCTGTCGTACACTAGTATACAGAAATAACCACAGGTAGCCTGTCGTACAATAGTATACAGAAATAACCACAGGTAGCCTGTCGTACACTAGTATACAGAAATAACCACAGGTAGCCTGTCGTACACTAGTATACAGAAATAACCACAGGTAGCCTGTTGTACACTAGTATACAGAAATAACCACAGGTAGCCTGTTGTACACTAGTATACAGAAATAACCACAGGCAGGCTGTCGTACACTAGTATACAGAAATAACCACAGGTAGTCCGTCGTACACTAGTTTACATAAATAACCACAGGTAGTCCGTCGTACACTAGTATACAGAAATAACCACAGGTAGCCTGTCGTACACTAGTATACAGAAATAACCACAGGTAGCCTGTTGTACACTAGTATACAGAAATAACCACAGGTAGCCTGTCGTACACTAGTATACAGAAATAACCACAGGTAGCCTGTCGTACACTAGTATACAGAAATAACCACAGGTAGCCTGTCGTACAATAGAGTACAGAAATAACCACAGGTAGCCTACGAGTATCGTAAGGGCTTACCCCTTTCCCTCATATAGACACTTTCTAAATCTGCAGCAGACGGCATTTTGAAAACATAGTGACAAAAGAAGAAATTGCTCAAAACGAGCAATTTCTACGTTTGTCACAATGTTCTCCACTTTCAGTCATCCATTCAATTATAGAGATTTTCTATTTTTGACAAAATATGTGCAAAGTCGTCTGCTGCAGAATTAGCGTATGAGGGAAAGGGTTAACAAATATATTATTTACTTTTCAATATAGCCGCAAGACTTGAAAAAAAAAAGGTTGTAAACAATCACATTTTAATATTGCGTCAGTTTGTTTCTCTAGTGCCAGTGATATATCTTTCCATAATTGAAATGCAGCTCAAAAAACGTCGTAAATCATATATCAACGCTAGAAACAAATGTAATATATTATTCCAGAAAGTATACAACATCATGTTACATTGCACATCGTGCTTTCAGCTTCTATAAATCACTGTCAGTGTCTGCTTTCCGGAGATAGAGTTAGTAGTCGCGTATTTGGAAAATATCCTGAAGGTAGAATCCGTTCATCATGTGATTCGAACCCGGGACTTTTGCCAAAAGAGGCCGCCCATCTTCCAATGCAACACTGTCATCAACAAGGTTTCGTAACCAAAATAATTCTGAACTCTTTCAGCGCCAAAGGCAATATTGAGCTTTTTGCAAACAACACTGATTCAGGTGAGTCAGCTCGTAACGAGCTGTCTCACCTGAAATCAGCATTGTTTGCCTTGTAGTTATCCAAGTATTACGAAACTCTTATAACATATAAAATAGAATCGCCCGAATTTGAACATGGAAGAGTCTACTTTAAACAATTCGGCGCTGAAAGAGTTAAAACAAAAGTTATTGCAATTAAAGTTTGGTGGTTTTATTTGGGTTTTTTAATTGGGGTTTCAACATAATTTCACTTATATCACGGCTACAGAACACGTATTCACGATCCCTGGGTAAACAAACCAGAAATAGATAAGGAAATACGCCTTGCTAAATGGCACGCATTGATGACGGCCACGATGACTTCCACGACTGAGGATCGAACTCGGGAGGCCCGGTTTAAAATACCTGACGCTAACCATTCGGCCGAGGCGGATTTTGTCGTGGTTTGGAAGAAGCTCAAGGCCCATTCAACAACCATACAGGGGAAACCTTTCTAAGACAATTTTGTGTTTCATGAGGTAAAAAAGAAAGGCCATTAGGTTTGACGTAATGATGTAAGAACGTCTCCCTAGGGCTTCCATAAAGATGTATTCAATAAATTGTATGATGTTATAAGGAACATACTTTTAGATATGAAAAGATATGAGCCCGTTCATGGGAAAAAGGTACAAGCTGAATATTTGGGAAACGTGCCGATCCAGATCAGCCTGTGAATCCTCATAGTCTCATCAATATATACACTGTTCACATATTACTAATATAAGGTTGTTAGAAAACGTGTTTATATACGACGCGACAAATTGACAAGCTCATCTGAACCTTCATTGTTTAGCAAAGCTTACTTGTACCTTTTCTGGTGAACTTCTCGGTGTGTGGTCCATCAAATTCATATGAGACAACTGAAAAGTTACACGTGGGCGTTTCTGAAACATGTGGCTTCAGGTCAGCCTCTACATTTGCTTTTTCTTATCAGAATCTACACAAAATAACATATTTTTCTATTCCACTTGCGTAAGTAATATGTGAACAGTGTATATGTTTTATCAGATGCACGGGCTGATCTGGTGCTACACTGTTTACAAAAACCAAGTTGCACCTTCCCCCTTGGATATATTTGGCGTAATTTGTCTTATCTATTACGCTTCAGTTGGGTGTGTTGAATCCCGGCCCATATATTAATATCCAGGCTTACTGAAACCGACTGACAATTGTGTCATCGTCGCTTTTGTGGATTCTGCATAAAGTATCGATCCGGATCAGCGTTAGAATGCCGCGCAGGCTAACCCGGAAATACACTTTCCACCTCATGTGGGTTTTCTGTTTCAGGAAACATTACTCTATACCTCTATCCCTCTAAGACGGAATATGTCGGCCCGGATAACCCTGCGCGGACAGCGCAGGCTGATCTGGGTCGATATATTACGTAGAGACCATAATGTTGAATTTATTGTGGAACGGCTAATTTTAGAACGGTCATCGGTTCAATTTGACCTTGTTTCATAGCGAGCGGTCCCATCTACGAGGGACGTTAGATAACTACGTGGGAACTCTTTGAAGCGTTCTTTCCTCTTTTCTTTTTAAAATCTTTCGCACAAACAACAAATCTGCATCTGATGACTGCAGCCGAAACAATGTTAACTCCTTAAGTTGAAAACATAGAGACAAAAGAAGACGTTGCTGATCAAACAATTGTCTGCCCCCTAGGGGTCAGTCTCCTGTGTGTGAGGAAGTGTTAATATGTTTGTAATGTATGTGTTTGGTTGTGATGACAATATCAAGTTCTATGACGTTTTGGGGTATTAATGTCTTCCTAAATTAGACCATATATTTTCAACAATTGATAAGTTATATCACAGCGTTTCCTGGGTAATATACCAGCATTACTGGCCAAAGCAATTACTACAATGTTTAGTGTGACCCGGCCGGAGATCGAACCCGCGACCTCTCGCACTCAACTCGGACACTCTACCATCTCAGCACCGAGGCGGTGTGTGAGAGTATAATCTTTGAGGAAATGAAAAGCCGAAAGAATTGTTCATGAACTTTCTATTCCTTATCAATCATCTACTTATCAAAGGAATTTCAACTGAAAAATTGTTGAAAAACGGCGTTAAACACCAAACAATCAATTGATTTTTAAAGAACGCGACTTCGCTTAGCTCCAAGCTTCAAAGTAATGTTGATTGGTTTTAGAGAGACAAAATATGGTTAAATTAGCAAAGCATAAACAAAGTCATTTGTTCAAGCGTATTATAGAATTAATTTTTTATGTTTAAATTAAGATTAAAACTTTCCCTCATATAGACGCTTTCTGACGCCTCTGCAGCAGACGGCTTTTTGAAAACATGGTGACAAAAGAAGAAATTGCTAAAAACGAAAGGGTTAATATCCTTATTACTCTAATGTACATTTATCTGTCTTTTTTAAACCCATCATTATTCCCGGACATGGAATTATGTCTTTATTTGTATCGTACTACAAGCTGCATGTATATATATATACACGTAATTAAATATGTCCCGGTCTGTGTTATTCCTGAACATCCCTCGTAGTATTGATCCTCGTTTCTATCTTGTTGACTTCCGGAATAATGCAGTTCCGAGTTCACAAACTGTGAAAATACATTACATTTGTCATCGCCGACTCGGATACATCATTTACATCGATACCGACACCACTCTCGTTTCGAGGGCTTGGCGTGAAACGATTGTAACTTAAAATCCTATTTTGAAAACCCTGGTTTAGGGGCAATTTTGACCCTTTTGTAAACAATGCAAATTTAGGTGCCATTGCTCAAAACGAGCAATGGCACCTAAATTTTCATTGTTTACCAAGAAAAATGATTTAACGATTATAAAGTCTTTATGGCGAAGTGATTAACATTGGTAAAGAATTACCAATTTTAGTTACAACCGTTTCACGCTAAGCCCTCGGTTTGTACTCAGTACGATGTAGACACGGCCAATGACCTGATGGGCGAGTTTTTACAGACTTCTGCTTTGATTGATTGATTGATTGATTGATTGATTGGGGTTTAACGCCATTTTTAACAATTTCTCAGTCATATCACGGCGGCCAGTTCACCTACTCATATGTTTCCTGGTTTTCGCACACCAGTACTCCACACAACAATCTTCCCAAGCAACTGGCTGCTTTTCCACATAGACTTAGCCCGTTGGTGGAAGACGAATGACGCAATGACTTTTGTCAAACGTCGGAAAGAAAGTTGGCCGAGCCGGGATTCGAACTCACAACCCCTGGATTGATAGCCTGCGTCGTTACCGACTGAGCTGCTTTGAAAGAAATGGTATAATCTGATATAAGTTCGAAGAAATTGAACTGAAAGTTTAAAAAAAAAAATATCGGAAAAGGACGGATTGCTCCTTTTCAAACATTTGTTTTTCTCTTTTTTACATTTTTTTTTTAACTCTTTCAGCGCCAATTTTTTTGAAGTTATCTCTTCCATGTTCAAAGTCGGGCGACTCTATTGCATATGTTATAAGAGTTTTGGACTGTTTAGATAACTACAAGGCAAACAATGCTGATTTCAGGTGAGACAGCTCGTTACGAGCTGACTCACCTGAATCAGTGTTGTTTGCAAAAAGCTCAATATTGCCTTTGGCGCTGAAAGAGTTAAAGTCATCTGTATCAGGGAATGTAATGAAATAACCATTTGAGCCGTCCCGCGAGGAAACCAACTTTGTGGACTCTGCGTAAAGTATCGACCAGGATCCGCCTAAGCATGCCTCGCAGGCTTATCCGGTGAGACACGTTTCGCCTCCTGTGGATTTTCTGTTTCATGAATCATTAAACTATACGTCTAGCCCCCTGATACGGAATGTGTCGGCCTGGATCAGCCTGCGCGGACTGTGTCGATACATTACGCAGACTGTCGGTTTTCTCGCGGAGCGGCTTATTATCTCATAAAGCATGCTTACATACATCAATTGACGTGAAAGTAGAAGTTTTGGTGACATTATTAAGGCATATAATCGGAAATAATTATCATAAATAACTCACTTCAGTTCCGAAATACTTAATTTTTCCTAGAATTGTATATGTGCAACAGCAAAATGGTATGATCAAGTTTTCCGCCGGCGGGCGCGTCATGAAAAGACAGACCATCAACATCTATTAATCTAGTCGCAAAAAAACCCGACCGCAATACATACTTACAAAAAGGTTACTGTAAGGGTTAATAGGATGTTTGTACGGGTAAGTGGTGCTCAGAATGCACAGATCCGCAAGCTGATCGTCGAACGTACAGGCGAATTATCTATGACAAATATACATGTACATTCCAACCTGTGTTTAAAGACCATCCATGGGAAGAGATCAATCTGGTCTTTGTTCACAGGTGGTCTTTAATTACAGTGTCATTTATGTAGAAAAATGAGTAATTGGGAAATTAAGTGTGGTTTCTATTGACAGGGAATTTCTTAACGAAGGTCCTTAGTACATGCTCGACTGTATATATTTGCATGTATAAATCGTTAATTTCTACGCGAAAAAAACTGTTTCAGTAAAGCTTGGTTGATCGTAACTTCGAAGCATTATTAACTGATTCTTTTATACGTTTTATCATCTCGAACACACCACCTGGTTTTAATAAAAATTATACCGTCATGGAAAACGCACACATTGGCTTTTATGTATCCGTACATACTGATCAATATCTGCACTGTTAAAGTTTTACTTACATAAGCTTGATTGATTGTGTAGAACTTAATAAAAGTGTGCAGATGGACAATTTGATCTGACCAGACACTCTATAACAATGTCAATGTGTATAGTTTACCAAGGACAGGCTCTTCTACATAGAAGTATGTCACCAAATCCTAATCTGGTCGCTATCAGATTAACCTTTCACTATATACAGACAGTTGATTGCTTGGTGATTAACACCGCTTTCAATAAATGTTCAGTTATATCACGGCGGTTCATGGGTTTATCCTGACTCCAGCCAGTCAGTCGTAATGCTAACCCTGCAACCCTGAACGCCAAGGAGGAGTGCCATTACTGCCAGTGTTAAGGTAATTGGTATGGTCCGGCCGGGGATCGAACCCGCCACCTATCGCACCCGCAGCGGACGCTCTACCACTACACAACCGGGGTGCGGGGAGGGGTATGCCCCGCAGACAGACCTATTTCGACGCATCTACAGCCGACGATTTTGAAAAGATTGTGGCAAAGGAAGAGATTGTTCATTATATAAATGTTCTTATCGTGTCACAATATAGGACTTTTCCCCAATCATTTTGCTTTCATTTATACAAAAGTATGCCTTATTTGCTAGATATTTCAAAGACGTCCGTTTCATACTTGCTTAATGTGGGATAGGATTAACTGTTACCCCGCGGCACACGACTTTAACCCTTTCCCACAAATATGAAGCTGACACATTTTATGGACAACACTTTTAAAATTGTTCTGCTTCATACGCATCAACATGTGGCGCAAGTATGTTACATCACACTTAAATATCATGCTTTTCTTGATAACCATGATATTCGCGACATTAAACTGAATTTGTAAAACACAGGCCAACATCCATCTGTATAGCTGTGCAGTCTAATCTTAGTCTATATTATTCGATTCAGATGTATTAGGTCGCAGGCAATTATTTCCATAAATAGGAAATAAATGTAATGATTAACCCATTCCCAACAATAGACGTTTCTTAACGCCTAAGCAGTAGACTTTTACCACAATATTTTCAACTATGTTCAACAGTTAAACTTTTAGTTAAAAAGCATTTCCATATGTTTGTAAAGATTATTGCATGAGGGGAAAGCGTTGACTGATTATTAAAGATGTCGTCTACTTTGCGTAAACAGATTAGCTTCAGGGTCGCAAACATTTATTTATTTATTGGGGTTTTACGCCGCTTTCAACATTATTTTAGTTATATCACGGCGACAGTTCACTTATTCATGATCCCTGGGTAAACACACCAGTACTAGGCTAGAAAGTGTGCCTTGCCCAAGGGCACTCCATCATAACCGTAGTGCCGTGACTGGGGATCGAACCCGGGACACCCGGTTTCGAAATCCCCGACGCTAACCACTCGACCACAGCAAACATTGTGGGGGAATGGAGCATTTGGTCATTTGAACAATTACTGCATGTTTTCGATAATGATTTGCTTCAGAAGCGTTAGAAATGGTCTGTATTAGGGAAAGAGAAAAAAAAATAAAAACCCCTGAAAGTCTATTATGATAATGCGTCTTCAATCACCTGTAAGCTTGGACCGATGACATTAACCCTTTCCCACATACAACACATATGAAGTAGACTAGCTTCAAAATCATCTAGGCGAAAATACGGACAATCTTTTTTAAGAAAGTGTGATTATTGAAAAAGAGTTGAAAACATTGTGGCAAGAGGGACAATTGCTCATTCTGTTACATTTTTTCAAAAGTCGTCTGTTTCATAGGCTTAAGAAAGCATCTGTACGTGTTAAATAGTTAACGAGTCCGTAAAAAGGGTTGCAATTATAAATAGTGCGGCCGTGTAGAAATCAGCCTGGGGACGACAGCTTTAATGATTAGAATAAATCAGATTGCCAGTGGAAATCATTCATTGCGTTTAACGCGTATTCACATAGACGCCACTCAAACTAAACGTCCTCGGAAATCTACATTTTAAGCCAAATTGTATCTGTTTAACCCTTTCCCTCATACGACAATTCTGCAGCAGACGACTTTGAACATATTTTGACAACAAATAGAAAATCTAATTGAATGGATAACCTATGACTAAAAGTGGAAAGCATTGTGTCAAAAGGAGAAATTGCTCGTTCTGAGCAATTTCTTCTTTTGTCACTATGTTTTCAAAAAGCCGTCTGCTGCAGAGGCGTCAGAAAGCGTCTATATGAGGGAAAGGGTTAACGCCTTCCCGCCTGCAGACGTAATTTGGTCCATATACAGATGACGACTTTTGAATGAATTCACCCGTCTCCTTACCTAGTTGTTTTCATAGTTGTCAGCTGCAGATTTGTTGTATGTTCGAATGGGTTTACACGCGACATTATATCGTTTTTCAATCTACGGAATTCTAAATAATAAAAGAAGATGGAAATAAATGAATAATTCGAGAGGAAATGACCATATTTATATACTTTGCAGACGTCGATTGTTGCAGATATGACAAGAGAAGTTAGTATTCATGTATTGGCTTATTATTGGCTCTTTATTACTCTCCCGGAAAAAAAGTCGCGCGAATATATGTTTTAGAATGATACTGCTCATATCTGTCTAACTAATGTTGTCGCTATGAAGTAGTACGATCCCAAAGCAAACACGTTTACCAATGTTTTGTTATCTTAACCCTTTCCCTCATACGAAAATTCTGCAGCAGACGACTTTGAACATATTTTGTCAAAGCATAGACAATCTCTATAATTGAATGGATAACCTATGACACAAAGTGGAAAACATTGTGGCAAAAGGAGAAACTGTACGTTTTGTGCAATTTCTTCTTTTGTCACTATGTTTTCAAAAGGCCGTCTGCTGCAGAGGCGTCAAAAAGCGTCTATATGAGGGAAAGGGTTAATTATATCTATTTTAAAAGTATCTTATAGGCGCATTGGGCCGGGTGTTTTCTATTACTTTTTTGTACTACTGTTGTGTTGGTGTATAAACACATGCCACTATAATAGAGTATATACTACTTACTTTACCCACTTATTGGTTCAATCGAGTGATTAATTGATTGTTTTGTGTTTTACGCCGCTTTGAACACTTTTTTCAGTCATATAACGACGTTTCCTCGGAATGTTACCAGTACTACAGTCGTAATGCTAATCCCGCATCCCTGAGCGCCAAGGAAGGCAGCCATTACTACCAATTTTAAATATTTTGGTAGTACCCGACCGGGGATCAAACCCGTGATCTCCCGCACCCGAGACGGACACTCTACCACTACACCAAAGAGGCGGTAGTTGAGTCGAACTGAGATAGATCAGTCGGTCATGAGGGCAAACCATTCGGGAATTGTGAGTTAGAACCTATACAAATTGTTTCCTACCAATTATTGACGAAAGTCATTCTCGGTAGCTTTATTTTTTGTTTTTAACCTAAATGCTAGAGGTAGTATATTTGAGAAGGCAGCAAGCTGTGGAATGTTGTGTGGAACGGCGGTACGGAAAAGTCAAAGAAACATTACATTATTTGTACTGGCCGTCGTGAAAAATTTAACGAAAAACGTTTCAAAAGACGTTCAACTCCATTTAATCAAGTGGAGAGAGAGTGGATTAACCGTTTATGCGATCTGATGGGTTTTTTAGAGTCCGTTTGTAATGAAAACATCAGGTGGTAGAACTGTAACCGTGTGAAGAAAGGAAGACTACTTCCTAAACAGAGATGATTGAATGATTGTTTTAGTGAGTTGAGGCGTTGTTTTTTCTTTTCATTAATATCACGGCCGCCAGTTCAGCCACCCATGTGCATGGATTACAGGACTATCTTACACAGCCAGTTGCTTTCGAAAGACTGTTGTGTTGAGTACTGGTGTGAGATAGCCAGGAAACACATGAGTAGGTGAACTGGCCGCCGTGATATGACTAAATTCTTTTTAAAAATTGCGTTAAACCCCAATTAATCAATCAATCTTTCACCATTTCCCCGTATCAGCCATTCCAATCAACTCATTAGTTTTCACATAGACTGTTATCCCATTGCTGGAAGACGAATGACGCTTGACACATTAATTTATCTCAAACATCGGACAGAATGTTGGTCGAGCAGAGGTTTCAACTCCTTACCTCTGGGTTGACAGCCCACTTTGCTACCGACTGAGCTACCCCGGCACGGATTTGGACGACAGGAAGGCATGTCCTTTAACATAGTTGATATCATTGAAGGAGAGACGATAATAATGATCGTGTTTGCTTCTCCCTCAACGTTTTTTTTTTATAAATCGTCTGCAGCAAAGGTGGCGTCAAATGTCATCTGTGTGGGAGATAAAGGGTTTATATGATTCGACTTTTAAATAAGACTCGCCTATCCTTAGTTAGCGGACGAGCGAGACCAAATGAATGAGATTAGAACCTGTCAGTCTAAGAAGGTCCTTGTGATCGTTCGTGAAGCGAACCGCGCCAGGGGATTATGGGTAATATTACATCTGCGACCAGTGAAGACCCGGATGAGTCTGTAAGTTTGAACTTATTTATTTTACATCGATTGCGAAACGAGCTTTCAGCTTATATTAATCAAGCTCGATGTCTGCTTCCTGGAGACTTAACCAGTACT
>JASEVX010000004.1:83009459-83609267 GCA_031761405.1 Serripes groenlandicus | reverse complement strand
GTTGTAAAAAATGTGTCGAAAGGATATATTGCTCGTTATGAGCATGTTCTCCTTTTGCCATAATGTTTTTCAAAATGAATACAATGCAGATGCGTCAAAATTTGTCTGCACGATGGAAAGGGTTAAAGTATGGCTTTTCCCTTGTTTTGTTTCCATGCGTATAACACATGCATTACGTTAACCTAACTTTACATTTCAATATATTGTTCCCTTTTATATCCATACCCTTTTCACGGCTTCATTAAACACATATTGTATTATTTAAATAACGGATAAAAACATACACGGAAAATTCTTTCTCGAAATATCGGATAGAAAAATGCTCGGGTAATTAATTATTTAATCTAAATATCGGATAGAAACTTACTCGGATATTTCTATAATCTAAATATCGGAAAGAAAACCCGTTGCGATATTATATCATCTTAATATCGGATAGAAACTTACTCGGATATTTCTATACTCTAAATATCGGATAGAAACTTACTCGGATATTTCTATACTCTAAATATCGGAAAGAAAACCGGTCGCGATATTATATCATCTTAATATCGGATAGAAACATGCTCGGGTAATTCTATAATCTAAATATCGGATAGAAAAATACGTGGGCCATTCATTCTATTACCTAAATATCGGATAGAAAAATGCTCGGGTAATTCTTTAATCTAAATATCGGATAGAAAAATGCTCGGGTAATTCTTTAATCTAAATATCAGATAGAAACAAGCTCGCGAAAAATTATATTACTTAAATATCGGAAAGAAACATGCTCGGGAAACATTATATTACCTAAATGGTGTATAGAAAAATGCTCGCGGAATTAGATAATCTAAGTATCGGATAGAAAATGCTCAGGTAATTCTATACTCTAAATATGGAAAGGAAAATATTACCTCAACTCGTCTCAACTCAATTTATTCAGGCAAGTATATTTGAAAGTATATACACGTAAAGAATATGGCTCAATGACGTATCATACATGCATTAACATGGTGTATATATACATAAAATCACTTCTAATATGCCAGATAAGTACTATTATGTTTACCTAAATATCGGATAGAAACATGCTTGCGAAACATTATATTACCTAAATATCGGATAGAAACATGCTTGAACAACATGATATTACCTAAATAACACTGAGATGAATTGAAATTCATTTCCTTAATCAGAAAGTTGCCCAAACAACCCGAAATCTATAATATTAACAGAAATGTTTGACAAAGTACATGTAATTATCTTACACAACTCTTTTATAACTTCAAGCAAGTTTAACCTTCAATATATCACGTGTAAAACATGCGCAACACTTGCTTTATGTGGTTTATAGCCTAAAGATATAGCAACACTAGGAATTATCAGGTTTCAAAATGCCACATTACCAGACAATGTGAACTATAGAGCTATTAAAGAAATATCAGCGGATTTGCGTATAAAGCTATTTAATATGTCTAGTAACATGAAGACATAGAATTACCATGCATGCATCATTTAAGTTCAATAATTCACAGCCTGCCTGACGTATTAGTCTTACGATCGTATGTAAACTCTCACACATTATTAGTAAACATAAAACATAAAACGAAATACAAAACCGTGTTTTCAGTGTCTTTTATGATTTATAAGAGCCATGATCCATCTAAACCGAAACCATATGGCAATTGTTACCAGTGAAAACTGCCGCGGATGCAATTTTATCAAAGGAACGTTGACGACACCTCGAGAAAACATCGAATTTTTTGATAAGATGGGAGGAATGCATTAACATTTGTCACGTAAGGTTTAACACGAGTATGTCTCATAATTCCATCTCTTGGGGTTGTGTTCTGTACTTGATGCCTCTCCTACTAATCAACTTCTATCTGTAACTAACGCCGTTGGAAATGTCGCAGGACTGCGGTATTTTAAGTGATTTGGTCTTGTGGGATTTCTCTTCAAACTTGAAAGCACTAATACATCTTCTTTGTTTCTGCCCTCCCTTATTGATCAACTTGTGAACATTGAATCCATCTTACTAAAATATTTAAATGTAATTTTTACTTCATAAATGACTCAATTTATTGTCTGACACTTAAATTCATTGCAAAAGAATGTCTGGTCAAAAGCTGTCTGAACGCTATTTCCATCTCAAAATCCGGTAGTTGACATACACGATGATTTTGAAATGCTGCATGAAGCAAACCAAACTTGCCATTTAATTTCAGCTGTAACACGGCGTTGCCTTGATAAGTTACATGTACTTTTGTCCAGTTATCCTTACACCAGACGTAATGCTTATCCCGCAATCCCGGGTGCCAAGGAGGGCAGCCATTTCTACTTGTATTTGAAAGAATGAAGTTATTAATATATTAAAAGATTGGTTCGTATGCTTTGTCGATACATGAAACGATTTTCGACCCATTCTAATTGACGCTATATTATACTATTATGAATACTTATTGACGCCGCGTGGAAGCGCGGTGTCAGTATGGGATAGGTTTTAATTGTGTACCATGGGGTGACGAAATCGAAAAGGGAGCAACCAACATTGTTATTGTTAAGAAAGACTCTGTTATATGTTTGAAAAAACAACCTTTATGAATAAGTAAATTGTATAGATTGATTCACGAAACAGCAAGATACAAAATACGTATATATCTTCTACCGTTATTACAAAGCTTTAGACACATTTAATGGGTATTTAATTACTTTCCCCCAATTTCCTAGGCTACGCTTTTTAATAGTTAAAAGTTTCTGGCGATGTTTTTGCCTATTTACAATATTGAGATTTTTAAATAAATTGGTAATCTTTAAAAAATCAATGATGATTCATTTTAATGACTACATATTACAGTATAATTCTAGACACTGTAAAAACAACGTTAACCCAACTATACAATAGGCAGGGCCGTAACGTGACCCGTTCTATTATTTGTAAATGCAGCATGTCATCGCTGGGCGATTTTGGTCATTCTTATTTAATAGACGACAAGGTGTCATCGGTTCCCATACAGAAATTATGTTGTCTCTGCTTCCTTCCGTTATGAATACTTCGCTGTTTTCACGATTTCATCTGATTTCTAAAATTTATTGGATTCGTACTCGTTTTTTCATGTTTCGTTCGAGATGAACGATTCGTACCAACTAGTTTTCGCTCTTTGATCTTGGGGAACTGACTTTACCATTTTCTTTTGTTTATTTTTCAGTTTTCTACTGGCATGTTCAAAACGATTAAAGTGACATTACAAACAAACAAAACAGACTTAATAAGTCTTGTTATATGTTGACTATACATGTGAACTTTCATAATGCTCAATCTTGATAATAATTCTTTCTTTTTTAAATTACTTCGTATTTTTGTTTATATACACCCATTTGTGCTATCATACTTCTGTCAAACTGGCAGGAAAATAGACTTCCCCCTCTCCTTCCAAAGCTTGTGTCACACTTAACTTATAACTAGAGGCAATACACCTTAATATATGTTAATATTTAAGTACCTATGTTTTTAATTGATCTAATTGATCTAGTTAGAGGATTTAAAACAGTTTATTGGTAAAAAAGACTTGAGAAACTTAAGCTTGTATGACACATTATAGTTGCAGTGAATGTTAAGCAAACTGTAAACCAAATGATTTCAGGACTAAACTTGTCATTTCATGACTAAACTTCACATGCTGAATATCACATAGATCGTAGCATATTCAACGTGTAATCCCTACGTCAATATTTACGTTTTCTGCTCTAGGTAACCTTTTTATATAGGCTATGGTAGCCAGGTGAGCAATATAGGCACATATTGGCCTTCTTGTTCAAAATAAAGGGACATTTGGCCTTCTTGTTTGAAATATTTAATTCCTGTTTGTTTGCACAGGTTATTTAAATGTACTAAAGTGCATCTGCTTCCTTTAAGTCATGCTTCAAAATTATGCGCGTCAAAATTCTTCTTGTAACTTTTCAGATAAGAATTAAACTCTCTAAATGCCTAACTATTGTGTCAGAGGTTGTTGTGCATAACAGAGTAATCCGTGACGAAGTAACAGGAGGTTTTGACATGATACACTGACAGATGAAGCCGTTTTCTAAGCGAAGCAGATTATGGTTAGCCGTTTATGTTTTCATCTTAAGTGCACGAAGGTAACGGAGATGTGAACGTAGGTCCTTTTCCAGAACTGTGCCAGTTCATACGAATACAAAAAAGTCCGATTGATTGATTGATTGATTTATTGACTGATTTATTTATTGTTGATTGATTGATTGATTGATTTATTGATTGATTGATTAGGGTTAAACCCCATTTTTATAACGGCGGTCAGATCACCTACTCATGTGTTTCCTGGTTTTCTCACACCAGTAATTCACACAACAGTCTTTCTGAGCAGCTGAAAACATAACAAGTAAAGACTCTGACCAGACTGTGCGTTGACACATGTTGGATTGTATCTTTGCTAGTTCTGACGTCCAAATGTTTGTTTTATTGGGGTTTTACACCGTTTTCATCATTATTTCAGTTATATCATGGCGACAGTTCACTTAGTCATGATCCCCTGGTAAACAAACAAGTATGCTAGGAATTGTGTCTTGACCAAAAGCGCTCGACCACCGCGACTAGGGTTCGAGCCCGGGACGCCCGGTTCTAAAATCCTTGACGCTAAACACTCCACTCGGCCACGGCGGATTCCTCCTTAAACCATTCCCACTTGTAGACGTGTTTTGACGCATCTGCAGTAGACGACCTTTGAATACATTGTAATAAAAGGAGAAATTGCTCAAAACGAGTAATTTCTCCTTAAGCCATTTTCAGTAATTATACCTTCTTTTTCAGAGATTTTACATAATTCTTTCTAGATGATTTCAAAGTCGTCTGCTGCAGATTTAGTGTTTGCGGGAAAGGGTTAAGATAGTATTGTGTGAGACTGACACATACTCAGACAAATGTTTACAATAATTTTGGAAGATCGAGGTCAACACGTTGGGAAAAGGTATTTTTGTTTTCGTTTTACGTATTTAAAAACCTATTGTTATCATATATATTTATATCATATATTTAAAAGCGTGTTTCGTGTTTTTCGAATCAAGCAGTATTTCTTTAGCCATAAAATGCTGATTCCCACTTTAACATCGAACTGCTGTATCTTGCAGCAACTCTTGTATGTAAATATAGGGTTGTTCTAAAGTCATTATTATAATCTTATATCCCAAAGGAGTTTTATACAGTCAGTCTATTACAAAGTGTATTACAAATCCCTGACACTTAACATGACATCTGACAATTTATCACAAACAGAGCGTCGCTGTTAATGATACACAACGTGCGTGCTCAGCATTAAAGTGTACTTATATTTTGTGTCAGTCCCAGGACGCGCATGCTCAGACAAATGTTTACAATAATTTTGGAAGATCGAGGTCAACACGTTGGGAAAAGGTATTTTTGTTTTCGTTTTACGTATTTAAAAACCTATTGTTATCATATATATTTATATCATATATTTAAAAGCGTGTTTCGTGTTTTTCGAATCAAGCAGTATTTCTTTAGCAATAGGTTTTTAAATACGTAAAACGAAAACAAAAATACCTTTTCCCAACGTGTTGACCTCGATCTTCCAAAATTATTGTAAACATTTGTCTGAGCATGCGCGTCCTGGGACTGACACAAAATATAAGTACACTTTAATGCTGAGCACGCACGTTGTGTATCATTAACAGCGACGCTCTGTTTGTGATAAATTGTCAGATGTCATGTTACCTACCAATAGAACGGTAAAATACAGCGCATGCGCGATCAAGACGATTAACACGGCGTATGCGCAAGCCCATTGCACTAGGGACAGTTTTTTCACATTTCACAACCAATATATGCACTGGTGCTGAGGCAACCGCGCAATAACTTATATACTGTTAAAGTGTGGGTTTTTATTTTAATGCTTGTGCAATAATGTGTTGCAAAAAATGCCAAAGATGAAACGTGCAATGTATTGATTTCGAGTTAACGTTTTCCCATATACTTCAAATATGCTCCAGACGACTTCCAAATCATCTGGAGCAAAACATGAACAATCTCATTATATGGACATTTATTTTAGAATATAGTTGAAATAATTGTGGCAAATGGAGAAATTGCTCATCGTGAGCAATTTCTCCTTTTGCCACACCTTATCTCCCAATGGTGCATAACGCCTATTCAGACGTAAAGAACAATGCTAACCTTGTCCCACATACAACAAATCTGCAGCAGTCGACATAGAAAAAATATAGCCAAAACTTTTGCAAAATCTCTCAGAATGAATATAGTTAGCGAATAGAATTGAAAACATTGTTCTCAATGAAAAGAGAGCACATTTTACTTCAATGAAAGGGGTTCAATTTAATTCGAATCCTTCTGAATTCCTACAGCGCCTGCCATTTTGAAACATTCTTTCACATTCATGTACTTGTCATTGTTAAACATTGATACAATGAGTAGCGAACAGGATAAGACAGCACGCCATCGTAGTTCTAAGTGAAACATAAAATGGTACAAAACTATTGCTTAAGTCGCATACTGAAAGATATGAATTAAGACACAGTGCCACATTACCATATGAGAAAATGAAACTTTCATTTATCCTTCTCCGTTTATTTATTCACCACCAAATAAAATAGAACAATTTAAAGGTGCTGAACTCCAGGTGATGATCAATTTTTGAAATGTTGAAACTTTTTCAAATATTGATTATAGTGACAACAAAATATGAAATAAATAGTTCAAAACTGTTTGGGCAGTTAACGTTGAAAAAAGTCATTAAAATATACTAAACTTGGCTTACTGGGTATGTCTACCCAGTAAATATGAAGCAAAAACAATTAATTTTAAGATGTTTATTGTACTGAAATATGAAATTATTACTCTGATTTTATCCCACAATTAAGATTCTAATATTTCAAGACAACTTTTGAGCAGTTTTAAAACTATACAATCTATAATCTGGAATTCAGCACCTTTTATATAAAAAGTTAAAAACCCATACGTTCCTCTTTCAAAGTTGTGATCGATCGATTTGTACAGTTCAGTAAATTCGTTACTAATTTTGTTAGAGTCGTCCAAGAAATACTTGGACAGCCATATTAACTTTTTGAGTGTCATTTTTTAATGCATGCATTTTCAACAGGAAACGGTTATTTCATGTTATGTTCATGTAAATGTCATGTGCCGTTTCCGACATATAATGCATATTCCTTCCACTTTAGTGTTGAATTTCCTCGTTTGTATACATAATTAATGGTTATTGTGAGCACGTTTACTGACCCTGTTAACGGACGTTTGTTTGTTCGATTAGACCCTTTGAAATATCGGGTGGAAAATCGAGTGCGGCATCATGCATCTGGTTACTTTTGTGTACTGGCTAGCGCAGTTTATTATGCAGTTAACTTGCAAATCAAAAAATAATTGTATCCCGACGTCGGCTGAGAATACTGCATAAAAGCAATTTCAATTTCATTGTTGTTGGTTTTTTTTCATATTTTCTATATTTTTTTTCTTCTTCTTGTATGACTATATATTGTTTATATATTCGACTCATCTTACCTAACTACAACCTGCTCTAAGGGGAGGGCCGTCACTAATGTTGGTAAAACTTGTGGCCCAACCCTTTTGTCTTTGATCTCAATATAACTATTAATTAATTAATTAATTTGCATGCATTTCAATTCTACGTGTAAGCTGCTGCTTATATGTACACATAATATATGCAATGTATTATACACATGTATTGATATCTTCTGCAATAAAATAGTATTAAACTAAAAACTAAAGATAGCATTTGACTACATATCAATATATAGTTAAATGCTATTTTTAGATTTTAAAAGAAACTGGCACATGTGCCTATATTTTTAAAAAGAAAAATCTTTAAAAAAGATAAACGGCGATCAATATGAGAAAACACTAAGAAATGGAACATGCGCATATTATTTGACTTGAATATCAGAAAGGTTTTGTTAATAATCAAAACAATCAGTAATTTTTCTGGAATTATAAAATGTGCGCAATAATGTTGTTTATCTAAGAATTCGACACCTCCTTCAATTGGTAACCGCATCATAATCGTGAACCAGTTGGAACATTGTTCGATTAGAGCATTGTTCTTTAAAATATATAGACTCGGTAATCGAGTGTAGCTTGCGCGTTGTTTGTAGAACCACTTGTCAGTCAAAATTATGTAAATTCTCAGAAATTATTAAATACTAAACGGAAACGATCTTTATCCCAGTATCAACTACTTAATCATAACATTAATCTTTGTGTTTATCAAGGCTAATCGGCAATCTCCATCCAACTTCAGTTGACTGGAGATTACGCGAGGCTCCCAAGAGGTGTATAAATTCAATTGACGTTAACTAACTGAAAACTTATCATGTTTCAAAAATAATTAATAGTTTGCTCTTAAATATTATGTTTCATACGTTTTCAATGATTTTTTTCACTGAAATTTATTTTTTTAAGGAAAACAATTAAAGGTTAGCACGCAGAACATTTCATTTTAAAACTTCACCTTATTAGTGCCTCTCGTAGGATCGCCAACTTAACTATGAACCAATCAAAACGTTTCATTTCCTTTATTTCTTCGACATTACTCATTAAATACAACATTTGATTGGTCTACAATCTAGATCATTTGTTTAACATCTAGGTCAAAGCCCAGAATAATCAGCTATCGCCGAAAAAAGAAAATATTGCGAGGTCTCTAATTGAACAACGGTTTTAAAGGCGTAAATGTAAATGATTTCAAATGTTAACAGAGGTCTTCAATTTACGACAATTAAATATGTCGTAGTGGAAACTGGCAACAGAGATAGCGGGGTCCAGGGTTTAAACCCTGCTCGCGGCAGTCAAGATGGGGTTTAACTTTTTCTAGCATCAGAGATAATGAACAAGTTTATACTGTCATCGAGATAGAACTGAAATAGTGTTGAAAACTTCGTAAACCCAAATATATAGAATGCAATGTGCGTCTTGGGAAAAATCGACGAATAGGAAATAAGAAGAAAGATACATGTAATACGGTTGTCAATACGCCAATCAAATTACAGATACTCTAACTTTGTTTTCATAGTATTTATCAATGTTCTACATTCACCAAATCTGCAGCAGATGAATTCGATAAAACCTAGGCAAAATATAGAAAATCTCAAAAAATAAAAGTTTGATTATTGAAAAGATTTTAAAACATTGTGACAAAAGGAGAAATTGCTCAATATGACCAATTGCTCATTTTAGCAAAACTATTTCTGTATATGCCTTATAATGCGTCTACATGTGGGAAATAATTTATTAAAAGCGGAGAACACTTTGGATTGCCCCGGTTAATATGGGGCTATTCTGAGATCTACCAGTTATAGAATTGAGAAAAGAATGATCAGAAATACCTTTTCAATTAAGTTGTCTTGTATTTTATCGACATCCGAGTAATGGCTGTACCTGAAAAAGTAATAAATATGCCATTGACATTGGGATGACGTCATCACATAGCAACCATGAACATGCATCAGAAATAAGCACACTGTTTGAATTCATTAAATAATAATGCTATTGAACCCATAGAATTATGGAAAGTATGCAGAGCATGTCATACTTAATATTTTCGAATAATTACAATCCCGTACATCGGCGGATTTAAAGCTATGGCCGATGGGCGCAAACTCGACAGATATGGCATTTTACCATTTTAACGTGTTGGCGCCCTCTCCAGTATGCTAAGACCTGGAAACGACAGACTGACGCCCAAACAGGACAGTTACATGTTTGGCTTTTTCTGGCATGTTACGCGTCTTGACATCACCAAACCTCATGTCGTTTGTATCATTGTTGTGTTATCATGTCGTCGTATTGGCTGGGACGCCAAGCCCACAATATTGCTCTTTACGATAACTAGGTAACGTCCCTTGATTGCCAAGGGACGTTACTCAATATTCTCCTTCCGGGGACTACCTTTTGACAAAATTGCGGACATAGATAAAGCAATCAGCGAGGCGTGCGAAAACAACAATGAATTGACTAGAAATACAACTTTACTTATTTTTTAAAGTTTAATTTAAAACATTGCTGCTAAATGATTGATGGATTTATGTTTAAACTTAAAGTCGATTTCAACAAGTTTTCACAGCCATCCCGTTAACAATTTCCTAGTAACAACTTCTCTCACCATTGGACGGATTTCAAAATAATTTGATTAGGTGGGGCTGCTTTCAAAATTGTTAAAATAATTGAATGCCATGAGGAACTTGGGTTGCGCTGCCTCATCAAAAATCTTGTCAAAAAGTACTGGCTTGATGTGAAAACATTTTAAAACAAAATTAATGTTTCTTGGGCGACATTTTTACCAAAATTCCTCCGATCTGTTGAGAAATAGTGTCACCAGGGGGAAGAAGGTTACGGCATCCAGTCAGAGTTACGTGTGGATTAATAGTCTGCAGCAGACGACTTTAACAACATGTAGACAAAATCAATTGATATTTCTAAAAATGATTTATAATTGAGAGAAATTGAAAACATTGCTTCAATCAAAAATTTATCATCATAAGAAATTTCTGCTTTTGTCACAACGATTTCGAAAGTCCTCTGCTTGTCTCAATGTTTTCGAAAGTCAACTGCTGCATATTCTTCATAAGGCATATATAGTAGCAACCCCACCTTATCAGTGATTATCGTATGTATACGCGGTCTGGAAATGTTAAAAATACATACCCTCGTATTACTTTTTTACCAATATTTTCAACAACTAACATTGTACAGTACTTTAAATTATCGTTTATGCAAGCTAATTGAAATCTCTAACTAACTGTGTATTTTTCTATTCAATTCATACTGTGTTACTCTGTCGGCGATTATATAATCCGCTTGTATACATCGTTTTCACGCTTGCAAGACTGATTGCCTAATTAACAAGCTCGCACCGCTGCAGGGGTCATATCTTCAAAGATATGCAGGTCATAAAGATCTCAGTTATATTCACGAAAATTGCTATTGATGATCTACAGTTGTATTAGGTTATTACGTGAGAAGGGTAAAACGTATTTTCTCCTTTTGCTTCAATATTTTCAAATCCTGTTTGCTGCAGATCTGCAAGTGAGTTAAAGGGCATAAATATGAAAATAAAAATTGAACTTTATTATATCTTTAATGTGCAATAGTCAAATTTACAAATGCCACATGCAGAAAATATTTAGAAACATTGTGACAAAAGGATAAAATTCTCTTCAGAACAATTCCTCATTTTGTCACAAAGTACAAACTGTATCATTTTTTTAAAAAGACTTTCTAAAATTTGACCTTCACATTTCCGAAGTCATCAGCAGCATATAATACATAGCTCTATACACTATTAACCATGTAAAACATTTATGAATGTTTCGACCCAGATCAGTCTGTGCGGACAGCGCAAGCTAATCTAGTCAACACATTACGCAGATGCCACAATGTTGGTTTTCTCGCGGGACGGCTCATATCTGCAGAAGTAGAGCTTGAAAACAACAACATGAATATCACTATTTAAAAATGGTAGGATAATTATTGAATTAGATAACATTGTTGTAAAAGGTGAAATTGCTCATTATGAACAAGTGCCATTATGTTAACAATAATTGTATGTTTCAGACGCATCAGTGACCCATCAAATGTGTTTGCAAGTAGGAAAGGGTTAAAACTGTGCCAATGACATGACTTCGCTTTTGAAATTATAACTAAACCCTTTTTCCCCAGCTGACACATCAGCAGCAGATCTCTTATGAATTCATTGTGGCAGAAGAAAAAATTGTTCATAATGAGCAGCTTCTCCTATTTGCCAGTTTAATTTTCATTTCCACTAATACACTTTTGTAGTTCATATTAATTTAATTCCAGAATAATAAATCGTGCCTCTCATACACCATCCACATATATCATTCAGTAAATATACATTTTGCTCGCCTGTTAATTTCGCGATATTGATGATAAACAAAACAATAAATCATCATCAGTGAACATTCCCATGTTGGAAATTCCTTGGTCAATCCACTCTCAGTTCGGAAAAGAGACGGACCGGGAAGGGTATACTGCATGGTTGGACCTCCAAAAGCAATGAAATGCTAGGGTTGTGAGCCTTACAATGCTGAATCCAAGTGCGATTCAGTCTTTTATTTTGAGAAAATCGATGTAACGAAATCGTTTTGTCGTCAACAACTTTACCACGGTGGATTCCTTTTAATACATATATATATACAACAATATTTCGGCGTTTACTTCCTAGGTTTAATAACTTTGTTTTATCAAATTCTCCATAGTGTTAGCAATGTTGTTCTTTTTCGCTTGAATGACTGTTCGAAAGTATTCCCCGGAAGTAAAATTCACATGAATGCGCATGCGCAATTGAAGAGTAATCAAGGGTAGATAACCTAGTTATCGTAAAGAGCAATACCAGCACGAGTAATGCATTACTTTACACCAAATGCCATAGGTGTCGTGCTGGTGTTTCATATTGACGTTCTAGTGTGTTATATCGTGTTATAGCGTGTTAGCACCCTACCAGTAAGCCAACATCATCATGCTTCATCACATAAAAACATGCAAATCTTACGGCATTCCGCATCTTCAAGCTATCTTAGCTTATGAAAACTACGAGAAAGAGACTGTATATGTGATACTTTTGTCAAACACTAATAATACCCTCATTAACAAATATGTCGTCATATATAATGCCATCAAGTGACATCATAGAACAAGGGAAACATCTCTAAATGGTTTTATTTTGCATCATTACGCACTTTCTAAATGATGATATATGTGACTTTAGGCTAAATAACCTCGATATAGACATTTAAAAAAAATACATTTCTTATCGAAGTGTGTTTCCAGTAATAATACTAGTTCTCTAAGGCATTTCCTACATTCGGAGATCAACGAACCTTCTTTTGGTCACATTTTAAAAGGTATAATTAATCAAAACCAGTGATACAAATTGCCCTTTTGCATTAACAACACGCAAGTTTCTACAAAACCGTGTACTCCAAAGTAGGCTTTCTTCAAACAGTTATGTCAATAATTACGTCTTCACATTAAATGCAAGCAATTATACATTATTAATTCCACCTGTCAGTATCGTTATTGGGTATTCATTGGCAAATCCTTTACGAATAAAAGAAGAATTCAAATTGTGTACGTTGGTCCGTTGGCAAAATAATAATTTTACAGTTTACCCGAAATTGTATTTATATCGTCGGCTACATTTAACTGAAATTAATCTGATCTGAGAATTTAGCAGTTTAATTTTATAACATAATTAACATAAAGTAAACAAATGTATAATTACTGGAATCAATGAAAATAGTGTGGCAAATGGAGAAACTGTTCGTTTAGAGCCATTTCTTCTTTTGTCAAAGTGTTTTCAAAAGTCGTCTGCTGCAGAGGCGTCCGTTAGAGAGCGTATACATGTAGGAAAATGTTACAATGTTACGCTTACATGTTTTTAGTGAGAATAAAAGAATCGAACGATGTGCAAAGGATCAACCATCCGATTTACAGCTTTTTGCTTAACCCTTTCCCTCATACGACAATTATGCAGCAGACGACTTTGAACGTATTTTGTCAAAACATAGAAAATCTCCATAATTAAATAGATAACCTATGACAAAAAGTGGAAAACATTGTGGCTAAAAAGGAGAAATTGCACGTTTTGTGCAATTTCTTCTTTTGTCACCATGTTTTCAAAAAGCCGTCTGCTGCAGAGGCGTCAGAAAGCATCTATTTGCGGTAAAGGGTTAACTCTCCGAACTGCAGAAACGAATTAATATGATTACTACACTAACACGAGGGCTAACATAAATTCGTGAAAATTATTAACTACTGTGTTTGGTAAATTTGAATACATTACAGGGTCCACTTTAATAAACAGGTCACATTTCAGTAAGCAGCTTAGTGTCAATCCGGTCAAGGTCAAGGTCGACATTGCAAGTAAGCCAATAGGATACCGAGAACACTCGATATTCTTCATTTCGGGATATACCGTGTACATGTCTTAAATATGCTGAACTCCAGTTAGATATCAACATTTTGAAATGTTGAAAATTCTGCAAATATTGCAAATAGTGACACACAAGTAAGTATAAGTAGTTAAAAACTGTTTTGACAGTAAATGTTGAAAAAATGTAAATTGAAATTCATGAAAATGTACAGAATTTGGCTTATTGGGTATGTCTACCCAGTAACGATGGAATGTGAAATGTGTACTCTAATTTTATCCCAGAATCATGATTCTAATATTTCTAGACATCTTTTGAACAGTTTTAAAACTTTGACTATAATATCTTTGTTCTGTAGTTCAGCACCTTTAACCCTTTCCCTGCCGTGTTCCACAAAGTAGACTCTTCCATGTTGAAAGTTGGACCTCACCAAAAAGACATTTGGTCAAGTCTAAGAGGCATTCAATGCAGATTCAGGAGAGACAGCTCGTCACGAGCTGTCTCATCTATATCTGCATTGTTTGCACAAGACTTAACTTGCATTTAGCAGCAAAAGGTTTAAATGTTTCCGTTTGTTCTGTAATAATTTACCTGTAAGACTTCATTGCAATTGATATAATCAATACCAGTCCGTTTATTGTCTTTATAAAGGAAATTGTCCAGTAAATACGAACGGCGTTCTACGAAACCCAACCGTAAGGCAACTGCGACAAGTGTAGATATAGATCATCACGCGCATCCGTGCAATCTGATCTGACTCTCAAACGTTTCGTCAGATGATCATAGGAGGTTTCGAGAAACTTTTTTTGGAGCAGAATCCATTTGGATCCCTAGCATTAATGCACATATCCAATTCTACCAACCTTACTTAGCGCTAAGTAATACTCTAAAAATACTTACAAGCATATTTCATAATTTTTGTTTCTCTGATATTTTGTAAAACTTGAATGGTGGAATGTATTTAACTCTTTCAGCGCCAAAGGCAATATTCAGGTTTTTGCAAACAATACTGATTCAGGCGAGTCAGCTCGTAACGAGCTGTCTCACCTGAAATCAGCATTGTTTGCCTTTTAGTTATCAAAATAGTCCAAAATTGTATTACATGAGAAATGGAGACGCCCGATTGTGAAAATGAAAGAGTCTAATTTAAACAATTCGGCGCTGAAAGAGTTAAATAAATGACTGAGTTGACATAAATAGCTACCTTAATGACTAACAATGCTTGTTAAGAAATGAGCCGAGCCCCGGTAGCTCAGTCGGTAGCGACGCGGGCTGTAAATCTAGGGGTTGTGAGTTCGAATCCCGGCTCGGCCAACTTTCTTTCCGAGGAATGACAAAAGTCAATGCGACATGCGTCATTCGTCTCCCACCAATGGGCTAAGTCTATGTGGAAAAGCAGCCAGTTGCTTGGGAAGATTGTTGTGTGGAGTACTGGTGTGAGCAAACCAGGAAATGCATGAGTAGGTGAACTGGCCGCCGTGATATAACTGAGAAATTGTTAAAAACGGCGTTAAACCCCAATCAATCAATTAATCAATTGTTAAGAAATGAAATATTTTGGCATTTTTATTATGGAAACAAAAATGAGGAAATACGCTCTTGAGTATTTAAGTATTAGTTAACGCCTTAAGTATCCTTGGTGGAATTGGACACAGGCCGGTATTTTCCAGCACGTTAAATAACTACTTAAAGTTCGGTTTTCCGGGAGCACCGCTCAATTGGCTTCTCTTGTACCTGTATCTACGTATCATTCGCGACAACGGTGTACGTGATATCATGCCTAATGATAAACAAACAAACCATTGTCTATCTTTCAAATATGTTGATTTTAAATCCTTTTACCCTTATGTGTAAATATCGCAAACATAATCTTCTCTCAACATAACTTTATCTTAGCTGTGTTAATGGCAAGTTGCCCATATTCTTTTTTTGGCGACCAGGTTTAGATCAAGATCGACCTGCGCAACCTGCGCAACCTGCGCAACTATGCTTATTAATGATATGGGTGTCCATGATCCGCAAAGTATTCAAGTATGGTTTCATGAAACTGCTGACGAAAACCTGTGCATCTGGACCAGATTATACGGATACACACACAAAGATCTTTATCTACTCTCGCAACGCTGACTCAACTGTTGGACTTCCTGGAACGTAGCTCAAGACACAATTAACCATTTGAGCCGTCCGACGAGAAAACCGACATTGCGTAAAGTATCGATCCGGATCAGCATAAACATGCCGTGAAGGCTATACCGGACAGACACTATGCCTCTACCCTTCGCACCCCCCCCCCCCCCCCCCCCGCCCGCCCTCCCCCAATGACGGAATGTGTCGGCCCAGATTAGCCTGATCTGGTTCGATACAATACGCAGAGTCCATTATGTTGGTTTTCTCATGGAACGGCTCATTTCCGCATTTGTAGCAGACAACTTTTGGAAACATTGTGACAAAATGAACATTCGCATATAATGAGCAATTTATCCTTTAATCACAATGTTTTGAACTCTGTTAAATAATCTAAATCTAATTTATCGCGATTATTCCCATTTTCCCATTTTTTTAAAAGTCACCTGCAGCAAATGTGTTGTATGAGGGAAAGAGTTAAACTCATAACGAATAGAGGAACAATTTGAATAGTTGCTATTATATAAATATCATATGGCAGCATGTGTGACATTGATATTGTCAACCCGAGAGCAGAATGTCACCCGAGGCGTAAGCCGAGGGTGACATTCTGTTTCGAGGATTGACAATATCAATGTCACACATGCTGCCATATGATATTTATTTTATTATACCGAACACAATTAAGTGACGTCACTGCTGTATGCTGTATGCGTCACTGCTGTTTGTGTATAAGGGAGGCAATCACGTCATGATTTAGCTAAAATATTGAAGCAGTTATTTGCCCTTATATGACATTCAAAATATCACTGCGGTCATATGACCTGACAGTCAATTTTTGCTTGGTCACGTGTCAAAAAGGTTAAAAATGTTTCTGATAGTCAAAATATCTCTTTTTCGGGTAATGGGATTTTACCATTGTAGACAAAAGTGAGGTATAATAATCAAGAATGTTATACATGGATATCGCTAATAGCGACGGCATACCATATGCCCCTCAATAGACATTGGAAATATACGGCATACATCTAATTATGGTTTGGACAAGATATCCAGATCTCTTTACTATATTTAAGAAAGCAATTTCAAATACAGTAAGTATGCATTTACCTGTTTATGCATATCCGTATTGTCACAAGTCTTGGCACCAATGGGGGTACCATTTAACTAGGTTGGGCTCTAAGGGTTCGTTTTTATATTTGTAGATCATGTACATGGTTGATCCCTATGTGTGTATCAGTAAATAAAACAGAGACATAAATAAGGCCGCGTTATTCCCCCAGACCCGACTGACATATTTACCAAGTTGGCGGAGTTATTTGAACAGACTCTGATTGCTTAGTTAATGATGGGACTTGCCATTGATTTTCGCTAATGGTGATCGCGTAGTGTCGAATGAATCAATTTGAATATATAACAATCATGGATTTAATCAAGTGGGTACCTATGGCGCGCCTGAAAAGATAAATCAATTTTACGTCTTTAATCGCGACGAGTGCTCTATTAAACGACTGTCACATTTTAAAACGGTTTCTTAAAGGTTGCAGAGTGCAACTAGAAACAAGATGGTATACTCATTGTATTTCAAGGCTAGTCTATAAAGTTCAAAAATGCACATTTCTCTTCAAAAGTTGTATCGCTTGGGTTCTATTGCACGAAAATCGACCTTAGCATTGTTAAATAAATTTGAAAATATTGTGCCGATAAAAGAAATTGCTCTATGTGAGCACATTTTCCTATTACAACAGTGTTTTCAAAATGATCCATTGTGGTTGTGTTAAACTGCAAATCAGCAAGAGGGAAAGGGTTAAATTAACATCATGTAAACTTTAGGTTATTATATTAATATCTTCTACTTCTTCTTCCTGGTGATATGCAGGGCTCACTCTGGAACATCATCGCATACAAAATGTGCATCGCTGTGAGATGCGCAGTACGAAATTAAAAGATAGATACAAACAATTAATATCCACTGTACATAGCCCGTTAGCACTTTCTTGAAGGGCTCAACGATGACCACTGGCATATTCCAGCTGGGAAAATGAATTACGGTAAATGTCCGTCCTGCAAAAAGGCAGCATGTATTGCATGGAGCGGCCGCGTATGGAAAGTGTTGCTGGGAGGAGGAATCTGTCATCTGGGATGTCAATGAGGCCATTGGTGATCCTGTACATCATCTAATCGTCTCATTTGTAGTGGGTTCCCACCCAAGTTGGACATCATCTGGCTGGTGCTGCTGGAAGTATTGTAGTTCCCAGTTACGAATCTCGCTGATCTGCTCTTAACCGCTTCCAGTTGTGTGATGTTCATACTTGTGAGATGGTCCCAGGCAGCGGATGCATACTCTAAATTTAGCCTCATCAGGATGGTGTAGCACTGGGCTTTGGTATTCCTGGGGCATTAAGCTATATTTCTTCGCACAAACTCCAGCAATTAGTTGGCCTTCTTTATCCTCGCGTCCAAATGACCATGACAATCCATAAGAGATTGTCCGACAGGGTTACTCCGAGGTACTTGCCAGATGTTACAATGGCAAGGTCGTGGCCATGGATGATGTTATTAGCCTTGATTGGGTTATATTTTCTGGCGAATCAAACAATTCCACACTTCTGCAGACAGTCAATATCGTCTAGTTGGGCAGTTGCTGCTGGATGCAGATTTACCTGTAACGGAGACTATCATCTGCATAGAGGTGGGGTTGATACCAATAAATTGAGGGGTCGTAAAATGTATAGAAAGAAAAGCCAAGAGTCCGAGGATAGTGCCTTGAGGGACTCCTGTAGCTACTGCGACGGAGGTATATGAATGTCCTTCAACAAGGACATATTGACTGCAATTGGTGAAGATGCTTTGAAACAAGTGTAGCCTGTTCCCTGTGACGCCATAGTACCGTATGTGTTCAGAAAGTTGCTGATGCAATGCTTTGTCGACAGCTTCCGAGAAATCCAGTAGTATGGCATCTATTGGCCCTCCTTGGTCCATATGTGAAGATCAGAACAATCTTGCCGAGTTGTAACTATTTAGTTTCGTTACAGGTAGGCGAGTAGGATGTCCGTACTTTTCGTGTATGTGTCTATCCATACTAACACAAGTTGCATGCGATTAAATCGGTCTTTGGTCATAACCGTTCTCCAATATCCAAAGGGTTCAAGGACCAAGTAGATGACGATATGTGAAGATTCTGATCAGACTGCTGATACGCAGATTATTGCTGGTTGTTAATTTTTAATTTAACAGTGTAGATCCAGAACAGCATGTGACGAATTGTACCTTTACCTACGGACCGCTTCATATTATAATGTCGAAAATGTGTATAACGAGACACCAATCTGGTCTTTGTCCACAGGCATTTTTTTTTTTTCGCAGTGTCATTTATTCAGAAAATGATTAATTGGGAAACAAAAAGTGTGGTTGCTAAAGACAGGGATTTGCTGTTTCAAGATGGTCATTAGCACATGTTTGACTGTTCTGTTCAACCTGTGTTTAAAGACCACCCATGTGAAGAAAATAGTTTGGTCTTTGTTCACATGTGGTCTTTAATCGGGTCGTTTATGTTAACAAATTAGTAATCTGGAAATTAAAAATGTGGTTGCTATAGTCAGGGAATTGCTTTACAAAGATGCCCTTTAGCACACGTTTGATTATATATAATATATGTAAAACACTATTTTTCATTACTATTTACAACCGAATCAACTTAACATTTGTGTTTTGTAATTGACCATTGACACTACACAACGGCTTGCTAGTTCACATGACATTTCTTTGAAAATAATTGCCTAGTTGTCCTAATATTTGCTTTTTTGCTTTCATTTAATATCAAACTCTGTAAATTTAGAGAAAAAAAACCCAGATCTCTGAGGGCATAGAAAGTGTCTCAAATAGCTTCAGAATTCATTTTGTTGGTGTCGAAATATTTTTTTGTTTAGATATTTGCAAAGCAGACGACTGTTGAAATAGAATCAGCTGAACGGGTGTTTCCCGTACTTAAATGATTGTGACTGACTTAAAGCTAAAATAAATGGTAAGAAAAAGTAAATGTTTCCTTTAACCCTTTCCCTCATACGACAATTCTGCAGCAGACGACTTTGAACGTATTTTGTCAAAACATAGAAAATCTCCATAATTAAATGGATAACCTATGACAAAAAGTGGAAAACATTGTGGCAAAAGGAGAAATTGCACGTTTTGTGCAATTTCTTCTTTTGTCACTATGTTTTCAAAAAGCTGTCTGCTGCAGAGGCGTCAGAAAGCGTCTATATGAGATAAAGGGTTAAGATGATAGTGTCGTTACGATTTTCAAATTCCAATACGGTTGCCTGGTACCAATATATCGGGACAAGTAATGCAGCTGTGATTATCATTTATGTCTCTAAAATAGCGCGATTGATTCTTTAACACTTTTCCAGATAGATACACGTTCGGACGCCTTTGCAGCAGACCAGCTTTTAAAAATATTGCGAAAAAAAGAGAGAAATTTCTCGTTAGGATTCAGTTTCCCTTCTGCCATAATGTTGTCACTTCTTTTATTAATATATTTCCATATTCATATTCTGCGGTTTGGTTGTATGTGGGAAAGGGCTAATGTAATATATTGTGCCCTTTAATTAACCCTTTACCACATATAGACGCTTTCTGACACGTCTGCACCAGACGACTTGTTAAAACATTGTAGCAAACGGAGAAATTGCTCACATCGAACAATTTCTCCTTTTGCCACAAAGTTTTCACATTTTTACAGTTATTGTTATTTCATTAACCCTTTCCCTCATACGACAATTCTGCAGCAGACGACTTTGAACATATTTGTTTTTCAAAAAATAGAAAATCTCAATAATTGAATGGATAACCTATGACTAAAAGTGGAAAACATTGTGGCAAAAGGAGAAATTGCTCGTTTGAGCAATTTATTCTTTTGTCACTATGTTTTCAAAAAAGGCCGTCTGCTGCAGAGGCGTCAGAAAGCGTAGAGCTTTTTTATAATTTTGTCTAGATGTTTTCAAAGTCGTCTGCTGCGGTTTTGTTATATGTGGGGAAAAATTAAAATACACATACACAAGAGAACTTCTCGAAAATTGTGCATTTTTTATCACCTGCTTATAACAATGTACAATATTATATCTAATTCATTCATTTAATAACTAATATGATAATATGTATTGACGTTTGCCTTTAAGCATATGTAGAACATGATGTAACAAAAGAAACACTGGATGCATAATTATGATACAGCGTGGAAAAAAAATGTTGGGAATATAGAAATTGCTCAATGTGAGAGACTTCCCCTTTTTCCAATAAAGTTTTTTAAAAGTCGCCCGTATCTAGAGAAAGGTTATAAGCATGTTTGATTAATACAGGATAAAAGCGCCATCCATTGTGTAGATTTGTATATGTCAGGTCATTATAACTTGTACGAATTGCAGAACTTCCATGTCTCTTAATTTCAAACGAATGTGATACGTAATTGCTAAAATATATATAGAGGATATTACATGAGTGGTCATTCAATACGATATTGAATGACCACGAATGTTATATTCCATTTATATCATAAATTCCAATGAGGGACATTAGTGATAATTATATTATCTCCCTTGTCAGATAAAGACCAAGGAAGACCAAATAGTTGGTAGGTCCTTTAAGTTGGAATCCTTTGTCTTTATCGCTATTTCGCAATGAGATATTGCAATTACTCTGTACACATTAATCATAAATGTGTTAATTTAAAGTGATGATTTAAAAGAGAAAATGTACATAGCAGTGTTTAAATAAAACAAATGTGGAATTACTAATCAATCTAATAACAGTTGGCCAAGAAAATGCAATTATAAGTGCACCATCCAGTGCAAAGAAACCAATGATAAAAACAGAGGAAACCAAATGATAGGACCTAGCTAGATGTAGAGAGTATTAAAGGGAGATAACTGACCGATGTCTCCAATTCGACGAGTATTAGCGCAAAATATATATAACGTCGCTATATAGCGCGGTCATTTTCAATGCGTTTCACTATGACGTTACGTAGCATTGTTATTACACTAGTTATATACCGAAAAATATAGAATGACGTTATTTCATACTGGCGACGTCATTTATGATATAAACATATTTTATTGTATACTTTGATATTGTTCCTTCTTGTTTCCATATGAACAAAGGATGCAATATCATTTGATATCGCACGGGTTGATATTGCACTGGAATCGTTTTCACATGACGCTAAGGACGGAACTATTTCCATACACTAACGTTACAAAGCGCTCTCATCCATCCTTTCATGATTTAGAGACCAGCTAACTTCTACTTCTACTGTGTTACTGTCAGGGCTTAGTACATCTCAGACAAGTGAAGCCATTAACATGGTTAAAAGAACTAAAATTTACAAATATAAATGAAATAAAAAAAACAACATCTGTGTTGTTTAGGCTGTGTATCAATGTAATCAGTTTACAGATGTGATCTGCTCAAGGTTCGACTCTCTGATAGTCCTAGGAAAAAGCTGTGCGTATACGGTTCGTATTACATTGTTTGGTACATCTTTTATAGATGACACGTAGTGAAAAAAATCGATAGACATACACAAAACCCAATCTGGTCTATTTATAGCGTTAGCTATGCTAGTAAATACCTATACAAAACCCAATCTGGTATATTTATAGCGTTAGTTATGCTAGTAAATACGTACGTGGTTTCTGACGTAATAATGTGACGTGTACATCAATAATATTGATCGATTATTGTTTTGATTGTCGTTGACGATCTATTATAAGTGTATCGACAAATAAAGAGGGATTTATAACTGCTAGGATGAATAAGCAAATGATTGTTTTAAAGGTAGGTCTTCAGATTTGTTTTGTTATCCTCTGATGTGAAGTTTATCAACGCAGTAGCCTTTATATGTATATCAAATATGTGTGTTCGCTTTACTGAACATACTGCGAGGTCAAAAGGCCCTTTTAAAGGGGCATCTAAATCGTAATAAAAAAACAAATATCCAGGCGTAAATACAAGACTAAGATAATACACGAGTTCTTAATGAAAAACACTGTTAGAAAAGGCGTTACACATCATTTTGTCGACGATTCCAATTTCGAGTCGACAACAATGGCGGTTTGTAAATTATATTTTCCGCGACCTTAGCAACCAGCGTAAAGGAGAGTATAATTGCGCGATATATCGTTAATGTTTATTTATCTAAACAATCCAAAACGACTGTTAATTTTCTAATAGTGTGACGTGTTTTAAAACAAACAAAACGACACATTTTAAATAGCCAATATTAAATTATACAATAAAAAGGTTATTGCATGATTATGGGAATCTATTGTGTTGGGACTCGTTCCTTCGGCGGAGTTCTGCCCTCGCAAGCTCGGGCAACTCAGCCGAAGGAACTCGTCCAACACAATATTTTCCCATATTGATGCAATAACCTATATTATTGAACGTTTATGCCGCCTTCAACAGTAAATCACTTATTTGTTGGGGTTTCCTGGACCGCCTTCCTGGTGTAGTGGCAGAACGTCCATCTCGGTTCGGAAGGTCATGGGTCGGATTCCCGGCCGGTTCATACCAAATAGCTGCCCTCCTTGGCGCTCAATGTTGCGGGGTTAGCATTTCGACTGACTCGCTGGTGTCAGGAAAAAAGGACCAGTAGTACTGGTAACTCACCCAGGAAATGCCGTGATATAACTGAAATTTGTTTGAAAGCGGCGAAAAACACAAACCAATCAATCAACCTTGGACAAATAACTATGTTACCGGTACGTATCACCAACTGTAAACGCCAATGAGGTAAATGAGTACTATCTCTAAAGAGAACTTCAGATACGACCCGATCATCGAGGATCGAACCTTGGTCTGTTCAGTAAGTGAATGTGATGAAGTACTTCTCTGTAACATGCAACAGACTCATTGAAAATTTAAATTTTAAAACAACAAGTTACACTTTAAACTACATAAATACTTGCCTCTCAACTAAACCTATGCCATTTTGCTTAACAATCCTTTTAAGTTTCGTACACTTAATGGGTGTATTTTAACAAATACAGATAAATCCTTTTCGTAAAACTCATAAACAAGCTAGTGTGTGGAAGCAAAGAATGTTACACTTTACCACACGATTCTGGTATATCTAACGCGTATCTAACATTGAGAACTTCTTGCGCAACTGTTTCATCCAAACAATTTACTCGATATGATTATTTAGAGTCGTTTAACTTTAAAATATATATATATTTGAAGCTAAAATTAAGAGTTACTTTTTCGAAGATCGGTAAAGTATTATAAAAAAAACACACAAAAAACCGCTGTGCTCATTATTCAGGTAATTTCTCCTTTTTCAACAGTATTTTCAAAAGTCGTCTGATGTAAAGGTGTCTGGTATCCACAGTATCAACGAAAGGGTAACACTGCCCTGTGATTAGTGTAAGCCGTTTTAATGTGTGATAGAAAAGTATGTAAGTAACAGTTCATTTTTCATGTGTGTGAAGTTGGCTCTGTGATCGGTCATCGGCCATCGGTGACAAAAATCTGAACGCCGAGCTGGAACACCGAGCTCGGCCATCGGTGTTCGAATTTATATAACAATTTGAACGCCGACCTGGAATATCGAGCTCGTCCATCGGAATTCGAATTCTATAGTAATCTGAACGCCGACCTGGTACACCGAGCTCGGCCATCGGTGTTCGAATTTATATAGCAATTTGAACGCCGACCTGGAATATCGAGCTCGGTCATCGGAATTCGAATTCTATAGTAATCTGAACGCCGACCTGGTACACCGAGCTCGGCCATCGGTGTTCGAATTTATATAGCAATTTGAACGCCGACCTGGAATATCGAGCTCGTCCATCGTTATTCTAATTATATAGTAATCTGAACGCCGACCTGGTACACCGAGCTCGGCCATCGGTCTTCGAATTTATATAGCAATTTGAACGCCGACCTGGAATATCGAGCTCGGTCATCGGAATTCGAATTTTTATAGTAATCTGAACGCCGAGCTGGAACACCGAGCTCGGCCATCGGTGTTCGAATTTATATAGCAATTTGAACGCCGACCTGGAATATCGAGCTCGTCCATCGTTATTCTAATTCTATAGTAATCTGAACGCCGACCTGGTACACCGAGCTCGGCCATCGGTGTTCGAATTTTTATAGCAATT
The DNA here is from genome assembly GCA_031761405.1 of Serripes groenlandicus. NCBI lineage: Eukaryota > Metazoa > Mollusca > Bivalvia > Cardiida > Cardiidae > Serripes > Serripes groenlandicus. The sequence continues at coordinate 83,584,023 of JASEVX010000004.1, read as the reverse complement.
TGAACGCCGACCTGGAATATCGAGCTCGTCCATCGGAATTCGAATTATATAGTAATCTGAACGCCGACCTGGTACACCGAGCTCGGCCATCGGTGTTCGAATTTATATAACAATTTGAACGCCGACCTGGAAAATCGAGCTCGTCCATCGGAATTCGAATTCTATAGTAATCTGAACGCCGACCTGGTACACCGAGCTCGGCCATCGCTGTTCGAATTTATATAGCAATTTGAACGCCGACCTGGAATATCGAGCTCGGTCATCGGAATTCGAATTTTTATAGTAATCTGAACGCCGAGCTGGAACACCGAGCTTGGCCATCGGTGTTCGAATTTATATAGCAATTTGAACAACGACCTGGAATATAGAGCTCGGTCATCGGAATTCGAATTTTTATAGTAATCTGAACGCCGAGCTGGAACGCCGAGCTCGGCCATCGGTGTTCGAATTTATATAGCAATTTGAACGCCGACCTGGAATATCGAGCTCGTCCATCGGAATTCGAATTCTATAGTAATCTGAACGCCGACCTGGTACACCGAGCTCGGCCATCGGTGTTCGAATTTATATAGCAATTTGAACGCCGACCTGGAATATCGAGCTCGGTCATCGGAATTCGAATTCTATAGTAATCTGAACGCCGACCTGGTACACCGAGCTCGGCCATCGGTGTTCGAATTTATATAGCAATTTGAACGCCGACCTGGAATATCGAGCTCGTCCATCGTTATTCTAATTATATAGTAATCTGAACGCCGACCTGGTACACCGAGCTCGGCCATCGGTCTTCGAATTTATATAGCAATTTGAACGCCGACCTGGAATATCGAGCTCGGTCATCGGAATTCGAATTTTTATAGTAATCTGAACGCCGAGCTGGAACACCGAGCTCGGCCATCGGTGTTCGAATTTATATAGCAATTTGAACGCCGACCTGGAATATCGAGCTCGTCCATCGTTATTCTAATTCTATAGTAATCTGAACGCCGACCTGGTACACCGAGCTCGGCCATCGGTGTTCGAATTTTTATAGCAATTTGAACGCCGACCTGGAATATCGAGCTCGTCCATCGGAATTCGAATTATATAGTAATCTGAACGCCGACCTGGTACACCGAGCTCGGCCATCGGTGTTCGAATTTATATAACAATTTGAACGCCGACCTGGAAAATCGAGCTCGTCCATCGGAATTCGAATTCTATAGTAATCTGAACGCCGACCTGGTACACCGAGCTCGGCCATCGGTGTTCGAATTTATATAGCAATTTGAACGCCGACCTGGAATATCGAGCTCGGTCATCGGAATTCGAATTTTTATAGTAATCTGAACGCCGAGCTGGAACACCGAGCTCGGCCATCGGTGTTCGAATTTATATAGCAATTTGAACAACGACCTGGAATATCGAGCTCGGTCATCGGAATTCGAATTTTTATAGTAATCTGAACGCCGAGCTGGAACACCGAGCTCGGCCATCGGTGTTCGAATTTATATAGCAATTTGAACAACGACCTGGAATATCGAGCTCGGTCATCGGAATTCGAATTTTTATAGTAATCTGAACGCCGAGCTGGAACGCCGAGCTCGGCCATCGGTGTTCGAATTTATATAGCAATTTGAACGCCGACCTGGAATATCGAGCTCGTCCATCGGAATTCGAATTCTATAGTAATCTGAACGCCGACCTGGTACACCGAGCTCGGCCATCGGTGTTCGAATTTATATAGCAATTTGAACGCCGACCTGGAATATCGAGCTCGGTCATCGGAATTCGAATTTTTATAGTAATCTGAACGCCGAGCTGGAACACCGAGCTCGGCCATCGGTGTTCGAATTTATATAGCAATTGAACAACGACCTGGAATATCGAGCTCGGTCATCGGAATTCGAATTTTTATAGTAATCTGAACGCCGAGCTGGAACACCGAGCTCGGCCATCGGTGTTCGAATTTATATAGCAATTTGAACAACGACCTGGAATATCGAGCTCGGTCATCGGAATTCGAATTTTTATAGTAATCTGAACGCCGAGCTGGAACGCCGAGCTCGGCCATCGGTGTTCGAATTTATATAGCAATTTGAACGCCGACCTGGAATATCGAGCTCGTCCATCGGAATTCGAATTCTATAGTAATCTGAACGCCGACCTGGTACACCGAGCTCGGCCATCGGTGTTCGAATTTATATAGCAATTTGAACGCCGACCTGGAATATCGAGCTCGGTCATCGGAATTCGAATTATATAGTAATCTGAACGCCGACCTGGTACACCGAGCTCGGCCATCGGTGTTCGAATTTATATAGCAATTTGAACGCCGACCTGGAATATCGAGCTCGTCCATCGTTATTCTAATTATATAGTAATCTGAACGCCGACCTGGTACACCGAGCTCGGCCATCGGTCTTCGAATTTATATAGCAATTTGAACGCCGACCTGGAATATCGAGCTCGGTCATCGGAATTCGAATTTTTATAGTAATCTGAACGCCGAGCTGGAACACCGAGCTCGGCCATCGCTGTTCGAATTTATATAGCAATTTGAACGCCGACCTGGAATATCGAGCTCGTCCATCGTTATTCTAATTCTATAGTAATCTGAACGCCGACCTGGTACACCGAGCTCGGCCATCGGTGTTCGAATTTTTATAGCAATTTGAACGCCGACCTGGAATATCGAGCTCGTCCATCGGAATTCGAATTCTATAGTAATCTGAACGCCGACCTGGTACACCGAGCTCGGCCATCGGTGTTCGAATTTATATAACAATTTGAACGCCGACCTGGAAAATCGAGCTCGTCCATCGGAATTCGAATTCTATAGTAATCTGAACGCCGACCTGGTACACCGAGCTCGGCCATCGGTGTTCGAATTTATATAGCAATTTGAACGCCGACCTGGAATATCGAGCTCGGTCATCGGAATTCGAATTTTTATAGTAATCTGAACGCCGAGCTGGAACGCCGAGCTCGGCCATCGGTGTTCGAATTTATATAGCAATTTGAACGCCGACCTGGAATATCGAGCTCGTCCATCGTTATTCTAATTCTATAGTAATCTGAACGCCGACCTGGTACACCGAGCTCGGCCATCGGTGTTCGAATTTATATAGCAATTTGAACGCCGACCTGGAATATCGAGCTCGTCCATCGTTATTCTAATTATATAGTAATCTGAACGCCGACCTGGTACACCGAGCTCGGCCATCGGTGTTCGAATTTATATAGCAATTTGAACGCCGACCTGGAATATCGAGCTCGTCCATCGTTATTCTAATTCTATAGTAATCTGAACGCCGACCTGGTACACCGAGCTCGGCCATCGGTGTTCGAATTTTTATAGCAATTTGAACGCCGACCTGGAATATCGAGCTCGTCCATCGGAATTCGAATTCTATAGTAATCTGAACGCCGACCTGGTACACCGAGCTCGGCCATCGGTGTTCGAATTTATATAGCAATTTGAACGCCGACCTGGAATATCGAGCTCGGCCATCGGAATTCGAATTTATATAGTAATCTGAACGCCGACCTGGTACACCGAGCTCGGCCATCGCTGTTCGAATTTATATAGTCATTTGAACGCCGACCTGGAATATCCAGCTCGGCCATCGGTGTTCGACTTTATATATCAATTTGAACGCCGACCTGGAATATCGACCTCGGCCATCGGAGTTCGAATTTATATAGTAATTTGAACGCCGACCTTGTACACCGAGCTAGGCCATCGGAATTCGAATTTATATAGCAATCTGAACGCCGACCTGGTACACCGAGCTCGGCCATAGGTGTTCGAATTTTTATAGCAATTTGAACGCCGACCTGAAATATCGAGCTCGGCCATCGGAATTCGAACTTTTATAGTAATCTGAACGCCGAATTGGTACACCGAGCTCGGCCATCGGTGTTCGAATTTATATAGCAATTTGAACGCCGACCTGGAATATCGAGCTCGGCCATCGGAATTCGAATTTATATAGTAATCTGAACGCCGACCTGGTACACCGAGCTCGGCCATCGCTGTTCGAATTTATACAACAATTTGAACGCCGACCTGGAATATCGAGCTCGGCCATCGGAATTCGAATTTATATTGTAACCTGAACGCCGACCTGGTACACCGAGCTTGGCCATCGGTGTTCGAATTTATATAGCAATCTGAACGCCGACCTGGAATATCGAGCTCGGCCATCGCAATTCGAATTTATAAAGTAATTTGAACGCCGACCTTGTACACCGAGCTCGGCCATCGGAATTCGAATTTATATAGCAATCTGAACGCCGACCTGGTACACCGAGCTCGGCCATCGGTGTTCGAATTTTTATAGCAATTTGAACGCCGACATGGAATATCGAGCTCGGCCATCGGTGTCCGAATTTATATAGTAATTTGAACGCCGACCTGAAATATCAAGCTCGGCCATCGGAATTAGAATTTATATAGTAATCTGAGCCCGGTTTTGTCAGGGGAATGAAAAACTCTTGCTGCTCCTGCAAGGCCATAACACCGAGTATTCCTTTGCCCTTGTATGTGTCACGGGAGTGGTGGAACTGACGGCCCGAGAAGGTACCGTTCGAGCCCGGTGTTGTCACGGGAATGGAAAACTTGCAGAGAGCCTGTGTCTGCGCCCGGGATTTTGTCACGCACGAAGCCGCAAAGCCACATCACAGAGTGCTAATTTCTTAACGAATAACTTGTATATTTATTTATCCATGTACATTAATTGAAATAACTGACACAATATTAGTAAACGTTATGACATCAAATTGAATGTTCTATTCATTTGCATGCGGATGATTGTATACAATGTTAGAAAATTAATATCTCGCCAGACCGTATGTCAACCGAAATATTAATTTTCGAAGGCTGTGAGTAGAAAATTCAAATTGATGAAAACCTATTACAACATAATTTTCCTGTTAGTATATACCATGCACTTTAAAGACAGAAAATGAACCTTATAGCATTTCGGAAAAGGTGTCAATCTATGCATCCTTGCTACTAGTATATCCTTCCAAGGTGTACTGCTTCACAGAAGTTACTTAAAAAACTAATGCGAGTGGTGTTTACGACAAGTGTAGATCCAGATAACACAGCGCAGGCACTTTGTGCTCTGGTGAGCTAAAAACGGACATTTGCTTGCACCCCCAAACAAACTAAAATACAAGAAATAAAAGATTCAGGTATTTACATACGAGCCGGGTTCTACGAAAACCAACGTCTTTAAATGCTATTTGTAACAAACGAGGTTAAAGATAAGTTTACTCATTCATACTTATATATCTCATTACAATGTATATTGTTTAACCAAAGGTTGTTTCTTCGGAGGTTCTAAAAGTGTTCTGCAAACAGTGTAGATTCAGACAATACAGCGCTGAATAGCAAACTGACCCGACTCTAGACTTTTCACAAAGGACCTTATGAGATTGGCACTGCTCAAATACATTTTAACTAGAAAATGGGGCAGGCAATTAGAAAACCGATCTTCTCGACTTTCAATCCAGCGAAGATCCAGATTAGGCTGCAGTCTGATCAAGATCTTTCATATTCGCTATAAAATCGTCTATGCATTCCTAAAGCTTCTTGAGAAGCACTCTGACCAACAATCGAATTTAAAAAATAGACTTTGAAGTTTATTTCAATTACTCTCACAATCTCCGAATGTCGGTTTTCGTACAACGCAGGAAGAATATCGCGCTGAGCATTTTGCAAATTATGATAATTAAATTCAATCTGCAGGATTTGAACTTTTGAAAACATTGTGTCTAAAGGAGAAATTGATTTTGCTTAGCAATTTCTCCTTTTGCCACACAGTTTTCAATTCTATTCAATAATTTTCTTTCGGTTAAAGAGATTTACCATATATTTGTCTACATGCTTTCAAAGTTGTCTGCTGCAAAATTGGTGTTTATGGGAAAGGGTTAATTAAATTCTTTTTATAATGTACAACACACTAGAAAGACAAAAGTACAGAGTGATGCAGAGTCGAATAATAATGATAAGAATTTGCTCCTTCTCCAGCAATGTTTTGTGCATTGTTTAGAATTTACATGTTTCTTTATTAAAGGTTTAACCCTTTCCCACATACAACAAATCTGCAGCAAGATGACTTTGAATAAATTTAGTCAAAAGTATAGAAACTCTCTATAACTGAAGGAACAACAATTTAAAAAAGTTGAAATATTGTGGCAAAAGGAGAAATTGCTCATTATTAGCAATTTCTCCATTTGTCACAATGCTTTCAAAAGTCGTCTGCTGCAGAGGCGTCAAAAGGTGCGTGCATGAGGAAAAGGGTTAACTCATGTTTTCAAATTTTGTTTAATTACCTTTATTTACTTAAATATAATAAGACACCTCAAGACCAAATAAACATAAAAAACTTTCTGGATTCATAAACAAAATGGATTTTAATTTGGTAGGTGCATCAAAAGGCTTATGTTTGAATGTCTGACAGTGTAAAATATTTTTTTGTTATTTGTTTTGGAATCTAAACCATATGTTATGTCGTATAATGTGCAGACAAATTACTTGGCTAAAAGCTCTATTATAATGGCTATATAGCCGATTGCGAAGGTAAACAAAAGCAGAGCAGCAGTAGCAATTCAACCAACATATCTTAATTCAGGTGTGTGAAGTTAGCGCGTAGATCGTAGATCGTAGCTCAACCAAAAATGTAATTGGCTGACCTGGGTCGTAGATCGTAGCTCAACCACTTTAAAAACATTGCGAATTGGTTGTGCTGGGTCGTAGATCGTAGCTCAACCACTACAAAAACATTCAGAATTGGTTGAGCTGGGTCGTAGATCGTAGCTCAACCACTTTAAAAATATTGCGAATTGGTTGTGCTGGGTCGTAGATCGTAGCTCAACCACTACAAAAACATTCAGAATTGGTTGAGCTGGGTCGTAGATCGTAGCTCAACCATTTTAAAAACATTGCGAATTGGTTGTGCTGGGTCGTAGAACGTAGCTCAACCACTACAAAAACATTTTGAATTGGTTGAGCTGGGTCGTAGATCGTAGCTCAACCACTTAAAAACATTGTGAATTGGTTGTGCTGGGTCGTAGATCGTAGCTCAACCACTACAAAAAGATTCTGAATTGGCTGACCTGGGTCGTAGATCGTAGCTCAACCACTTTCAAAACATTCTGAATTGGCTGACCTGGGTCGTAGATCGTAGCTCAACCACTTTAAAAACATTTTGAATTGGCTGACCTGGGTCGTAGATCGTAGCTTAAGCACTTTAAAAACATTGCGAATTGGTTGTGCTAGGTCGTAGATCGTAGCTCAACCACTAGAAAAACATTCTGCATTGGCTGACCTGGGTCGTAGATCGTAGCTCAACCACTTTAAAAACATTCTGAATTGGCTGACCTGGGTCGTAGATCGTAGCTCAACCACTTAAAAAACATTGCGAATTGGTTGAGCTGGGTCGTAGATCATAGCTCAACCACTACAAAAACATTGAGAATTGGTTGAGCTGGGTCGTAGATCGTAGCTCAACCACTTAAAAAATGCGAATTGGTTGTGCTGGGTCGTAGATCGTAGCTCAACCACTTTAAAAACATTTTGAATTGGCTGACCTGGGTCGTAGATCGTAGCTCAACCACTTAAGAAAATGCAAATTGGTTGTGCTGGGTCGTAGATCGTAGCTCAACCACTTTAAAATCATTGCGAATTGGTTGTGCTGGGTCGTAGATCGTAGCTCAACCACTCCAAAAACATTGAGAATTGGTTGAGCTGGGTCGTAGATCGTAGCTCAACAATTAAAAACATTGCGAATTGGTTGTGCTGGGTCGTAGATCGTAGCTCAACCACTTAAAAACATTGTGAATTGGTTGTGCTGGGTCGTAGATCGTAGCTCAACCACTACAAAAACATTGAGAATTGGTTGAGCTGGGTCGTAGATCGTAGCTCAACCACTTAAAAAAATGCGAATTGGTTGTGCTGGGTCGTAGATAGTAGCTCAACCACTACAAAAACATTGAGAATTGATTGAGCTGGGTCGTAGATCGTAGCTCAAACACTTTAAAAACATTTTGAATTGGCTGACCTGGGTCGTAGATCGTAGCTCAACCACTTTAAAAACATTGCGAATTGGTTGTGCTGGGTCGTAGATCGTAGCTCAACCACTTTAACAACATTGCGAATTGGTTGTGCTGGGTCGTAGATCGTAGCTCAACCACTAGAAAAAACATTCTGAATTGGCTGACCTGGGTCATAGATCGTAGCTCAACCACTTTAAAAACATTCTGAATTGGCTGACCTGGGTCGTAGATCGTAGATCGTAGATTCCCACTGACACGTAATGCAGAGTATACGTATGCATATAAAACATATATACATACCATACACACGCAAACACAGAACAAAACATCTCAGTAAGGATGTCCTTCGTAGTTGACCCGGACATTCCCACTGACATGTAATGCAGAGTATACTCATGCATATAAAACATGTATTGTTCTGTGTCCCGTGAAAAAAAAAAAAGTGTTCCACTCCATTGTGAAATGTTCGGGCTTCGACTGCCTTGATTAAGGCCTCTATGACGGAGTGCTCCCTTTAAATTACGCGGTAAACTCGGGTAGAAATTCGACTTACGGCCCTGGTAGCTGTCTCGTGAAAAAAAAAAAAAAAGTGTTCCACTCCATTGTGAAATGTTCGGGCTTCGACTGCCTTGACTCCCTTTAAATTACGCGGTAAATTCAGGTAGAAATTCGACTTACGGCCCTGGTAGCTGTCACGTGAAAAAAAGAAAAAAAAGTGTTCCACTCCATTGTGAAATGTTCGGGCTTCGACTGCCTTGACTAAGGCCTATAGGACGGAGTGCTCCCTATAAATTACGCGGGTAGAAATTCCACTTACGGCCCTGGTAGCTGTCCCGTGAAAAAAAAGAAAAGTGTTCCACTCCATTGTGAAATGATCAGTCTTCGACTGCCTTGACTAAGGCCTCTGTGACGGAGTGCTCCCTTTAAATTACGCGGTAAACTCGGGTACGGCCCTGGTAGCTGTCCCGTGAAAAAATAAAATGTGTTCCACTCCATTGTGAAATATTGGTCTTCGACTGCCTTGACTAAGGCCTCTATGACGGAGTGCTCCCTTTAAATTACGCGGTAAACTCGGGTAGAAATTCCACTTACGGCCCTGGTAGCTGTCTCGTGAAAAAAAAAAAAAGTGTTCCACTCCATTGTGAAATGTTCGTGCTTCGTCTGCCTTGACTAAGGCCTCTATGACGAAGTGCTCCCTTTAAATTACGCGGTAAACTCGGGTAGAAATTCGACTTACGGCCCTGGTAGCTGTCCCGTGAAAAAAAAATAAAGTGTTCCACTCCATTGTGAAATGTTCGTGCTTCGACTGCCTTGACTAAGGCCTCTATGACGGAGTGCTCCCTTTAAATTAGGCGGTAAATTCGGGTAGAAATTCCACTTACGGCCCTGGTAGCTGTCTCGTGAAAAAAAAAATAAAGTGTTCCACTCCATTGTGAAATGTTCGTGCTTCGACTGCCTTGACTAAGGCCTCTATGACGGAGTGCTCCCTTTAAATTAGGCGGTAAATTCGGGTAGAAATTCCACTTACGGCCCTGGTAGCTGTCTCGTGAAAAAAAAAAAAAAGTGTTCCACTCCATTGTGAAATGTTCGGGCTTCGACTGCCTTCACTAAGGCCTCTATGACGGAGTGCTCCCTTTAAATTACGCGGTAAACTCGGGTAGAAATTCGACTTACGGCCCTGGTAGCTGTCCCGTGAAAATAAAACAAAAGTGTTCCACTCCATTGTGAAATGTTCCGGCTTCGACTGCCTTGACTAAGGCCTCTAGTACCGAGTGCTCCCTTTAAATTATGCGGTAAATTCGGGTAGAAAGTCGACTTGGTAGCTGTCCGGAGTGCTCCCTTTAAATTACGCGGGTAGAAATTCCACTTACGGCCCTGGTAGCTGTTCCGTGAAAAAAAAAAAAAAAAGTGTTCCACTCCATTGTGAAATGCTCGGGCTTCGACTGCCTTGACTAAGGCCTCTACAGAACAAAACATGTCAGTAAGGATGTCCTTCGTAGTTGACACGGACATTCCTTCTGACACGTAATGCAGAGTATACGCATGCATATAAAACATATATACATACCATACACACGCACACAGATAACAAAACATGTCCGTAAGGATATCCTTCGTAGTTGACCTGGACATTCCCACTGACACGTAATGCAGAGTATACGCATGTATATATAACATATATACATACCATACACACGCAAACACAGAACAAAACATGTCAGTAAGGATATCCTTCGTAGTTGTCCCGGACATTCCCACTGACACGTAATGCAGAGTATACGCATGTATATAAAACATATATACATACCATACACACGCAAACACAGAACAAAACATGTCAGTAAGGATGTCCTTCGTAGTTGACCTGGACATCCCCACTGACACGTAATGCAGAGCAAACACAGAACAAAACATGTCAGTGAGGATGTCCTTAGTAGTTAACACGGACATGCAATGCAAAGCATACGTCTGCATATGGACACATATACATGTATATATAAAACATTGTATACCCATATAAGTGATGTGATATCCATGAAAACAATCTGGGAGCAGTAAGAGTCACTCTTGGGTAGAGAAAATATCCTTTTCTCAAATTGTTATCAAGATATATTAAAATATGTCACATGCTCATTTACCAGGGACGGATCAAATATAGTATATGCATGACTAAATGGTGTTCTAGTAGTTGAGCTACGATCTACGACCCAGCTCAACCAATTTGCAATGTTTTCTAGTGGTTGAGCTACGATCTACGACCTAGGTCAGCCAATTCAGAATGTTTTTTCCATTGGTTGAGCTACGATCTACGACCCAGTTCAGCCAATTCAGAATGTTTTTCCATTGGTTGAGCTACGATCTACGACCTAGGTCAGCCAATTCAGAATGTTTTTCCATTGGTTGAGCTACGATCTACGAGCCAATTATGAATGTTTTTCAAGTGGTTGAGCTACGATCTACGACCCATGTCAGCCAATTCAGAATGTTTTTCCATTGGTTGAGCTACGATCTACGACACAGGTCAGCCAATTCAGAATGTTTTACCATTGGTTGAGCTATGATCTACGACCCAGGTCAGCCAATTCGCAATGTTTGTCTAGTGGTTGAGCTACGATCTACGACCCAGCTCAACCAATTTGCAATGTTTTTGCTAGTGGTTGAGCTACGATCTACGACCCAGGTCAGCCAATTATGAATGTTTTTCAAGTGGTTGAGTTACGATCTACGACCCAGGTCAGCCAATTATGAATGTTTTTCTATTGGTTGTGCTACGATCTACGACCCAGAACAACCAATTCGCAATGTTTTTAAAGTGGTTGAGCTACGATCTATGACCCAGGTCAGCCAATTCAGAATGTTTTTCTAGTGGTTGAGCTACGATCTACGACCCAGGTCAGCCAATTCAGAATGTTTTCCTAGTGGTTGAGCTACGATCTACAACCCAGCACAACCAATTCGCAATGTTTTTAAAGTGGTTGAGCTACGATCTACGACCCAGCTCAACCAATTCTGAATGTTTTTGTAGTGGTTGAGCTACGATCTACGACCCAGCACAACCAATTCGCAATGTTTTTAAAATGGTTGAGCTACGATCTACGACCCAGCTCAACCAATTCTGAATGTTTTTGTAGTGGTTGAGCTACGATCTACGACCCAGCACAACCAATTCGCAATGTTTTTAAAGTGGTTGAGCTACGATCTACGACCCAGGTCAGCCAATTCAAAATGTTTTTAAAGTGGTTGAGCTACGATCTACGACCCAGGTCAGCCAATTAAAAATGTTTTTCTAGTGGTTGAGCTACGATCTACGAACCAGCACAACCAATTCGCAATGTTTTTATAGTGGTTGAGCTACGATCTACGACCCAGCACAACCAATTCGCAATGTTGTTAAGTGGTTGAGCTACGATCTACGACCCAGGTCAGCCAATTCAGAATGTTTTTCTAGTGGTTGAGCTACGATCTACGACCCAGCACAACCAAGTTGCAATGTTTTTAAGTGGTTGAGCTACGATCTACGACCCAGCTCAACCAATTCAAAATGTTTTTGTAGTGGTTGAGCTACGATCTACGACCCAGCACAACCAATTCGCAATGTTTTTAAAATGGTTGAGCTACGATCTACGACCCAGCTCAACCAATTCTGAATGTTTTTGTAGTGGTTGAGCTACGATCTACGACCCAGCACAACCAATTCGCAATGTTTTTAAAGTGGTTGAGCTACGATCTACGACCCAGGTCAGCCAATTACATTTTTTTGGTTGAGCTACGATCTACGATCTACGCGCTAACTTCACACACCTTCTTAATTCGATGCTCGCCAAATGACATTAATGCTGAGTGCGAGGGTAAACAATCCCAACCATCCAAATCTTAATTCGAATCTGTCCAAACTGCTAGCCTACAATCTATAAATAGAATACATCTGAAATGGATTTTTTTTTTTATTCTTTTTATTTTTTAAGATTTTATTTTTATTTTTATATACCAGGTCGGTGTTCAGATTGCTATATAAATTCGAATTCCGATGGCCGAGCTAGATATTCCAGGTCGGCGTTCAAATGGCTATATAAATTCGAACACCGATGGCCGAGCTCGGTGTACCAGGTCGGCGTTCAAATTGCTATATAAATTCGAACAGCGATGGCCGAGCTCGGTGTTCCAGGTCGGCGTTCAAATTGCTATATAAATTCGAACAGCGATGGCCGAGCTCGGTGTTCCAGGTCGGCGTTCAGATTACTATATAAATTCGAATTCCGATGGCCGAGCTCGATATTCCAGGTCGGCGTTCAAATTGCTATATAAATTCGAACACCGATGGCCGAGCTCGGTGTTCCAGGTCGGCGTTCAGATTACTATATATATTCGAATTCCGATGGCCGAGCTAGATATTCCAGGTCGGCGTTCAAATTGTTATATAAATTCGAACACCGATGGCCGAGCTCGGTGTACCAGGTCGGCGTTCAGATTACTATATGAATTTGAATTCCGATGGCCGAGCTCGATATTCCAGGTCGGCGTTCAAATTGATATATAAATTCGAACAGCGATGGCCGAGCTCGGTGTTCCAGGTCGGCGTTCAGATTACTATATAAATTCGAATTCCGATGGCCGAGCTCGATATTCCAGGTCGGCGTTCAAATTGCTATATAAATTCGAACACCGATGGCCGAGCTCGGTGTATCAGCTCGGCGTTCAGATTACTATATATATTCGAATTCCGATGGCCGAGCTAGATATTCCAGGTCGGCGTTCAAATTGTTATATAAATACGAACACCGATGGCCGAGCTCGGTGTACCAGGTCGGCGTTCAGATTACTATATGAATTTGAATTCCGATGGCCGAGCTCGATATTCCAGGTCGGCGTTCAAATTGATATATAAATTCGAACAGCGATGGCCGAGCTCGGTGTTCCAGGTCGGCGTTCAGATTACTATATAAATTCGAATTCCGATGGCCGAGCTCGATATTCCAGGTCGGCGTTCAAATTGCTATATAAATTCGAACGCCGACCTGGTACACCGAGCTCGGTGTTCCAGGTCGGCGTTCAGATTACTATATAAATTTGAATTCCGATGGCCTAGCTCGATATTCCAGGTCGGCGTTCAAATTGCTATATAAATTCGAACACCGATGGCCGAGCTCGGTGTTCCAGCTCGGCGTTCAGATTACTATATATATTCGAATTCCGATGGCCGAGCTAGATATTCCAAGTTGGCGTTCAAATTGTTATATAAATTCGAACACCGATGGCCGAGCTCGGTGTACCAGGTCGGCGTTCAGATTACTATATGAATTTGAATTCCGATGGCCGAGCTCGATATTCCAGGTCGGCGTTCAAATTGATATATAAATTCGAACAGCGATGGCCGAGCTCGGTGTTCCAGGTCGGCGTTCAGATTACTATATAAATTCGAATTCCGATGGCCGAGCTCGATATTCCAGGTCGGCGTTCAAATTGCTATATAAATTCGAACACCGATGGCCGAGCTCGGTGTTCCAGTTCGGCGTTCAGATTACTATATATATTCGATTTCCGATGGCCGAGCTAGATATTCCAGGTCGGCGTTCAAATTGTTATATAAATTCGAACACCGATGGCCGAGCTCGGTGTACCAGGTCGGCGTTCAGATTACTATATGAATTTGAATTCCGATGGCCGAGCTCGATATTCCAGGTCGGCGTTCAAATTGATATATAAATTCGAACAGCGATGGCCGAGCTCGGTGTTCCAGGTCGGCGTTCAGATTACTATATAAATTCGAATTCCGATGGACGAGCTCGATATTTCAGGTCGGCGTTCAAATTGTTATATAAATTCGAACACCGATGGCCGAGCTCGGTGTACCAGGTCGGCATTCAGATTACTATATAAATTTGAATTCCGATGGCCTAGCTCGATATTCCAGGTCGGCGTTCAAATTGCTATATAAATTCGAACACCGATGGCCGAGCTCGGTGTTCCAGCTCGGCGTTCAGATTACTATATATATTCGAATTCCGATGGCCGAGCTAGATATTCCAGGTCGGCGTTCAAATTGTTATATAAATTCGAACACCGATGGCCGAGCTCGGTGTACCAGGTCGGCGTTCAGATTACTATATGAATTTGAATTCCGATGGCCGAGCTCGATATTCCAGGTCGGCGTTCAAATTGATATATAAATTCGAACAGCGATGGCCGAGCTCGGTGTTCCAGGTCGGCGTTCAGATTACTATATAAATTCGAATTCCGATGGCCGAGCTCGATATTCCAGGTCGGCGTTCAAATTGCTATATATATTCGAACACCGATGGCCGAGCTCGGTGTTCCAGCTCGGCGTTCAGATTACTATATATATTCGAATTCCGATGGCCGAGCTAGATATTCCAGGTCGGCGTTCAAATTGTTATATAAATTCGAACACTGATGGCCGAGCTCGGTGTACCAGGTCGGCGTTCAGATTACTATATGAATTTGAATTCCGATGGCCGAGCTCGATATTCCAGGTCGGCGTTCAAATTGATATATAAATTCGAACAGCGATGGCCGAGCTCGGTGTTCCAGGTCGGCGTTCAGATTACTATATAAATTCGAATTCCGATGGCCGAGCTCGATATTCCAGGTCGGCGTTCAAATTGATATATAAATTCGAACACCGATGGCCGAGCTCGGTGTTCCAGGTCGGCGTTCCGGTTTTTGTCACCGATGGCCGATGACCGATCACAGAGCCAACTTCACACACATCATTTTTCTTAATTTATGTAGGCTCACAATCTGTTCACTTTCATGAAACATGTGTCGCACGCTAACTCAATATAGTACTGTCTTTGAAATGATTGCTTTACACTTTTCTTAATAATTAAAGCACGATCTATCTGCATGGAACATGTTTTGAACAAGAAAAAATATATAAAAGGAACAGGTTTCTATTCTTTTCCAATAGGTCGCACATGTTAAGGCGAGAACACTTTCAGAATATTGATGAATTATATTAGATATCAGATATCAGATAGTAACACCTGACACATGTGCCATATCCCTGGAACTGCACTCCTTTCAATAGCTTTAAAATTCGAGATTCCATTTGGTCCTGCTTCCGTTCGATGTTATCTGTTATTTATACGTTCCAGTTTTTGCAAATGCTATTAAAAAACGTCATTATCTTTTCTTTTTTCTTAAAAATTCTACGTTGTCGTTTTAATTGATTTAAGCAGAAAAAATATTGGTAGTAGTAGTTAGTAGTTGTAGTAGTACATAATAGTAGTGGTGGTAGTACAAGTAGTAGTAGAAAAAGAAAACGGTGTAATAGTAGTAGTAGTAGTAGCAATAGTATTAGTAATAGTAGTAGTAGTGGTGGTATTATTTGTAATTGAAGGAGAAGTATAAGAAGTAGTTGTATAAGTAGAAGAAGTAGAAGTAGTAGTTGTAGAAGTAGAAAAAGTAATAGTAAAAGAGGTAGTTGTAGTAGTAGTAGTAGAAGTAGTAGTAGTAGTAGTAGTAGTAGTAGTAGTAGTAGTAGTAGTAGTAGTAGTAGTAGTAGTAGTAGTAGTAGCAGTAGTAATAGTAGTTTTAGTAGTAGTAGTAGTAGTAGTAGTAGTAGTAGTAGTAGTAGTAGTAGTAGTAGTAGTAGTAGTAGTAGTAGTAGTAGTAGTTGTTGTAGAAGTAGAAAAAGTAACAGTTAAAGAGGTAGTTGTAGTAGTAGTAGTAGAAGTAGTAGTAAAGGTAGTAGTAGTAGTAGTAGTAATCGTAGTTGTTGTTGTAGTAGTTGTAGTAGTAATAGTAGTAGTATTAGTAGTAGTAGTAGTAGTAGAAGTAGTAGTAAAGGTAGTAGTAGTAGTAGTAGTAATCGTAGTTGTTGTTGTAGTAGTTGTAGTAGTAGTAGTAGTAGTAGTATTAGTAGTAGTAGTAGAAGTAGTAGTAGTAGTAGTAGTAGTAGTAGTAGTAGTAGTAGTAGTAGTAGTAGTAGTAATAGAAGTAGTAGTAGTAGTAGTAGTAGTAGTAGTAGTAGTAGTAGTAGTAGTAGTAGTAGTAGTAATAGTAGTAGTAGAAGTAGAAGTACTAGTAGTAGTAATAGAAGTTGTAATAGTAACAGCAGTTGCAGTAGAATACATTGTATTACAAAAGTAGAACCTAAACATGAAACTCTACCATCTGCCGTTTGGGCACAGCTCTCATGCCGAAGACGCTTATTTACATATATTCTACATTTTTGCTGTTTTTGAAATTCATTTATTCTAATGGGTAGATTTGTTGCAAATAAAAGAGTGTGGCAATACGCATTCAGATCACCACAAGTAACATCCGTTAGCATGGCATACTGTCATTCGAGTTTCCACGTAATATGTTGCTCATTTAATCTAAATACATCAGATTTGAAGGTGAAATTGAACTATAAATTGTAGACAAAAGTTAACATATCCTCATTTGTTTGAAGTTGAATGTACCTCGATAAACCGCCATATTGGTGTGATAATTAGTCACTGTATAGAGCCGCGGAATGGCCCTTGAACTTTCCCAAGAAATGTTAGAAAACAGATCTTAATTGAAATCATTGCCCGACTGCCCTTTCCTCCCATGGGAATAGAATATCGACTTAAATGGGTTTAATTTCAATGTTTTTCTTGAACAAGATAAAACGGGTTTTATAATGGATTCAATTAAATTAAATAGGCTATAAATAATATGTCATGGCTGTTAGAATTATTGATTTCAATTTGAAAGAAAATTATGTAATTTATTCCATAGTTTCATACCAGTTCTACAACTTGTTGGTGATATTCGTTAACCCTTTCCGTCATACGACAATTCTGCAGCAGACGACTTTGTACATATTTTGTCAAAAAATAGAAGTTCTCTTTAATTGAATGGATAACCTATGACTAAAAGTGGAATTGTGGCAAAAGGAGAAATTGCTCGTTTATTGCAGAGGCGTCAGAAAGCGTTTATATTAGGGAAAGGGTTAAGAATCAATTTTGAGTGATCACAACTATTTCAAAGAGCTGGCTGATTATACAATGAAATAATAGGCTGGTCGATATATTGGAAATTGGACCATTTAGTCTCGGAAACAGAAACATAAGAGCTGTTCCACGAGAAAACAAACATTGTGTAAAGAATCGATCCGGATCAGCCTAAACATGCCGCGCAGGCTTACCCGGACAGACACTTTTCGTCTCCTGTGGATTTTCTGTAGATTTTTTTTCTTTTTTTCAATGCAAACAACTAAGACACGCCATGTCATACAAAAAAGGGTTGCTTTAAAAGCAAACTTTATTTTTCTCTTCAAAGCAAACAAATTATACATAACATACCATGTAAACGTTTTTGTTTTTTTCAAAGCAAACAACTTGGACATATCATATCATGTAAATATGGACTTTTTTCCAAGCAAGCAACTTAAACATACATTATCATGTAGATGTGGATTTTTTTAAAGTTGCTGAACATTAGACGGAGATCAACATTTTGAAACTTCTGAAAATATTGCTTATAGTGACAACAAAGTAAGTAATAAATACTTCAAAACTATTTTGGCAGTAAATGTTGAAAAACAGTCAATTGAAAGTCATAAAAATGTACAAAATTTAGCTTACTGGGTATGTCTACCCAGAACAAATGAAGCATACACGATCAATATTTAGATGTTTATTGTACTTGAACGTGAAATGATTACTCTCATTTATCCCAGAATTATGATATGGTACTGATAACTCCAATCTTTTAACCTTTTGCCACATACAAAAAAATCTGCAGCAGACGACTTTGAAAACAAAGTGACAAAAACATGAAAAACCTCCACAAAAGATAGTTTAATTGTTAAATAAAGTTGAAAACATTGTGGCCAAAGGGGAAATTGCTACTCATGAGCAATTTCACCTTTGGCCACAATGTTTGCAAAAGTCAACTGCTGCTATTGCGTCAAAATGCGTCTGCAGGTGGGAAAGGGTTAACGCGCGGTGGAGACTTCCTAGTAAGCAATGCACACTGTATGTATAACATTGCACAATTCATAGTTTATAGTTAAATCTTTCATTGCCGAATTTCACAAAATTGACTCTTCCATGTTGCAAAATTGGACCACTCCATTCTTCATTTTCCATTTATCGTCCGATAGCAAATTTGGTAAAAGGAGAGATAGCGCTTTTCGATCTCGTAGCCTGAATCTGCATTGTTTTCAAACGACTTTAATTGCCTTTCATAGTCAAACTTCAAAGAGCTTCAGTATTCATCGAGCATTGTACCCGTTTACCTAGGTGTAACGTGTACACAGACAGCTATTGTAACGAGACACCGCTAAACAGATAAAGTCCATTGTGTTTAGTTTCGTTCAGTTCCATGTACAGTAAAACCATTTTATTACCGTCAACCGTCGGTCCATCATTCGTTCGAATTATTTATCTTTCATATTGGCTTTTTTATGCCTCGTTCGGGGAAGATGAGCCATGATTTGGAGTAATTCAAGGAACGCACAAATAGGTACTCAGACCAAGGACAGTAGGACTTGTTTTTCATGAATAAAACACATACGAATGTGGTTGACTAAAAATGGGCATTTATTAATGCCACAAAGTATTAAACATGATAGCAGACATCACCGAATAAAATATGGAGGTTTGATACATGACAAAGCTGTGCGAAATAATATAGTCTCGAGCCATTATGCACTTGCGCGTGCTTGAACTTGAATACCTGTGGGGAATAATAGGCTCGTAGAATGAGCGTTAAGCAGAAAAAGACTATAGAATAAACAGGGGTTTATCAAACATGCATTGAATCCAATCGACAATCTATCTTTGAAACTGTTAAACTCGGAAAACGCACAGAAATGAGCTATATATGTATATATGATCCAAATAAGTCTTCTGATTGGTCGAATTCGAGAATAAATCTGCTTCTGACCAATCAGATACTTGAGCACATATTCTGAGAACTAAGAAAACTTTCATAGTTTTGAAGCCTGTTTTCTATTTTTAAAAAGTGTATAACTTTGTCCAGTTCTCTGCATTGTGTTACTCTTAACTGTTGTTACGTGTAACCGTTAACCCTTTTCCACATTAAGACGCTTTCTGACGCCTCTTCAACAGATGTCTTTTGCAAACATTGAAACAAAAGGAGAAATTGCTCAAAACGATTATTTATTTTCAACTTTATTCAATAGTTTTAATTTCATTTATTGAGAGTTCCAATATTTGTTTTCCATTTTATTCAATAGTTTTAATTTCATTTATTGAGAGTTCCAATATTTTGTCAATATATTTTCAAATATGTCAGCTACAGGGTTGTTGTTTCAGGGATGGGTTATACTGTTATGAAAGTTAAACAATTGGACCGGGAAATCGTCTGGGGGATATTGGCATTCATTATAATGCGTGCCATCTGCACTTATCGTAGTGTGAGTGTCCGGAACGTACTCTAGATATACCACCAAGATCAGAGTACTAGATAAGGAGTAAACCGATCTTTTTCCACCAATATCTCTCTTTATAACTCAAATAAACCCAATGTCGTTGAACTAAAAGGCATCCTCTCAATGAGACGATTCTTTTGAGTACCCACAACATAGGGTTTAAGGGTCAGATAAGGATTTTAGAACAAGAAATACGCATCTTATCTAGAGCTGTGAGGAGTATTATACTGAGACAAGAGAAAAAGTACAGACACGTTCATGCCAAAGGTCAATCCATAAGAAAAAGAAGACATAACTCAATTTCGTGATTAATATAAATCTATTCTTATCCTTTTCCATATATAGACCCTGCTGACGCATATGCAGAAAACTACTTTTGAAAATATTTTGGCTAAAGGCGAAATTGCTGATGGTGGTTTTTAATTCTACTTAATGTTTTCAAATATACTCTATGATATCACTTCCACTTACAATATACGGACATTTACAGAGATATGAGCCGTCCCGCGAGAAAAGTAACATTTTGGCCTCTGCGTAATGTATCGACCCAGATCAGCCTGCGCAGTCCGCGCAGGCTAATCTGGGCCAACACATTCCGTCTCAGGTGGATAGACGCATAGAGTAATGATATCTGAAACAGAAAATCCACAGGAGGCGAACATTGTCTGTCCGGGTTCGCCTGCGCGGCATGTTTAGGCTGATCAGGGTCGATATTTTACGCAGAGACCATAATATTGGTTTTCTCGCGGGACGGCTCATATTGTAACGCTTGCAAAGTTGTCGGCTGCAGAGGATTTGTTTGATAGAAAGGGGGTCAAAAGACAAATCTTATGTTAGTCTATAGGGAATCTCGAGTCAAACTTGAAGTGAATTGTTTCGTCTATATCTGACTTGAATATGTTCACAATGCAACTTGTTTAATTTAAATCCGTACATTCACCCTTTCCCACTTGCAGACGCACGATGATGCAACTGCAGAAGACGATTTTATTTATTTTTTAGACGAATAGAGACATTTATCATAATAAGCGATTACCCCTGTTGTCACAATGTGTTCAACATTTCAATTATTATACATAAATTCATCGAAATGTTCGATAATTTTGCATTGATGTTTTAAAGTCGTCTGTGGCAGATATGTTGTATGTGAGAAAGTGTTTATATCACAAACTCGTTTAGAATTAAATGAATTGTTCTCTAGGTTTACCTGTTTTGAATTTATATTGGTAGTACTGTAGAGTGAATATGTGTCATGATTTAGTGAAGTGAATGTTTATATTTCAAAGGGCTTTCGTACTTTTCCTTTATATTTTACCCTGTTGAACTTTAAATTCATTTGGGTTCATTCACATTTAATGGGAGTGCCATTTTTAGACTAAATTCTAAAATGAATTGGGAAATACAAGTTGTGCGCAGGTTTATATGGTTGATCTTCCTTAATACGGACTCGAATATACATTTAGCGTTCTAGAACTAGATGCATGGTTTATGGACTTGTTTTCATGCATTGCATGCAGAGCTTTCAACTTTGTTTTAGTTATATCAAAGATAAGAGTTTCCTGTGTAAGTTTCAAGGACTACTGTTCCATTAACCTAACACCAGTGAATCAGTAATTATGCTTACCCCCAAACACATAAGCAACTTGTTTAATTTAAATCAGTACATTCACCCTTTCCCACTTGCAGACGCACAATGATGCAACTGCAGAAGACGATTTATTTATTTTTTAGACGAATGGAGACATTTATCATAATAAGCGATTACCCCTGTTGTCACAATGTGTTCAACATTTCAATTATTATACATAAATTCATCGAAATTTTCGATAATTTTGCATTGATGTTTTAAAGTCGTCTGTGGCAGATATGTTGTATGTGAGAAAGTGTTTATATCACAAACTCGTTTAGAATTAAATGAATTGTTCTCTAGGTTTACCTGTTTTGAATTTATATTGGTAGTACTGTAGAGTGAATATGTGTCATGATTTAGTGAAGTGAATGTTTATATTTCAAAGGGCTTTCGTACTTTTCCTTTATATTTTACCCTGTTGAACTTTAAATTCATTTGGGTTCATTCACATTTAATGGGAGTGCCATTTTTAGACTAAATTCTAAAATGAATTGGGAAATACAAGTTGTGCGCAGGTTTATATGGTTGATCTTCCTTAATACGGACTCGAATATACATTTAGCGTTCTAGAACTAGATGCATGGTTTACGGACTTGTTTGCATGCATTGCATGCAGAGCTTTCAACTTTGTTTTAGTTATATCAAAGAGTTTCCTGTGTAAGTTTCAAGGACTACTGTTCCATTAACCTAACACCAGTGAATCAGTAATTATGCTTACCCCCAAACACATAAGCGCAAAGGATGGAGAGCCATCGCTAACATTGTTAAAGTCTTTCGTATGACCCTATCGGGTATCGAACCCGCGACCTCCCGCACCCGAGGCGGAAGCTCTACCACTTTACCAATGACATCTAACTTGATTAGGCATTTGATACATAATAAGGGATATGAAACCCATTTCAAGTTTTACATATTATCGATAATGTTTTGTATTTCTGTTGTCTTGCATAATTTTTGGATCAAGTTCAGTTGTATTATCTTCCTCATACAGCATTCCTATACTAATGGTTTATTTTCCTAGATTCAAGGAATCAAAACCTTATCTTTTTCCCAACCTGTCATCCATTGACTACTAGTATACAACACATCGGCAGCAGGTGACTTTGAAAATATTTTGCTCAAATATGGAGAATTTCTATAAATGAAAATAAAATTGTTGAACACATTGTGTCAAAAGAAGAAATTGCTCATCATGCACCGTTTTCCATAATGTTTATAAAAGTCGGGTTCTGTAAATGTTTTTTTCACGGGGGAAAGGGTTCAACTTTTCCATCGGAGATGTCTTTACAAATCTACACCAAGCTGCCTTTAGATCATTTGAGAAACTGAGAACTGACATTAGCAATTTCCTTTGATCTAACAAAATATTTTATTTTCGATATGTATCTATAAACTATGATTTATACAGTGTTTCGGTTTGCTTTTTCCGACGCATTTAATTTTTCGGAATATATAGATGAGAGATGAAGTTTTTACAATCCCTCATTTGATATTGTTTGATAAAGATATATTTGTTCTAATAGTACTTCAATATAATGTGGTAGTGATAATTTAAGGCGTTCGTTCTTCAAAGTACGAAGGTGTGTGATGTTATTTTCTAATGAAACCCTGTGTTTTTTTCTGGCATTCAGTAACGCAATATTGGTTTTCGCCAGTATTTCAAAGTAAGAAATTACATTATTGAACTTTGTAGTATGAGGTACTGATATCAACATTAATACGGTTTATAATTATTGTAATATTAACAGCTATTTTACAAGCAAAATAAATTAGGTTTGATTAGAAGGCAGTAGGATTCTCAGAAAGAAATAACAAGAGCAACGGGAGTGAAATTAAATCTAATTACCTAATTGCTAGGGTCGTTCTTCACCCGCAATTACCAGAATTCTACTGTACAATTTAGAAGCGTCTCGCTATTCGAGGTCGTATTGCATCTGCGTACAGTGGACCGTCACGTGACTCAAGTCATGACTTAAATGAGACTGTTAACTCTCAGTCCATGTATGATAGAGATCTAATACGTCTTCTGACAAAACACTAGAAGTCAGAGGTCCAGATAAGGAGGGGTTTACAGCTCTTTTTCCCACAATATCTCTCTTATTATCCAACCAAACCCTATGTTGTGGGTACTCAAAAGAATCGTCTCATTGAGACGATTCTTTTGAGTACCCACAACATAGGGTTAGCGGATAAAATAAGGATTTTAGAACAAGAAAAACGCTCCTTATCCAGTGCGCAGGAAGTATAACCTCACTATGTGTAGACTAATGTAACGTTAGTTGATGCCACGCCAGAGAGAAACTAAATAAATAATTATATTACTGATTTAAAGTAATGTTTTAATTTCCCATCTGCGACACTTGATATATCTCTAAGGCTATATTCTATAATAGAACTATACATCTTTTATGAATTCAAGACCACGTCCTGTGAAATCTTATTTTTGAGACATAATCATTCCTAACGATGACTGATGGGATTTTCTAAAGTTTTCGACATTAGTGAATATATCTTCAAAAATAAACTTGTTCTAGTTGAGTTCAACTTTTGACGCATCAACTAGAACATTTCCTATTAAAGCGTCATCTTACACCGCAAGAATTGTATCTCTTCTCTTTAATGAAATGTTTGTTTAGCCCCTGAAAACGTTTTATGACAGCGTAACGGAGTTTTCTCAGAATTAAAAATTATGTGAAGACTAAAAGGAAGTATACTCACGGGACCTTTCTCACCAGGACGGCGTGGAATTATTGTGGGGAATTGCTCAGTGGATCCAATTTAGAAAATCCCAACACTACTTTATAGAACTGAGACGAAGACAATATCATTAAAACGAATGGATGCTCTCTGGAACACAGTAGTGCAAACGTCTTCTCTTCCAATAGCTTCACATAATATAGTTCATTGAATTCCTGCTGATGGTAGCAGAACAATAGTAATGACACGAACAATTACGATGTGTTTTACCCTTTCCCACCTGCAGACGCATTTTGACGCAATAGCAGCAGACGTCTTTTGAAAACATTGTTGCCAAAGGTTAAATTGCTCATGATGAGCAATTTCTCCTTTGGCCACAATGTTTTCAACTTTATTTAACAATAAAGCTATCTTTCATGGAGATTTTTCAGGTTTGTGTCAGTATGTTTTCAAAGTCGTCTGCTGCAGATTTGTTGTATGTGGGAAAGGGTTAAAGAAGCATATAGTATCAGGGTATAACCTACCCAAATAAACTTAACTTGAACAAACTGGTCATATTAACATTTCAAACTATTACTATTATTATTGTCTCATAAGGTTATTTGTTCATTGAATTCCATCCAATGGCTATTGAGTAATAGACCAGACAGGAACATTTGACACACAGACACATATACGCACACACACAGACGTCAACACGCACTTACACAAACGCCAGTACATTTTACGCATACAGACGCCAACACGCATACATACAGACGCCAACACGCATACATACAGACGCCAACACGCTTACATACAGACGCCAACACGCATACATACAGACGCCAACACGCATACATACAGACGCCAACACGCTTACATACAGACGCCAACACGCACACATACAGACGCCAACACGCATACATACAGACGCCAACACGCTTACATACAGACGCCAACACGCTTACATACAGACGCCAACACGCTTACATACAGACGCCAACACGCTTACATACAGACGCCAACACGCTTACATACAGACGCCAACACGCTTACATACAGACGCCAACACGCTTACATACAGACGCCAACACGCTTACATACAGACGCCAACACGCACACATATAGACACAAATATAAACACACACATAAGCCGATACTCACACATACAGAGGCCAAAAGAAACGCATACAGACGCTAACACAAACACATGCAGACGCAAACACAAACACATGCAGACGCAAACACAAACACATACAGACGCAAACACAAACACATACAGAAGCTTACAATAGCACACATACACCATCACGCACGCACACATACACCATCACGCACGCACACATACACCATCACGCACGCACACAGACGCCAACACGCACGCACACAGACGCCAACACGCACGCACACAGACGCCAACACGGACACATACAGACGCCAACACAAACACATACAGAAGCCTACAATAGCATACATACACCATCACGCACGCACACATACACCATCACGCACGCACACATACACTATCACGCACGCACACAGACGCCAACACGGACACATACAGACGCCGATACGCACACATTATATTCCCGGAGAATACAATAAAGCTATTTGAGTTATTTAATATCAATTCAACAAGGAGATCATGTATAGTGGTAAGTTACTGGATTCAATGCAACTAACCTAACTTAGCGTTAAGTAATGCTTAAATACTTTTAAAAAAGCTTATTTCTTCATTTTTTTCCCCTACTATTTTGCGAAACATGAATGGAGGAATGCATTTAAGTGAAATACTAAGTTCATATAAATTGTTATCTTGCTGAATAACAATACTTGTTAAAAAACGAAACAATTTAAGCATTTTTTTTTCGGGAAACAAAAATGATGAAATATGTGTTTCGTATTTAATTAAGTATGAGTTACGCTAAGATAGGTTGGTGGAATTGGAACCAGATAATGTCACATAAAAAAGACTATATAAAATTGACCAGACTCATTGTGGGAAAATAATAGCAGCGGTGCTCATGTCGGGCATATTAATCCTTTCCCTCATACGTTTAATCTGCAGCAGACGACTTTGAACATATTTTGTCAAAAAATAGAACATCTCTATAATTGAATGGATAACCTATGACTAAAAGTGGAACACATTGTGTCAAAAGGAGAAATTGCTCGTTTTGAGCAATTTCTTCTTGTGTCACTATGTTTTCAAAACGCCGTCTGCAGCAGAGGCGTCAGAAAGTGTCTATATGAGGAAAAGGGTTAAAAGTTGTAAATGACAATGATAGAGTCCTATAGAGTGAGGTATTGTTCCACCAACCGCCATATTGAAAAAGAAGATTTCGAATGAGATTGTCCATTGAAAAAGAAACAAGTCGACTTTTTGTTTAGATGTGTAGACCCAGATCAGAATGTGCAGCTGCACAGTCTGATCAAAATATTCACATTTTACTTACATAAGATAGTTAGAAGATTATATCGACATGTGTATAGTCTGATAAGACTGAACAGATGGGCAGGCTGATATGAACATAAACTTCTCAACAATACCCTCCTTTACCTATTCTTATGGACAGCGTCATTGGTTGTTCTGTTTTTTTACGCCGGTTTCAACCATGTTTCAGTCATATCACGGCACAACTGTTCCATTTAACCTAACACCAGCCATTAAGTCGTTATGCTAACCCCGCAACCCTGAGCGCCAAGGACGGTAGCCATTACTACCATTTTGTAGAGTATTTGGTATGACCCGACCGGGGAATCGAACCGCGTCCTCCCGGGGCGGACGTTCTACAACTACAACACGGAAGCGGTATATGGTCAGGCTCAAACAGAGTTGTAAGTTTATACGTCGTTCAGAATCATTTCCGGGATTGCTTACCTTTTCCTTATTCAGACGCATTTCGACGCATCTACTGCAGACGACTTTTGAAAACATCGTGGTTTCAGGAGAAACTGCTCTTAAATAATTTCTCATTTTACCACATATGTTTTAAATTATAAACACCAATTATCCTTTCTTTAACCCTTTCCCACCTGCTGACGCATTTTGACGACTTTTGGAAACATTGTGGTCAAATGTGAAATTACTCATGATTAGCAATTTCTCCTTTGGCCACAATGTGCTATCTTTTATGGAGATTTTTCAGGTTTTTGTAACTCTGTTTTCAAAGTTTTTTGTATGTGGGAAAGGGTTAATAGACATTTTCCATTTGGGTCTAGATGATTTGAAAGTCGCCTGCTTCGGATGTGTTGTTTGTGGGTAAAGGGTTAATTACACAAGATACGTTAAATTGCAAATAAACCCATATTAAAGACATAAACTATCCCAGAATTACCCATCTGAAATCCTAAGCAAACTAGGTAAGTCGATAGCGTGCTAAAAACGAATAATTAACTTCCATCCTAGGAAATAAAATTCACTTCCAACCCATTGAATTATTCTATAAAATCTAATCACATTTCCGACGAGCCTTTTCTCGGATTTTCGACGAGATCTGAGCGACGGGTTTTATTATCAAATTCCATATGCAGCCATTTCGTTTAGTTTAAATGCGACGAGATTAAAAAAAATATATATTAATCCATCTGCATTTCTTTGTCACACACAATGAACCCTATACATACATATACAAGTTATTCTATGTATATAATTTAAGGAAAACGACGTTGCAGTAGCGGTATCTGGGTATGTATTGTACTACTCTGAGCATGGGAAAATTGACATATCACTCGGTTTAGCAAAATATAAATTTTCCCCATCTCCACGTAGAACAATACAAACCGATGTATCGCTACTGATTATATTGCCTATATATTGTTTATTAACACAACCCCCATTTTAATATCAGATGACAGTAAAAAAGATGTTAAATGTTGTTGTTGCTGTTGTTGTTGTTTTATATTCGAAAACATTCTATATACACTACGATGTACATGTCGCTGAAGAGAACTTCCTTTTGTAAGCTTCATCGTACTAATTATTGCACTCAAAACTTCATAATTATTATTAATTGTAAAACCACTATCACAAATACTGAAACAGATCTCAAGAGTCAAACATAAATTAATTATTTTTGACGAAAATCATTTAAATCAATATAGATTATTCAACGTTTTTTAAAAAAGAACTCATTAACCCTCCCCCTCATACAGACGCTTTCTGACGCCTCTGCAGCAGACAGCTTTTTGAAAACATAGTGACAAAAGAAGAAATTGCTCAAAACGAGCAATTTCTCCTTTTGCCACGATGTTTTCCACTTTTAGTCATAGGTTATCCATGCAATTATAGAGATTTACCATTTTTTGACAAAATATGTTCAAAGTCGTCTGCTGCAGAATTGTCGTATGAGGGAAAGGGTTAATAAAAAGACAGTTGGTGTTTTAGTTTCCAGCACACAGGTACTTCTGGATTCAGTCAGGTAATTACAGTGTTACAATTCCGCATGCTATTGAAAATTCGGAAACGATCTGTAGTCTATCAAAGTGGTGGTTTAATTCATGGTTGATGTGTCGTTTTTTTTTACTTTTGTGATTTTAATGTCGTAATTATCTAATCATAAGAAGTCGATTAAGATTTATTACACCGTGTAACATTTTATGGCCTGTCACAAGAGGAAATAACGCTATCAAAAAGATAATTATTGTCGTATCGTATAAAATACTGGGGAAACTTATCGTGCTTTATCATTGCTTCTGGGATTCTAAACATTTTTAAATTGACAAGATCAAGATGGCTGTCATGGGGTCTTAGTTTAATAAAGGAAAAAATAGTTCAAAATGTTCTTATATATTTTATTCAATGCCTTTCCAACGAACAACAAATCTGCATCAGTCGATTTTTAAAACATTTATTAACCCTTTCCCTCATATAGACGCTTTCTGACGCCTCTGCAGCAGACGGCTTTTTGAAAACATAGTGACAAAATAAGAAATTGCTCAAAACGAGCAATTTCTCCTTTTGCCACCATGTTTTCCACTTAAAGTCATAGGTTATCGATTCAATTATAGAGATTTTCTATGTTTTGACAAAATATGTTCAAAGTCGTCTGCTGCAGAATTGTCGTATGAGGGAAAGAATTAAAGAATGTGGAAAACTCTCCATAACCGAAAGGCCCATAATTGAATAAAATTGAAAATATTGTTAGACATTGAGCAATTTCTCCTTTTGATCCGATGATTTCAAAAGTCGTCTGCTGTAGAGGCGTCTACATATGGGAAATTGTTTTTAAAAGAAACAAAGCACGAGGGGTGTTCCAAAAATAAAGAGGCTTAATTATAATTTCGACATAAATCGAAAATTAAAGAAAAAAGGTCCTATTAACAATAATGACGTCTCTTTAATGCATGTACATGAGCAATTTAAGCCCTCCCGCGAGAAAATCCAACATTATGGCCTCCAAGTAATGCATTGACCAAAATTAGCCTGCGCAGTCCGCTCAGACTGATCCGGTCCGACATATTCCGTCTCAGGGGGGAAAGAGGTATAGAGTATTGATTCCTGAAACAGAAAATCCACAGGAGGCGAAAAGTGTCTATCCGGGTAAGGCTGCGCGGCATGCTAAGATTGATCCGGGCCGATACTTTACGCATAGTCCACAATGTTGTTGTTGTATCGAGGGACGGCTTATATCTAAATGATTGGTTGACAAGTCAACACTCAGAGTGATAACGAATATTTAAATTATCATTCGTGATTAAAACTCTTAATAAATTAGCAGTTATATCTTCACACTTAACTAGTTCCTCGCACAAAAAGGCGATGAAACATCATTAGAAAATTGCGATCTCGTTTGTTTTTGTTTTTTTGTCTTTGTTGACGATACTCGTTTTTCTTGTTTTCTTTTCCAATTTACCTTTGTTTGGAATGGTAAATAAAAACTGCGATTATAGTGAGAGAGTAATTAGACAGAGTCATTCCAATTCTCGCATTTACCTCCACGAGACAACAAGGACTGACTGAATTATTCGCGACCATAATTATTTAAAGTCGAGTGTAGCACACTTCAGCGACTTACAACATAAATAAGTGTACACATTTGAAGGAGAAAGAAGTGCGACGACAAAGAAACCACCAACACATCTCGCGGTTTTTGTCTTGGTTATTCTTTGATAATAAGACGAACGAAATGTGAAAGGCCCTTAAACAAGATTGCTTCAAAATGCGTAAAATATTGCGTGTAACAAATTAAAATAATTCAATCTGTGCGTGAAGCTGCCTAATTTCTGATAAATAATTTTGAAATAAATATTTATATACAAATGAATAACGAAACTGACAATGTATAAATAAATTAAGCATACATCCTAATTTGAATCTTCTAGTCTCGTGACAGGAGGTAAGATATGAGTGCGAATAAATGGAAATAATAAATTTACTTCTCAGACGTGTAATTTATACAAGTTATATTTATGGCATTTTCGACGTGTTAGAATGCTCTCTAAAGGTAGTGTTACGTGCTTACTCTGGATTCTCAAGTATGAACTTCGTAACAGGCATAACAATCTGACCATCGGCCTCGCCAGCTGCAGTGATTTATCATTGCCTTTTTTGTCCACCATGCTCATCTATCGATTATCGGGACTTTGAACCATTTCCCGCATACAGTAAATCAGCAGTAGACAACTTTGAAAACATCTAAGCAGCAGACAAAATTGAAAAAAAAAACGTCGTCTACTGCAGAGGTGTCAGAAAGCGTCTGTATGAGGGAAATGGTTAATTAACCTGCGTTCGCTAATCTCACTTGACTGTTATGGACTGAACATAGTTGTGTTTATCATATTGACAGCAACAAGCGCAACTCACTAACCGAGCGGCACTCAGCGAAAACCAAACGTTAGGAATATGCGACCAATGTACAGTGGAATCTGTGTATAAAGACCACCAATGGGAAGGCAACAATATGGTCTCTGTTCACAGGTGGTCTTTTATGGCAGGGTCATTTATGCAGAAAAATCGGTAATAGGGAAACTA
The DNA here is from genome assembly GCA_031761405.1 of Serripes groenlandicus. Classification (NCBI taxonomy): domain Eukaryota; kingdom Metazoa; phylum Mollusca; class Bivalvia; order Cardiida; family Cardiidae; genus Serripes; species Serripes groenlandicus. The sequence goes on along the minus strand of JASEVX010000004.1, from coordinate 83,552,802 downwards.
AAAGTGTGATTGCTAAAGACAGGGAATTACTATTCCAATGTGGTCTTTAGCAGAGGTTTGACTGTATATGCGGAACATTCGCGCAGTCCTATCTGAATCTACACTGTTCTCAAATTAGCCATAGAAAGTTCCAAGAATCCATTTGGATCCATATATAGCATGAACGCGCACGTCTGTTGTTTTACACTCGTGTACTACTTACGTTAAGGTGGGTATTTCCTGGAGCACGGATCAAATTGACTTACGCCAAGAGATACATCGCTTTAGCCCATTCAGTACTTCCAATTATTCGGGTATCACATATCTGGATCGCTTTTAAACTTTGAAGGTGACTTAAATGACTAGTAAACTGTTGTCACTTTTGTTTTCAGGTTTAAGGAAAGTGAGAAGCCAAATATAGACAATTTGAGTATTGTTAACTTAATTTCATCATGATATGCGATTTTCCTTGTGTATAGACAATAATAATTTGCATCTATTTTTACTAGGTTAAAAATGTTTAACCCTTTCCCTCATACAGCAATTCTGCAGCAGACGACTTTGAACATATTTTATCAAAAAATAGAAAATCTCTATAATTGAATGGATAACATATGACTTAAAGTGGAAAACATTGTGGCAAAAGGGGAAATTGCTCGTTTTGAGCAATTTCTTCTTTTGTCACTATGATTTCAAAAAGCCGTCTGCTGCAGAGGCGTCAGAAAGCGTCTATATGAGGGAAAGGGTTAAGCTGGTAGTTTTGACACCGGGGACCGAGCTATCTTTGTAAATAATGTGCACTTACTTGAAATATTGGTCTTAAATTGTATTGGCATTGAAATAGTTTTTACTACCCAGCTTTGTTTTTACGCAATACAGGCCGTAATAAAATGTGTAGTCGGGCCAATTTATAAAAATATCCATTGAGCGACGGCCTCTCGTACAGAAGGTCCCCGGTTCGATTCCCGTGGTGAGCGGGTTCTGCCTGTGGGGATTTTTCAACTAATACGGCGCGAGTACCTGTTAAATCTCCGGAAAGCAGACATCGAGCTAGAGTAATATAAGCCGAAAGCTTGTTTCGCAATCGATGTTAAAAAATAAAACTAAACATCAATTCAGCGCATGAATGCTCTTTTTTCATGCTAGCCGAATAGTTCATTCTTCATGACGAGGCTAAGTCAAATCAACGCATGATTAAAATCAATGCTGTATAACCGAAGTGGGTACTGATATTCAGAAGTAACTTTAACGTGATATTGACTAACAGGAAAATAATGTACAGGACATGTATATGTGAGCCGTTACACGAGAAAACCGACATTATGGACACTGCGTAATGTATCGGCCCAGATCAGCCTGCGCAGTTCGCACTAGCTAATCTGGGCCGACAAATTCCATCTCAGGGGGATAAAGATGTCGCGTAATTATTCCTGAAACAGAAAATCCACAGGAGTCGAACAATGTCTGTCTGGGTTAGCCTGTCGGGCATGCTTAGGCTGATATGGGTTGATACAATACGCAGGGTCGATAATATTGGTTTTCTCGTAAAACGGCTCATGTCTTGAGCAAATTAAAGAAAGTTTTACTGTTAAATTATCCATTTATCAGCTTTTTAATGTCAGTAAAAATATGAAGCGTAAACTTAGCATTGCCACCGGATACCGGCGACAATGCAGCCAACCTGCATCATGTGCTTTTGAAAGCGTTGTTTAAAGATGATGAACTCCAGATGGAGATCAAAATTCTAAAAGGTTGGAACTTCTTCAAATATTGCTTATAGTAAATGTACACAATTTGGCTTACTGTGTACCCAGTAAAAATGAAGCATAAACGATCAATATCTAGATGTTTATTGTACTCGAAAGTCAAAGTATTAATCTTATTGTATCCAAGGATTATTATTCTAATATTTTAAGATAACCCTTGAACAGTTTTAAAACTTTAAACATACCGAGGGCTTGGCGTGAAACGGTTGTAACTTAAATTGGTATTTTTTGTACCAAAGTAAATCACCCCGCCATAAATTCTTTATAAGCGTTTAATTCTTTTTCTAGGACAATGGGAATTTAGGTACCATTGCTCTTTCTGAGCAATGGCACCTAAATTTCCATTGTTTACAAAGGGGTCAAAATTGCCCCTAAATCAGAGTTTTCAAAATAGGTTTTTAGTTACAACTGTTTCACACCAAGCCCTCAATACTATCTATAATCTGGAGTTCAGCACCTTTACAGATGAGACACTTTAGAACGAACCGATAAGTTTTCTTTTCTCTGACATTTTCTGCTCTGCTTGATGTGTATACTTCCGGTTCCCCACAAGTTACAATATAGTCTGCAAATATTTAAAAAGTTGACTACTTTTAAAACTAGTTTATGAAATAATGTCGTAAGTTTCAAGAGCTATGACAGAGAAGAACAATTGAATGTGAAAAGTTATACTGCATGATGAGTATTAAATATGAAATTGAACGGTGCGCCTAAAACCCCACCTTAGCGTAATTATTACACTTTTAAACAAAACACCTGTCTGGTCATACATGCTTTCGAAACCAAAGAGACATTGCTTTTTCAGGAACCATACAATGACTTATTGGCGGAGAGTGAAAAGCCAGCTGGAGAAAACATAGGCCAATTTAGATCTAGACGCAAAAGCCTTAATTTTAGCTTTTCCAGAGCAACGGTAAAATGATTTTTTTTTTTTTTTATCTAGCTGGATACACTGAATATTCCGCCAGCAGATATGATTGCTTGATTGGAGTTAACCCTTTCCCTCATATAACCGCTTTCGGACGCCTCTGCAGCAGACGGCTTTTTGAAAACATAGTGACAAAAGAAGAAATTGCACAAAACGTGCAATTTCTCCTTTTGCCACAATGTTTTCCACTTTTAGTCATAGGTTATCCATTCAATTATGGAGATTTTCTATGTTTTGACAAAATACGTTCAAAGTCGTCTGCTGCAGAATTGTCGTATGAGGGAAAGGGTTAAAGGAGCCTTCCCACGAAAAACCCAACATTATGGCCTCTGCGTAATGTATCGACCTTGTTCAGCCTGTTTTGCGCAGGCTAATCCGGGCCGACACATTCCGTCTTTGGGAGATAAAGGTATAGAGTAATGATTCCTGAAACAAAAAATCCACAGGAGGCGAAACGTGTCTGTCCGAGTAAGCCTGCGCGGCATGCTTAGGCTGATCCGGTTCGATACATTACGCAGAGTCCATAATGTTGGTGTTCTCGCGGGATGGCTCACTAATGCCGTTGACAACAATATTTAGCTATATCACGAATAACATACCCGTGTCCTTCCTGGCTTCCTCACACCAATAATGTCACGTATTGTATTGTCTATCCTTATCAAGCCGTTGGTCAATATCACGAGGAGATTCAAATAATGAATTATATATATAACGCCAAGTCCAATATGATGTCATTGTATCACCAAGGTAACAGATTGACCACGTCGAGAGAAAACGAGCCTTCCGGAATTTTCAACGAGATTATATGAGCCGTTCCACGAGTAAACCAACATTATGGACTCTGCGTAATGTATCGACCAGATCAGCCTGCGCAGTCCGCGCAGGCTAACCCGGGCCGACACATTCCGTCTCAGGGGGATACAGGTATAACGCAATCATTCTTGAAACAGAAAATCCACAGAGGCGAAAAGTGTCTGTCTGGGTTAGCCTGCGCGGCATGTTAAGGCTGATCCTGGTCGATTTCTCGTTGGGACGGCTCTTATCTTGATTAGCCCGCTCCTCAACAAAGTCTGAATCTCAGTATGTCGCACAGCCTTAACGGTCGGTTGTTATGTGACTTGGTCAATTATTTTATTTATGGAATTCCCTGCTAAAATACCAAAAACGGATACAAATAACAGACCTCGTTCTTGTTACTAAGAAACGGAATACCCGTTTGAGCTACACAACCTTGGCGGAAATATAATCCGTGGCTTGACAAATTAACAATAAGTATTTTCTCTTTTATATAAGCAAAAAGGATGGTTCTTGTTTTATGAATCGATACCGTTGCTTATATTATCTTATATTTATTGCATACTATTTGGAACGACTTTAAATGATGTTTTATGAAACGTTCAACAGACATTCAGTCACATCACGGTCTTTATTTGGTAAATCATCAGTACTGCTGTTACGTTTAACACGATACAAGTACACCAGTCGTAATGCTATCTCCGCAAATATGGGCACTGGAGAACAATGACTACTACAGGTTTTCACAATGACCCCGTCCTGGGATCAAGTCATGGACTCCCGCTCTCGAGCCAGACCTTATAGAGTCGGGCGTTAAATTACGATTTGATGGGACAACTTCAACTCTGGCACATGTAGCATCCTTCTAGTGCGGTGACGATTGCGATACGAGATCACATTACTATATAAGCCCCGATGGCATGAAATTACCGATATCCAGCAATATTCGGTGTATTAGTCTAAAAGGAACAATGCTTGATTAATTTATTGGGGTTTTATAGCCGTTTTCAACATCATTTTTTTTTCTTTGTCAGTCATATCCCGCGGCCAGATCACCTAACCATGTGTTTCCTGGCTTTCTCATACCAGTACTCCACACAACATACTTTCTCATACCAGTACTCCACACAACATACTTTCTCATACCAGTACTCCACACAACATACTTTCTCATACCAGTACTCCACACAACATACTTTCTCATACCAGTACTCCACACAACATACTTTCTCATACCAGTACTCCACACAACATACTTTCTCATACCAGTACTCCACACAACATACTTTCTCATACCAGTACTCCACACAACATACTTTCTCACACCAGTACTCCACACAACATACTTTCTCACACCAGTACTCCACACAACATACTTTCTCATACCAGTACTCCACACAACATACTTTCTCACACCAGTACTCCACACAACATACTTTCTCACACCAGTACTCCACACAACATACTTTCTCATACCAGTACTCCACACAACATACTTTCTCATACCAGTACTCCACACAACATACTTTCTCATACCAGTACTCCACACAACATACTTTCTCATACCAGTACTCCACACAACATACTTTCTCATACCAGTACTCCACACAACATACTTTCTCATACCAGTACTCCACACAACATACTTTCTCATACCAGTACTCCACACAACATACTTTCTCATACCAGTACTCCACACAACATACTTTCTCATACCAGTACTCCACACAACATACTTTCTCATACCAGTACTCCACACAACATACTTTCTCATACCAGTACTCCACACAACATACTTTCTCATACCAGTACTCCACACAACATACTTTCTCATACCAGTACTCCACACAACATACTTTCTCATACCAGTACTCCACACAACATACTTTCTCATACCAGTACTCCACACAACATACTTTCTCATACCAGTACTCCACACAACATACTTTCTCATACCAGTACTCCACACAACATACTTTCTCATACCAGTACTCCACACAACATACTTTCTCATACCAGTACTCCACACAACATACTTTCTCATACCAGTACTCCACACAACATACTTTCTCATACCAGTACTCCACACAACATACTTTCTCACACCAGTACTCCACACAACATACTTTCTCACACCAGTACTCCACACAACATACTTTCTCACACCAGTACTCCACACAACATACTTTCTCACACCAGTACTCCACACAACATACTTTCTCACACCAGTACTCCACACAACATACTTTCTCATACCAGTACTCCACACAACATACTTTCTCATACCAGTACTCCACACAACATACTTTCTCATACCAGTACTCCACACAACATACTTTCCAAGCAACTGGCTGCCTTTCCACATTGTTAGGCCATTGTTGGAAGACGAATGGCGCTTGTCATAGAATCAATCAATACATTAAAACAAAACAAAAGATTACTTGTGTTTACAAGAGTCACGTGCTTTATTAAACAAAATCAGCGTGCATTTCCAACCAATAGTGCTTCGATGCTATTCTAATTCAGCACTTTTCTGCCACTTCGTACGGTACTACTCTCAGTGTGTGTATACCACGTGACTTTTGACGTTATATTTGCATGGTCAGACAGCAATAATTGTTCTTGTTAAGAATGTAAAAACGATGGTAACTTTTTTATTTCTTCACCCCTTTTAATGAGACATGGTGCAAATCTACGCCGCTTACAATGTCCTATCTCCGGTCTTTTACAGGAGTTTGATTTGTGGTCTAGTTTTTTCAAACACTTCGACGAACCTGTTCTCAAAATCCAGTTTTGATAATGCTCCGGCTGTCTGCGATATTAATACATTTTGAGAAAAGGTTGATCGAAGTGTTTGAAGAAACTAAACCACTAATCAAACTCCGTTGAAAACCGGAGATAGGGCTCTGTAAGCGGCGTAGACTGCGCCATGTTTCATTAAAAATGATGAAGAAATAAAAAAGTTTCCTTTGTTTTTACTTTTAAACCGAAGTAAAATATTTCTGTCCGCCGTAGCATTTGTGACGTCAAAGTCACGTGGTATACACACACTGACTCTTTCCGCATTTAAGTCACAGAAGATTTAAAAACATATGATTAACATTGCACATTTGGATGCGTTATTATGGATGGCCGGGAGCCCTTTATCTACACTTGCCTTTCTTTGATTCATATATGGCATTGTAACTGTTTCCTTAGATTTTGGTATTTACCGATATTGTTATGTCTAGGTTGACTTTATACGTTGGTCAAATACTGATAAACGAAACAGTTTTATTTTATCCTTTTTATTTCTTTTATTGAATAACCTTTTCAATGTCATATTGGTATTGTTTATTTATTTCAATTTTTATAATTATCATTTATAATAATTCATTATATATATAAATATATATAAAATGTAACTCAATACTCAAGTTTTTCTTCAATTTGTCTATTGCAGGTGTGTGAAAAGGGTTAACTATTAACTCTTTCAGCGCCAAAGGCAATATTGAGCTTTTTGCAAACAATACAGATTCAGGTGAGTCAGCTCGTAACGAGCTGTCTCACCTAAAATCTGCATTGCTTGTCTGTGAGTTATAACAATATTCCAAAAACCCTATTACATGAAAATAGAGTCGTCCGAGTTTGAACATGGAAGAGTCTACTTTAAACAATTCGGCGCCGAAAGAGTTAATAGGGCGCCCATACTAGTTGTAGTATACGTATAGAGTTTTATGAGAAGATACATCTACATGTAAACAGATGTTACATGTGTACGGACGGAGAATGCTCTGCCGTGCGCCATTTTCCCCTATGGTGGTTAACATATCCTTATAACTTTAATCAAATCTAACCAGCACCAGAAGCCAGATAAGGTGGGGTGTTCAGCACTTTTTCCCACAATTTCTCTCTTATTATTAAAGCAAAGCCTGTGTTAAGGGTACTTAAAAGAATCGTCTTACTGAGACAATTCTTTTGAGTTCCCACAACATAGGGTTCGAGGGTCAAATAAGCATTTTAGAACATGCGAAACACCCTTATTAAGAGCTCTGATTCCCATCCATATCTTTAATTAAGGCTTCGGACGGACGTACCACACCAAATCCATAGCTCATCCATCTTTGATGGCTGACATATATAGTTTTTAGACTTATTTATTTTACTTCGACTGCGAAACAAGCTTTAAGCTTATATTAATCACGCTCGATGTCTGCTTCCTGGAGACATAACCAGTACTCGCGCCGTTTGTATGGATAATTCCCAAGGGCAGAACCCGTTCATCACGGGGAAGGTCTTTGTGGGTAGGTAGGCAGTCATCAGGGAATTGTGTTGCGTTGAGAAGTGGGCCGGGAAAGCCAGTCTAATGGTCACCGTGCTCTAAAGAAAGCCAGTCAAATGGTCACTGTGCTCTAAAGAAAGCCAGTCAAATGGTCACCGTGCTCTAAAGAAAGCCAGTCGAATGGTCACCGTACTCTAAAGAAAGCCAGTCAAATGGTCACCGTGCTCTAAAGAAAGCCAGTCAAATGGTCACCGTGCTCTAAAGAAAGCCAGTCAAATGGTAACCGTGCTCTAAAGAAAGCCAGTCAAATGGTCACCGTGCTCTAAAGAAAGCCAGTCAAATGGTCACCGTGCTCTAAAGAAAGCCAGTCAAATGGTAACCGTGCTCTAAAGAAAGCCAGTCAAATGGTCACCGTGCTCTAAAGAAAGCCAGTCAAATGGTCACCGTGCTCTAAAGAAAGCCAGTCGAATGGTCACCGTGCTCTAAAGAAAGCCGTACACTTTCAATCAATCTAACCATGCACATTTAACATTACTACTCGAATGGTAAAACGTGCTGTGATAAGACATCGAAGATATCAGGGTTGTGATCGATAAAGGTTTAATGAAGCTACATGGCATGCCATTAACCTTTTCCCACATACAACAACTCTGCAGCAGACAACTTAAATAACATCTAAACACAACTATGGAAAAATCTCCGTAAACGAATAATAAACTATTGTAAACAGTTAAAAACATTGTGGCAAAGGGAGAAATTGCTCATCGTGAGCAATTTCTCCTTTTGTCACAATGTTTTCAAAAGACTTCTTATTACATAAACGTCGGGTAAAAATCTGTAATATTATGGGGAAAGGGTTGAGGACTCCCAACATGTCATTTAAAATGCATCTTACGTGACTAATGTAACAGCGTATCAACGACATCTCGACGATATGCCTGACAGTGGGTCGCGATCCGACGCCAATATCGACCTGTAAAACCTGCACATGAGTTGGCTAACAGGCTTATCAGACTTCAAGCTCGTTTATCTAATAGATCCTGTATTCAAAAGACGGACAGGTAATCTAATAAGACATTGATTTAGTAGCAGTTTATTTCTCGTTGTTGTTAATTAACGCTTTATCGCATACAACACGTCTGTAGCGGACGACTTACTTTAACAAAGATTTTTTGGGGGGCAAGTATAGGGACAATTTCTTTAACCCTTTCCCTCATACGACAATTCTGCAGCAGACGACTTTGAACATATTTTGTCAAAATATAGAATATCTATAATTGAATGGATAACCTATGGCTAAAAGTGGAAAACATTGTGGCAAAAGGAGAAATTGCTCGTTCTGAGCAATTTCTTCTTTTGTCAATATGTTTTCAAAACGCTGAGGGAAAGAGTTAAATAAGACTCTAATTGCTGATAAGGGATGGAAACATCATGATAAAATACGAAATTGATCATTACGATTTTTGTTTTTGCCACAAAGTTTTTCCACAGCCGTCTGTTGCATTTGAAGACGTATGTATATAGTAAAGGGTTAACGCTTTCCACCTCTGATTTGAGCGTAAATGCGTATGCTTCGTTTGCACCATGATGTAAGCGCTATAATTAAAGCACATTTCCTGAAATTAGCAAATCAATTTTCATCGATCATATATAATCTACGGTCAAAAATGATCGTTGCAGAATTAAGGGCCCAGACCTAGAAAACTCGGAACACATTATGTAATCCCAGAAATGGACGATATGAGCCATTCCACGATACAACCAACATTATGGACTCTGCGTAATGTATCGACCCAGATCATCCTCGCAGTGCGCGCAGGCTAATCCGGGCCGACGCATTCCGTCTCAGGAGGATAAAGGTATAGAGTAATGATTTCTGGAACAGAAAATCCACAGGAGGCGAAACAAGTTTGTCTTGGTTAGCCTGCGCGGAATGCTTAAGCTGATCCGGGTCGATACTTTACGCAGATTCCACAATGTCGGTTTTCTCATGAATCGGCTCATATGCTCCAAATTAGACTTCTAATATTTCAATTTGCAGAACGAACTTGCTTCTTACCAATCAGATACTTGAGCAAAACTTCTGGTCACAGATAAAACTTTTATTATTTTGGAGCCCGGTATTTATTATCTTATTACCCTATTGTACGGGGATTTGTTTATGTACAGGTCTATGGAACGCCTTTACTCTCTTAATATGTTGTATTGTAGTATATGTAGTACATTTTCATGTATACGAGGTACATTGTTACTCCGTATATTCAAAATACCACCACATGTTTCGTAACACTGACTGAATATAATGTCATTTGAACTGCATATAATGTTGTTTGTATTGCATATGACGCTGTTTGCATACCATATAATGGTTATTCGACTGTTTCTACACACGTTTAAACTGCATATGATTAAATAACCACCATATATAACAGAAAAGGCACTGCACATCATGAACAATGTACCATGTCAAATGAAATATGTACCTCGAATACATGAAAATGTACTGCGTATGCTATAATACAACATATTAACTCTTTCAGCGCCGAATTGTTTAAAGTAGACTCTTCCTTGTTCAAAATCGAGTATGACCATTTCTCAATTTATGAAAGTTTTGGACTATTTTGGTAACTAAAAGGCAAACAATGCTAATTTCAGGTGAGACAGCTCGTCACGAGATGACTCGCCTGAATCTGCATTGTTTGCAAAAACCTCAATATTGCTTGTGGCGCTGAAAGAGTTAAGACGTTCCATACCGGTCTAGTAAAAAGCATGTCTACATATGAATGTAATATATGATCCGTTCCATGTAATATGGTAATTCTCCATAAAAACATAATAACTGCATAGAGTTGAAGAAATTGTGGCAAATGGAGAACTTGTAGCAATTCTCCTTTTGTCATTATGTTTTCAAATGTCGTCTGCTGTAGCAGTGTTAAAAAACGTCTGTATGTTTAGAAGAGTTAAAAGGTTTTCGCCGAAGAACTGGTACCCACGCAGTACGCATCAAACGTCTGTATGTTTGGAAGAGTTAAAAGGTTTTCGCCGAAGAACTGGTACCCACGCAGTACGCATCAACCGTCTGTATGTTTGGAAGAGTTAAAAGGTTTTCGCCGAAGAACTGGTACCCACGCAGTACGCATCAAACGTCTGTATGTTTGGAAGAGTTAAAAGGTTTTCGCCGAAGAACTGGTACCCACGCAGTACGCATCAACCGTCTGTATGTTTGGAAGAGTTAAAAGGTTTTCGCCGAAGAACTGGTACCCACGCAGTACGCATCAAACGTCTGTATGTTTGGAAGAGTTAAAAGGTTTTCGCCGAAGAACTGGTACCCACGCAGTACGCATCAACCGTCTGTATGTTTGGAAGAGTTAAAAGGTTTTCGCCGAAGAACTGGTACCCACGCAGTACGCATCAACCGTCTGGATGAAAGTTAAAACTCAAACGTACCGTTCTATTAATTATTTCTGTCTCGTTAAAAAAACACAAAAATAAGCAATTTTACAGGCAATCATAGACGTCGGAAATGCAGTTTGCATAAAAGCCCTGTGATGTGCCACATGGGCAAAAAGTATCCAATATTGTCATGATTTTTTACCACTTAACATACAAAAATGAACCTTTCAATTTTGCAGTTGCATGATCGTCATTGTTTGCTACTTTATTTAATTGTCTTAATTACACATTTAACTTTCACTGCGGATATTGAACTTAACCAATGAAAGCAATTTAATAAACAACCATTGACGACAAAAAGGCAGTTTAAACAAAAAGCCTGTAATTTTCCACGTGGGCAAAACGTATCCAAAAACTGCCATGCCTGATTTTATAACTTGCGTTAGTTACAAATGTAACTTCCGCTCCGCATATCGAACTTAACCAATGAAACAACTCTAGGGACGAACATTCACTATTTTCATTCGAAGCATTTTTATGTTTAGTTCCAGGAGTATTAACACATCCATTTGATAATGTAGACGCAATAACGTTAACCCTTTCCCCGTATACAGACGCTTCCCAACTCCTCTGTATTAGACGACTTTTGAAGACATAGTTGCAAAAGGAAAGATTCCTCATAACAACCAATTCCACCTTTTGCCACAAAGCTTTCAACTCTATCAATAATGATACATTCATTATCGAGCTTTTCAATATGTTGTTGCTACATGCATTTCAAAGTCGTGTATTGCAGTTTCGTTGTGTGTGGGAAGGGGTTAACTGAATACTGATATGACTGGATACATGACTCGGTGTAAGCCCAAGAGTCAGCTAAACCCGCAGTGTTCGTACCATAACATTAAACCCCATTAAACATGGTCCAATCTGTTTTAAATGATAAATGAATCCCGTATGGCGCTTTGGGGTCTTGTTGAATCTCCGCTTTGTGTTTTAAGTCTGCCAGCGCCGAATTGTTTAAAGTAGACTCTTCCATGTTCAAAATCGGGCGTTTCCATTCTCTTGTAATAAGACTTTTGGAATATATTTATAACTTAAAGGCAAACAATGCTGATTTCAGGTGAGACAGCTCGTTACGAGCTGACTCGCCTGAATCTGCATTGTTTGCAAGAACACCCAAATTGCCTTTGGCGCTGAAAGAGTTAACCCTTTCCCACATACAACAAATCTGCTGCAGGCGACTTTGAAAACATACCAGAAAACAAATGGAAACTCCGTTTAAAAGAATGTACATTGATTGAATAGAGTTGAAATCATGTCGACAAAAGGATTGATTGATTGATTGGGGTTTGACGCCGTTTTTAACAATTTCTCAGTCATATAACGGCGGCCAGTTCACCTACTTATGTGTTTCCTGGTTTTCTTACACCAGTACTCCACACAACATTTTCCCAAGCAACTGGCTGCTTTTCCACACAGACTTAGCCCATTGGTGGAAGACGAATGACGCATATCGCAATGACTTTTGTCAAACATCGGAAAGAAAGTTGGCCGAGCCGGGATTCGAACTCACAACCCCTGGATTAACAGCCCGCGTCGTTACCAAAATTTCTTCTTTTGTCGACATGTTTTTAAAAAGCCGCCTGCTGCAGAGGAGTCAGAAAGCGTCCATATGAGGTAAAAGGTTAAATTAGATTGACGTACAACTATATTCAATGCAGTTTAAGGAATATGCCGTGGCCGAGTAGTTAGCGTCGGACATTTAGAACCGGGCATCCCGGGTTTGATCCCTAGTCACGGCGATCATGATGGAGCGCCAATGGACAAGGCACATTTCCTAGCACTGTTTTGTGTACCCAGGCATCGTGAATAAGTGAACTATCGACGTGATATGATTTGAATAATGCTGAAGACGGCGTAAAACCCCACAAAAAAAAGCATTTTGGTATATATGATGTAAAGGCGGATAGTGAAGACTATGGCGAGACTGTGTAGATACAAAGGCTCGTCTGAGTCTTCTCTATTTAGATGCAATACGGCCCAACATCGGTAGACAAGGCTCAAATGACCCGTTATATTAGAAAACCAACAGTATGGACTCTGCGTAATGTATCGATCCAGATTAGCCTGCTTAGTCCGCGTAGGCTAATCCGGGCCGACACATTGCGTGACGGATAGAGGTATTAGAGTAATGATACCTGAGACAGAAAAGTGTCTGTCCGGGTTAGCCTGCGCGGCATGGTTATGCTGATCCGGGTCGATGCTTTACGCAGAGTCCACAATGTTTGTTTTTTCTCGCGGGACGGCTCAAATATATTTATCCAAACATTTGCTCAAAGTTCACGAATATTCTGAAAGTTATTGCATATTTCATTCAAAATTAGTTCCAAACATCTTCGAACAAACTTAAAATATTGAAACCGCTGGAGTACATTCAAACAGACATGCCTAACCATATCGTTCTCTTCCATGCAAGTTTCCATTTTGAATCTCTGGGGTGTAATGTTCATTAAAATCGGCAGACATTACACCGTCGCTATTTCAACTCGTTTGCCTTATTACATTAAGGTTCACCTATACGCTCAAGATGAAGATATGTGTTACCCATGATCGAATTCAATTTTCATAAAAAATCCCAAGGCGTCATTTAGCGCCTCTTTCATTTTCCCCGATCATTGAAAGATTCGTCGGTAGTTAATTTCCACCTTCGTCTGTTAATCTTTAACTACTGAAGTAAAAGTCGTTAGTCTGGGAAAAGAAGAAAGATGGAATGGCATTTAAAATCTACCGTAGCGTGTAGACCATTTCCCTCATGTAGACGAGTTCTGGCGCATCTGCGACAGACAACTTTTGAAAACACTGCGGCTACAAGAGTAATTGTTCATAATGAGCACTTTCTACTTTTGCCACAATGTTTTCAACACTTTTCAATAATAAAACTTTCGTTGAACAGAAATCTGCCATATTTATATATAAGTTTTAGCATATATGTTGTATATGAGAAAGCGATAATATAGCTAGCTGTTCATGAATCAAAACAGAACGGACAGAAGATCAGTTTTTATAGACACGTCAACATTTCAAGTTAAAACTAGTCCATGTCAAGTGCACATTCCTAGATCATTTTTAATTGGGGGAAAACCCATTAACGCCCTAGCTGAATGTCATCGCTTCCTATTACACACATCTAAACACAACTGTTTTAGTTCGTTCTGTTGTTAATTGTCTAATGTTGTTTCTCTTATTCGACGAATTAGTACTACGAAGAGGAGATAGTATTACTCGTGCGTCCTTGGAAATTAACACAAGTAGCAATGTTTACACTATGTATATATCCAAGTAACTTACAATTCGATCGTTTGAAAGAAAGTCAGAACTGTTGAATTTTCATTTTATTAATGCAAAACAAGTGGGAAAATGTCAGGTACTAGGTATCATCAAGTTGTCCAACGTCGTGCATATCATATCCTAAGTCCACGACGGCATTATTTTCACCTTTTTTTCGAGGGACTTTTTACAAGCAGTCGACTGAGAAGTGTTAAAGTAGGTTGTGATGTCAAACATTGTGCTTAGGAGGATTCGCATCGTTAATGAGCTTTTAAAACTGGTCTGATATGGTAGTAATGTAAATCATATCCCAAATATATGTACAAAATTTACAACAACAAAAAATAGAAAAAGAAATGTAGTGGCATTTAACGGAAAATGTTGTCTAGTAAGTTTAAATATGGCGTCTACGGTCATGTGACTTTAAGAGGTTCCCGTTTTAAATGCCGTCACGAAGTAAATGATTTACAAGATGGCCGCTTGTCTTGCTGATCGCACGTTTTAAAACACGAATAAGTATGTGTGGTAAAAAAGTAAATCAATCTGAAAGGCAAGATGTTATGGTTCATATTTGTCAGTTGGTCTTTGTCAGGGTGGGTCTTTTGAAAGCTTAGGCCCACGAATACCGGAAGCACGAGCACACATGGCATCTAATAAAATGTGACTACTCTTAAAAACTCTGTCAATTTCTATATTTAATTTTTAAACATTTTACAAACAACAAGGCTAAACTATCGGAAAATTAGTTTTGTTTAACCCCTCCCTCTCTTTTCTTTAGTTTTTGTCAGCATATGATAAAGCTTAGTGTGTTTGTCTGTATATTGATGAATGCGTTCGTGTATATGACCTTTATGGAATTATTCATATGCATATTTAAGTATATATACTGAATAGGTAACGTTAAGGATATATGTTACATATACGGACTGTGTGAAAGTGTGTGCGGGTGTTGTATTTGAAAACCATGTTGTTTGGTTTATCATTTGTTAAAATAGTATTGTTATTGTTACTAACTTACTATGTCCTCATATCACGTACTGTACATGTGCTGAGTGTACACAATACATTGTTTAAATTCATTCTTTTCTCAGAATATAACTTGACCTGTTTTTAAGAAGCGTATTAATATGAGTGAAAACCTTCAGCAGCTCTCCTACGCGAAGCTACCACAATAATTGATATCAATGTTTAATAGCTTGTTATATTAGTCTGGGAGAATCTGTCAGTTTATCTAAATTGGAATCACTCCTCAATGAACAAAATTGCATCTCAGACAAAAAGAAATGTTCCCAGTTTGCTTGACCCTTTTCACACATTGAAACGAACCTGCAGCAGTCGACTCTGGAAACATATAGAAACAAATTCGAATTATTTATCAGTGAATGTTTCAGCTCTGATTAAGGACAAAAACGTTGGGACAACGGGATAAAATGTCTCATAATAATGTTTTCCTTTTCCAAAATGTTATCAAAATTCGTTTGAAGCAAACGCGTTAAAACGCGCCTGTTTTGGGGGGAAAAGTGTTAATACAACGCCGGAATAACTGTTTTGGCAACTGATTTTTCGATTTCCGATCGAAATCTCGTTAAATAAATCAAAACAGGAATGGTGATGGAGTCTAATAAAATATTGGAATCATTCCACCGTTCCATATCGTATTAAAAAAACGAATTTAACAATGTCGTAAACAGAATGAAGGAATAAAGTTGAACGTTTTCGATGAAAAATGTCTTTTATCCTTTTCATCATTTACATCATGCTAATTTACACTTCAATTACACTATCGTTAAAAAGCCCTATTTGAGTTCGGGTTAACATATTAGTTTATCTGTTCTGCTTCGCGGCCGGGTTACTTCGACACACTTTTTTACAATACTCCGTGTGTAATATAACTTGCTTATTAAACAGAAAACTACCTTCAGTATATAGAATGCAGCAGTATCGGAATATGTAAATCACAAAATGATAAAGACAAATAACGTGTTCATTGTCAGTATCATCACAAATCATTCCCAAAGTATATCTTATTTTTACAACCCTTATGACGTCATAAATAGTTAACTCCCCTGATTTAAAGGAGATGCACATGTGCCGCTCTTTTGAATTAGTTTATTTCTTTCGAAGGACTGTATGTATCCTAAACTAGTGTAATATTCCACGAGAAGCAACGTTGCAGAAAACGTTACAATACACATTTAACATATTGTGTCGCCTATGTCTGGACCTTTAACTCTTTCGCTGCCAAATGCAATTAACTCTTTCAGCGCCAAACGCAATATTGAGGTTTTTGCAAACAATACTGATTCAGGTGAGTCAGCTCGTAACGAGCTGTCTCACCTGAAATCCGCATTGTTTGCCGTTTAGTTATCAGACCTGTCCAAATCTTTGATTACATGAGTAATGGAGACGCCCGATTTTGAACACGGAAGAGTCTTCTTTAAACAATTCGTCGCTGAAGGAGTTATCACTCCTGAAATCTACAATTTTTTGCCGCTTAGACATAACATTATACCTGTTAGACGAAAAATGAAGTGGTTATATTTTCAACGTGGAAGAGTCGACTTTGTGAACTTCGGCAGTGAAAGGTTTTAAAACGTGTCTTCGTTTAGAGCCACGGTTCAACTAATCACCTAATTATCCAGTTGCATGTTTTACGCTTATAAGCAAGTGAGTAAGTTGGAACACCAATTCCTCTCCCTTTGAAGATATGAGCGGTGCTCCAGGAAAGATCTACAATGGCATAAGGAACCAAATGAATATGACAATGACAAATATTTATTGAAAGTAACTAGGCCACCGGCCCATAGTACAAATCATTCTTTTTATTTGTTCATTAAAATATAGATGAAATATGAAACTTTTTTTATTACATCAGGATTGTCATTTTGAAGCAACGTATAAAAGTCATCAATGATGGTGTCGCCTACATAACAATCAAATAAAAATACAGTTCTTACTTGATCACACTTTTGGCAGTGAAATAACACATGGAAATTCACATTCAACAATGTTTTTCTTTAACTTTTGAAAACAATAAATGCATATTCTTAGTTCACGATCAATAATGTTGATATTCTCGATGCCAAATTAGTGGTTTAAGCAACGAGATTTAGCAATAGCTATTCTATATTTAAATGGTATGTCAATTAACAGATATCTTTCAGTATTAAGCAGAGATTTATAATGTTGCTCTGCAGACAGTTCTTGTAAACGTCTATATCTTAGAAGCAACCAATTCTGAGTCAAGTGCTGCTACGCCGATGCCTTCCGAT
Organism: Serripes groenlandicus; assembly: GCA_031761405.1. NCBI lineage: Eukaryota > Metazoa > Mollusca > Bivalvia > Cardiida > Cardiidae > Serripes > Serripes groenlandicus. The sequence goes on along the minus strand of JASEVX010000004.1, from coordinate 83,535,081 downwards.
TGGTTTTCGTAGGGCATCGCTTATTTATTCTAGTAAAACAATATTATATTCATGTTTTAATGTATTTTTGACGAAGGCTGAGTGTGGATGTAATGGTGTTTGCATTTTGAACGCTTGCGTGCGGTTGATTCAGAGTTACCAAACACTTTGTAATGTAATAGGTGTTGATCTAGAAGTTGGTTGACGACGAAAGAGAATTACAAACGATTTGACAGATCGTTCATATACTATCTGAATACACCCCTGTGCTACGGTTGACGATGGTTGGCCAAGACGAGACTTGATTGTTGTACTTATCATCACTTAACTCTTTCAGCGCCGAATTGTTTTAAGTAGAAACGTCTATGGTCTAAATAGGCCGTCTCCATTTCTCATGTAATAAACTTTTTGAACTACTTTGATAACTAAAAGACAAACAATGCTGATTTCGGGTCACGAGCTGTCTCACCTGAATCTGTATTGTTTGAAAAATCCTCAATATTGCCTTTGGCGCTTAAAGAGTTAATCCAAGAATATTGGTGGAGGAATTGTTGGAACAATGAAAGTATTTTACTGTATCAGGAATGTTTTACCGATCATTCAACAAGAAATAATAACATTTTTTCTAAACATATAGGAAGGAGCTTTTCGTTTTTCTATGATTGGCAACGCACGATATCTACTGGGTTTTTATTTTGTTTAGTGAAAAACCTAAACATCTATGTGGTAACTTAAACAAAGGGCATCAAGTGTATACGAGTTCTTGTGAAAATACGTCACACTCTTGTTACTGGTATGTCAATTTATCATCGCTAATAAGAAAGAGACAAGCAGGGAAAACAATGTCGTAACTTTCTTATTGTTTATGGGCTATCAAAATAACGAAAACAGGGAAGGCAATATTTCTATCGTACTTTTCCAATAAATTAGGCCGCATGTTGCTAGAATGTAGGGACGGAGACGTTATGTTTTCAGCCACAAGAGACAGTATGGCTACTTCAGTGTATCAATCTGTCACGGGGAAAGTGATTACCAGTGTGGGGAGAAAATGATACACCGGGTTTTTTTTCCAATTCCTCGAAAACGCTTTGAGATACACACATTTTAGCCCATTCTGAAGTTTAGGGTGATCTACCTCTTGTGCGTCGTCCGTCGTGCGTCATGCATTGTCGTCAACAAGTTCTAAACCAATATATCCACTGAAGGCAAACTTCATTGGAATGTTTCTTGTGTCGACCTCTTTAAACTGTGTTCGAATTGAACAATTTAACAATATTCTTGTCCAAAAGTACCAGCCTAATTTGAAAATCATTTGGCATAAATGTTCCTTGGTGGCACTCTACAACGATTGGTCAAATTATTCCAATCCGTTACAAAACATGACCACCAGAATGCAATTGGGGTTGTTTTCCTTACATGTATATATTAAGCACTTTAAAAATCCTTTGGTACGAATTGAAAATAAGTTTGCACAAATGTTTTCCATATATATTTGAGTATATTAAGGTAAAAACGTCCCTCCATGTTCAAATAAATATTTTTAAAATATATTCTATTTTATGTTACTAAAACCTTTAAAAAAATTAAGTTCATTCAACATATCAGTTGACAGAATTATACAACAATGGCCATTGTATAACTAAGATCATAGAGAAGTCGAAAGTGTAAAAATAAAAAGTCTCAAAAAAAATAAGAGATGAAGATGTTTGTTTAAAATCTGCTGCTTTGATTGACTCAAACGATTGAAACTCGGCCTGACACATCATCTCCTCTAGCCGTTGTAGTAGCCAGGCGAACGAGGTTGACGTAAATGAGTTAACGTTATGAATCTGTTATTCCTTGCTGTGGTGACACGGGGTGACTAGGGTGGGACGATCCAGGAACGTCACAGTCTTTAGATACTTGACTATAATTATCTCTATGTTTTTTTCAACAGCAGCTGAACCTGGGGGTCACGACTAGTCCCATCATCCCCGCATCTAGACTGATTTTGTTCAACTTCAGGCAACTCTGTGTCGCCAGTATCGAATGACATTGACTTAACAGACTTATCGAAACGTATAGCGCACACGTGAACAACGTGGAAATCACGTACCTGGTTAGTTACCATTTGGCACTAGTGTATTTAGGGTAAACTTTGCATGAGTGTCACACGTATATTCAAAGATTGGTTATATTAACATATTGCGATATTATATATTTTCAAAGACACGGACATTTCTAGTTTTACTGAGTATACGTATAGAGTAAGACCATTGAAAACTTCTAAAACAACTATTGAACCATGTGATCGATATGGGATCATCTTGGTTCTCTTGTTTTATTATTGATCTATCAAATTAACCGTTTCCGACAAGTAGACGTATTTTGACGTATTTTACTCATTGCCACATATAAGTTTTCTTCAACTCTATTCAATGGTTGTATTTCCCTATAAATACATATAGATATTTCCATTTTTTCTATTTTTTTAGACTTTTAACGTAGTCTTCGTGTGGGAAAGGTTTGATATCATTTTCTGATAATTATACAATACGCTGAGACTGTTATATGGGAAATCATTTAAGCATCCATCACAAAACAAAGAATGTGCAGACTAATTTTGCACCATGTTCTCATTATTCCAAAATTCTCCCAGGTCCAATAAATATATACATAATTCCTACGAAATATTCCAGATGAAACCGTTTATCTTGCATTCGATTGCAAAACAATGTTTTGACATAAATCCCTTTCAGTGTCTGCTTCATTGACTTCAAAGCCAGTACGTCTTGAGCAGATGATGTATGCAACTGTCTACCCACCACTGGATTTGAACACGAGACCTTTCGATAATAAAGCTGTCACTCCTACGCTAGAGTCGAACCTTTCACACAATTATAAAAACTACGAAATAATGGAAATTTAAATGCCTGGGATATGCTTTGGGATAATAATTTTGTAATTTGCTAACACTCCTACTTTTACGATTCTCGAACATATTGTTAAAATAAAACGAACAACTGAACAGAAGGCGACGTTCCCTATCTATATACACAGAATACACGAGAGGTCAATATTCATCATGTCGTATGATTATGGTAGAAACAATTGTCAGTCTCCTGACACGAATATTAATAGTTGTGTCTACAAAGGTTAAACAGAAAGAGACGAAATAAGAGAAGATAGGCAATGTAATACGACGGAAACACACGATATCTATCTTCAAAAATAATTCAGATTCACTCAAAGATAAACAAATCTTATTGCAGCGTGATTTAAACATAAATCATTCTAAGCATGAATATAATTTACTGAATTATTGTTTAATTAAGTACTTGTTATGATAGTGTCATACACCTGTCGCAAAACTATGCATGTAGTGTTAACCTGGATAAATGCATCACACGGGAATGTCGTTGAAACAACCACTATTGTGTTGAACTTGGAGGTTATTTTGGTTTTATGGCATAGTGAATTTGATGGATTATTTGGTTGTATGTTTTAGTGAATTTGAAGGATTATGTGGTATGGTGAGATTTAGGGGACATGTTAGTGGTATTAGGGGCGTAACTCGCTTCATGCACGTGCCTACACATTTCTTCTCAAAATGTTCCCAAAAATACAGCTGCGGCGATAGACATCTGCGTAATGTATCGACCAGATCAGCCTGCGCTGTCCGCGCAGACTGATCCGGCCGACACATTCCGTCTTAGGGGGATAGATGTATAGAGTAGTTATTCCTGAAACAGAAAATCCACAGGAGGCGAAAAGTGTCTATCTGGGTAGGCCTGTGTGGCATGCTTAGGCTGATCCGGGTCGATACTTTACGCAGAGTCCACAATGTTGAATTTCTCACGGGACGGCCTACACATTGATTATTGCAAAGCTACGCCCCTGGATATGGAAAGGTATGGCGAATCTGAGGGACCATTCAATAGTATGGTATGATGAAATTTAGGTACCATTTGGTGGTACGACATGGTGACGATTTGGTGGTAAAATGGGATGGTCTGAAACACTGGTTGTTATATCTCTGAGTCGTATTTATCTTCGCTTTCATGTATCAGTAACCCTGAGACGATTGTTGAATCAAAATGATCAATTTCACCCTTTGCGACACTGTTTTCATCTAAAGTATACTTTCATTGTAAACGTTATTCCGTTATTTTTTGCCTTGGTATTTTCAAACGCGTCTGTTGTCGATTTATTGAACGTGGAATAGGGTAAAACATCTTTTGGAAAGATAACATTGTTTTCGTTCTGTTATGATCATACAATATGTATCTTTTTCATGTTTAGACCATTAACGTCAAACAAATTCGTAAACATACAATTCTCTACCTCATATGTTTATGAAATATCCATGTCATGAAATGAAACACGTGTAAGAAATACTGAAAACATGCATTTTGACATCGGGAACTGACATACCAGACTATCGTATCATCAATTTGTTCTCCCCTATCAGGAAACAGTGAAGAATGCGTACGGAAATAATAACTTGATTGTTTCTTTCGTTTCGAGCTGAATGGAAAAAACCTCAGAAGTCATTCGTTACATTGAGATAACTATCAGATGTAGTGGAAATGTTGTTGGTCCATAACCAATTACTCTCCGGAAATGTGTTTGTTATGTTTGATCGTAGATTGGGTAGATCTTATTGCACGAGTTTGATTAGCTGTCTTGTTCGGAATATTATTTCATGTCAACATCTTATCGTAATTCATAGACGCTTCATAGCATCACGTGGTAATAGTTTTTATACAATTTTAAATGTTGCTTATGATTTAAATGCAAAGCATTCTATATACACAATCAAGCATTTGCAAACGAATAAATGCCAGCGTTTTCTATGTTGAAACTTTTCTTGGAAAGGTTTGCCGTGTACGGATTTAACACACTGACATTCCATCGTCTTTCTTTGACTTTCTTTTTGACACGGTTGTACAGCTAAACTTGGCACCTATGCGTGGGTATGCATTATGTGCATACACGTATAAACTGCGTGTTCATGTACTCATGTATAACACATATACAAATTTGCAGTCACAATTGCGCACCACGAAAACAATACAGATCACATAGTATGACCATACACTCTTTAATCCACCGACTCACCAAATCATCCACTTATACTGACACTACACATGATAAAACCAACAGTGTGGACTCTGCGTAAAGTAATGTTCCGGATAACCCGTACAGACGCGGATTTTCTGTTTCAAGAATCATTATTCTACATCTCTACCCGGCCGGGTAGCTCAATTGGTAGCGTATCTGACTCGTGATCTGGAGGTCACGGGTTCGATACCCTGTTGCGGCGACATTCTTTCGGGCAATGTTTTCCATTGCCTCTCACCTCTGATCTATGTGAGAAAGTAGTCAGTGGCTTCGAAAGAATGTTGTGTAAGTACTGGTGTGGGAAAGCCAGGAAAACATGGGTAGGTGCACTGACCGCCGTGATATGACCAAAGCTGTTGAAAGCGGCGTTAAACTCCAAACAAACAAACAAACAAACAAATCTACATCTCTATCCCCTTGAGACGAAATGTGTCGACCCGGATTAGTATGCGAACTGCGCAGGCTAATTTGGATCGATACATTACGCAGAGTCCATAATGTTAGTTTTGTTATGGAACGGCTCATACGTATACATGTTATGCTATTAGATACAACGTTTTTACGATGGTCTATGTTCCTTGTATGTTATATATGTATGGTACTCTCTATACACGTATGTGGATGAAATAAAACATGACTAACCATTTATCTGTCCGACATCCCATATACGTATTAAGGGGAACGTTTCTTCTAGCACTATGTGGACAGTGTTTACCCTGGTCAGAGTGTGTGATTGCACATGTTTATCTGTATCTGCATTGTTTACACAAGTTATCTGGTACCTTTACATATGCACCAGCTCATTTACTTTATGATTTCTTTGTTCGTTACTCAAATTCAGTTCAATTGAGCCGAGCGACACGAAAAACAACATTCAGATGTTTTGAAAATAATGACAATTGGATCAATATTATCAGTTGCCTTCTGTATAGTTGGTATTTTGTTAATACCGTTTTATAGAGGCGTGCATGATGCTCGTGCATCAACATGGCGAACAGGGAACTTCCGGTTCAGACTGCTGATCTGGATCTCGTCTCAAAGAGTTGATCATCTGTACCTCAAGGACCTTGCACTTTATGAGGATGCCTTCGCCGAAATACGGATAAAGGTAATTGGATTAGTGTTTAAAATGTTTCCCACATACAACAAATCTGCAGCAGACGACTATGAAAACATTTAATCAAAAACATGGAAGCTCTCTTTAAACGAAAGAATAACTATTGGATTATGTTGAAAATATTGTGGCAAAATGTGAAGTTGTTAATTATAAGCAATTTCTCCTTTTGTCAAAAAAAGTTTTTAAAAGTCATCTGCTGCAGAGGCGTCAGAAAGCGTTCGTATGTTGGACATTCTCAAAAATAATACGTCAGAAACAATCTACATAGAAGACGAAGGTTCAAGATCAAATGTTCAATGACACGGGTTCGGATCACATGGAATCTTATCCGACTTTAACACGATAACATTGTGAGTTTGTTTTTATATTTTCAGTTCCAGCAAGCGGCTAGGCAGATTCGGGTACATAACTAAACAAACTAGAAAACGTTTCACATTCGATGTTTAGTAACAACTAAACCACACAATTGACCGTTATACTACCTTCGTTGGTACGAAAAAAGTAGTGAGTTATCTTTTCGTTTTGGATTAGGATTCCACTTTCGGAATCGTACACAATAATACTTATTATAATATTGCTATCTCTTCTTGTATGATCTTCTGAATTGGTGGCAAATCAGAATTTATCAAATTAAATCAACCAATTATTTTTAAAACAACTTTGTCTAGTATGAAGTTTGAAAGGAAACAGCAACAAAAATATGGAGGTCCTATTGTGGCGTTTCTTGTACATGTAACCACGACCATGTAGGCTAACGTACCATATACCATAAAGCTTCATGTAGTATCCCACTCTGACCTTTTTGAAACTGTATATTTTAAGGATCATGTTTTATGATTGAAGCTTCTTTAAGTGTGTACTAAAATGAAGAACGCATAACTCGTGGGACAGAAGAAGAATTCCAATAAATCCCTCAATGGGCTTACGCAAAATGTATATGGACATCTGTCTCGAAAATAGTGGTTCATTTTCATACAAATTACCCAATAAATCAACAGCTATTCTCGTTTCTACAGGCTAATTACAGACATAGAGGCTATTGAAATCATCACATTTAACTCCAAAGGCAGCAACATCAACATACTTTAGTCAGGCAATTTGCGACGGTTTTATTAACAACGCTGAATTCATTGAACAAGCATTCTAGAGAATTATAATCATATTCTGCCTTCGCTTCATATCATTGATCTTGCTGGGTATAAACCTATTCGAAACACCATGTGTTAACATAATGTTTTAGCTTGGCTGTTTCACGGTCTTACATTAAAGATGAAGACAGCCATCTTGGCCATTGATCGCTCACCTGTGTACCACCAATTTACATTTCGTAAATCTTTCATGTCTCATGTCGATTTAAAGGTTCGGTGACAAGTCGCGTCTAGCGAATATGTGTCTTGTTGGAAATGCGGACAGTGAAGACTCAGATGAGTCCGTGCAACCACGGAGTCTGTTCTTGGTCTTCATCATCCACGTTGTTATGGTATACATCAAGATGTAACTTCTGACAAAAGACCAGAGCTGTAGCCCACTTGGTTAACGAATGTATGCTTTTATGTAAATTTCAGAAGGACTCTGAATCGCCCAAGTCGGCCAATATATTATCAGGTAGTACAAACAATATATTTAGAATAGTAAAAGAGAAAGGATCTAAAGAAATAGTGTTCATGTTTACTTTTCACAAAAGACTCAAGAAAACAGTTTAATTACAGCATTTCCATAACTGTATACTTGCTTCATTCGCCGTCGACAGTTGGAGTGAGATTGTCACCAGTTATTGATATTATCTTGTCATTCATGAACGAGCCGTTTGCATACGTGTCAATGATAAGGGCCGTTCCACGAGAAAACCAACATTATGACCTCTGCGTAATGTATCTACACAGATCAGCCTGCGCAGTCCGATATATGTATATAATAATGAGTCCTGAAACAGAACATCCAAAGGAGGCGAAAAGCGCCCATTGCTTAGGCTGATCCGGGTCGATTTACGCAGAGCCCACAATGTTGGTTTTCTCGTAATTCGGTTCATGATATAGAAAGATCTTGACGCGTGTTCCAGCATTACAGGCCTATTTAAATGTGCGACATGGTTGGAGTAAAACAGTTTTCTCACTGCTGATAACATTTTGTGTGCACCGTTTATATTAACACGAGCTCGTTGAACCATTTCCAACATATATACGTGTTGTGACGCCCCTGCAATAGACGTCTTTTAAAAACAATTCGACAAAAGGAGAAATTGCTCGTAATGATCAATTTTTCCTTTTGTAACAATGTTTTCAACTTTATTCAGTAATTATACGTACTTTGACTAATCGAGATATTCCGAAATGTGTCCGATGTTTCAAAGTCGTCTTCTGTAGATGTGTTGAAATGGGGCAAGGGTTAAACTAAATAACCAGCGCCATGGAAATCTCTCAAAGCCATGAAAGGTTTACTTTTTAATATCAGGAAATTTGAGTTGTTGGTGTACTGTAATATCTTTTCAATTGTTTGATACTTTTGGGGTGTCAATTTTGAATAATGTGTATATAGAACGGATACATTTAATTTTCTCTAAAGAAATTCATGGCCTTATCTTTTTCAGCGCCAAAGGCAATAATGAGGTTCTTGCAAACAATACTGATTCAGGTGAGTCAGCTCGTAACGAGCTGTCGCACCTGCAATCAGCATTGTTTGCCTTTAAGTTATCACAATTGTCCAAGCTTTGATTACATGGGTAATTGAGACGCCCGATTTCGAACAGGGAATAGTCTACTTTAAACAATTCGGCGCTTAAAGAGTTAAAGCAATGCAGGAATATATGCAAAGCTGAGCCGTTTTCCATCATACATAAAAGATACGCTCTCATAATAGAGTACTGGTTCATAATGATACAATTATTCTTACAACAACATATGTCTCTCAAACTGCATTATCTAAATGCTTGTTTGGGGTCTAATAATAGGATATTCAAGGGTAAAACATTATGAAGGGATTTTTCGGCGATAGCTGCTTAACGTGGGTTTTGACCTAGATGTTAAACAAATGATCTAGACTGTAGTAGACCAATCAAATGTTGTATTTAATGAATAATGTCGAAGAAATAAATTAAATGAAACGTTCTGATTGGTTCATAGTTAAGTTGCCGATCCTACGAGAGGCACTTATAAGGTGAAGTTTTAAAATGAAATGTTCTGCATACTAACCTTTAATTGTTTTCCTTAAACAATAAATGTCAGTGCAAAAAATCAGTGAAAAGTCAGTGAAAAGGTATAAAATATAATATTTAAGAGCAAAATATTAATTATTTTTGAAACATGATAAGTTTTCAGTTATTTATCGTCAATTGAAATTTATACACCTTCTGGGAGCCTCGCGTAATCTCCAGTCATGTGACGCGCAAGCATCGCCGTTTATCTTTTTAAAGATTTTTCTTGTTTATTATCTCCAAGCTTACATTAACGAAATGTACTTCATTTCAATAAATAGTTCGAATAAAGAACTTAAGATTGTTTGAAACGAACACGACTTTCTGATATCGAACAAACCGTGTAATTGGAAAAAAAAATACAAATCGCCCGCTCCACGAGAAAACCAACATTGTGGACTCTGCGTAAAGTACCGTTCCGGATCAGCCTAAGCATGCTGCGCATGCTAACCCTGACAGACACTTTTCGCCTTCTGTAGAGTTTCATGTTTATGGATCATTACTCCACACATCTATCCCCCCTGAGACGGAATGGGTCGGCCTGGATTAGCCTGCGCGGATTGCGCAGGCTGATCTGGGTCGATTCATTACGCAGAGGCCATAATGTTGGTTATCTCGAGGAACGGCTTATACATGTTAGGCATGACTTTTATAAGTGATGCGCCTACACATTAATATATAAAACGCCACTTATTACGAGTACTTCTTTGCTAACTGATATATTTTGTACTTTATTTCCTTTGTATGGTATTAATTGGTTGGCTATATTCTATAAATATGTTTACATATGTTTCTCTGACAAAGATCCGATGCAATCATGGCACATTGGATCCGGTACAGCTGATAATTTTACTTCTTATTCAAAAAAATAAGTTACAATCTCAACTTACAATATCTGAGTAGGTTTCGAATCATGACAGTTTATCCATTCAATAATGATAATATTAAAGTGACAATGACTATGACATTATTTCTATTTGTTATTGTATAAAAAGATGCACGTACATGTTTCCATGAAAACTGTTTATCAGAATTTTTTTCTTGGTAGCAGCATTATACTGCGAGGAAGCCTTATCTGATCTTGATCTACACTGTGAACATTATACGTAATATTGGCATCCATATAGCACCATTCAAAAGTAATTCATCAGTGCAGAATCCGTACAAAGAATTTCATTTGAAAACCCCTGAGAAACGCAGATTAAATTTATGAACAAAAAATAAGAAATGTTGTTGAAAATGTATTTCCCAATGGAGAACTTTGGAGGTAAAACGCATGATAATTACGACTTCTTTTGGGATTCTGTGAATTACGCAGCATTTATTGTTTATTAGTTTCAAACGTTTAACGTTTTCTAGTTATGATTAAGATAACTTTTTTAACCAAAATGCCGTAGAGTTGAATCCATTGTCCTAGTAAGAAACCATTCGCAATGTTTTCTTTGTTTAAGTATGTAGGACATTTGAAAGTTTAATGGTTTATCTAAAATATTCAAATTTTCATGGCCTAAATGACTCTTTATTGATTGTTTGAAACTATTTTCATATCAATAACAACTTTTACTTATACCTGCATATTTTCCATCACAAAACCATGCAGATTGTCACACGCAAAAAAAAAAAAAAAAAACGACATATTTTAATTCTGTTTTTGACTAGATTTAATACGGTATCAAATATGGTACGGGACGACACTGAAATATGACGTGACGTCATTGAAATATGATATCGCGTCATTCAAAATGGGGCAGTGGGGCGTGATTTACACGCCGTTCATACAGTTTATGTTATGGGTAAATTGGTGTATGTGTAAGAATGGGATAACAAAGTGGGTTACCTTCTATAAATAAAGAATTCCTGGCTAACTTATGTTACCTCCTTTCCACTGTGCAGACGCATTGTGACGCATAAATTTGTTGGGGGGTTTCTCATGATGAGCATCTTTTGCCACAATGTTTTTCACGTCTGTTCATTGTTCATACTTTCAATAAAAGAGCAGGGGCGTAGCTCCCTTTAGGCACTGTAGGCAGGTGCCTACACATTATTTCTAAAAATGCACCAAAATGCATCTGCGGCGATACACATCTGCGTAATGTATCGACCAGATCAGCCTGCGCTGTCAGCGCAGACTGATCAGGCCGACACATTCCGTCTAAGGGGGGGGGGGGGGGAGATAGATAGAGTAGTGATTCCTGAAACAGAAAATCAACAGGAGGCGAAACGTGTATATCCGGATACCCCTATGAGGCATGCTTAGACTGATCCGGGTCGATACTTTACGCAGAGTCCACAATGTTGATTTTCCGACGAGACGGCCTACACATTGATTATTGCCAAGCTACGCCCCTGAAGAGGATAACTATGTATAGCCCTTGATGCTCTGAAAGTCGTCTGCAGATGTACATGTATGTGGGAAAGGATTCCACCTACAAGAGTACTAGAGGGAAGGTTTCCATTATTCCCCATCCTCAATTGGACGATTTCGTGTAATACAGTTATTGTACATATCTTCCATTTGGAGCAATTTTCTCTTGGGAAGATGGCCGAGTTTCCTTGAATTATTAGCTTTATCTGTCAAGCTGTCAGGAATCCCAGGATCGTTCTGATTTGTTTTACAGTAAATCTATCATTTCCTATAGGTCAGGTGCACACATTTGGTTTCTCTTGGTGATTATTAGCTTTTTAAAAAAATCGAAAAATCAACAGGATCGCAATATCAATTTCGATTGTATTACTGCTTACGGTTACATTTTAAAATTCAGTTCGATGTAACCCAGTTCTAGTAGAAATCGGTCAACACGTTTGAATTCTAAAAATAAGATTTGCAAGAACTTGTCTTAAAAGGGGGCGACTTATATATATTCCCTAAATGACTTTTTATTGATTGTTTGAAACTATTTTCATATCAATAACTACTTTTACTTTTACCTGCATATTTTCCATCACAAAAACATGCAGATTGTCACACGCAAAAAAAACACCCGACATATTAAAATTCTGTTTTTGACTAGATTTAATACGGTATCAAATATGGTACGGGACGACACTGAAATATGACGTGACGTCATTGAAATATGATATCGCGTCATTCAAAATGGGGCAGTGGGGCGTGATTTACACGCCGTTCATACAGTTTATGTTATGGGTAAATTGGTGTATGTGTAAGAATGGGATAACAAAGTGGGTTACCTTCTATAAATAAAGAATTCCTGGCTAACTTATGTTACCTCCTTTCCACTGTGCAGACGCATTGTGACGCATAAATTTGTTGGGGGGTTTCTCATGATGAGCATCTTTTGCCACAATGTTTTTCACGTCTGTTCATTGTTCATACTTTCAATAAAAGAGCAGGGGCGTAGCTCCCTTTAGGCACTGTAGGCAGGTGCCTACACATTATTTCTAAAAATGCACCAAAATGCATCTGCGGCGATACACATCTGCGTAATGTATCGACCAGATCAGCCTGCGCTGTCAGCGCAGACTGATCCGGCCGACACATTCCGTCTAAGGGGGTGTGGGGGTAGATATAGTAGTGATTCATGAAACAGAAAATCCACAGGAGGCGAAAAGTGTATATCCGGGTACCCATATGAGGCATGCTTAGACTGATCCGGGTCGATACTTTACGCAGAGTCCACAATGTTGATTTTCTCACGAGACGGCCTACACATTGATTATTGCAAAGCTACGCCCCTGAAGAGGATAACTATTTATTGCCCTTGATGCTCTGAAAGTCGTCTGCAGATGTACATGTATGTGGGAAAGGATTCCACCTACAATAGTACCAGAGGGAAGGTTTCCATTATTCCCCATCCTCAATTGGACGATATCGTGTAATACAGTTAGAGTAGTGATTCCTGAAACAGGAAATCCACAGGAGGCGGAAAATGTATATCCGGTTATGCCTGTCTGGCATGCTTAGGCTGATCCGGGTCGATACTTTACGCAGAGTCCACAATGTTGATTTTCTCACGAGACGGCCTACACATTGATTATTGCCAAGCTACGCCCCTGAAGAGGATAACTATTTATTGCCCTTGATGCTCTGATAGTCGTCTGCAGATGTACATGTATGTGGGAAAGGGTTCCACCTACACGAGTACCAGAGGCAAGGTTTCCATTATTCCCCATCCTCAATTGGACGATTTCGTGTAATACAGTTATTGTACATATCTTCCATTCGGAGCAATTTTCTCTTGGGAAGATGGCCGAGTTTCCTTGAATTATTAGCTTTATCTGTCAAGCTGTCAGGAATCCCAGGATCGTTCTGATTTGTTTTACAGTAAATCTATCATTTTCTATAGGTCAGGTGCATAAATTTGGTTTCTCTTGGTGATTATTAGCTTTTTTAAAAAAAATCGAAAAATCAACAGGATCGCATTTGCTACTGCATACGGTTACATTTTAAAATTCAGTTCGAATGTAACCCAGTTCTAGTAGAAATCGGTCAACACGTTTGAATTCTAAAAATAAGATTTGCAAGAACTTGTCTTACACTTACACAAGATTATTTTGATCTAGTCGTTTAAAAACGGATTGTAACCTATCAAAATGCTCTGAGAATGTAGAAGAGAAGATGAGGATGTCATCTAGAAAAATGAGACAATCTCGAAGGTACATATCACCCATGCGTCTCTCCGTCATTCTTTGGAATGTTTCCGGAACATTTGTTAACCCAAACCTCATACGATTGAATTCGTAAAAACAAAGGGGACCAACACTGAAAGCAGTTTTTGCCTTATCTTCTTCCTCAATTTCAACTTGGTAATACGCAGAGTGAAGATCGAGAAGTACTTAGCAGAGGAAAGGACGTCAATTCATCAAACCGGAGCAACATAAAAGCATCCTTCCTAATGGTATTGTTTAGCCAATCAATACAAAAACGGAGGGCCACGATGACTTACGTACAAGAACAACGTTGGATGAAAAGGGTGACTCTGATTCTCTTATCACTTCGTTTTCAAGTAACTCCCCAACATGTTGACGGACTTCCTCTAACATAGCCGGAAGAATACTTCGATATGGTTGCTTAAAAGGGGACTCGTCTTGCAGAATAATCTTATGCTTTACAAGGCTAGTTTTACCAATGCCTTTAGTTACAGTACAAAAGACGTGTTTCCACTGGCCAAGAACTTGGTAAAGTATATTTAACTGTTCTTTTGTCAAGACGGAAGTATCAATGGAAAAACCTAAATCTTCCAAAGGGGTTTCCAAGTTATCCTGAGGCAAATATGATGTGACGTCAGCAATAACTTTAGCCTGTGATATCTTGCAGTACAATATTTTAAACTATATTCAATAATAATTCTTTTATTTTATGTTTTCCACGTTGTTTCAGACAAAGGTATTGTAACTGACCCGGAGAATATATCCGCAGTTGAAGATTAGCCTATACTTTATGATCTGAAATCTCTTGGGCAATTCCTCGGGTGCACCGGTTGTTATTGCTTTACAGAACTTTCTTGATTGGCGAACTTTCAGAGCTCGCTGATCTGGTTCTACAATGGTTGCAATGGCCTTGAGGTTGATTGAACGCCACTCAAATATTCTATTTCAACTCGTATGCTTTTAAATTCCTTCACAAATTAGGCGAAATGTGGCTTGACCATTTCATAATGTATGTAGTTCCACTTGCACGTGTGTTTCCACAATGTATTTTATTAGATATTAAATGTTAAACATTAATTTGTATTAGAAGCTAGACGTTCTCCATTACCATTACCATAAGAGCATAAGAGAAACACATAAAGAGGAACCATTGTTTCCGTTGTAATGTACTATATTTGTAGACGTGTATTTATTTAACCCATTCCCATATACAGTCGCTTTTTGACGCATCTGTCTTTTGAAAACAATGTTGGAAAAAATGGAAATTACTGATATTGAGCAATTTCTTTTTTATGCCACAAGGTTTTCAGATATATTAAATAATTATTATTTTATTAACAGAAAACCTCCATATTTATGTTTATATATTTTCAAAGTAGTCTGCTGCATATTTACTGTATGTGGAAAGGGGTTAATAACCAAAATCCCAGTCTGTTATTTGTGAAAATTGACCTCGGGCATAAATATTAAAGGACTACTTTTGCAATTTGCATTCCGAATGAAACTTTTCATTTGGACTGGCTATAATATTTCGCGGGTAATCATATTTTGACGCATCTGAAGTAGATGACTTTTGAAAACATCGTGACAAATGGAGAAATTGCTCAAAACCACCAATTTCTCCTTTTGCCACATTGTTTTTAAATTTTTACAGTAATTATACCACCAATTATAGAGATTTCCATATCTTTGAGTAGACATTTTCAAAGTCGTCTACTGCAGATTTGCTGTATGTGAGAAAGGTTTTATACAGTCCAACAGGAGAAGTGTACTCGAAGTGTAGGAATACAAGTGATGCGGATAGTTCGGTGCATGATTCAACCCGTCAAGTTCCCACATAGTGACGCGTTCTAACGCATCTACAGCAGACGACATTTGAAAACATTGATGCAAAGCAATTTCTTCTTTTGACACAATGTTTTAAAATTCATTTCAATATTTTTTTCTTTTATTATAAGAGAATTTCCCTGTTTGACTGAATATGATCAATGTTGTCTGCTGGAGATTTATCGTATGTGGGAAAGGGTCAATGCATTTGTTTTCAATGTCCATGCCTTCAGCTTATCAATTTCCAGTCAAATTTGACACAATCCATTGGCTAAAGTTGAATCAAACGATGTGCATATACCCCCGGGAAATTAGTTTTTTGAGTCGTCAGTGTGATTCTGCAGTTCGGAAATATGTTTAAACTACTACTTTTACAAGTTTCCCGAGAGAGAGTGCAGCAGACGAGACGCCTTAAATCAATTCCCACATACGACATATCTGCAGCCGACGACTTTTAAAACGTCTAACAATAACACATATGGAACATCTCTATAAATTGGCTAGAGCTGCTAATACATTGAGACAAACGGAACATTTGCACAAATATGTTTTCAGAAGTCGTCTGCTGCAGATTCATCAAAACGTCTGAATGTGAGAAATAAAGCGTGAAGGGTCTTCTCCATCAGTCTGAGGATGGAAGATTATCCGATTTTAATTTATTTGCGAATGATGAATAACGATCCTCAGTCGATGGGCAGATAAAACCTCACGCCGTCCGTTATGTGCGGATTTACCGGGCTATTTATCCGGTCATATATGGGAATTGGTAAGACATATTTTAACAACGAGATGCGATCGTTCTCTCTGCGTTATTCGTCGTTTTCTTTCCAACTTGCAGACCTCATTCTAATTCATCGTCTGCTGACGACATTGGAAAGTAGTGAGGCAAAAGGTGAACTTGCTCGTGATTAAAAAGCATCTGAAGGTGGGAAAAGGTTAAGTATACGAAAACAATCATACTCGAGAACATACAGTGATTGTTATCCTAGATCTAATATGAAACAAGCGAGAACCAGAAACGGTAGACACAGGCTCTCTTATCGGTGGCCATCTTGGATTTTTGGCGTAGTCTGTCTTTAATTAGACATTTGATCCATTAAACCTATATATAGACTCAAAGAAATGTTTGCCTGTGTCTAATGTCACTATTTGGGGCCAAACACATGAAATGGTAGGCCATTATTGGCGGTCATCTCATATTTCCCATGACATAATCCATTGATGACCACACAGATGGTTTCAAAAGATTCTTCGACTCTTAAAACATATGTCTAGACACCAAGATTATTATCATAATTATATATAACATGAGATAAGTAATGTCCAATTGCATGGAACGGCAGCTATTAGATGGACGCCATCTTGAAGTGCTAAAGGATGACCAAATCCACCCAGCGGATTCTGAAAGCGAACACCTAGAACTGAATAAAATCAGTCGGGAAAAAATACTAGAATTTTCAGGATACAGTTAAAAATATCTCATTCAGCTACTTGACTAAAGTTACTACCGTTATACACGAAAAGTACTTAGCTACAATATCCGCTCTGAATCGTTGACCTGGAAACATAAATTTGCTCTTTGTGACTGGCGACGATCCGGGTAAGCCGGTCCCACCAATCAGGCTAATCAGGATTTCCACTGCTCGCCATTATGTCGTTTGAGCAATCCTTGAAGTCGCTGGAGAATTGATATGGTAATTTAAGAATGAATGTACGCTTATACATTGGTCTTAAATGGCATTAAGTATTTCGCACATAGACAGAATTTGCAGAAGACGGCTTGATTTAGGGAAATAATATTGAAAATATCAATAAATAAAAGTTTTATATTTTGGCAAAAGGAAAAATTGCTCATATTGAGCAATATCTACTTTTGCCACAATATTTTCAAAAGTCGTCTGCTTAAGACACTTCATAAAGAGTCTGTATGAGGGAAAGGGTTAATGTGTTTACAAATCTCGGATTGTCAGTCTCCGTGTGCCATGGCTCTTAACCCATTCCCGCAGACGACAATTCCGCAGCAGACAAATTTGAAAATATTTTGTCAAAAAAAAGAAAATCTCTATAATTGAATAGATAACCTATGACTAAAAGTGGAAACTTTGTGTCAAAATGTGAAATTGCTCGTTTTGAGCAATTTCTTCTTTTCTCACTATGTTTTCAAAAGGCCGTCTGCTGCAGAGGCGTCAGAAGGCGTCTATATGAGGGAAATAGTTTAACTGTAGTATATGGTAACGACTTCACGCAATCTCATTAAAACCAGACCTGTCTCGGCTGCGATAGCAAACGCTCGTACAGCGAAGTATTTTGGTCTGATTCCAACGAGATTGCTTCTACACCATTAAAGTTAAATCAAAATGCATTCAACAATAAAATATTCAATATCCAGCTCCCCGATAACAATCTATATTGTCTTGGACGTAAGTACTGACGCCATCGTGCTTATCGATAGGGTCGCTCTATCTGAACAGAAACAGGAATATGAGCCGTCTCACGAGAAAACCAACAGTGTGGACTCTGCGTAAAGTATCGACCCGGATCAAGCTAAGCATGCTATGCAGGCTAACCCGGATAGACACTTTTCGCCTCCTGTGGATTTTCTGTTTCAGGAATAGCTACTCTATACATCTATCCCCCTAAGACGGAATGTGTCGGCCGGATCAGTCTGCGCGGACAGCGCAGGCTGATCTGGTCGATACATTACGCAGATGTTTATCGCCGCAGCTGCATTTTGGACTCTGTTTAAGGAATCATTACTCTTTACATCTATCACCCTGAGACGGCCCGGGTAAGCCTGCGCGGACTCCATAATGTTGGGTTCTCGTAGAACGGCCCATATGTCATCAGTATCTATTTATATCTGACAACCGTGTTTCGGAGAAGATGAGATAATATCAAAACTTCAAAAGTCTAGTTATCAATGCGGAACCTTTACGATTGAAACCTATAACCAACTTATATTCAATAAATATATGAGATTTTATATAAATAATTATTTAGGAAATTGAGGTTTAATTCACAGACTCCAAAATTATAAAGATATGTTCTGTGCTCAGACCTAGTGCTGAAGTATCTGATATCGAACGATATTCACCACGAATAAATCTGGTTTTGAGCACAAATTAACACACTGGACTGTCAATCCAGAGGTCTGGGGTTCAAATCCCGGTCCGGGTTATGGAAATTTGAGGGATGCTTTTAAGCGTCCCCCACTCAACTAGAGGTTAAGTACTGGTCCTTTTCAGGAAAAATAACCTCGCGTGTATCGGTGCTATACACCGGGCACGTAAAATAACCAAGGGGTCTTTTCGGAAAGAGCTAGGGTATCGCACTTCGGACATCAGACTTTAGAGTTCAGACTTCAAACTTCACACTTCAAAAAATGTATCTATGAAGTATGAAGTGTGAAGTGTCAATTGTGAAGTATCCAAACACCCTTTTAATTACAGTTAAGCAACTTTACATGAATATCCGTAACCATATGAAGGTGTGTACCTGGGCTTTATAGTCGATTAGCTTTATCTTTGTCAGGGGCGTAGCTTGGCAATAATCAATTAGTAGGCCGTCTCGTGAGAAAATCAACATTGTGCACACTGCGTAAAGTATCGACCCGGATCAGCCTAAGCATGCCACACAGGCGTACCCGGATATACACTTTTCGCCTCCTGTGGATTTTCTGTTCCAGGAATCACTACTTTATCTATCCCCCCTTAGAAGGAATGTGTCGGCCGGATAAGTCTGCGCTGTCCGCGCAAACTGATCTGGTCGATACATTACTCAGATGTGTATCGCCGCAGCTGCATTTTGGGGCATTTTTAGAAAGAATGTGTAGGCACGTGCCTACAGTGCCTAAAGGGAGGTACGCCCCTGTCGATGAATCCTAGTTTCAGCAGTACAATAACCCTTGACTTAGTAATACTGGTTAAAGGGTATGGATTTTTTGTCGCAATTGTATCCAAAAAATATTGAATTATGTTTATAGAACTAAACAGAAATGTTTGTCAGTATGTTTATATACTTACTTCAGGTTTTGAATTCATAGGAGCCTGAGGTGTTTTTTTATGAGTTTTGTAACTGTACATAAATGTTAATCCTCATGTTAAGTTGTGAACTTCGGATAATGCAAACCCTGGGCAGTTTCAAGCAGAATAATGGCCCTTGTCCTGTTTAGAATGAATCATCTCAAAGAGCGCGAAGAGGGGAAGACATACGTTTATTGTCTAGCTCATTGTCATTCCCTTGTCGGTATCAGATTCCAGTTCAATTTATAATCCGTTTAAATTGAAGTTGAAGAATGCGTATGTCAGTTGCAAACGGAATAACGTGAAAACGTGAAAGGCCTTTAACAGCCTCCCTTGTCAAATGTCAGATCCATGTTCCAGCTTTAATATATTTCCGCTATTTTAGAACAAAATGACATAACATGGACTGTAAAAACCGTTTTACCCATATTTGATGTGTGAGCTGAAATACTTTGCATTTGTTGTTCTCAAAATAGCATGGGATGCTTGTTTATTAAATGAGCCGTTCCAACGACTAACCCAACATCATGGACTCTGCGTAAATGTATCGGCCCGGATCGGCCTGTGCAGTCCGCACAGGCTATTCTGGGCCGACTCATTCCGTCTCAGGGGAATAGAGGTATAGAGTAATGATTCCTGAAACAGAAAATCCACAGGAGGCGAATAATATATGTCCGGGTTAGCCTGCGCAGCATGCTTAGGCTGGTCCGGGTCGATACGAAGAGTCCACAATGTTGGTTATCTCGTGAGCGGCTCAAATATACCATGTGAATGAATTTAAATAAAGAGTTGGTGCATCAAGTACGTCTTCTAAAGCTTTTTTAAGGATATTTAATCTTAATTAAAACGCCTTACCAACCCTTATCGTATTTCTTTGATGTATGTTTTCTTGTTTGAGTACTGTTATTGTTTATTTGTATTAACCGCGGTTTAAGCCCTCTGCAACAGACGAATTTTGAAAAAAGGTGAACATGCTCATAATGAGTAATTTCTCCTTTTGCCATCACGTTTTAAACTCTATTGAATGATTAAACGTACATTTATATAGGTTCACCATATTTTATCGAGATGTTTTCAAAGTCTTGGGTAAGGTTCTTATATTTCGTTTGAGTATAACTTAAGATAACAAGTAGATTTCTGTGATAACAATTATCATATCTCAGACTAGTGGTGTTGTACCATGTTACGTGTGAAGTGTGTACTGTTTAAGAAATTACCACTTCAATTGACGAGGGCGTTTAACAATGGATGAAGAATGAAACAATGATTAGTTTGAAGGCCAGCATTATCACTTTCCCCCATGCATCAAATCTGCAGCAGACAACGTTGAAAGCATCTTGTCAGACATATTCGAAATATTTCTCAATACATGAAGATGTTATTAGTGAACAAAGTTTAAAAGATTGAAGCAAAATGACAAATTGCCCGCTTTCAGTAATTTCTTCTTTTGTCACAGTGTTTAAAAAGTCGTCTACTGCAGAGACGTCAGAAATGTGTCTGTAAGTAGGAAAGGTTTATTTGGCATGTTCTTTCGTGTAAGCCAAATTGTTGCGAACAAATTCTTGTTGGAGCATATGTCTATGTAAACAAACGCGATACGCATACCAGAACGAATTATTCTTTGAACTGTGTTATCGTCCATTTTAGCCGCTTTCAACCAGTATCTTTGTCCACTCGTGTAATAATTACGTTAACCCTTTCCCTCATACGACAATTCTGCAGCAGACGACTTTGAACGTATTTTGTCAAAACATAGAAAATCTCCATAATTGAATGGATAACCTATGACAAAAAGTGGAAAACATTGTGGCAAAAGGAGAAATTGCACGTTTTGTGCAATTTCTTCTTCTGTCACTATGTTTTCAAAAAGCCGTCTGCTGCAGAGTCGTCAGAAAGCGTCTATATGAGGGAAAGGGTTAAGGTGAGTTTTACTGGAGCACCGATCATATAAGGAGCCGACAGGATTCTCCCACAAGTGTAATAATTACGTTACGGTTGGATTGACTGGAGCAGGGCTTATATACTCATTTGGCAGGTCTTTTCCACAAGTGTAATAATTACGTTAAGGTTAGTTGTACTGGATCACCGACCATATACAGAGTCGACAGGTCTTTCCCATAAGTGTAATAATTACGTTAAGGTTAGTTGTACTGGAGCACCGACACTATACGGAGTCGACAGGTCTTTCCCACAAGTGTAATAATTACGTAATTACACTAAAGTTAAATTAACTGGAGCAGGGCTTGAATACATACTTGGCACGTCTTTCCAACAAGTGCAATAATCACGTAAAGGTTAAATTAACTGGAGCAGGGCTTATATACATACTTGGCAGGTCTTTCCCACAAGTGTAATAAGTGCGTTTATGTTGATTGTCCTGGAACCCTGCTAATATACAGACTTAGCAGATCGAATCGAATCAAAGACTTTCGATTTTTTTTTTACATGCTCGAATCAAACGTTTCCAAGCTAAGAGAACGTTGGCATTACTAGGATGGCATTAATTGTTACAGTTGTATAAACATACTCTATACATAAACTCTGTACAGATGTCGTGTTATGTCTAGCCAAATATGTCTGCCTTATTGAGATAAAGGAGACAGTTAACAAATGACGATTGGGGAAAACGTACGTGTTATTTGACATGGTATGTCTGAACTCGAACAAGACGGATACATACCACATACGATACATGAAAGTATGCATTTACACAGACAACACTTCACAATTATTGGATAGATAGTTAGGTGTTTAAATATAAACAAGCCTGCTGCAACCATAAATAAGCCGTTCCACGAGAAAACCAACATTATGGTCTCTGCGTAATGAAGTCCGCGCATGCTAATCCGGGCCGACACATTCCGTCTCAGGGGGATAAAGGATAAAGGTACATGTATAGAGTAATGATTCCTGAAACAGAAAATCCACAGGAGGCGAAAAGTGTCTGTCCGGGCTCGTCTGCGCGGCATGCTTTCACTGATCCGGGCCGATACTTTACGCAGAGTCCACAATGTTGGTTTTCTCGCGGGACGGTTCAAATAGTGAAATAGCGACATCTCGAGAACAAGTCGTTCAACTTGGGAACTATTTCCTGGAAGGGATTTGAATTTTAAAAAATGGCTTGGGAGTAGTTCTGATTGATCAGACGAGCAAGAACTACTGCTGTGATGATTTCTTGAAGTTACTTAATCACTGCCTTGTTTTGTTTACCAATGTATAATTAATAACGAAGATAACAATTCATAAATAAATTAAGAATAAATTCACCGATAAATCGATCACGTCGATAAATCGAGGTCATTTCCGGGTTATTTTCAATTTCTAGGTATCGCGAAACCATTAACCTTTTACCTCATACGACAATTCTACAGCAGACGAATTTGGACATATTTTGTCAAAAAATGCAAAATCTCTTTAATTGAATGGATAACCTATGACTAAAAGTGGAAAACATTGTGGCAAAAGGAGAAATTGCTCGTTTTGAGCAATTTCTTCTTTTGTCACTATATGTTTTCAAAAAGCCGTTTGCTGCAGAGACGTCAGAAAGCGTCTATAGGAGGGAAAGGGTTAATGTGCCCTGAATGGTAACATTACCGACCGTACAAGGGCCAAGCCGTCTCGGCTGCGGGAGGTCGCGGGTTCTATCCCTGGCCTGGCCATACCAAAAACTTTAAAAATGATAGTCATCGACGGCGCACAGGGTTGATGGGTTAGCATTACGACTGACTGGCTGGTGTTAGGATACGTGGACCAGTAGTACTGGTAACTTACCCAGGAATCGCCGTGATATAACTGAAAAATTGTTGAAAGCGGCGTTAAATACCAAACAATAAATCAATCAACCAGGGGGTCACACAATCTAGGGTTGTTATTCACGCTAGCTGTAGCCGTCTTTAATGGAAACGATTGGTAGAAAAGCCCTCGGGGAATATAAAAGAGCATTTCTATCTATTCTATCGAAGCTGTTATATGAATACGACTAATTAGGTGGTAATGCGTTTTTCAATATTTGTTACAGAAGTGTGTCGTTTCACATAATAGTACGAGCACGGGTCTTTTCTGGAGAGATAATGAGTAGATGAGCTGTCGACGATATACTAACTTCTGTGGCAGACAAATGTGTGTAAATAACGCGTGCTTGGTAGCAGTTCATTTGCCCTTCCCCACATACAACAAATTTGCAGCATTTGAACACATGTATCTAAACACATGGAAGTGAGTCTTTCTAAATTATAAAATGATAAATTAACGAATAAGAGTTGAAAACACAGCGGCATTAGGAGGAATTGCTCTTTATAAACAATTTCTCATTTCTCCACAATGTTTTTCAACAAAAGTCTTCTATTGCAGATTCGTCAAGATGCGTCAAGATGCGTTCACATGTGGGAAAGGATTAAGAAATAGTGGTCAATCACTAACCTTCATAAAATGAGTTGTTCTCATTTTATTCCTTGATCATGATTGTTTGATGTTTTACGCCGCTTTCAACAATGTTTTCAGTCATACCAAGGCATTTCCTGGGTACTTCTGGTCCATTTATTCTGAAACCAGACAGTTCGTCGTAGAGCTAACTCCGCAACTCTGAGCACCAAGGAGAGCAGCCATTACTACCATTTTTAAAGCTTTTGGTATGAACCGACCGGTGATCAAACCCGCGATCCAACCCGCGACCTCCCGCAGGGTTGGATCGCGGGTTTGACCACCGAGACGGACGTCCTATCACTAGACCACCGAGGCGGTCTTATCTTGATGTAGTCAGTCAGTATAGATCATATCAGATATATTTACTCATTAACGATGAAATCTAAACCTGCAGAGGTAAACGTTATGATAGGTCTTTGTCTAACGTGGTCTGGTTTTTCGAGCATCGTATAACAGAACATATGTTTGAGGCGAAATGAAAACAAAGTGCTTTGTTTTTTATATAAAATAATGGAGCTAGATACTGAAGTAAACTATTATTATATAAATTGGCTACAGCTCATTCTGGATGATTGGCATAACTTGTGAACACTAGAAAAGTTAGTAGATACATTTCAAATGCCAACTTACGTTAAATATGACACATGCGCAATCGTTGATATTAGGTACCAACTAAAACCCTGTAAGTCATAATGTCTGTTGTCTGTGAAAGTAAATTAAAAGCGGACATATTTTATCTGAAGTCGAGAAGAATGGGAGATAACCAGCTCTTAACTGGCGGCAACGTGTGAGAACATATGGGAATCACAAGACAATGGCACAGTTTATACGGCTCATTGAACATGTGGATTAAAAACTATAGATTGGTAACGTCAAACGAAAACCTTAATTCGAGGCTTTCTAATCTCTACGCTGGATCCGTGCTGTTCGTCGTCTGATTGTTGATTAATTCGGGTTTAACCCTTCTCCTCATACAGACGCTTTATGACGCCTTTGCAGCAGACAGCTTTTTGAAAACATAGTGACAAAAGAAGAAATTGCTCAAAACGAGCAATTTCTCCTTTTGCAACAATATTTTCCACTTTTAGTCATAGGTTATCCATTCAATTATAGAGATTTTCTATTTTTTGACAAAATATGTTCAAAGTCGTCTGCTGCAGAATTGTCGTATGAGGGAAAGGGTTAACTCCGTATTCCACAATGATTCTGTCATATCGAGACGGCGAATTCCCCCGAACGAGCTATGTATGTATCCTGGTCACACATACATGTATAACGAAAGATTAGGAACAACTGTCGACTATGCTAGAATACCGTATCCAGTGCTTGGTAACAGGTGCACGTTTTGCGTATGTGTCGCGGCACTACGGTCATGGTGGAGTGCCCTTGGGCAAGGCACGTTTTCTAGCCTAGTACTGGTTTGTTTACCCAGGGATCATGAATAATTAAATTTAATTGCGCGCTAAATGACCTTAGCTGTCGATGCGCCATAAAACAATATACATTCATTCATTTGCGTCTGTGAAGAGTATAGACCTAGGTGAGTGTGCATCTGCACAGACTGACCTATATCTACACTATTCTTTTATAACAAACACAAACTGGTTAGAATACTACCCAGTCTCAACTTGTGTAGATTCTGAACAGACTAAGGTTGGCCAGGTGATCTGGACCAACACTTTATAGAAACGACAACTTTGTACCTTGTTAATGCACTGGCTCATATTTGTTATAATTGCAGAATTAGAAAAATGGCTTTCCCTCCTTGGGGTTTAGAGTTGTGGGGGTTACATCAAGACTAGCTCGCTGGTGTAAAGGATAAATGAACATGTAGTGATGTCATGGTGCTGGTAAACTACCCCAATGCAATGCCGTGTTATAACAGAAAAACTGTTTAAAGCGGCGTAAAAAAATCCACAAATGAACCAACTTAATATAAATTGACTAATGTCCTCCGAAGATAGTTTTGTGTGTGACGCGATTTCAAACACAAATCCTGAATTAGCAACAGTTGCTTTCTTTCATCACTGGGGAAATTTACACACAATACAATAACACCAGCATTAACTAACTGTTCCCAAAAGAAATTATAGTGCCCCTAAAAGTGTTATTTAAACACCTACATGTATTGTGAAATCTGCAAGAAACGAATCACTGTAAAATATATAAGCGGCGCATTTGCCAAAAAAAACAAAAGTTTGGGCATTTGCAACCAGCCTTTTGTTTGTTTTATTGAGATTTTACGCCGTTTTCAACATTATTTCAGTTATATCGCGGCGACAGTTCACTTATTCATGTTCCCTGGGTAAACAAACCAGTACTAGGCTAGGAAATGTGCCTTTCCCAAGAGCACTCCACCCTTCGTGCCGCGACTGGGGATTGCGACCAGTGTAAATCTAGTTCAGATCTACGAGGTCTGATCTTGTTCGCTTATTAGTTAAAGAAGGAAGCCAAAATACATCCCCATAAAATATCAATTTCACTTTTGGCAACAATGTTTTCAAAAATCGTCTGCAGGTGGGAAAAGGTTAACTTTTTGGGTGGTCTATAAATGTTCTGTCAACTATGAATATATATGAGCGTTGCCTGATGTTAATGCGTGATGAACTCGTACAGAGGTGTTGTTTTAACCCTTTTCCCCAATATAACACTTCTGCAGCAGACGACTTTGAAAACAAGGTGACACAAACCTGCAAAATCTCCATAAAAGATAGCTTAATTGTTTAATAAAGTTGAAAACATTGTGGCCAAAGGAGAAATTGCTCATCATGAGCAATTTCACTTTTGGCCACAATGTTTTCAAAAATCTTCTGCTGCTATAGCGTCAAAATGCGTCTGCAGGTGGGAAAGGGTTAACTTTTTTGGTGGTCTATAAATGTTCCACCAACTATGTATATATATGAGCGTTGCCTCATACAAACCAACATTAACCCTTTTCCACATACAGGCGCTTGTTGACGGCTCTTCAGCGGACGACCTTTGAACCCTTTAGCAAAAGGAGAAATTGCAAACAAATTCTCAACTCTATTCAATTATCACACGTTCATTTACAGAGAGTTTCTACTATACTTATTCCTATCTGTTTTCAAAGTCGTCTGCTGCAGATGTGTGGTATGTGTGAAAGAGTTAACGCTGACCTGGATCTTCACCAATCGCATTATGTGTTACGTTTTTAGAAGGAACTTCGGTAAAACGGTATCCATATAATGCCCTAATGTCTGTAGATGATAGTGATGTGTGATACACTTGTACACATATTTCTTGATCGTTGCTGGTTTCGGCTTTTGTTTTGGTCTATAAAATGTTGTATATGAGCCTTGCTTAAGGAAATCCAACTTTAACGCTGATCTTGATCTGATCGCATATACCTTACGGTTGGTTTTCGCAGAGCGCCGCTCATGTAGTTATTTCAGTGTCAACAATGTGAGCCAGTTAGACATACGTTAGGACTACATGCTTACTTGCGCAAAAATAATTTTACCATTTATGAATAAAACTGACTTCAAAACTATGAATGCAACAGTTTAAGAAAGCCTGCATGCATATACAAAAGAGTGGCAGACCAATGCCGAAGTAATCGTCAAAAATGGTCCCCCCTAAAAGATCAAAAGTATAACCTACATATGAGGCGTTCCACGAGAAAACCAACATTGTGGACTCGGCGTAAAGTATCGACCCGGATCAGCTTAAGCATGCCCTGCAGGCTAACGCGGACTGACACGTTTCGCATCTGGTGGATTTTCTGTTTCAGGAATCATTACTTTATATCTCTATCCCCCTGAGACGGAATGTGTCGGCCCGGACTAGACTGCGCAGACTGCGCAGGCTAATCTGGGTCATTACATTACGCAGAGAGCATAATGTTGGTTTTCTCGTGAAACTGCTCATCATCAATATTACACTAGCTTGGTTTCAGGAAATACACACCAGCAGCTCATTTTGTCTAATTTTATTTCTTTAACTTTTTCACTAGCGAATTTCACAAAGTCATCTCATCTATGTTAAAAATTGGAACACTCCATTTTATGTTCAACAGGAAATTGGGTAAAATTGTCATTGCATTATGTGGTGTGTTGCATTAAATGATGTTAAAGACCACATCAAACATGCGAATGAAACAGAAATGAACACAAATTGAATCTGGTTGAGTGACCTACACATGTAATGACTCAGCGTAGAATTTATATATATTTAGATGCGTACCTGGACCAAGCCACCTACTTAATAATTTGAAGGGAAGTATTAAAAGACAGCAACTTTATATTTTCCTTTTATGAGATCTTAACGTACACTGTATGCCAAATACTTCTTTCAATAATGTTTCTTTTGTTCATTATCGGACAGTGCACATCCAGATGCGCAGGGTTTGCGATGCCCGAAACTCCTCCAACTTTAGTACCAGTGTTTGTATGGTTGTTGGGTATTCTGCGTTGGAACTTATCCAGATACACGAACGTTTATATTGGTTTCACGTTCATATAGAACGCAATAAAATCGACGATAAGCGTCAATTGGTCTTCTACGAGAAAGAAATGACTACATGTACTTCTCTTATGAATTCATATTGGCTAATTAGCTGTTAAACTGCTCGATCCATAATACTTTGTTATCTGCCTATCTGTATATGGCTTTTCTGTGCTTCATTCATATTTATTAGAACTGTTGAGATAATCCTTGAGAAACTATTTCACTGAATTGCATATATATATACACCGAGTGAAGAATAACTGTCATCGGTTAGGCAATATGCGTAAGAGAAGCATAGAATGGGATACATACGGAAAGACAGAGACACAGCATAGATACATACAGAAAGACAGAGACACAGAATATATACATACAGAAAGACAGAGACACATAATAGTAACATACAGAAAGACAAATACACAGAAAAGATACATACAGAAAGACAGAGATACATAATAGACAGAAAGACAGAGACACATAATAGATACATACAGAAAGACAGAGACACATAATAGATACATACAGAAAGACAGAGACACAGAATAGATACATACATACAGATAGAGACACAGAATAGATACATACAGAAAGACAGAGACACATACTAGATACATACAGAAAGACAGAGACACAGAATAGATACATACAGAAAGACAGACACCGAATAGATACATACAGAAAGACAGAGACACAGAATAGATACATACAGACAGATAGAGACACAGAATAGATACATACAGAAAGACAGAGACACAGAATAGATACATACAGAAAGACAGAGACACTGAATAGATACATACAGAAAGACAGAGACACATCATAGAGACATACAGAAAGACAGAGACACAGAATAGATACATACAGAAAGACAGAGACACAGAATAGATACAACAAGGAGGTTTGTTTATGTGAACAAAATAAACAAATTGAAGATACAATTCACCTTCATTCAATAACATGCATTTCCGAAACCACTGCGTACCCATATTTCTTGACTTGTCCTGTTTTTTGGTGCACCTTTATTCGATGTTTTGCGTTTTGTGGACTTGGTTAAGGACAAGGAAAATCCGTCTATGCTTGTTTTATCTAGTGGCTTCAATGAAGTATGAAATGTTGCTTCATCTTAAATCTTGATAAGTTTGTTAATGTTTAATCTTTGAACAGGCTCCAAATGCATAAGTTTAAGATGATAATAAACCGCTTGTTAATAAAACTTTTATTAATATCAAAATCTTTAGGGTTTTAAATACATTTATTGTTGGATTTTGGAATGTTTTTTAATTATGAAGCAGTCTCGCAAACTTCGTTACTAATCGCTATGTCTGGGTGACTGTATATTAAGGAACTAATAGTGTTTAGGTTTAAAAAGTATTTAAAACTTTCCCACGTGCAGACGCATTTTACGCCTCTGCAACAGACAATATTTGTAAACAATGTGACGAAAGGAAAACTGCTCATAATAGTAAATTCCTCCTTTTTTCACAGTGTGTAGATGTGTTCCATGCTTTTGCCTAGATATTTCTAAAGCTGTATACTTCTAGATTTGTTGTAAGTGGGAAAGGATTAATGTAGAATAACAGTTCCGTAACATATTTAGAAAAGGTTTTCTCTTCTGTCTTTATACAGCAGCAAGTACGCATTTTTATGTTGTCTAAACTCTTTCTAAACAGCAGGCGACTTTTGAAAACTTTGTGGCCAATCATGACGAGCAATTTCTTACTTGGTCATTACGTTTTGAACGTTGTTAAGAAATTATAATTTCCTTTGTAGTTATTTGCCATATTTTTGCTAAAACCATGTTTTAAGCTTTCTGCTGCAGATTTATTGTATGAAGTAAATCGGTTAAACAAGTCCACGTCAAGTTATATTTCCAGAAGAAATGAAATGAAAATGTTGACGCGAATTGGGGTCTAATTGAACTTTCAATCATTTGAAATGATATTAACATATAACTAGTGGGGTTACACTTGTGGTTTTATATCAGAAGATGCATTTGAGTCTTTGTCCAATAAGTAGACACTGACGACTATAGTGAGTCTGGACGTATGCATCTTCACTGTACCCAGATGCAATACGACCGAAACACATTAAGACGGGGTTCAACAACTTGTTCAGGGGGGAAGGGGAATTATCAGATCGGCATACATAATTAATAATAATGTTATTTATACGTGTACATAACCATGATTGACATAATCATTATTACAGCGATGTGAGGTGTCCGACATAACTTGTTCTATTTGTTTGAACGCTGCTTTCCGATGCGATCAACACTATTTCAGTTACTAGTATATTAGGGCGTTTCCTATGTAAACGTCCAGTCTACTACCCATATCATTTATCCGGAAACGAGCGCATAAGTCGTAATGCTTTCCCCGCACTTCGGAGCACCAAGAGGAAAACAATTCCTATCATTGATTCAAGTATTTGTTATCACTAGACCGGGTGTCGAAGCTGATCTCCCGCCCACCGAGGCGGACGCTCTTACCAATACACTACGGCCATGATCCCATGTTATATCATACGAGTGGTATATACAATACAGTACAATGCAATCTATTTTATTACATAAAAACTACAAGATTTGAAGCAAGTTTTAACAAAATCATAATCCCCGCATATAACCGTACATCGTTTTTAATTTCATATCTATATTATAGTTATGTTCATTGATAATCTTTAACCCTTTCCCTCATACGACAATTCTGCAGCAGACGACTTTGAACACATTTTGTCAAAAAGTAGAAAATCTCTATAATTGAAAGGATAACCTATCACAAAATGTGGAAAACATTGTGGCAAAAGGAAAATTGCACGTTTTGTGCAATTTCTTCTTTTTCACAATGTTTTCAAAAAGCCGTCTGCTGCAGAGGCGTCAGAAAGCGTCTATATGAGGGAAAGGGTTAACTAATAATGTTTATAGCCAGTCTCGTTGCAATGTAATTTAATTACCTAAATCCGTATTTACCATTTCCTCCATACAGCGCATCTGCCACGGGCAACTTCACAATACTTAAGGAAAATCTCTATAGACGAAAGGGTAATCATTGGAAATAGTTTTTTAAAAGAGCATTGGAGAAAAGGTTGTCTCACCTTGATCAGCATAGTTCACCATTGAGTCGATCAAAATATTCCAGAATTCTTACTACAGGAAAAATTGAGAAGCCCCCTTCTGAAAATGGAGGAGTCTAATTTATGGAATTCTACGCTGAAAGAGTTAAAAAAAATCCTTGATGTGCAGTTTGATCCAGGTCCCTAATTGAAATTTTAATTCAAAAAGGGGGCTAAAAACATATACGTCAAACGTATATGTATGAAGAAAGATATCATTAAATTATTTAGAAGGAACAGTACTTCATAACAAGTACACATAGGATAGATAGCCTCTAAATAAAAATAATCATCCAATAGTGGAATAGAAACAAATGCAGAAATTTAATTTGATTGAAAAAACATTTTCTGTGCTTTATGTTTTGTTGAATTACAATAAAAATCAGACAGTGGGTTCATAATTAAATTATGGGTCTGGCGAAGCTTGATTACTAAGAGTTTATGAGAGAACATGCCTCTGCATACCATAAAGGAGTTTGTATGAGACAGCGACCTCTGCTTTTATCGACGTCAGTCATACAATGATAGTCAGTGAGTGTATTGACCGCGTCAGGTGATGTATCATCGTTTGAAGTTGCAGTGGCGTACAACAAGTATGGGCTACATGTCTAGCGTTTCGTCTGGAGATGCAATTAGGTGTATGTAACATATTAGCGGACAGTGAAGACAATGCTGAGAGTGAACGTTGGCACATTGTAGGCATCCTCGGTACCCAGGCTATTCATGAAATATATGATACCCTTGGCAAATTGGCTAGCTAAACTTCGTAAAGCATGCGCCACAATTTCCTCCGTAACTACACTGTTATTTTCGTATCGCATGAGGTTTGTGTCATGCCGCCAATTAGGTGTATAAATCATGAGTACGAGATTTTTACAGCCAATTTGCCAAGGGTATCATATATTTCATGAATAGCCTTGGTACCGAGGATGATTGTAGGTGGATGCAATAGTACCACAAATCACCAAAAGCGGTTCAATAGTATTTTTTTGCATCTGCAATGCATGCGTATTCTAACATACTGATTGATTGACTGTGTGTGGCTTAACGCAGTTTTCATCAACTTTTCGGCCAGTTCACCTACTCATGTGTTTCCTTGCTTTCCACACAAGTACTCCTCACAACATACTTTCCAAGCAATTGGCTGCTTTTCAACATTATACTGTTATCCCAAGATGTTGACGCTTATCACATAAACTGTTGTCAAACGTTGGAGTGAATGTTGGCCGAGCTGGGATTCGAACTCACAACCCTTAGATTGACAGCCTGCGTCGCTACCGACTGAGCTACTGGGCCTCGGCTCTGCAATACTGGAACTCACAGTGTAAAACACTGCAACATCGATTGGATCACTCTGTTTATATTCGGTAACCTTGTAAAAGCGACCGTGTTAATATTTATATTGAAGTCAGGGAGCATTCCAGCCGCGTAAGGCAGTAGAAACTTCAAAGGGGTACTGTTTTTTTTAATCGTATTGGTTTCCTATATAATGTCAGAATATTGGACACTAGGAAAAATATAAACGGTTCTTGGTATTGCAGCAAATGAAGAAAGTTCCTACCGGTACACAAACTTGATTAGTTTGTGACTTTACCATAGAGCAAAACAAAATTCAGTAGAACATACATGTACTAGCGGTTTCTGTGCACACACCAATATTAATGAGACTGCCTTTATATTTGTTAAAGTTATCGCACAATACAGATAATGTCAAATGTTTTAACGGTTAATTCAATTACATTTCTGCAATTAAAAGAACAACTTAATTATAAGATGCAAACATCAATTAATGACTTAGCGAAAAATCAGTCTACCGTAACAAAAAAACAAATGCAATTGTATTGAGTGACTTTTTTTTAACAAATTGCAACAATAACCCTGCCAATAAAAAAAGTCTTGGTTTTGCCAAAATCTGTCTTCGACGTCTAGGTTATGGGGAAAAGATAGGTAATGGGGAAAACACAATCTTTTGTTATCAGTTAAATAAGATTAAAATGTAAGAAACCTATTTCAAACACCAGGAACACTTGAGTATAGATGAAATATATTTATCTGACTAGATGGCGAAAAAGAAAGATTATAACCATATAGCGTGGAGGATGGTCTTGATATTCGCTGGTTGAAAATCACCAAGGTCGGATATCGTGAGATTTGGCTCAAAAACAAGAAGTGAACTTTTGACTTGTCGCGTAATTTAAAAAAACAAAACAACATACAACCAGAAATTGAGCCCATTTTCTTTTGTGTCTAAATGTTCTCACTTATTATCCAAATGATCAATCCACTTTGGCATTCAGTTAGAGGTCGCTTAGGATGATTACTAGTCCAAAAAAATGCAGGCATTACAACTAATAGGATACCATCATGTCCGTTCGTCCATCTATCCAACCTTGTCCTGGGCATATCCCCTACACTACATAGAGTTACTAAATTGGGTCTGCACATGCATCTTGGGGAAAACGCGGTGTTATTTGTGATGTGGGAAAGGGTTAAGTTGTTCTCGTCTAACACATGTAGAAGAAATACGCCAATATGTTCGTGTCAGTGAAATATGTCAATAAGGTATGGTGTTGAATTGACAGCTCTTTATATGCATATGATGTGAGTTTTGTTATATTAATAATTGTGGAATTAACCTTACAAAACAGTGTTTGCCTGTTCCCTGGTCATGACATGTTTATTTATTTCCAAAACCTTACTTGAATTAAGAATGAAATGATGTCTTGGATTCAGTTTGAAGCAGAGGTGTCTTGTATACCTTCTGATGTACCTTTTTATTAGAGTGTTTGGGGTTGAACTAGTCCTATTTTCGTTACTTAAGTAACATGTATAAAGATTATGTCCAAATAAGACCATATAAATGTATATTAATGTTACGAAGTGTCGACAAGCAGTCTCAATCGAGCAGTTTCATAGTCGAGTATTAAAATCTAAAAATCCACTCGTCTTCTTCAAGTCTTTAGTCTTCATTGTGTCCATGCAGTCCATGTTCATGTTCATTTTGTTCATATGTTTTCCTATCATAAAAAAAAAAAAAGTCGTGAGACTGACAAACTATTTCACTTAACCAGTTCGTGGCCTACGATTGTACAAGGGCATCATAGGTCTGCCTGCAACCAGTTTAACCCTTTCCGACGTAATATACAACATATCTGCAGTTGACGACTATGAACATAATTATCAAAAACATGGAAACTCAACAAGTATTTGATAAAGTGGAAACCATTGTGGCATAAGGAGAAATTGCTCATTATGAGGAATTGTTTCTTATACCAAAATGTTTTCAAAAATATTCTGCTGCAGAGGCGTCAGAAAGCGTTTGTATGTGGGAAAAGATTGAGGTAATTTCGATCTTCAATGACAGCTAACGACACACCAATCGCAGCTAGGGACAGGATCGAAAACCTCTCCACGACCGGTTATCATCGAACGCCTGTGGCCTGTCTGTCATGTGATTTCATTACGACTAATAAATACGAATGCTGGTTGTATATTGTCGTCTCCTCTTGTGTGACAGGGTCATTACCAACACAATTAAGTCATCGATTTATCATCTTTTCCTATAAAATCGATTTCGTTTTTGAAAAATCGTTGTAACTTTATCTAAAATACGATGTTTTTAACTTAAATACAACGCTTTCCAACATATAGACGCTTTCTGCAGTAGGCGACTTTTTGAAAACATTGTGACAAAAGAAGAAATTGCTGAAAACGAGCAATTTCTCCATTTGCCACAATGTTTACAACTTTTGGGGATATTCTATGTGTTTGCCTATATGTTTATAAATCGTCTGCTGCAGTTTTATTGTATGTGGGAATGGGTTAAGTTCCCCCTTTACTGTTCAATAAGCAAAAGTAGTTCACCTTAGGATTGAGTATACACATTTGCTCATATTTATGTTCACGCCAACATTTGTAACCTTGAATTAAACGCAATATATAAGGTAATCTAAGTTATGTTAACCTTTTCTAAACCTTTTCCCAGCTGCAAGACGCATTTTGAAGTATTTTCAGAAGACCACTATTAATAACATTGTGGCAAAAGAAATTGCTAATCAAAAGAGCTTCTCCTTTCGCCACAATGTTTTCAATTTTATTCAATAATTGTTCTTTCGTTTCTAGAGCGTCTCAACATCTTTTACTAAACGTTTCCAAAGTCGCCTGCTGCCAATGTGTTGTATTAATCCTTTCCCTCATATAGACGCTTTCTGACGCCTCTGCAGCAGACGGCCTTTTGAAAACATAGTGACAAAAGAAGAAATTGCACAAAACGTGCAATTTCTCCTTTTGCCACAATGTTTTCCACTTTTTGTCATAGGTTATCCATTCAATTATAGCGATTTTCTATGTTTTGACAAAATACTTTCAAAGTCGTCTGCTACAGAATTATCGTATGAGGGAAAGGGTTAAGATGCAGCAGACGTGCCTTTTGAAAACATAGTGACAAAAGAAGAAATTGCACAAAACGTGCAATTTCTCCTTTTGCCACAATTTTTTCCACGTTTTGTCATAGGTTACCCACGTTCAAAGTCGTCTGCTACAGAATTGTCGTATGAGGGAAAGGGTTAAGATAACCGTAAAACCAATACCAATAATCCACCCTTCAATAAATCCAAATGAATTATTTGTAGCACCATTACCGGATGGTAGGACACCGTTTACTACAAGGTGTGGATACAACAGAGTCGCTGTCAGACTTAAGAGCATCGATTCCGGTGAGGCAAAGCGCAATTATTTTCTTCCTTGAAGGAATGACGGGACGTGACATACGTGATGTTTCTGTCATAGTTATAGTACTTTAGGGACCTATTTCGCATCGCAAATACCGTCATACGGGGACAAAGTTATAGGAAAAGGTCATCTTTTTTCTAAATTCATTCACAATGCTTTGTTAGCCTTTTTACCAAGTGGATGAACATTGTGCCATTTAATGTTTGCTTAATTTGGCGTTCATGATAGAACGAAAACCGATGTTTATGGTGTGACAGTTAACCCATTCTTAAATACAGACGCTTTCCGACGCCTTTGCAGCAGACGACTTTTGAAAAAAATTGTTGTGACACAAGGAGAACTTGCTCATTATGAGCAATGTCTCCCTTTGTCATAATGTTATCATTTATATTTGATAATTATAGTAACGTTTATGAAGACTTCCCATAAAGTTGTCTGCCGTTAATGTGTTATATGCGGGGAAGATTTAACCCTTTCAGCGCCGAATTGTTTAAAGTAGACTCTTCCATGTTCAAACTCGGACGACTCTATTTTCATGTTTTAGGATTTTTGGAATATTTTTATAACTCACAGCCAAACAATGCAGATTTCAGGTGAGACAGCTCGTTACGAGCTGACTCACCTGAATCTGTATTGTTTGCAAAAAGCTCAATATTGCCTTTGGCGCTGAAAGATTTAAAATGAATTCTCATACTACACATTATTTCTGTCAACTATAACAAAAGCGACTTATAAAATGCACGCTCAGCAACAGTGTGTTGTGTGTCTGTTCAGCTGTTCAGGACCTATATGGACCACGCCATACAAATACCGACCTTTGGGGTTGTTATGTCTTACAGTGATACCATATTAACCCTTTCCCACATACAACAAATCTGCAACAGACGACTTTGAAAACAGAGTGACAAAAAGCAGGACAAATCCCCATAAAATATGACATAATTGTTAAATAAAGTTGAAAACATTGTGGCCAAAGGTTAAATTGATCATTATGAGCAATATCACCTTTTGCTACAATGTTTTCCAAAGTATTCTGCTGCTATTGCGTTAAAATGCATCTGCAGGTGCGGAAGGGTTAAAATACACACTTGCATTAATTCTGTGTGGACAAATCGCAATGTTTAATTCAAGCAAAGTTTAATTACTGTCGTTTGCATACAAAGTAAAACATTTCTTTAATAAAGAACTTTATTAGCCTCTCGCATAGATATGTGAAGGTCTAGGCCAACTTCCCTCATACCTTACAATACATATCTTATGTTGAATTTAGAATACACATATAATGTTTCCAATGATGTCACTAGTACAATTTATAATATTTAATATTTTCACAATGGTAATTTATTTGATTAACGTTAAACGCCGTTTTCAACATTATTTCCAATGAGGGACATTAGTGATAATTATATTATCTCACTTGTCAGATAAAGACCAAGGAAGACCAAATAGTTGGTAGGTCCTTTTAGTTGGAATCCTTTGTCTTTATCGCTATTTCTCAATGATATATTGCAATTACTCTGTACACATTAATCATAAATGTGTTAATTAAAGTGATGATTAAAAACAGAAAATTTACAAAGCAGTGTTTAAAGAAAACAAATGTGGAATTACTAATCAATCTAATAACAGTTTGCCAAGAAAATGCAATTATAAGTGCACCATCCAGTGCAAAGAAACCAATGATAAAAACAAAGGAACCAAATGATAGGACCTGGCTAGATGTAGAGAGTATCAAAGGGAGATAACTGACCGATGTCTCTCATTATGTCACTTGTACATGCTCCCTGGGTAAACAAACCAGTACTAGGCTATAAAACGTGTCTTAGTAAAGGGCACTCCATCATGGCAGTTGCGAATGGGAATCGGACGCCAGGGGACGCCAGGTTACACATATCCGCTTATACTACGCTAACAATGTGTGAATCTTTATAAAGTTTTAATACTCCCACAAGTGTTAGTAAAGTTATACATTTCCATAATGGTAAAAAGGAGGCAAAATTAACAACCAACCAACAGACAGAAAAACAAAAACACACAAAGTAAAACTTGATAACAATAAATAATGACGAAAAGACGAATGGGTTGATTTGCAAGTTGTTCATCTTGTTACAGCTCATCCCCGACAGTGGTTAACATACTTGATCAATACATGGCTTAGACATACATATGAGCCGTTCCGTGAGAAACCCAACATTATTAACTTTGCGTAAAGTATCGACTCGGATCAGCATAAGCCTGCCGCGAAGGCTAAACCGAACAGACTTTTTCGCCTCCTGTGGATTTTCTGTTTCAGGAGTCATTACTCTATACCTCTATACCCCTGAGACGGAATGTGTCGGCCCGGATTAGCCTGCGCGGACTGATCTGGGTCGATACATTACGCAGAGTCAATAATGTTGGTTTTCTCGTGGAACGGCTCATATGTATTAGTCCATGTTGTGATTTGCAAGTTGTTCATCTTGTTACAGCTCATCCCCGACAGTGGTTAACATACTTGATCAATACATGGCTTAGACATACATATGTATTAGTCCATGTTGTGATTAATGTCTGCGAATTTAGGTCAGCCTAATACAACGAGCATTCTAGAATGGCGCAAGTCGAAATCAACCAATAAAATAACAGCTTTCTGACCATCACTCGTCGAGTACTCGGTATTTCATAAGCCAATCTGAATACATCTCTGGTTATGTAAATAAAACATTGAATCTTGAATCTTGTTATTAGAATATCGAGGGCTTGGCGTGAAAACTTTAGTATTTTTTTACCAAGGTTAATCACCTTACCATGATGTCTTTATAAAGCATTAAATAATTTTGCTTGGTAAACAATGGAAATTTAGGTGCCATTGCTCGTT
Organism: Serripes groenlandicus; assembly: GCA_031761405.1. NCBI lineage: Eukaryota > Metazoa > Mollusca > Bivalvia > Cardiida > Cardiidae > Serripes > Serripes groenlandicus. Next base: position 83,495,647 of record JASEVX010000004.1, on the reverse strand, counting down.
CTGAGCAATGGCACCTAAATTTGCATTGTTTATAAAAGGGTCAAAATTGTCCCTAAACCAAGGTTTTCAAAATAGGTTTTTAGTTACAACCGTTTCACGCCAAGCCCTCGATATTCACTATTCACACTAAACAGCCAGTGAATGAGAAAAGGAACAAGTTGGTATTTATGTACATTTCATCTTGTCCACCTTCTCAGTCTGGTCAGGGTCTACACAAGTTGACAGAATATTCAAAACAAGATCGGAGATGCTTGGGAAGATTGTTGTGTGGAGTACTGGTGTGAGAAAACCAGGAAATGCATGAGTAGGTGAACTGGCCGCCGTGCTATAACTGAGAAATTGCTAAAAACGGCGTTAAACCCCAATCAATCAAAACAAGATCGGGTAAATAATATTTAAACAGTGAAGATCTTGATCAGACTGTTTTTCACAAGAGACAACGTGTATCCTCTTAAATAGTATGTTTAAAAGGTTAGCCAAGTTATACCAATATAACCATAACAATTAATTGATTGGTTAATTGGGGTTTAACGCCGTTTTCAACTCGTATGTTTCCTGGATTTCTCAAACCAGAATGCCCCAACAGCAACTAGCTGCTTTTCCACATAGACTGTTAGCCCATCGACACTTGTCACAGTGACTTTTAGTCAAACGACGGAAATAATGTTGGCCGAGCTCGTCGCTACCGACTAAGCCACCGGGGCTCGGCCGAAGAATCATTTATGATGATGTGTTTCTGAAGGTGAGTGGTAATCTGCGAAAACTAACAGTAAAGCATTTGCGACCATTCTAGATAAAGAATAACTGTGCAGTCTGATCTGGCTATGCACTGTTCTAGAAACAGGATGAGAAAATAAAGAAATTCCGAAAATTCTTGCAGATTGTGATCGTAAAAACAGTCATATCGTAAAATCTGCAATTAAAATTTCAATTTCTAGCCGAGTTGGGTTTTCTTTAACAATAAGGTTGTAGGAAGTACGCATAAAGTCAAAATTGAATCTGAAGAAAATAACTTTCCCCTGAAATAGATTATTTTATTATTCCTCACGTGACTTTGTCGTGTTAAATTCTCATATATACTCATCATGTTCACTTTCATACTGTCTTATGCTAACAGTACGTTCTGACCGGTTGGCATGATCCTGTCACATAGCACGAACAATTTTGGTTTCCCAAGTCTTAGGTGGAAAGCCCTTATTAATTAAGATGTGATGTAAATCTGTAGTGTTTGGTGTTTGCTACTTATCCAAACGATATGTTTGCAACAAAATGACTTCTAAATGTAAATAAACAGTTTGTTTCAATTTCGGAAACAAATTTATAATTTTAAATCATGGAAAGGGTTCCGTCAAAATATATTTGGTTCAACATTTATCATTTCATGTCAATGAATTTGCTGATTTGTTGTGTATAATTATTGTCTTTTTTACATTTTTAGACTTTCGTCAATAGAAAATAAATTGAATAAACTTAAAATATGATATGGCTTCCAGTGTGACAGAAACTATTGTCATGTGATATTTATATCAATTATACCTCTACAGGAGAATTATTTAAAACATTGCAGGAAAATGACTTGTTGCTATCAACCAACAGGTTCATTATGCCTGTCCTAAAAAAAGCAATACCGGTGTATTGATATTTCTAAATGTTAAAGGTGCTAAACAGATGGAGATCAAATGTTTAAAATGTTGAAACTTCTGCAAATATTGCTCAAAGTGACAACAAAGTAAGTAATACATAGTTCAAAACTAATTTGGCAGTATACATGTATGTTGAAAAATAGTCAATTGAAAGTCATGAAAATGTACACAATTTGGGTGGGGAGTTCAAATAATGTTGATAAAGGAACAAATGGCTCGTGTATTGTTAATTATTTGTTTTGGTCAATATTGTTGTCTGCATCAATTCAAGGGTTAATAAGTAGTTGATAATGTGTATGTTGATAGTGTTAATATGCGGTCAACCTGAGGATACCTTTTACAGTGTCTAAAACGGAAGATGGACATTCAGATCATTAATCTTTAGACGTAAGGTCAAAAGGTTAGGAAAACTCGAAAATCGTCACACATGCATCACTATTTTTTTGCATATTTTCCTTATAACATTTATAGCATAGCATATTTTAATTAAAACATAATTTTAATGGCCACTTTCCATAAGTAATATGAATATGACGCGTTACATAAATTTACGACGGAAACGAAAACAAAAAGATAATAAAAAAATACGTCTGATTCCTAAGCAGATCTAAGAAGATTTTTATAGGCTATTCTAACTGATATAAATCTTCACCGATCACAAACATCCGAATGTCTGTTTACGTGTATTGATGTTTACGCATCAGATATGTCTATGACAATTGTGAATCGTGAGGTAAAATGGGGTCTCAAGGATTGACATGGGATTGACCGTAGCGGAGTGGTGCGCGCTAAAACAGTTTGGGGTTTAAAGGAATGACAAATGATAAGCAATGGCGGAGTGATGCGAGGTAAAACGGTTTGTCAAATGATTTCAGTAGCGGGGTGGTTCAAGGTAAAACAGTATGGGGTCTCAAAGATTGACAAAGGATTGGCAGTATGCGGAGAGATTATGCGTCGGTTAGATCAGCCCTGAGTTCGCCAAATCATATGAAAAATTAAACCTCCGCCAGACCAGGAATTTAAAGATATATGGACACTGTTTTAGGATTGCAATATAATGCTTTTATTACATAAGGTGGAGCCTGTCTTTTAACCCTTTCCCACATACAACCAATTTGAAGCAAACAACCAGTCAAAGATTTGTAGGAAGAAAGAACGTAATAATTACTTTATTTCGCACTAGAGTTGCGTCTTTGATGTAAACCGCAAATTGTCTGTAAGTAAGTAGTTCAGCAAATATAAAACCATTTGGACGATTGTAAAGATAATATAAGTATAGGTTCAACCTATTTCGGGTAAACAAATAAATCTTAATGGTGATGCCGATTATGATGACTTCATAGAGATACCTTTTGAAAGTAATTTACGAGTCCTTCCATCCTATGCGTATAAACTAAAAAGCATCATCTGATTAAGCATATATTCCACTTTGAAATATTGCCAATATATAAAACCCATAGCATAATGATGACAGGTACAACAAATACTCGACTTGCCCTTCATCAAGTTCTTCCAATGAAAGTAATATCATTTACGTGAGCATCGTTTACAGTCAAACTATTCTTTCCTACAATTTCTGCCGTTTAACTTTTGGGTATTTATTCATCCTTTGCATTACAATGCACGAACCATTATCAGTTATGTTTGGACTCATTTAAAAAAATTGACAACGAGTGACATGAGACGCAAATTTTCACAGATCAGATTCCTTGTTTTCATTCCTTTTTGGATTAGGTATAATCTTAATATAATTTTGTTTAGAAATTGTCTTTTCAACTAATCAAAGCGTAGGAAATTCGTGACTGTGCCATTATTCTTGTGTGGACACAATTTTATGATACATGGTATAGCAAATGTTATATAAATTACCTATGGATGAGAAAATGTCACCGGCTACGACGTCGATTTGCTAAACCGTATTAAGTTAAGTGCTGTTTCTTAGTTCAATGAACAATGGGCATGAAATAATGGGCAAAATGACAAATTGCTCATGATGAGCAATTTCTCCATTTTACAACAATGTTTTCAACTTGTTTAACAATTTAACTCTCATTTATATATGTTTTCTCATTGTTGCCAATCTGTTTCGTCTGCTGCAGATTTCTTGTATGTGTGGAAGGGTTAGCAGCATAGACATAACACTTCTTCCCTATGCGTTACTTCCATATGCGTTATATGTGTGGAGTTCGTTTTCTAGAATCACGAGCGGACAATCTTATCCTTTTTTAAGATTTTTAAAATAGTTGGCCAATGTTTTTCACGTTATTTAAAATAATACTATTTTTTTGCTTGCCAATTTCTTTTTATTCTTTGAGAAATATTGTTGTTTTATATCTGTCAGGTAAATCCTGGGTAGATTGTCGTAAAGGAAATTCAATTTTGTGGTAAAAAAAAAACCTGTCAGCATTTAAACCCTTTCCCTCATATAGACGCTTTCTGACGCCTCTGCAGCAGACAGCTTTTTGAAAACATAGTGACAAAAGAAGAAATTGCTCAAAACGAGCAATTTCTCCTTTTGCCACAATGTTTTCCACTTTTAGTCATAGGTTATCCATTTAATTAAGAGATTTTCAATTTTTTGACAAAATATGTTCAAACTCGTCTGCTGCAGAATTGTCGTATGATGGAAAGGGTTAAACTCTATTTTCAGCTCCTTTATCGCCATTTAAACATGAAAAGGTGCTACATTATTTTGTACTTGAACATTTTAAGTCCATAATTCGTTTTCCTCCTGTAAACTCCTTATTCTGTATATACTATTATCACTGGTTTTTTACGAGTAGTCCCCATACAGAGTAGTAATCATATAAGCCATTAAGATTATCATATATATGTCATTATAGATTCTTACTGTAAACAAAAGTATAATTATAGGAATTCTTATTGCATGTGACTTTTTTCTTTTGATTCGTATTATCCACAATAAGTTAAACTAAATTCAATATCTGTTCTATCATTAATTTAGAATTTCGATAGATATCATAAACCATCTGTTGTATACTTGTTTACGTTGAAAACGAGCTTGTAAAGTATTATAAACGATCATGTTTTCTATTTCCATTATAAATTGGTATATGTTTCAGCTGCCCGAAAAAAAAAACACGTTATGCAAAGCAATTAGTTTTGCTAGTATAGAAGGTCTGAGAGCTCAGAAGAAATGCAATGTAATTACACATCCAGTGACGGATGCCTCTCATTCTTTCTAAATATGAATTATGCTACAAGTCAAAATCCGTAATTACAATCCATCATAAAGAAATACGTTGCACCTTAACTGACGGGTCTTTAGAGTTGGTAGATTTTCATTTTTGTGTTACGACTGCAAAGTAAAGAATGGGGAGAAATATTGACAACTTGATGACGAAACAAAATCGATATCAGTTAAGTAAGTTTCTACTCCAGTCGATTTTTTCATAATCACAGATGGCCGTTGTTTGCCCCTTCGTTACAATCTAAATCTGACCAAGTGACCATTCGTAAAGCAATTTCAGATTTGGCCTGCTATTTATCACTCAAGCCGCGTCACGCAAAAACATCAACCTGGTCAGTTTTATAAGCCAACTAACATTGTGGCCTCTGCGTAAAGTATCAACCCGGATAAGCCTAAGCATGCCGCGCAGGCTAACCCGGATATTCACTTTTCTCCTCCTGTGGATTTTCACTAATCTATACCTCTATCCCCCTGAGACGGAATGTGTCGGACCGGATCAGTCTGCGCGGACTGCGCATGCTGATCTGGTTCGATACATTACGCAGATGCCATAATAATAGTTTTCGTCCGGGACGTCTCATATACTGATTTTGTGAACAATACAAATCTCTGTTGTGTGCGTAATGCATGATAGCCAAATAAAGCAACGGTGTTGGATATTTTTAGGGTATGCTTTCAAAGTCATATACTGCTGATCTGCTGTATGTGTGAAAGGATTAAAAACGGTTTAAACTTGCTTCACTCCCTAGCGAATGGCTCGGTGTCAGGATAAATAAACGTACAAGTCCTTGTAAATTATACAGGAAACGCCGAGATAGGACGAAATTATGTTGGAAACGGATAGAAAACCCCCCTCTATGCAACAAATAACTTTCACAAAAAGACCGTTTAGAATTGGACTTGCAGAGGCGTGTTAGTGGTAAGAGCGTCCACCAAAGGACTGTCGCGTCAAACAAAAGACTTGAAACAAAACTGGAGACTTGCTTCCCTCCCTTGAACTCTGGGTTTCCGGGATGCGTCAGTCTCAGGCTAAGTAATCCTAGTAGAACTAGTAAATTATCCGGGAAATAATCCGAGATTTTATGTTGAAAACGGATTTAAAGAAACCCACTATGCAACAAATACATTTCACAAAAAGAACGTTTTAAATCGGACTTGCAGGTGAAAAACTCTGAAAGAGAATTAGAAAACCCCTGTTTATCCAAGATTGCAATTTGAGATCGCATCATCCTTTTGACAGGTGTTATCTAAAATATATATCATTCAAATATTCAGATGATGTAGCTTTATAATCAATTTAATGAAATAACGTCGTAGTTTTAAGCATTTCGAACTTTTGGCTATAGCTGCGATAATCAATTCCCGAAACAAATATAATACGTGCAAAGAAACACCGACACAAAACGAGCCGCAACACTCAAAACCACTCGGCTGCGAGTGTTCATTGCTCATGAGGAAGTCGTGTATTAACCCCTTTTCACCATATGTACGCTTGTTGACGCCTCTGCAGCAGACGGCTTTTTGAAAACAAAGTGACAAAAGAAGAAATTGCTCTAAACGAGCAATTTCTCATATTGCCACAATGTTTACCACTTTTAGTCATAGGTTATCCATTCAATTATAGAGATTTTCTATTTTTTGACAATACATGTTCAAAGTCGTCTGCTGTATAATTGTCGTATGATGGAAAGGGTTAAACACTTGAGGACAAGGTCATGCCCACTGTAATGTTTATATCAAATACTTGACTTTAAACACGGCATGGTATGTCCATCCGTACATAACGCAGAGTCCCGTTATCTAGTCGGCAGCGAAACGGGAAGACAATCAAGGGGTTACGAAATCGAATCCCAGCTCGGCCAAAATTCTTTCCGATTTTCGACAAAAATCATTCTTCCTCCACCATTGGGCTAACAGACTATGTGGAAAAGCAGCCAGTTGCTAGGAAAAAGAATTAAGTGGTGTACTGGCATGAGAAAGCCACGAAACCCATTTGTATGTGAACTGGCCACCGTGATATAACTGAACAATTGATGAAAATGGCGCTAAACCCAAATCAGTTAGTACATAACATAAACAAATTAATATGATTGTATACATGCACTGTTCAACCTAATTAACACTAGCTTCGTATCATTAAAGTGCCTGTCATCACAATAGATTAATATGTTTACCCTGCTGTTGTTTTTTATTCGTTTTTCAGTGTAAGTGTTTCAAACAGGTGTTTTGTAAAGTTCATAATACCTTCTTGAAAATCAATATTTTGCAAATAAAACTGATCGAAAACAGCAGGCAAAAGACTATGAGAGAAAATTCGGTTAAAACCAAGTACCATAAAGCTTCATTATACTCATATTATACCCGTAATACATCAAATTTGCAACGTACTACTTGAATAAGTACAATTGCGCGCAAACTATCTAACTATCTAAATACGAAAGCTTAATTATTGCACAGAGCTGTGAACTTGTTGGAAAAGTCATTTATTACAGATGCGTCAAAAGCGTCTGCACCTTGGTCATGTTGGATAATAACCTTGAACCATGTTTGTGTTTACCTGACACATATTCGTATAACAGTTACCTCCTGTTGTCTTCATGTACACTACATAACTGCCAACTACAAGGTTAACAAATGACCTCGAGGAGTTTGCGACCATCGTCCGCCATTAACCCTTTCCCTCATATAGACGCTTTCTGACGCCTCCGCAGCAGACGGCTTTTTGAAAAAATAGTAACAAAAGAAGAAATTGCACAAAACGTGCAATTTCTCCTTTTGTCACAATGTTTTCCACTTTTAGTCATAGGTTATCCATTCAATTATAGGGATTTTCCATTATTTGACAAAATATGTTCAAAGTCGTCTGCTGCAGAATTGTCGTATGAGGGAAAGGGTTAAAGCAGACGGCGTTTTGAAAACATAGTGACAAAAGAAGAAATTGCACAGAACGTGCAATTTCTCCTTTTTGTCACAATGTTTTCCACTTTTAGTCATAGGTTATCCATCTGACAAAATATGTTCAAAGTCGTCTGCTGCAGAATTGTCGTATGAGGGAAAGGGTTAAAGCAGACGGCGTTTTGAAAACATAGTAACAAAAGAAGAAATTGCACAGAACGTGCAATTTCTCCTTTTGCCACTATGTTTTCCACTTTTAGTCATAGGTTATCCATGTGAAAAAATACGTTCAAAGTCGTCTGCTGCAGAATTGTCGTATGAGGGAAACGGTTAAGTCATACCGGGAGGATTTAACCCACCTGCAGACCAATTTTGACGCAATAGCAGCAGACGACTTTTGAAAACATTGTGACCAAAGGTTTTCAACTTTATTTAAAAATTAAGCTATCTTTATGGAGATTGTTCAGGTTTCTGTCACCATGTTTTCAAAGTCGTCTGCTTCAGATTTGCTGTATGGGGGAAAGGGTTAAGACACTTCTGAAAACCAGTGTCTATTTGGAGCCGATAGCATGAAAGTACAGTCAGTTATTTTCTACAGGTGTAATGGTGTAATGGTGTAATATTTATCTGTTTTAGTGGGCAGCCAGTCTGGAGTTACCTGCCCCTACAATTACATTATGGTGGCCAGACATATACCAATAATGGCGGGGCTCTTCATGGTTATCATTGTATTTTCACTTGTTATACAGACAAACTGTACACAATCATTAAAAGTATTTACTTTTAATTCAAACCATAATATTGATTCATAAATAGAGCTTTAGTGATAGGTTTGAAATCCATCCAATTTTATAATTATATGCAAATAACCACGAATGTACACATGCTAATGTGTGCATAGTTTCCATTTACAGCTATACGATGATGTCGTGATTAGAATTACATTGGTGTATCGGTACTTTTATGAAGGATCGTTCCATTTCTTTTAAATACCTATCCGAGCCGCCTTACCAGAGTCTATACCGTTGGCTACTTAACACAACATGTTTATCTTGATATTCCAAGAATTGGCTGTGGAAAGTTGGACATAATCAATGCTGAAATAATTAATAACAACATCAATCTGGGGAGCGGTTAGGTAATCTAGATGGCCTTCTACTATTGTCATTATATTATAATTGAGCCGTCTCGCGAGAAAACCTACATTGTGGACTCTGCGTAAAGTATCGACCCGGATCAGCCTAAGCATGCCGCGTAGGCTAACCCGGACAGACAATTTTCGCCTCTTGTGGATTTTCTGTTTCAGGAATAACTACTGTATATATCTATCCCCCTAAGACGGAATGTGTCGGCCGGATCAGTCTGCGCGGACAGCGCAGGCTGATCTGGTCGATACATTACGCAGATGTCTATCGCCGCAGCTGCATTTTGAGGCAAAACTGTGAAAACAACAACATTGTGGACTCTGCGTAAAGTATCGACCCGGATCAGCCTAAGCATGCCGCGTAGGCTAACCCGGACAGACAATTTTCGCCTCGTGTGTTTTTCTGTTTCAGGAATCATTACTCTATTTCCCTCAGACGGAATGTGTCGGCTCGGATCAGTCTGCGCGGACTGCGCAGGCTGATCTGGATCGATACATTACGCAGAGGTCATTTTGTTGGTTTTCTCGCGGGACGGCTCATATTGTCTTGAAGCTTTGGTTTTGTTCTTTGAGGTCAATTATTAAGACAGTTAATAGTATAATCATGTAGCACTAGTCCTCTGACAATTTACTAATCTAAATAAATGTATTCTATTTTGAAATTATTCTACACAATTAATTGGTAACCATCTTCAAGGTTTTGTTGCCTAGTTATCGACAAAATTTCATGACTGTATGAAAGAGAATATTTGGTTTCCCTCGAGTCCAAGACTTATAAAAAACCCGTTCCCTTATTAAAAGTTAATTACTGACCATTGTTTGAAGTGACTCAAAGGGGTAGTGGTCAGAATGTCTACATCGTGAGTTGGAGACACAGGTTCGAACCCGCATCTTGTTATACTAAATACGTTTAAAAGGGTAGTAGAAATTTGACATGTGGACTGCTTAACCGATTCCTGCATTAATTTACCGGTTGTACAGGTATTATACCCACTAAATACAATTGTATGACTGAAAGACCGTGGAATGTGATTTGAAATGCCAACCAACCTCACAAACATACACAAATAGTGTAATTAAATATAGTTTATGTGTTTGAGTTAATTGGTTTTAATCTGTTATACACCTTTCACCACAGCAACAGCGGCTAGTTAGTTTACACGTGTTTTTATTGTTTCCCTAGCCAGTTCTCAAATCAACCTAACCTCAAAACCACTGGCTATTTTCCATATAAATGTATTTCTTGCCCATTGGTGAGAGATAAGTTTCGTGAGCAATTATTGTTGTCTATCTTGGGAAATAAATATTGCCGTCCATTGTGGAAATTGCGATCCTTTGACTGTGAACCCACGATGTAAGCCAATGGAATGCTGGAAATGACCCTGAATGTTGATCAAGGGTATTTCAGTTATACAACGGTGACTAATAAGTAAACCTCGTACGTTAACTCTTTCAGCGCCGAATTGTTTAAAGTGAACTCTTCCATGTTCAAAATCGGGCGTCTCCATTTCTCATATTATAAAAGTTTTGACTATTTTGATAAATAAAAGGCAAACAATGCTGATTTCAGGTTAGACAGCCCGTTACGAGCTGACTCGCCTGAATCAGTATTGTTTGCAAAAACCTCAATATTGCCTTTGGCGCTGAAAGAGTTAACAGGGGACTAGATAATGAGGACTTTTCCTAACAATATCTCTCTAAAGACTCAACCTAATCTGTCTGAGACGATTCTTTTGAGTACCCACAACATTATGTTTGAGTGTCAAATAAGTAATTTGAGATGTGAAATGCACAATATCTAGCTATATATGCGTTTATCCGGATAAAGGTGCACCGCAGTAAGCTAGTTCATCGCAAACATCGGAAGCCGTAAACTAAAAATTAAGGATATGACTATTACTGAGCCTGAGCTGTATTGGAGACGACTTAAACACGGCTAAAGCTTTTCAGTATACAGTCCATGTCAACATACGCATCCGGATCTGGATCTGCATAGTTCGTTCGTTTAACACGGAAACCTACAAGCAATTTTGACAGTGTTAAACATTGAATCAGATATCATGAACGCCCGGTAAGATCTTACAAGTAACCTCAAGGTTTGTTTTCCTCGAGCGCCGTGCAATTGCCAATTCGTCTCGGCGGCTCTATTTACTAGGCAATGTATAGTACTTTAAACTTTCTATTGGTTTTTTTTATTTGAAATAATCAAGTGATTTCAAACGTCTTAATCCTTTCCCTCATACGACAATTCTGCAGCAGACGACTATTTTGTCAAACAATGGATAATCTCTATAATTGAATGAATAACCAATGACTAAAAGTTGAAAACATAGTGACAAAAGAAGAAATTGCTCATCATGAGCAATTTCTTCTTTTGTCACCATGTTTTCCAAATGCCGTCTGCTGCAGAGGCGTCAAAAAGCGTCTATATGAGGGCTATATAACGAAAGAAAGACCATTGTTGTAACTGTGTAAGTTCGTCTATCTGACAAAGACACTGAACTGGTAGTGATGGCTTTCAGGGTTGTGGGGTTAGCACTGTGACTGACTCGTAATCAATATTGTTCGTGATACAGATAATTGAAAACTATGCGAATTTAATGCTCATTCGTTCAGTTCTTCGTGTCTATTGTGATGAGTTTATTGAGGGGAAGGGTTAGACGTTATTTGTATCTACATGACCCTCGGTCTCATTAAAATTAGACAAAAATACCTTGCTGTACGAATATTTGATCTGACGAAACCATATAAAAGGACGTCTCGAATTGACGCTATACACTTACCTCTCATGAAACGTGCTCGTTCTTTTTAGTCCTATGAAATTTCACAACAAAACTAAGGAATCTAAAATCGCTATAATGTATCAATGTCAGTTTATTTCAATAAACATGAGGCCTCTGGCCCAATATACATTTTATAAATAGTATACAATTAAAGTTACAATTGAATTTTTGCCCCTATAATCACAATCATTCATCTGTTATTTTTACAAACAAATATTATATCAAATGATATAGATAACTGCATAGTTTCATTTATTTTGCTTCGTCATTGCCTTGAAGTATATTGTGTAAGCTAGCTCGGTTTTATACAATCGAAAAACTCGATAATTACAGATTCTATATCTCGTGTATTTATATGAGTTATCTTACCCGTTTTATACCGAACGATTTTGTAAGCGACAATTTTCAATGGATGACGTAAAGGTCAATCTGAATCGACCTTTATGGGGCATTCATCAGATCTTTATACGAGGAAGCGAAGTTTAGCTGTAGTGGCGCATGTTCAGTCGGTAACAGTTAGATCTCTCGATCAAGGGGTCGTGAGTTAAAACACTACCTAGTCCTTTTATGAATGATTGTTGATGATTGACAAAATGCATATTAACTAGCGTCAACCGTCTTCCATCAATGGACTAAATAGTTTATGTTAGTTGACTTGGAAGAATAATGCGTCGAGATCTGGTTGATTGTTTAGTGTTGTACGCCTCGTTCAGCAAGTGTTCAGTTATATCACACTGTTCCATTACTACTGGTCCATGTATCCTGACACCAGTCATTTAGTCGTTATACTAACTCCATCAATGAGGGCAATACAATACAATACATTACAATTCGTTATTGCCTCCATGTTTGGAGATATCGTAGAATAAATGTTACACTACACAAATCAATTATACAATTTCAATAGAAGTAAAAGAACAAATATATTAACATACAACAAAATTACTGACTACTAGGGTTATAAATACAAGTTCGATACTAATTAAACCCGCCACATCCCACACCGAGTCGGACGCTCTATATCTACACCAACTATGCGGTCTCCCGTCGAGTACTGGTATGTGAAAGGCAGCGTACATGTGGTTACGTGAAATGTCACGCGTAAGGTAACTGATATACTGTAGAAAACGACAATAATCCCCAAACAACTGTTTTCAGCATAAACAGAGTATGTATTGTGCAATAGATATACTGACATACTTTCTTAATATACAACCTGAACCATGCTTTTCGTTTATCCGGGTAAGCCTGTGCATGTTCACAGTCGGGGCTTAATCTATATCGCCAGTTAATTACAAAAACCTTAAAGAAACGTTTGACATTCGGATCAGATTGCATGGTTGCGCCTAGTCACTTTTATTGTCATTTGTCACAAACACCTTAATGATGGTTAAGCCTCATCGCTCTTCCATTGTATACTTCATCTAGGCGAGTAAATCCTTTTACTTATATTTGCATATATGTCTATTATAATTTTATGTATTTATTCATTGTGTTCGAATGTACTTCCGAGTTCGTCGCACCGATTGATGATAATTGTATTGTAAGTATGCTTCGTGTTTGTTAACGTATGCGCGAGTCATTGTGTATTCTTATTCTTCTCCCGTACAATATGGTATATGAATTGTTTTATGTTATTAAAACAGTTCCAAAATAACCGGTAGTCAAAAAAGTGATAGCAGAGGTCTGAAAGCAAGGTAAAACAAAACAAGAAGAATATTGATATAAAAGGCATTTTGTCTGTACGTAGGTTGCTCTATTTCGCACAAAAAAGCAATATCTTTTCATTTTAACCCTTTCCCTCACACGACAATTTTGCAGCAGACGACTTTGAACATATTTTGACCAAAAAATAGAATATCTCTGTAATTGAATGGATAACCTATGACTAAAAGTGGAAAACATTGTTGCAAAAGGAGAAATTGCTCGTTTTGAGCAATTTCTTCTTTTGTAACTATGTTTTCAAAAACCCGTCTGTTGCAGAGGCGTCAGAAAGCGTATATATGAAGGAAAGGTTTAACATAACAAACTAGTAACGATCGCATTTCGTAATAATTGAGTCTTTGATACCTTAAATATAACGTATGTCATCTATTTTTGTATGTTGCCTGGTGTTCAGGCAGCAGTTAAATCCTGTTCAACATAGTAACACAGTAAACCCCTCTATTGTATATGTAGATCTATATTTCTGGAGTGTATACATATGCCATTGTTTATGAAAGAGTTTCGAAAGATATGTAGCACAACTAATGAAAGCTGGTACAGTGTAAAGCAATTCATCAACACTGCCCATCACTGTCAAACATGTTATTCCTGTGACGCGTACCGTGTTTTACCGTGAAGAGAGTTCATTTACCTACACCTGTAAAACTAGAAAGCCATCGTCTACCGGTACAGTCCTTGATATATACCATTAAACAGCATTTTAATTTGACATGCTCTATCTGAACAGAAACAGGAATATGAGCCGTCTCGCGAGAAAACCGACATTGTGGACTCTGCGTAAAGTATCGACCCGGATCAGCCTAAGCATGCCACACAGGCCTACCCGGATAGACACTTTTCGCCTCCTGTGGATTTTCTGTTTCAGGAATAGCTACTCTATACATCTATCCCCCTAAGACGGAATGTGTCGGCCGGATCAGTCTGCGCGGACAGCGCAGGCTGATCTGGTCGATACATTACGCAGATGTTTATCGCCGCAGCTGCATTTTGGACTCTGCGTAAAGTATCGACCGGATCAGCATAAGCATGCAGCGCAGGCTAACCCGGACACACACTTTTCGACTCCAGTGGATTTTCTGTTTCAGGAATGTTTACTCTATACCTCTATCCCCCTGTCGGCCCAGATTAGACTTGCACGGTTCGATACATTACGCAGAGTCCATAATGTTAGTTTTCTCGAGGAACAGCTCGTATTATTGTCAAACTCAGGTCCAAAATTTGACAGCAATGTGTCAAGGAATATCTGTTTACTTCATACTGAACAAGAACATGTGAGATCAGACATGTGTACATTTGTACTTCGACAACACATCGTTACATTATTTCCCCCATACTATGTAGTGTGTCAGTCACTCCATAACTTAGTAAGATGAATTTAACTTAAACAGTTGCAGTAAATGGGGTTTTAACTCGTTCAGCTCAAAAGTCTCTATTTAGAGAGTTAAATTCAATACCTAGCCGAAGTGACATATCATGCGTGTATGATTTTCAGACGGGGACTGTTTCTAGTCGAACAAATACCATTTAATTTCCAAATCAAAGTTTTCTGTTTCACAAAACAAATACAATATCAAATAATGTATTCGGTAATACAATGTCTCCGTCCAAAAAAACAATTATGAACTTACCAAAGATTGATTGATTGTTCGGTGGTTTACGACGCTTTCCACATTGTTTCAGTTATATCACGGCGTTTCCTGGGTAAGTTAGAAGTACTACTGGTCCATTTATTCTAACACAATCCAGTAAGTCGTAATGCTAAGCCCACAACCATGATCGCCAATGAGAGACGCACAAAAGAACAATGACGAGGTTGACGAATTTAAAATTCTACGAAGTAATCTACAACACACCAACAATAAATTTGTTGATTATGTAGAAACGCTAATTATAGGAAATGGTTAGAGATGACGTTACAAGTGATTTTTGGTAATCACCGTTTATCTTTATTGTTCTGTTGTTTTCGTGGTACAAGTATGACCAGGAGGTTCAAGCAATCTTGGTTAATCCTTTAAGGATAGCATAATATGGGTGCAGTATGCATTTGCATATACTAATTTTCCACCAAGGGCTTATATTCGTTTGTCGCCTTCACGCGGTGAAGGGGTTAAATAGGGAAACATGTTTACATTGTATGAATATTTTGAGGAGGAGTGTGACGTATTAAGAGCAAAGTACAGACGAACTTTTCGTGTGCGATATACAAAGCATATACGCGCGACGAGGGCGTTTTAAGGGTCAACTTTGTGGGTAAAACGCTTATGTCTCATTCTCCTCTGTTAATCCATAATCTCTTATTAATGTTAATCTGTTTGTATTTGCTATAAAACAAGTATGTTTTGATGCAATAAAACATATGAAATATGAATGAAATATATTAAATAATTACTTGTCAATGTTTGTTACAACAGGGCCACTTAGTCACATCTACAACAGGGCCAATTAGTCACATCTACAACAGGGCCACTTAGTCACATCTACAACAGGGCCACTTAGTCACATCTACAACAGGGCCACTTAGTCACATCTACAACAGGGCCACTTAGTCACATCTACAACAGGGCCACTTAGTCACATCTACAACAGGGCCACTTAATCTAGAACAAGCCCCGACAGCCATATTTTTTTTTTTTTTTTTTTTTTTTTTATCACGGATCGGAATCATCTCAACCATATTGGTCAAGCGTCACCCAAGGAGCATTTGTGCCAAATTATTTTCAAAACAAACAAGTAACCGCTTTTGGATTTGTTGGTGTTTTTTTGTTACTATTACACATATAATCAAAAACAAAACATTTTGCAAATTAATATTCAATTTGGGTCTGTACTTTTGGACACGACGATTTTTAAAGTTTTGGCACGTTTTCCTGTTTCTGATAACGAGGCAACCAAAGTTCTCCATGGAATTGAATTCTGTGAAATTATTTCGAATTTGGTTCAACGGTTTATGAGGAGAAGTCGTTTGCGAACAGACGGTTAGACAGACGACGACAACGACGGATGGTGAGTGATCACAACAGCTCACCCCGCACTTTGTGCTCAGGTGAGCTAGATATATGGAAATGCCTTGTTAAAGTGTTGACTAGAGTTGAAAGCATTATGACAAAAGGAGAAATGGCTCACTATGAACATTTTCTCTTTCGCCATCATCTTTTCAAAGGTCGTCTGCTGCGGATGTGTCAAAAGTCGTCTGTAAAACGAATGTTTAAAATCATCCCTGTCCCAAAACTAAGTTAAATCATGATATAAACTAGACAAAAATGTAAATGTTCGAAATGGCTATTTATTTATGTTTCAAAATGCATATATTTGTGGATATAGCAGCACTTCTTCTTATAACAAAAACTGTGGTTTTTTAAACCGGAGTCAACGATAAAAAGAAAAACATTGTTAGATATAAACTTGTATCACATTAATGAATTGTGTTGCCTGGTAACCAACCATACATACTGAAGGAAAAGACATATTTCAAAAGACATAGAAACAGGCATTGTCATTGAAGTTGTAAAATACAAGTATGTATACATTTCAACGTTTGTTGTTATGTGTGTATTGCAGGGCCGTATCTCCATATAGGCACTGTAGGCACGTGCCTACACATTTTCTCTAAATATGCCCTAAAATGCAGCTGCGGCGATACACATCTGAGTAATGTATCGACCAGATCAGCCTGCGCTGTCCGCGCAGACTGATCCGGCCGACACATTCCGTCTAAGGGGGGATAGATAGAGTAGTGATTCCTGAAACAGAAAAATCACAGGAGGCGAAAAGTGTCTATCCGGGTACGCCTGTTTGGCATGCTGTTTGGCATGACCCGGGTCGATACTTTACGCAGAGTCTACAATGTTGATTTTCTCACGAGAAGGCCTACACATTGATTATTGCCATGCTACGCCCCTGTATTGATTTATAAACCTTTATTCGGTGTTATCAAAGAAATACTTTTCTATTACCATTTCGAACATAGCGAATCACAGAGAGTATCATTTTTCAAATGTGTAAGCAAGAATAAATAATTTAAATGTGCTCAACTCCTGAAAATAGATATTATAGTCGAAGTTTTTAAACTGTTCAAAAGTTGTCTTGAAATATTAGACTCTTAATTCTGGGATAAAATAATATCACTTTCCAGTACCATAAACATCTAAAGATTGATCGTTTGTGCTTCATATTTACTGGGTAGACATACCAAGTAGTCCAAATTGTGTACATTTTCAC
This sequence comes from Serripes groenlandicus, assembly GCA_031761405.1. Taxonomy (NCBI): domain Eukaryota; kingdom Metazoa; phylum Mollusca; class Bivalvia; order Cardiida; family Cardiidae; genus Serripes; species Serripes groenlandicus. The sequence continues at coordinate 83,478,028 of JASEVX010000004.1, read as the reverse complement.
GACTTTTATTTGACAGTTTTTCAACATCTACTGCCATAATAGATTTGAACTATGTGTTACCTACTTTGTTGTCAATATAAGCAATAACAATCACAGGTAAAGTATTGCCTTACATACGGCCATTCCAAAGACTGAATGATCTGAAGATGTAGGATAACGACTGTACACGTATACATAGTTCCCATAATTACACAAATTATTTCCCTTGTCAGCTATTTTGATATGCAAATTTACTATATGTTAGTTTAAACTTATTTATTTTACATCGATTGCGTAACAAGGTTTCAGCTTATATTAATCACACTGGATGTCTGCTTCCTGAAGACTTAACCAGAACCCGCTCATCACGGGACTCGAACTCGGTACCTTTGGTATGAGAGGCCGACGATTTACCTCTGCACCACTGTCTTGCACTGCCACTACTTTAAGATGAAAAAAAAAATATCTAATATAATTAAATTAAGAAGTTGATATAATCAGATCTTACAAAGGCGTCGAAAGGTCAAACTCAAATGCATTGGTGTTTTCCTAACTATCACATTTTTTTCTTAATAATCTCTATTAATGCTCGTCATATTTGCCTATCAAAATGGCATACAAGGGAGATAATTATTGTAATTGTCGGAACTATGTATTTCAGACACTGATTGACACGACAGATATATACAGCTTCACAAAATTGTAGAAGAATCGGGGAATGTCTAGTAGTATCGACTAGTACTTCGAATCAGCGCCCATCTTCTCAGAAGGGATCATACCAAAGACTTTACAAATGGTCGTAATGGCTGCCCTCCATGGCGCTCAGGGTTACAGGGTTAGCATTACGACTGAATGGCTGGTGTCAGGATAAATGGACAAGTAGAACTGGTAACGTACCCGGGAAACGCTGTGGTATAACTGAAACGTTGACGAAAGCGGCATTAAACACCAATCAATTAAAAAAAATCATAGATTGCCGTTAAATTGATTATACAAGTGTTTTTTATACTTTCCAACATTTAACACATCTGCAGCAGAGGACTTTGAAAACATGAAGGCAAAATTATGTTAAATCTCTGCATATGAAAGTGTCATTATTAAGTTAGTAAATGTTGTCGCAAACGCCGTCTGCTGCATGGATTCGTCAAATGCATCTATATGTGGCAAAGTGTTGACTCAAATATATGTTATTATCATAGAGGCATGAATTTCTTACCAAATACTTTTCCTTGTCTGTCGTTGTATTGGATTTAACAATACAAAAATATATTTGCATCTGTATGACAAACTGTTGTAGAACTACAACAAAGGAACGAGCAGCTGCAACAAGCGTTTCATTGTATACTTTGATATTGTCACTATAGAAACTGTCGGATTTATGTTTCTTTGCAAACTTCGAACATGTCAAATTCGCATTAGCGATTTATTGAGCACATTATTGACAATTGAAGTGGTTGTAAGTGACGTGTACGGCGGCGAAGGATTGAAGAAACATCTCGAGGGCTTGGCGTGAAACGGTTGTAACTCAAAACCTATTTTGAAAACCCTGGTTTAGGGGCAATTTTTGACCCCTTTGTAAACAATGCAAATTTAGGTACCATTGCTCAGAACGAGCAATGGCACCTAAATTTCCATTGTTTACCAAGAAAAATGATTTAACGCTTATAAAGACTTTATGGCGAGGTGAATAACCTTGGTAAAAAAATACCAATTTTAGTTACAACCGTTTCACGCCAAGCCCGTATTGGGCAAATTTGACAAATTTAATAATCAAGTCGGGATACCCATTTTTCTTGACATATAGGAAAGAGCGAATATCTACATAAATAAAATACTGCGAATTAATATTTTATATTATCTTATGGCAATAAATGACTGGCATTACCATGCAAATGACATTCCAGTGTGTTTAGACAGGCTCTATGTTCCATCTACTTAAATAAGAATGACGTATGTATACATTATTACCTGACGTCAACCCTTTACCACGTACAGACGCTTTCCGACAACTCTACAGCGAACGACTTTTGAAAAGCATTGTTGCAAAGTGAGAAATGAGCTAGTTTTCCTTTTGGCCCAATGCTTTCAACTCTATTTAATAGTTCTACATTAATTTAAAGAGATTTTCCATATTTGTGTCCAGACGTTTTCAAAGTCGTCTGCTGCAGATTTGTTGCATTTGGGAATGGGTTGATAAAAGACATAACACTGTAATTACTGACAATTAGATTCTTTATAACACGATACCACTACAAAAACGGCACACAGACTTCAAATGATGGGCAGTTATTATTTGTTACTATACCTCTAGTGATATTGTAATGTTAAATTCTCATATACTCATCATGGGCAATTTCTTACTGTCTCATGCTAACAGTACTTTTTTGACCGGTTAACAGTATACTGTTACATGGAATGCGCGTTAAAATGTTGGTTATGCACGTGCGTGACGTCATTTCAAACAATAACGTCACCTTTTAGACGCACAAGCCATGTAACAGTATTAACCTGTATATTCATGTGTGTGTGTGTGTGTTACATTGTAGTATATCTACACATGTTCGACTCCCCTACAAAGGTACAGAATAAATTGAATAAACTTGTAATTTTGTTCGGTATAATAAAATAAATATTGCATAGCTTCCAGTGTGACAGTACATATTGTCAACATTCGGGTAAATGGTAAATACTGTTAACCTCGGCATCGCCTCGGGTAACAGTATTTTCCTCATGTTGACAATATGTACTATCACACTGGAAGCCATGCAATATGTATGTAAGATCATACGGACGGCATAACGTGTGGTCAGCGACACGTAAATACAGACATTAAGGAGTTTGCGATCAGTAAAGATCCAGATCGAATTGTGCAGATGTGCAGTCCGATCTGGTTCTTCCCTGTTTGCCGTCTAGTCCTATACTTCACGCTGTCCAGCCTATATGTAAGCCAAACCTTTTTACAATAAATAAAAGTCTATACTAAAGGTGTATGCCTAGTGTAAACTTTGTTTGTATTATTTTTACATAAAGCCATCTCCATAGCTTTGTAAAACTGTTTTATTTTCGCCATTTCGCACGTAGAAATAATGGTATATCTCGGAGAAAGAACCCCTTTAATGCCATTCAATATATTGAATTAGGTTCACACTTGATAAAGTGAAAAGCCGGATGTGGACATAAATACTAGTCTGGGTCAACATCCGTAGCGCATTCTCATGCATTTGCAGCAGACGACTTCGTTAAGCATAGTGTTTAAATGAAAAAATGCTCATTATGAGCAATATCTCATTTTATCACGATGTATTTAACCATTTTCAGCTATTTTATTTTCATTTATTGAACATTTCCATATTGTGCCTAGATGTTTGTAGAGACGTCTGCTGCCGATGTCTTGACCTAAGAGAAGGGGTTAAAATTCCGAATGAAGCCTAATAAATTTTTCACCGGACTAGTTTGCTTGTATCTACTGTCATCAAAAGAGTGAGTATGTGGTTGGAAAATTTTACTCACAGTAAATAATTCGCCGTGTTTCCGGCTATAGCTGATTAACGTGGGTTTTGACCTAGATGTTAAACAAAGGATATAGAGTGTAGACCAATCAAATGTTGTTTTTAATGAATAATGTCGAAGAAATAAAGGAATTGAAACGTTTTGATTGGTTCATAGTTAAGTTGGCGATCCTACGAGGGGCACTAATCAGTTTTAAAATGAAATTTTCTTCAAACTAACCTTTAATTGTTTTTCTTAAGAAATAAATTTCAGTGAAAACGTATAAAATATATTATTTAAGTGAAATATATTAATTATTTTTGAAACATGATATGTTTCCAGTTATTTATCGTCAATTGAAACTTGTACACCTCTTGGGAGCCTCGCGTAATCTCCTGTCACGTCTGTGGTTCGATTCCCCGCAGAGGCAAGCTTTTTTTTTCTCTCTCTCATTCATATCAAAACCAAAGTAAACTTAACATTTATAAACCAATTTTTACATATTTAACGTTATTGTTTTCTGTCATTCTAATAAGAAAGATAAAAGATCAAATAATATGCACATGTTCCATTTCTTAGTGTTTTCTCATATTGATCGCCGTTTATCTTTATATAAAAATATTTCTTGTTTATAAATTTCTTTATCAAAAGCCTCCTGCTAGACATGAATAAGAAAATCGCTTACATCGGAGAATTGGATGTCATATTGGATGGCCATTTTATATTTCTAAAATCCCTGGTTTCATATTTCAGTTTAAACTAATCAGCTATAATAATTAAATAAGCGGATGCATTATGCCTGGGAGAGTCTCCATGTAAAGCGTCCCCCGGGACCTATTGTGTCAGTGAGATCTCCAAAGCTTAGATGATTAATATTCTGAGCCAACTGTTTGACTCTTTCCCGTAATTATGTTACAGAATGTGCCAATCATTACTATAACTTTGGCATCCTGATTTTAAATATTAAATGAAGTGGAACACAAAAAAATGGTCACTATGACAACAGCTGCTGTTAAGCCTTTCCCTTCTACAGACCCATTTTGACGCATCTGCGGAAGGCGACGTTTGAAAACATTGTGGCAAAAGGAGAAATGGCTCATAATTTCACATATTAGCTTCGACGTTTACACAGTCAACGGTTTGGACAAACTCAAACTCAAACCGTTATTGCTGAGCCCTAAAGAAACATTGCAGTGAGACATCATGTAAGAAGCTCCTTAAAGAGCTCGGCATTGTGAGGAATACACTATAGGATTTGAGCCTCGAATAAGGGGGCAATACGTTCTTGTCTAGAACTATGTAAGGTGGTTTTTTATCGAAGTATAATGTGTCGAGTTATTATATTTCATCCTCTCAATATCTCTATCATTTGATTGTCTAGGTAGTGTGGTTGTAGAGCATTCGCCTCGTGTGCGGGAAGTCGTTGATTTTATCCCCGGCCGACTCATACCAAACACCTTTTGGTGCCGACTTATGTTATGTTATTAAGTGTAAGCGATTCGGACGTATCTGGCATAGATTCGTATTTCCATTTGAAATAACGAAAATATGATACAAGAGCAAGCCTCTAATACGTCATGCAGAAGATTTTAGTCTTATAGTGTTTCAATAATCTTTCTTCTTCTCTTTTTTAATTACAATGGAAACAATATGTGTGTACGGGTGTAGCATATCTACAGCAAAACCGTAATGTGTGGTATAAATGAAGTTGAGCCATACAACCGTGGTAAAAGTATAGCTAAACCTATAAAAAATAAATTATTCGTGAGTATACAATTTAAAATATAATTGTTTTTGAGAAGTTCAAATCATAATACAACTCTTTAAATTGTTCCATATGCTACTTTAAATAGGATGAACAAAACTGACTTACAGAACTTTCAAACTCTTCTGATTATAATTATACTTTTGTATGAAACTTCAACGTGGAAAGTGATTATTTCTTTTTTCAAACGCATATGTTATGAATTAACATAGGTTTAATAACTACTTTAGAAAAAACGGTAATTTAGTTTCTCTTCTTGGCTCTCAGAGCTGCGGGGATTAGTTGGGGACTAACTACCGCCGGTGTGGGGTCATTCCTACCAGTAGTATAGATACATTAGCCATCTTGACTGAGATACTATGTACAGCGGTGTGAAACGTCATTAACCCGTTCCCACGTGCAACAAATTTGTAGCAGACGAATATAAAATATCTGGACAAAAATATGTAAAATATCTATAAATGAAACGATAATTGAGGCAAAAGGAGATAATGCTTAGTATGAGCAATTTCTCCTTTTGCCTCAACGTTTTCAAAATATGTCTGCTAGAGAGGGTTACGGGAGCACATGCTATATATGTGCCCAAAATACTATTGTAAAATATATGTTTTCTCTATAAATGAAAATATAATTATAAAACACGAACACGGAAAATGTGCTACTCTTGGTTTGTTCGTACATACCCCTGCATTGATACAAACACGGAACATACGATAGTCTTGGTTTGTTCGTACATACCCCTGCATGGATACAAACACGGAAAACACGATACTCTTGGTTTGTTCGTACATACCCCTGCATGGATACAAACACGTAAAATACGACAATCTTGGTTTGTTCGTGCATACCCCTGCATGGATACAAACACGGAAAATACGATAATCTTGGTTTGTTCGTACATACCCCTGCATGGATACAAACGAAAAATACGATAATCTTGTTTTGTTCGTACATACCCCTGCATGGATACAAACACGTAAAATACGACAATACGTTTTCTCTATAAATGAAAATATAATAATAAAACACGAACACGGAAAATGTGCTACTCTTGGTTTGTTCGTACATACCCCTGCATTGATACAAACACGGAACATACGATAGTCTTGGTTTGTTCGTACATACCCCTGCATGGATACAAACACGGAAAACACGATACTCTTGGTTTGTTCGTACATACCCCTGCATGGATACAAACACGTAAAATACGACAATCTTGGTTTGTTCGTCCATACCCCTGCATGGATACAAACACGGAAAATACGATAATCTTTGTTTGTTCGTACATACCCCTGCATTAATACACACGAAAAATACGATAATCTTGGTTTGTTCGTACATACCCCTGCATGGATACAAACACGTAAAATACGACAATCTTGGTTTGTTCGTGCATACCCCTGCATGGACTTAAACACGGAAAATCCGATAATCTTGGTTTGTTCGTACATACCCCTGCATGGACTTAAACACGGAAAATCCGATAATCTTGGTTTGTTCGTACATACCCCTGCACGGATACATACACGGAAAATACGATAATCTTGGTTTATTCGTACATACCCATATATGTATACATACACGGAAAAATGGATTATTTTGTGTTTGTTCGTACATACCCTTGCATGGATACACTTACGGAAAATACGATTGTATATGCCCCTGTGTGCATATAAACACGGAAAGTATAGTAATCTTGGTTTGTTCGTTCATACCCCTGCATGCATACATGTACTTAACATACGATTGTAAATGCCCCTGTTTGCATACAAACACGGAAAATAAAGTAATCTCGGTTTGTTCGTACATAGCCCTGCATGCATACATGTACGGGAAATACGATCGTAAATGCCCCTGTTTGATACAAACACACAAAATATAGTAATCCTGGTGTATTCGTACATACCCTGCATGCATACATGTGAGGAAAATACGATTGTACATGCCCCTGTTTGCATAGAAACACGGAAAATACGATACTCTTGGTTTGATCGTACATACCCCTGTATGCATACACACAGGGAAAATACGATCATCTTGGTGTGTTCACACATACTCTTGCTGGTTTACATATACGGAACATACGATAATTTGGTGTGTTCGTACATACCCCTGCATGTATACATATACAGATGATTCGATCGTGCATGCCCCTCCATGTATACATACACGGATAATACGATCGTATATGCCCCTTCATGTATACATACACATATAATAGGATCGTACATGCCCCTGAATGTATATATACACAGATAATAGGACCGTACATGTCCCTGCATGTATACATACACATATAATACGATCGTGCATGCCCCTGAATGTATACATACACATATGGTACGATCGTACATACCCCTGCATGTATACATACACAGATAATACGATCGTGCATGCCCCTCCATGTATACATACACAGATAATACGATCGTATATGTCCCTGCATGTATACATACACAGATAATAGGATCGTACATGCCCCCTGCATGTATACATACACAGATAATACGATCGTACATATCCCTCCATGTATACATACACAGATACTACGATCGTACATGCCCCTGCATGTATACATACACAGATAATACGATCGTACATACCCCTCCATGTATACATACACAGATAATACGATCGTACATGCCCCTGTATGTATACATACACAGATTATACGATCGTACATGTCCCTGCATGTATACATACACAGATAATACGATCGTATATGCCCCTCCATGTATACATACACAGATAATACGATCGTACATGCCCCCTGCATGTATACATACACAGATACTACGATCGTACATGTCCCTCCATGTATACATACACCGATAATACGATCGTACATGTCCCTCCATGTATACATACACATATAATACGATCGTATATACCCCTCCATGTATACATACACAGATAATACGAACGTATATGCCCCTCCATGTATACATAAACAGATAATACGATCGTACATTCCCCTGCATGTATACATACACATATTATACGATCGTGTATGCCCCTCCATGTATACATACACAGATACTACGATCGTACATGTCCCTCCATGTATACATACACAGATAATACAATCGTACATACCCCTGCATGTATACATACACAGATAATACGATCGTACATACCCCTGCATGTATACATACACATATAATACGATCGTACATACCCCTGCATGTATACATACACATATACTACGATCGTACATGCCCCTGCATGTATACATACACCGATAATAGGATCGTACATGCCCCTGCATGTATACATGCACAGATAATACGATCGTACATGCCCCTGCATGTATACATACACAGATACTACGATCGTACATGGCCCTGCATGTATACATACACAGATACTACGATCGTACATGCCCCTGCATGTATACATACACAAATAATACGATCGTACATGTCCCTGCATGTATACATACACAGATAATACGATCGTACTTGTCCCTCCATGTATACATACACAGATAATATGATCGTACATGCCCCTGCATGTATACATACACCGATAATACGATCGTACATACCCCTCCATGTATACATACAAAGATAATAGGATTGTACATGCCCCTGCATGTATACATACACCAATAATACGATCGTACATACCCCTCCATGTATACATACACAGATAATACGATCGTACATGTCCCTTCTTGAATACATACACATATAATACGATCGTACATACCCCTGCATGTATACATACACAGATAATACGATCGTACATGTCCCTCCATGTATACATACACAGATAATACGATCGTACATGTCCCTGCGTGTATGCATACACCGATAATACGATCGTATATGCCCCTGCATGTATACATACACAGATAATACGATCGTTCATGCCCCTGCATGTATACATACACAGATAATACGATCGTACATGTCCCTGCATGTATACATACACATATAATACGATCGTACATACCCCTGCATGTATACATACACATATAATACGATCGTACATGTCCCTCCATGTATACATACACCGATAATACGATCGTACATGCCCCTGCATGTATACATACACAGATAATAGGATCGTACATGCCCCTGCATGTATACATACACCGATAATACGACCGTACATGTCCCTCCATGTATACATACACAGATTATACGATCGTACATGTCCCTGCGTGTATACATACACCGATAATACGATCGTACATGCCCCTCCATGTATACATACACAGATAATACGATCGTACATGTCCCTCCATGTATACATACACATATAATACGATCGTACATGTCCCTCCATGTATACATACACATATAATACGATCGTATATGCCCCTTCATGTATACATACACAGATAATACGATCGTACATGACCCCTGCATGTATACATACACAGATAATACGATCGTACATGCCCCTTCATGTATACATACACAGATACTACGACTGTACATGCCCCTGCATGTATACATACACATATAATACGATCGTACATGTCCTTCCATGTATACATACACATATAATACGATCGTACATGTCCCTGCGTGTATACATACACCGATAATACGATCGTATATGCCCCTGCATGTATACATACACAGATAATACGATCGTTCATGCCCCTGCATGTATACATACACAGATAATACGATCGTACATGTCCCTGCATGTATACATACACATATAATACGATCGTACATACCCCTGCATGTATACATACACATATAATACGATCGTACATGTCCCTCCATGTATACATACACAGATAATATGATCGTACATGCCCCTGCATGTATACATACACCGATAATACGATCGTACATACCCCTCCATGTATACATACAAAGATAATAGGATTGTACATGCCCCTGCATGTATACATACACCAATAATACGATCGTACATACCCCTCCATGTATACATACACAGATACTACGATCGTACATGTCCCTCCTTGAATACATACACATATAATACGATCGTACATACCCCTGCATGTATACATACACAGATAATACGATCGTACATGTCCCTCCATGTATACATACACAGATAATACGATCGTACATGTCCCTGCGTGTATACATACACCGATAATACGATCGTATATGCCCCTGCATGTATACATACACAGATAATACGATCGTTCATGCCCCTGCATGTATACATACACAGATAATACGATCGTACATGTCCCTGCATGTATACATACACATATAATACGATCGTACATACCCCTGCATGTATACATACACATATAATACGATCGTACATGTCCCTCCATGTATACATACACATATTATACGATCGTACATGCCCCTGCATGTATACATACACAGATAATAGGATCGTACATGCCCCTGCATGTATACATACACCGATAATACGACCGTACATGTCCCTCCATGTATACATACACAGATTATACGATCGTACATGTCCCTGCGTGTATACATACACCGATAATACGATCGTACATGCCCCTCCATGTATACATACACAGATAATACGATCGTACATGTCCCTCCATGTATACATACACATATAATACGATCGTACATGTCCCTCCATGTATACATACACATATAATACGATCGTATATGCCCCTTCATGTATACATACACATATAATACGATCGTACATGGCCCCTGCATGTATACATACACAGATGATACGATCGTACATGCCCCTTCATGTATACATACACAGATACTACGACCGTACATGCCCCTGCATGTATTCATACACATATAATACGATCGTACATGTCCTTCCATGTATACATACACATATAATACGATCGTACATGTCCCTGCGTGTATACATACACCGATAATACGATCGTATATGCCCCTGCATGTATACATACACAGATAATACGATCGTTCATGCCCCTGCATGTATACATACACAGATAATACGATCGTACATGTCCCTGCATGTATACATACACATATAATACGATCGTACATACCCCTGCATGTATACATACACATATAATACGATCGTACATGTCCCTCCATGTATACATACACAGATTATACGATCGTACATGCCCCTGCATGTATACATATACAGATAATAGGATCGTACATGCCCCTGCATGTATACATACACCGATAATACGACCGTACATGTCCCTCCATGTATACATACACAGATTATACGATCGTACATGTCCCTGCGTGTATACATACACCGATAATACGATCGTACATGCCCCTCCATGTATACATACACAGATAATACGATCGTACATGTCCCTCCATGTATACATACACAGATAATACGATCGTACATGTCCCTCCATGTATACATACACATATAATACGATCGTATATGCCCCTTCATGTATACATACACAGATAATACGATCGTACATGACCCCTGCATGTATACATACACAGATAATACGATCGTACATGCCCCTTCATGTATACATACACAGATACTACGACCGTACATGCTCCTGCATGTATACATACACATATAATACGATCGTACATGTCCTTCCATGTATACATACACATATAATACGATCGTACATACCCCTTCATGTATACATACACAGATAATACGACCGTACATGTCCCTCCATGTATACATACACAGATAATACGATCGTTCATGCCCCTGCATGTATACATACACAGATAATACGATCGTACATGTCCCTGCATGTATACATACACATATAATACGATCGTACATACCCCTGCATGTATACATACACATATAATACGATCGTACATGTCCTTCCATGTATACATACACAGATTATACGATCGTACATGCCCCTGCATGTATACATACACAGATAATAGGATCGTACATGCCCCTGCATATATACATACACCGATAATACGACCGTACATGTCCCTCCATGTATACATACACAGATTATACGATCGTACATGTCCCTGCGTGTATACATACACCGATAATACGATCGTACATGCCCCTCCATGTATACATACACAGATAATACGATCGTACATGTCCCTCCATGTATACATACACAGATAATACGATCGTACATGTATCGTACATGTCCCTCCATGTATACATACACATATAATACGATCGTATATGCCCCTTCATGTATACATACACAGATAATACGATCGTACATACCCCTCCATGTATACATACACAGATTATACGATCGTACATACCCCTCCATGTATACATACACATATAATACGATCGTACATACCCCTCCATGTATACATACACAGATTATACGATCGTACATGTCCCTCCATGTATATATACACAGAGTATACGATCGTACATATCCCTCCATGTATACATACACAGATTATACGATCGTACATGTCCCGCCATGTATATATACACAGATTATACGATCGTACATGTCCCTCCATGTATACATATACAGATAATACGATCGTTCATGTCCGTCCATGTATACATACACAGCTTATACGATCGTACATGTTCCTGCATGTATACATACACAGATAATACTATCGTACATGCCCCTGCATGTATACATACACAGATTATACGATCGTACATGCCCCTGCATGTATACATATACGGAAGGTTTGGAACTATAGCGGCCATTCATTGGTTTTCTTTAATTAATCATACATGCGTTGGGCCATTGTTATATTCGGATTTAATGGTTGTTGAAAACTCGACTACATGGTCATTAACGTTCTCTAGTGTCTCGACCGACTACGTCAGCTGACAAGGAATTCCCGTACTTAATTGTGTTTGGTTGTTTTTCTAACAGTCCGATCTGATGTATAGCGTTACATCGTGTGATTCATGTAAGTATGGGTGTTGTTATTTTTTCGGGGAGGGTATTTTATCATGGAGGTTTGTGTTGAAAAATGTTGTCAGTGTTTTGGCAGGATTATGGAAGTCTGCTTGATGTGAAATAAATAGGTTATATATTCTTCTCTTTGCTAATGATGGTAATGTATGTCATGAAAAAAGAATGTCGTTTTGCAAGAGTATGAGTTCTGCAGGTTTTACAAGTAGATTGCCTTAACATATTCAACTGATAAAATTCCAATGGTTCAAGACCATTTTCTTTTCTTTTCTTTAACCCTTTCCCAATTACAGACGCGTTTTGATACATTTTCAGCGGACCAAACTATTGAAGCGCAAAAGCAGAAATTACTCATAACGAGCAATTTCTCCAATTGCCAATTCTAGGGAGTATCAAGATAAATATATGAGCCGTCCCGCGAGAAAACCAACATTATGGCCTCTGCGTAATGTATGATTCAGATCATCCTTCGCAGTCCGAAGCGGGCCGACACATTCCGTCTCAGGGGATAGAGGTATAGAGTAATAATTATTTAAACAGAAAACCTAAATGAGGTGAAAAGTATCTGTCCGGGTAAGCCTGCGCGGCATACTTAGGCTGATCCGGGTCGATACTTTACGCTGAGTCAACAATGTTGGTTTTCTTATATTGAGTCGAGCAACCATCAATAAAGAGCCTTGTCAGACGGAGCAGAGAGGCCGACTGACATGTCTCTATACTGGGGACGCATGCTTTAACCCTTTCCCTCATATAGACGCTTTCTGACTCCTCTGCAGCAGACGGCTTTTTGAAAACATATTGACAAAAGAAGAAATTGGTCAAAACGAGCAATTTCTCCTTTAGCCACAATTTCCACTTTTAGTCATAGGTTATCCATTCAATTATAGAGATTTTCTATTTTTTGACAAAATATGTTCAAAGTCGTCTGCTGTAGAATTGTGGTATGAGGGAAAGGGTTAATTAACACTTTCCCACATACAACAAATCTGAAGCAGACAACTTGGAAAACATCTCAACATTAGTATGGCAAACCTCCCTAAATGAAGACATTGAATAGAGTTGAAAACATTGTGTCAAAGGAAGAAATTGCTTGTTTTGAGCAATTTTCTTCTTTTGTCACAAGGTTTTCCAAAGTCGTCCGCTGCAGAGGCGTCGGAAAGCGTCTATATGAGGGAAAGGAGGGTTAAAAATTCGTACCCAGCAGCAAATGAGTTATAATAGAGATCAAAACAGAACCGGCGGGTTTTTTTTCTTCAAAATATACTTCTTGTAAGAGATCGATAATTTTTAAAGCCCATGCTCCAATGTCCAAGTAATATAAAATAGATTCTCTTTAATTGAACGTGTAAATTTGGGATTAGCTGTCGAAATTCCGAGTTTCCCAAATCAATAATTAATCAATCAAGTTTGTTTTATTTTGCATGTGGGAACCTTGTGCCCATAAACCATGTTGTTGATGTACTTTTTTTCTTTTTCTTTTCTTTCCTTTTTTTTTTAACCTTTTCCTAAATACAGCAAATCTACAGCCAGACGACTTTTAAAAAAGTCTACTTAAAAATATGAAAAATCTCTATAATTGTAGTTATAATTCTTATAAAAAGTTGAAAACATTGTTTTGAGCAATTTCTCCTTTTGTCACAATGTTTTCAAAAGTCGTCTGCTGCAGATGTGTCAAAATGCGTCTAAATGTGGGAAAGGGTTAAAGTCTTATGAATAAATATATGAATACATTTGGGATACAGTGAAATAAAATGAATATGGGGAAAAGTCTAGTTTTGTCGTTTCGACTGTTTCCTACTTAATTTTGACCCATCCCCATCCCCACGATCGAAAACAGCTGATGCATACGACTAAACAAACACATTGAACATCTCTATAAAAGAAAGTATATTAAATTAATAAAATGGAAAACATTGTGGCAAACGGACGAAATGTTCGTTATGAGCATTATTCCTTTTGCCTAAAGTGCTTTAAAAATCTTCTCCAAAGTCTTCTGCAGATGCGACAACGCGTCTGTATGTGGGACCGATTAAAATGACATCCGAGCCATCCCGCGAGAAAATCAACATTATGGCCTCTGCGTAATGTATCGATCCAGATCAGCCTGCGCAGTCCGGGCTGACACATTCCGTATCAGGTGGATAGAGGTATAAAGTAATGAATCCTGAAACAAAAAGTCCGCAGGAGGCGAAAGGTGTTTATCCGGGTAAGCCTGCGCGACATGCTTAGACTGATCCGGGTCGATACTTTACGCAGAGTCCACAATGTTGGCTTTCTTGCGGGACGGCTCATCCGCTGTTTCAGACGTTATCTGGATCAGTAAGAGGGTGATAAATTCGTAATAACTCTTTCAGCGCCGAATTGTTTAAAGTAGACTCTTCCGTGTTAAAAATCGAACATCTCAATTTCTCATGTAATAGGAGTTTTTGAGATATTTTGATAACTAAAAGGCAAACAATGCTGATTTCAGGTGAGACGGCTAGTTACGATCTGACTCGCCTTAATCTGTTTTGTACGCAAAAACCTCAATTTTGCCATTGGCGCTGAAAGAGTTAAAACCTGAACTCATTATGACTGTCGAATGACAACCACCTTGATATAACGCTGATTGGATGACTTTTTGACGCCAAATGGTTTGCATTATATCGCAAAAACTTTGTCAATATGCTATATGCCACATAAATATATGCTTTGTTGTGTTTTATAGCCTAATAGCAGATAAAAAAAATATCCGTAGGCTCGGTTTGTGTTCTAATGATGTTTGATTTCTTTTGAATCTAGTTACCATATGCTCCCCGTCGTATTATATTAACCCTTTCCCACCTGCAGACGCATTTTGAAGCAATAGCAGCAGACTAATTTCGAAAACATTGTGGCCTAAGGTGAAATTGATCATGATTTTCAGATTGTTGTCACTATGTTTTAGATTTGTTGTATGTGGCAAAGGGTTTTAAATGTAGGAGAGGCGTCCAACGATATGGGTTGGGGGGGGGGGGGGGGGTTCTTAAAATGCATCTGCGAACAGTGAAGACTCAGGCAAACGAGCCTGTGCATTCGTACAGTATCACCACAGCCTTTACTGTCCGTCCATCCCGGGTTCGATCCTCAGTCGCAGCACGACGCTCATGGTCGAGTGCCCTTGGGTAAGGCACATTTCTTAGCCTAGAATTGGTTTCTTTACCCAGGGATCATGAATAAGTCAACTGTCGACGTGATATAACTGAAATAGTGTTGAAAACGGCGTAAACCCCAAATAAACATACTGTCCGTCTACATGTCAAAAACGCATCCTTTAAAAAATACATTTGAAGTATTGCCCCAATAGATTCATGTCAATATAAATTTTACTCTTACATCGCCATTGGCAATATGGTGCTTTTTGCAAACAATGCGGATTCAAGTGAGACAGCTCGTTTTCCGTTTAGTTTAGAAAGATCAGTTTTTACGTGACGTCGCTTAAATTATCATCGGCAGTTGTTTTTTTGTCGCCGGATGTTGAATACATTTTTCCCTACTAAATGTCCGACGTAACGGCCCTCTCGTGCACTGAAGCAATTAATGGCGACAATGCGATGACACTGCGATGAAACTTATGGGGGCATGTTTAACTCTTTCCGCGCCGAATGTTTGAAGAAGACTCTTCCATGTTCAGAATCGTGCGTCTCCATTTCTCATGTAATAAAAGTGTTTGACTATTGTAATGTCTAAAAGGTAAACAATGCTGATTTCAGCTGAGACAGCTCGTCACGAGCTGACTCACCTGAATCTGCATTGTTTGCAAAAACCTCAATATTGCCTTTGGCGCTGAGAAAGAGTTAAGCATGACTGATGCTTGAATTTTGAAATAAACAAGTAAGTCTACAAGTATACACACATAGATGTTCAACGATTTAAGCCAATTTACAGAATTACTGAAATAGATAACGATCCAGATTAGTTTGCAATGATTAAACAACAATCTACGAAAAACAACTTAAGAGCCTTATTGACAGGTGTTTTGTTTGTTTGACAGGTGTTTTACGTCGGACAGAAATATTTTACTTCGGTTTATAACTGGATGTTGAGAACAGGTTCGTCGAAGTGTTTGAAAAAACTAGACCACCAACCCTACTCCTGTACAAACCGGAGACAGGACATTGTAAGCGGCGTAGACTGCGCCATGTTTCATTAAAAAGGGTGAAGAAATTAAAAGGTTACCATTATTGCTGTCTGACCATGCAAATATGACGTCAAAAGTCACGTGTTATACACACACTGACTGTGTACAACCGGTAGTATTTCTCCTGGCACCGATACACCAGTCGTAGTGCTAACTATCCCTCTCATCCGTAAGCGCCAAGGAGGGAAGCCATTGCTACCATATGTTGAAGTATATTGACAGGCGTAGAAGACGGTTAATCAGAATACCAGTCCTATGTCATCTACTTATTCATAACAAGATAGAGGTCCGAATTCATCTTTGAATGATTCGCGAACGTTGTAGATGCATACTGGTCCCAAATGTTATATGGTGCGGTTTTTCTATAGCGCTGCTTTACTGGTGATCATCTTTGGTTTCAGTGCGATATCATTAGGAAATAGATCTCATTTTCAGTGATATACCGACTCTTATATCATGATTTGGAGTTCAGGTGTGTGGTAATTTTAAATCACGAAGGCCGAATGCTATGTTATGTTATGTTACCAAATGTATTCATCTTTCAAGTCGTTTCATGTATATACTCACTATATGTCTGATTATGTTTGTATACGGTTAATAGGCCTATATAATTAATTAAAGAAATTGAAAATTGAATTGAATTTATGGTATTCAATGTACGTTTCTTCATACAACCCGTTTTTTATGGGTATTCTGACATGTACGTCTCTAAATATCGCCGAAGTTGTTTTTGTTTACTTTAATTATATGTTTATAGAACGCCATGCTTTTCCCATTTTGTGACCATGTTCTGTACTGTACATGCGAATTGGAAATGCGATGGAACTTGTGTATTAAGACCACTGATGGTCAGGCAACAGTCTGGTCTTTGTTCACAGGTGGTCTTTCTGCAGGGTCATGTATGCAGAAAAAGAATTATTGGGAAATAAAAAGTGTGGTAGTATAGACAGGTAATTTCTATTCCAATGGGTTCTTTAACATAGGTTTGACTGTATTTACAAATAATAATATTAGAGACATCTACAGTGGAAATGTCATTATATATATCAAGCTACGGCAACAAAAATTTGTCAACAATAAACTGTTAATTTCACACATTCAAACTGATGGTTTTAATATTACAAGGTGTGTTTTATGTTCATGCACACCAGATAGGGGTTTTAGAAGAGATTCAGAGATTCACTCCTATGACGATATTAATTAGAGGTAAATATTAAAGGTTAGTGTGTGGTGTGAAAATGTAATCTATTCTTTCAGCGCCGAATTCCGTATTTAAAGTAGACATATTCCAATGTTTAAAATCGGGCGACTCCACAGTTATAAGAGTCTTGAAATAATTGAGCAGTCCGCGGGAAAACCAACATTATGGCTTCTGCGTAATGTGTCGACCCAGATCAGCCTGCGCAGTCCGCGCAGACTGATCCGGGCAGACACATTACGTCTCAGGGGGATAGAGGTATAGAGTAATGATTCCTGAAATAGAAAATCCGCAGGAGGCTAAAAGTGTCTACCCGGGTAAGCCTGCACGGCATGCTAAGGCTGATCCGGGTCGATACTTTACGAAGAGTTCACACTGTTGGTTTTCTCGCGAGTCGGCTCAATTATATTGAAAACCAAAGGGCACACAATGCTTATTTCAGGTGAGAAAGCTCGTTACGAGCTGGCTCACCCGAATCTGTATTGTTTGCAAAACCTCAGTATTGCCAATGGCGCTGAAACAGTTAATACCACAGATGGAATTTGTAAAAAATAAATGTGTTCTTTCAGTATGATATCAACTCAATTTAAACCTGATTGCTTATTTAAACATAGGAATGGGCTTATAAAATAAACATTGTATAGAGAAAGGGGAATCAACGCAGACGACATTTGAGCTGTACCGCGAGAAAGCCAACATTGTAGGCTCTGCTTAAAGTATCGACAAGGATGCATAAACATGCCACACAGGCTAACCCGGACAGACCCTTTTCACCTCCTGTGGATTTTCTGTTTCAGGAATCATTACTCTATACCTCTATTCCGCTGAGACGGAATGTGTCGGCCCGGATTAGCCTTCGCGGACTGAGCAGGCTGATCTGTGTCGATACATTACGCAGAGTCTATATTGTTGGTTATATCGTGAAACTTTTATTTATCTTCATGTTACTTAATCATAGTACACTGTACAATGTAAATATCGGATCTTTACCAGAAACAAATTTTCAGAATGTTAGTGATTTTACTAGAAGCAAACTATGGTGAACGCTCTGACGAACCCGTGCGTGCATACAGTCTAAACAGAGTCGTTACTATCCGTGTGAAATTTGAAGGACAGTAGATTTAGCTATTAAAGAAAACTGATGCCATACTATTCTAGAATCTCTCACTTTTAACTTTATGTAATACAGAAACGAAATTCAATAATAAGCCCTTTTCGTCAGACATAGCTCGATTTTTTTTATTCCTTTTTTGGGTTTTTTCAAAATGTTAAATAAAATCCTTCATTTTACCCTTTCCAACATACAATATATTTGCAACAGACGACTTTGAAAACAAAATTAAGAAAAAAGTTTAATTGAAAAGAGTTCAAAACATTGTGTGACAAATGGAGAAATTGCTCTTTATGAGCAATTTTTCCTTTTGTCGCAATTATTTCTAAAGTTGTCTGCCGCAGAGGCCTCAGAAAGTGCCTGTAAGTAAGTAAGTAAGTAAGTAAATATTTTATTAAAGTTACATGTGTATAACATATAATAAAAGATTTAACAAAGTTCGTTGAAAAAACACCCGGCCCCATGGGCCTATATGTCACTATATATAAAGGTAATGTCTGTGTACATATATTCATTCATTCTTATCAATGTGTGGTACAAGCAGTCTATATACATATATACATATATACATATCTATAACTATGTCGACGGTTTCGTGCGAGCATGGCGAACCTGCATCTTGTACACGATTCAGTTATTGCACCCTCGAACAGAGCCATCTATAATTCTGATGATTTTGTCTTATCTTGAGGATTTTATTTGTGGTAAAGGGGTGTTTAAAATAAAACAGGTGGTATAGATACAATCGTTTGAACATTATGTAATATACAGATTTAGGCAGATGTTTAACGACTACTTATACCGGTAATTTCAGTGAAATCACTGCGTTTATTACCATGGAAGTAGAACATGCAACTTAGACATTGGCACACTTGTTCCACCACCCAGGGCGCCATTGAGTTAAACTAGTAATACACCATGTTTCAGTCGATGGTGTTTTTCAAATCCGGTCGGGGATCGAACCCTAGTACCTAGGATGTTTCCAGAGATCAACGTCGTGATGCAGCCATACGCCAAAGCAGACGAACGCAAAGACCACTGCGTTACACCTTCGGAGCCACTGGATACCCCTAAATTTCGTGACAAAAGGAGAAATTGCTGGTTTTGAGCAATTTCTTCTTTTGTCACTATGTTTTCAAAAAGCCGTCTGCTGCAGAGGCGTTAGAAAAGCGTTTATATGAGGGAAAGGGTTAACATATTCTGGTATTTGACTTGCTATATAATAACCATTCTCCTGTTTTGTCATTGTCTGACCGAATGAAATTTAGATTTTGGATTTCATGCTTATATGTTACTGAACCCATTTTACAATTTTTCCCCAGAATATAGTTTAAACCAGGGAATAATATAGTGTCCCTGTTTAAACCCTTTCCATCATACAGACGCCATGTCGCGACTCATCAGCTGATAACATTTTAGTACATTATGGCAAAAGGAGAAATTGCTCTTAATTATCAATGTATTCCTTTGCTATATTGTTTTAGAGTTATGCAATAGTTTCATTGCATCGGGGATAGGGCACATGTTTTGTATGGTTGTTTTGTGTGTGTGTGTGTGTGTGTGTGTGTGTGTGTGTGTGTGTTTCATGTGCATGTATATATTGTTTGTCTATGTTTGTTTGGTTTTCATGTTTTCATGTTAATGTACATATTGTGTGTCTATGTTTGTACATGTGTGTGAATGTGCACACATTATGGAGGCGTTTATACGTCTGAATGCATGTGTGCATATTCACATTCTAGTGTTTTTGTTGTTCTGCTTCTTTTTTTTTTTTGCTTCTTCTTTTTCTATCAATTGTATCTCCATTCTATTATTTTCAATTTCATTTACATTGTATTCTTGTAATCTTCAATATTGGAGGAAATAAAGACTCTGCAGCCGATTATTTTTTAGTACATTATGGCAAAAGGAGAAATTGCTCTTAAGGATGTACTGAACTGAGGTTTTGAAATTAAAGAAAAAAATTTTTTTTTTTTACTTTCTTATTAAATCTTCTTATTTTGTTGTCAATTAAAACCTGTTTAGTCATTATACCTTTTTATAATTCTTCAAAATTTAAAAAAAAATGGATAAAACTTGCTTGAGATAAAGGGCCTATTTTTTTCATGAGCCTTCAATTTGTTCGTGAGACGCTGTCCAGTTGCCGTGTTTGATTAAGAAATAAAACTGGGCAAAAAGAACATATAAAAGTCCATGTATATAAATTTTAATCTAGAACTTGTATAGTATCATATTGTTTTGAAAAAAAGTAGAAAATATTGGAAAACTTTTTTGACATTTGAAGATATGTTTGAAAAATTAATAAATATATATTCATATTTTAACATTTTTTAGACATTCAAAGAAGAAAAACTGAAAATATTGCACAGTGACATATACTTTTCTTATCAAAATCTGATAAATGATAGTAATTGAAATAACTTAAGAGAAGTTTCAGAAAAAGTTAAATATTACAAATATGTTTTTTCCTTATTTCAAAGTTTTGAAATTGTCTATTAATAAATCTGACAAATATGGATTTTCATTAGTGTCAAATAGTGTCTATTTTTTAGCTTTAACTACAATGTATAGCATGAACTTCCAAAGATATGGATAAAATACCTTCAGAATGAGATTAAAACCACAAGAAGATAAACAATTAGCATATCATCTTTCAAATATCGGCAATTTGCGTGAAAACTTTTTTTTTTTCATGGGCTGAAATAGCAAAAAAAAACTCATCATAAGGCTTTTATAAATTTGATCTAGCAAAGAAAAAAGCCCAGTACCATACCTTTTTTTTTTTTTTTTTTAATTTAACATATATCCAACTTTCAAAAAAACAATATTACAACAAAAGTTAAATATTATGAATAATCCACTTTTCAGTTCAGTACATCCTTAATTATCAATTTCTTCCTTTGCTATACTGATTTAACCCTTTCCCACATACACCAAATCAGCAGCAGACGACTTTAAAAACATCTTGGCATAAATATGGAAAAACTCTGAAAGGGAAAGTTTTATTTTTGAAATGAGTCAAAAATGTTGTGGTAAATAGAGAAATTGCTCGTTATGAGCAATTTCTCCTTTTGCCACAATGTTTTAAAAGTCGTCTCCTGCATAGGCGTAAGAAAGCGTCTATATGTGTCTATATGTGGGAGAGTGTTAACTATATTCTGTAGAAAAACATTTTCTTTAAATTGATTTGAGTGAAATTTAACATTTTTATAAAGACAGAGTAGAAAATAATTAATACAAAAGAAAAAATAGCTAATTTTCTCATTTGTAAATAACAATAGAAGACGCGTTAAACGTCATCTGTATCAGATTATTTCCAACCTTTATCAGATTAATAATCCTGAAGGTTAAATAAAAAGCACAAATTCTGCAATTTTAGAAGAACAAATCCAAACGATACGTTGACGTTTTTTAACCGTTAACCGGATTTGGTTATTTCAAATATCGTCTGCTTTTAATACTTACCCATCTGCAGCAGACGACTTTTAAAAACATTGTTGCAAAAGTGGAAATTACTGTTGCTGAGAAATCAATCCTTTTGCTACAATGTTTTCAATTCTTTTAAAAATCGTTCTTTCATTTATAGAGATATTACATATTTTGGCGCAATGTTTTAAAATTCGTCTGCTGTAGACTGCTGTACGTCTGTGTGACAGGCGTTAAAACATCGAGTGAAAAGATTTTTAAAAAAATGGTAGTTGGATTATAGAAATTGTTATTTAGACAGTGTTTTGAATACAGTGTGCAAAAGGGAGATTTTGCCAGCTTTAATTCATTTCTCCTATTGACAACGTGTTTTCAAAAGTAATTGTTCGTTATAGTGGAATAAAATTTCTTCCGATACAGAAAAGTTTAGCTTTTAACCCTTTCCCTCATATAGACGCTTTCTGACGCCTCTGCAGCAGACAGCTTTTTAAAAACATGGCGGCAAAAGAAGAAATTGCTCAAAACGAGCAATTTCTCCTTTAGTCATGTTTTCAACTCTATTAAATTTTTGTACTTTCATTCAAAGGCAGTTTCCAATTTGTTTTCGGATATGTTTTCAAAGTCGTCTGCAGCAGATTTGTTGTAAGTGGGAAAGGGTTAACGCTATTTGAAACCATTTTGGGAAAAGGAAATACTGCTAATGATGTAAAATCTCATCTATTCCAATATTATATGTTGACCTGATTTAAAATTAAAATTATAATTGCCTTAACTTGATTGATGAATGTCATATTCACCTGGTTCTTTCAATTCCAGAGTCCAAAAGAACCTGGCATGGCATGGATTAACTCTTTCCCACGATGTAGACGCGTTTTGAGGCATCTGTATCAGATGAATTAGGAAAACATTGAGACAAGAGGAGAAATTGCTCACGGTGAACTTTTTTACTTCTGTCATTATGTTTTTAACGCTATTTAATACTTATATTTGTATATTTTAAAGATTTTTCATATTATTGCCTCGTTATTATCCAAACAATCGTCTGTTGCAGATTGATTGTATGCGGGAAAAGGTTAATGTACAAAGTGGATGGAAGAACACTGTAAAAACAACAAAGATCTCGCTTACCTTTATCTGACAAAAATGCAATCTCGTGAGTTTTTATCCCATCTGTCTGCGGTTCAGTAAATTAATACCGTCTGTTATAAAGACAGGAACCCGCATACACACCGCGTTCCTATGACAAATAGGTGATTATTGGGCAGCCATTAATTCGCGTCCTTTTGAACATTAAAACGTCATATGACGGGTGATCAAAGTAGGGAAAGTAAAACACTAATTAATTAACCGTCAGCTAGGTATCACTCGCTTTTATCTTTTAATCAGTTATATTTAAAGCGTGTGGCGTATCCTGCTATTTGGTCACCACTCCAAGACTTAAAATATCACAAACTACGGAACTTTAATTTCCGACAAACAGCGAGTAAACTCATCCTTTCACTTTCGAATATACAAATAATATACACAGGTCCCGAAACGCGAACACACGTATTTCAGTCGCTCTATCTCTATTATGATAGCTCAGGTAATTGCCGCTATGGCATAATTAGTGCAAACAAGTGATGGTACGTTTCGATAATTTCCGTATAAGTCTGTTAGACTTTTACGATATCTGCCGTGCTCGTAGCTAAGCTGGGTTTTTCGATATCAAGCCCCGCGAAGACCGGTAAAGGCATTGAACAGACGTATTAAAACATCGGGAATTCTGACCGTTCTTTTACTAATATTGGATTTTGATTGGTTGAGAGAGAGAACCTGAATGACGCAAAGTAGATCGTATGTCAAAATAAGAAAAGATATATACCCTGCAAAGTCTTTGCATACAGTTACCAGTTAAAATGTGTCTCGGCTTAGAGTCCTTTCGTTACTGTTATATATAAGCAGAGGACTAGATAAGAGGGAGTGAACTGCTCTTTTCCCCACGATATTTCTCTTATAACTCAACAAAATCCTATGTTGTGGGTGCTCAAAAGAATCGTCTCACTGAGACGATTCTTTTGAGCACCCACAACATAGGGTTTGGATGCCATATATGGATTTTAGAACATGAAAAAAATATCCCTTATCTGGAGCTCTGATAAGAATATCGAAAATTCACAGTAAAGTTTAACTAATATATGAGCCGTTCCACGAGAAAATCAACATTATGCACTCTGTGTAATGTATCGACCCAAATCAGCCTGCGCAGGTTAATCCGGGCCGATACATTCCGTCTCAGGGTGATAGGGGTTTAAGGTAATGATTCCTGAAATAGAAAATACACAAGAGGCGAAAAATGTCTGTCCGGGTAAGCCTGCGCGGCATGCTTAGGCTGATCCGGGTCGATACTTAACGCAGAGTCCACACTGTTGGTTTTCTCGTGGAACGGCTCAATTATATTTCTTATGTCTGATACAGCAAACTGTCTTCTCATATTGTTAACAGTCGAAATCTTATTCAACTGTCGCATTACCTCGTGTTATTGGACGGCAGATGGTAATTGACTTAGGCCCCGTCACAAGAAACCCGATATAAGCGACCAGCGAAGATCCAGAACAGCCTGCGCCTCCAGGCGGTCCGGTCTGGATCTTCTCTTTTTGATATCTTGCTCTGCAAGTTATACAATTCCGCATATGTTAATTGATTGCACTGACTTTGCACCAATTCGTGCTAATTATTACAGTGTCGATAGTCTTAAAACACTATTCGACACTGTCCCAATACATGCTATAATTTCTTTCTTAAAGGAGATAACATTTTACTATAAGCTGTGATTCTTTTGAATAGTCTACATATTTACACATTTATTTATATAACGTACTACATTAAATTCTCATTCCCATTACATAGATATGATCATAAGACATAATACATTCATTCAGTGTTCATCTTTGGTACAAGACATTTCGAATATCGTCTCATGTTGTTGGGAGGTCCATTTATGGACAGGGACGGATTTATTCACCCCTATTTATAATACATTTATATATACTTTTGTTCACCCATTACCTAGACAAAAATTATATTCCAACATTTCCCATTATACATTGTGTAGTTCTATCAAACATATTCAAATTTTGATAATACTACATTGAAGTTTGAATGCATTCCAAATGTCCTTAGCTGTTTATGCGTCATAAAACAATATACATACATATTTTTCGATATCTAGTATTCTAAGAATCCGTCTAAGTATCCGTCGTGTTATTTTTTTTTATATTTCCATCATTTCCCATTATACATTGTGTAGTTCTATAACATATTTAATTTGTGTTAATACTACATGTACTTCTCATTGAAGTTTGAATGCATTCCAAATGTCCTTAGCTGTTTATGCGTCATAAAACAATATACATACATATTTTTCGATATCTAGTGTTCTAGTAACATATTTAATTTGTGTTAATACTACATGTACTTCTCATTGAAGTTTGAATGCATTCCAAATGTCCTTAGCTGTTTATGCGTCATAAAACAATATACATACATATTTTTCGATATCTAGTGTTCTAGTAACATATTTAATTTGTGTTAATACTACATGTACTTCTCATTGAAGTTTGAATGCACTCCAAATGTCCTTAGCTGTTTATGCGTCATAAAACAATATACATACATATTTTTCGATATCTAGTGTTCTAGTAACATATTCAATTTGTGTTAATACTACATGTACTTCTCATTGAAGTTTGAATGCACTCCAAATGTCCTTAGCTGTTTATGCGTCATAAAACAATATACATACATATTTTTCGATATCTAGTGTTCTAGTAACATATTTAATTTGTGTTAATACTACATGTACTTCTCATTGAAGTTTGAATGCACTCCAAATGTCCTTAGCTGTTTATGCGTCATAAAACAATATACATACATATTTTTCGATATCTAGTGTTCTAGTAACATATTCAATTTGTGTTAATACTACATGTACTTCTCATTGAAGTTTGAATGCACTCTAAATGACCTTAGCTGTTTATGCGCCATAAAACAATGTTTCGATATCTAGTATTCTAAGAATCCGTGAACTATCTTGAGAACGACTATGCAATGTGTTATTGTCTTGTTATCTTTACGTGGGCTGTTGTTTGTGGGAGAGGGGGTTGTCACTTAACCCTTTCCCTCATATAGACGCTTTCGGACGCCTCTGCAGCAGACGGCTTTTTGAAAACATAGTGACAAAAGAAGAAATTGCACAAAACGTGCAATTTCTCCTTTTGCCACAATGTTTTCCACTTTTAGTCATAGGTTATCCATTCAATTATGGAGATTTTCTATGTTTTGACAAAATACGTTCAAAGTCGTCTGCTGCAGAATTGTCTTGAGGTAAAGGTATAAAACCGAACAATAGTAGTCCTTTGATCCATTTTGTGTTGGCGCACTTCGACGCATCTGCAGTAGACGACTATTGAACACATTTTGACCAAAGGAAAACATTCTTATACACGTAATGACTATTATGTGTTTCATTTATAAGCACAATGTTTTAAACCATACTCCATAATTTTACTTTCAGTTATGGATGTTTTGTTTATCTTGCAGTATGCCTTTATGTCTTCATAGTGCACTTTTCCTAGCCTAGTACTGGTTTGTTAACCCAGGGATCATGAATAAGTGAATTGCCGTCGTGATATAACTGAAATAATGTTGAAAGCGGCGTAAAACCCAAACTAAAACATGTCTCCATAGTCGTTTGCTGCAGTTTGCTGCAGGTTATGGGTGATAGGGTTTAACATCATTCGAACACATACAGTACTAGATAAATTACAAACGATAAACCTTATCCCATCGCCTGCGTTTAGCTTGTATCGTCATCTTGCATATTTCTCGACTTAATGTGTGAGTAGCGAACAATGCAGACCAATTTAAGACTGCATTAATTTACAGGCGGACCTTTGACTACAATTTAAAGTAATTGTAACTAAGAGCCATTTATTACACTATACGAAAGTATTCTTTAACATTTCCCCCGCTGTACGAGACTTTTAAAAACATTTTCTGATTGTATTGTGCATGACTTTAAACAGCTATTGTGAAAAATACAGACTAAGCTCAGCCTGCACGTTCGTGAAGTCTCATGTTGGTTTACATTGCTCGCTGTTCGTCTATTGCAGGATGAGGTATAAGTCGTGTATTGCAGAAAAAAGGTTAAAGTTGCATATTTCGGGAAAATGTTTAAAGTTGCAAATTGTAGTATAAAGTTAAAGTTGCGTATTGTGGGATAAGGATTAAATTTGCGTATTGTAGAATGAGGTTTAAATTTGCGTATTGCAGAATGAGGTTTAAATTTGCGTATTGCAGAATGAAGGTTAAAGTGGTGTATTGTGTGGTTAGGGTAAAAATCGCGTATTGTGGGATAAAGGTTAAAATCGTGTATTGTGGGATAAAGGTTAAAATCGTGTATTGTGGGATAAAGGTTAAAATCGTGTATTGTGGGATAAAGGTTAAAATCGTGTATTGTGGGATAAAGGTTAAAATCGTGTATTGTGGGATAAAGGTTAAAATCGTGTATTGTGGGATAAAGGTTAAAATCGTGTATTGTGGGATAAAGGTTAAAATCGTGTATTGTGGGATAAAGGTCAAAATCGTGTATTGTTGGATAAAGGTTAAAATCGTGTATTGTGGGATAAAGGTTAAAACGTGTATTGTGGGATAAAGGTTAAAATCATGGTCCTCTTGTTATTGTTAAGAATTCATCATACGACAAATAGAAACATATACAAAGTGCCTTATATGATGTGAAAATGAAGACGTAAAACTATCAGATTCACAATCAGTGTTTTGATCACTCTCCGTCCGTCGTCCGTCCGTCCGTCGGCCGTCGTTAACTTTTAGCTTTAAACAGTATCTCTTCCTAAACCACAGGTTCGTCGAAAAACCATGGCATCAAGGTGACATCAGAAAAGGGGAAATAAAAAATTTCCTAGATATTTGCAGTTAAATATTTGCTACTATACTATCACGCATGTGATCGATATAGGGCCATCTTGGCACTCTTGTGTGTTTGTTCTTCCAATTAAGTGGTGTTCGAGTATATAGCCAAGCCCCTTCGTATTATGTGCATTTACCATACATATCATTCGGGGTGAAACAACTAGTATGTACTGAAAAACAATATGTTAACAAATGGAACCAAGCTGTCATGCTTTTTAAAAACAACAACAGGAAATTCGTGATATATGATATCTATAAAAGGATTAGCTGACTGACACATGCACTGTGACAAAAGGAGAAACTGCTCAAAACGATATGATATGACTGAAATAAAGTGTTGAAAAAACGACATAAAGCACAAATCAATGAATTACTTTCTTATATTATATAAATACATACAATTGTAGCCACGTCCCTTTCTATAGATGCGCGGAAAAAGAACCATTGATGACTCAAAATGTGTAAAACATATTAAATTAACAATTGAAGCCAAAAACTCACATTATGTGTATTTTCCATACATATCATTCGTGGTGAAACAACTTTTATATACTGAAAAACAATTGATTAACAATTGGAACATAACCATCACGCTGAAGAGGCAACAACATGGAAATCATGACATCCGATATCGATATAAAGATGAGCTGACACATACACTCTAACAAAAGGAGGAATTGCTCAAAACCATATTATATGACTGAAAAATTGTTAAAACGGCGTAAATCCCAAGTCAATGACTAAATAAATACTATTGAAGCCAAGCCCCCTTATATTGACCCGCGGAAAAAGAACTATTAATAACTCAAATGTAAAAAATATTGAATTAACAATTGAAGCCAAACACTCACAATACGCGGTGTATTTTCCACACATAACATTCGGGGTGAAACAACTATTATATACTGAAAAACAATATGTTAACACTTGGTACCAAACTGTCATGCTTTCAAAAGCAATAATAGGAAGCTCGTGATATTAGCTGACTGACGCATGTATTGTAACAAAAGGAGAAATTGCTCCCAAACCGTATGATATGACTGAAACAGTTTGTTGAAAAGGACTTAAAGCACAAATCAATTAATTACTTTTTTATAGTATATAAATATATACATTCGCAGCCAAGCCCCTTAACAATTGTGGAAGACAGTGGTGCAGAGGTAGAGCGTCGGCCTCTCGTATCAAAGGTCCCTGGTTCGAGTCCCGTGATGAGCGGGTCCTGACTTTGGGATTTTTCCACACAAACAGCGCGAGTACTGGTTAAGTCTCCAGGAAGCAGACATCGATCGTGATTAATCTAAGCCAAAGGCTTGTTTCGCAATCGATGTAAAATAAATAAGTTTAAACTAAGCCATGCCCCTACATATTGACCCGCGGAAAAAGAACCATAAATAACTCAAATTATACCTAGCCATCGATATATGTAAAACTAAGTGAGAACAATAGGATCGGTCTTGTGATGATTTTGAGTACGACAAGTGTTTGGTGGGAGAGAATGACATACAATTAAATTGTGTAAATTATGTATTTATCATTGGCTTAGAACTTTAGAAATACTGTTTAAAATGGCGTAAATAATTGAACGTTATTATCCTGTTTTCATATATTTGCTAAAGATCGAACACAATCTTACTCAAATCATTGATTTGGAAATTCAGAAATGGAAGCAGTGGTTTCCGTCCATATCGATCAGGACATTTCTGCAGCAGACGACTTAGAAAACATATTGACACAAATCTGAAAAAATCTCAATACATGAAGGTTCAATTTAAAAAAATAAATAAAAACATTATTCTCGTTTTGAGAAATTTCTCCTTTTGTCACAGTGTTTTCAAAAGTCGCAGCAGGGTTAGCATTACGCCTATTGGATATGGATGTACAGATGTAAGAAATTGGTTTCAACAATACGGTTTTATGTGAATCTCTGAGACGTCGGACTTTGTGTCCTCGCTTTCGATTCATAGCTATGAAAATAAAACAAAAATAACCTTGATGAATCACTTTACTTAGTTTAAAACGCTTCTACACGCATTTTCCCAAAATCCCCACCCTTTTTAACGTTGTTTCTGATTACTGGCCTGTATTGTCGATTGAGATTGAGATTGCGTGTATCTTTATCTACACTTGTCATATATTGTCATAAATACGATGATGTTTATTCCCTGGAGCCTTGCACTTATGTATCAGCTTAACTGCGTTTGTAAGATGTGATAAAAGTCGATCCCGAAATACCAAATGATGTATCGCTGAAAAAGAACTGACAATGGTCATTTTTACTCTACCGAGTATTTTAGTTATAAAACGCCAGCTTATTCGCCTGCCCAACGAACCATGGCTTCATTACCAATGCTACAAACAATAATCTGCCGATTTCCAATAAACATGTAGCCATTACGCAAATAATACGTCTTATACTTGTGAATATCCAACGTCTACTTCTTAGTTAGAGTTCACAAATATAAATTCCGACAACACATGTTGATGGCTGGTTTATAAGTTACCATTATAAAATATTTTTACCAGAGCCTCCGACAGCTGTAGGACACAAGAAAGCTCCGCTATGGTTGATGCTTGATGTTTTTACTCAATATAACCACACGGCTTTATCAATTAATTTCTAAAACTTTAAGTAAATGTAAAGAAAACTAAGGTAAAGGAATTAACAGTATGGCCTCTGCGTAATGTATCGACCAGATCAGCCTGCGCAGTCCGCGTGGACTGATCCGGGCCGACACATTCCGTCTCAGGGGGATATATGTATAGAGTAATGATTCATGACACAGAAAATCCACATGAGGCGAAAAGTATCTATCCGGGTCCACAATGTTGGTTTTCTCGCGGGACGGCTCATATGTGTTATTTTGTAAAAACTAAAATGTTCCAATGCAGCAAAAACACAACAACATTACAACAATAAACATATATTTTGTTAAAAGGTTCAAAGATCAATGCCAATGCCATACTATCACCAATATCACTTGAAAAGACTGGTAGCAAGTAATACACATGTCTATATTTTTAACGGATCAAAAGTTGTGGCCATGGTGGTCAGCGTTTTTGTTAAAGTAAATAAAATGTCAATGTCAAGGTCAAGTCATCAGATATTTTGGTAGAGATATTTTGGTCACAAGGTAACGCTTTCCTCATATGTCATACTTTCTCTGACGAGTCACCGCCTCGTTTGAGTAGTTACAGAGTAGTAACAGAGCGCCCGCCTCGGGTGTGGTGGGTTGCGGGTTGTAGTTTCTGGCAGGTGCAGATGAATTCAAGAAACATAGTTAGATACAAGGGAGTCCATGTGCGATATACATTCTCCTTCCACAAGGAACAAGCATTCCTTATATTGCAGACTTTCTCTGACAAGACAAATTCTAGGTCCAAAGTTAAACAATTGGACACAGACAGACATTACAATTACTATCTCTCTCCGAATCTTTGATTCTGGCACCATTGTAATTATTATTGAGACAAATCGATCTTATTGAGCATACACTATATATCATGTGCATCTTACAAGTGCAGATCAATTCAAGACAGAATGAGATACAAGGGTGTCCGATGTGATACCCAAGCTCTTTCCTCACGAAAAACGCATCCTCATATTGCAGTCTTTCTCTGACAAGTCAAATTGTATGGCCAATGTTAAAAACTTGGTCACAGATAAACATTACAATTACTATATCTCTCTGAAACTTTGATTCTGACGTCAATGTAATTATTATTGAGACAACTCGATCAGATTGAGCATAAGTGTTTTTAAGCTTATATAGGTCCATTGGATATTTACCCTATATCATGTAGTTTCTGGCAGGTGCAGATCAATTCAAGAGACATAGTTTGATACAATGGATTCCATGTGCGATACCCAAGCTCCTTCCACAAGGAATAAGCATTCCTTATATTGCAGACTTTCTCTGACAAGTCAAATTCTATGGCCAAAGTAAAAAAATTGAACACAGACAGACATTACAATTACTATATCTCTCCGACTCTTTGATTCTGGCACCATTGTTATTATTATTGAGACAAATCTATCTTATTGGGCATACGCATTTTAGTTTACACTTAATAGTTGACCCTATATAATTGGAATATTACAGGTGCAGATCAATTCACGAGACAGCATGAGGTACAAGGGCGTCCGATGTGAAACCCAAGCTTTTTCCTAAAGAAAAACGCATGCCTCATATGGCAGTTTTTCTCTGACGAGTCAAAGTGTATCGCCAATGTTAACAACCTGGTCACAGACAGACATTACAATTATTATATCTCTCCGAAACTTTGATTCTGGCGTCAATGTAATTATTACTGAGACAACTCGATCTGATTGAGCATAAGTTATGTTAAGCAGATCCATCTGACGAGTACTTATATATTCAAGAGACATAGTTGATACAAGGGAGTCCGGCTCTTTCCGAAAAGACCCTTTGGTTCTTTAACGTGCTCAGTGTATACTAATTTACGCAAGGCACTTTATTGAAATATGAAAATGAAATATCAGGATCTATATGTTTGTGCTGATATATTGTTTATTAGAGGTGTGTGAAGTTAGCGCGTAGATCGTAGATCGTAGCTCAACCAGAAAATGTAGTTGGCTGACATGGGTCGTAGATCGTAGCTCAACCACTTAGAAAACATTGCGAATTGGTTGATCTGGGTCGTAGATTGTAGCTCAACCACTTAGAAAACATTGCGAATTGGTTGATCTGGGTCGTAGATTGTAGCTCAACCACTTAGAAAACATTGCGAATTGGTTGATCTGAGTCGTAGATTGTAGCTCAACCACTTAGAAAACATTGCGAATTGGTTGATCTGGGTCGTAGATTGTAGCTCAACCACTTAAAAACATTGCGAATTGGCTGACCTGGGTCGTAGATCGTAGCTCAACCACTAGAAAAACAGATCAAAAGTTGTGGCCATGGTGGTCAGCGTTTTGTTAAAGTAAATAAAATGTCAATGTCAAGGTCACGTCATCAGATATTTTGGTAGCGATATTTTGGTCACAAGGTATACGCTTTCAGCTCAACCAATTCGCAATGTTTTTGAAGTGGTTGAGCTACGATCTACGACACAGGTCAGCCAATTCGCAATGGTTTTTAAGTGGTTGATCTACGATCTACGACCCAAATCAACCAATTCGCAATGATTTTCAAGTGGTTGAGCTACGATCTATGACCCAGGTCAGCCAATTCAGAATGTTTATAAAGTGGTTGAGCTACGATCTACGACCCAGATCAGCCAATTCTCAATGTTTTCCAAGTGGTTGAGCTACGATCTATGACCCAGGTCAGCCAATTCAGAATGTTTTTAAAGTGGTTGAACTACGATCTAAGACCCAGGTCAGCCAATTCGCAATGTTTTTTTAAGTGGTTGAGCTACGATCTACGACCCAGGTCAGCTAATTCAGAATGTTTTTAAAGTGGTTGATCTACGATCTACGACCCAGGTCAGCCAATTCAGAATGTTTATAAAGTGGTTAAGTTACGAGCTATGACCCAGCTCAACCAATTCGCAATGTTTTTGAAGTGGTTGAGCTACGATCTACGACCCAGGTCAGCCGATTCGCAATGTTTTTAAGTAGTTGAGCTACGATCTACGACCCAGCTCAACCAATTCGCAATGTTTTTGAAGTGGTTGAGCTACGATTTACGACCCAGGTCAGCCAATTTAGAATGTTTTTAAAGTGGTTGAGCTACGATCTACGATCCAGCTCAACCAATTCGCAATGTTTTTGAAGTGGTTGAGCTACGATCTACGACCCAGGTCAGCCAATTCGCAATGTGTTTTAAGCGGTTGAG
Organism: Serripes groenlandicus; assembly: GCA_031761405.1. Taxonomy (NCBI): domain Eukaryota; kingdom Metazoa; phylum Mollusca; class Bivalvia; order Cardiida; family Cardiidae; genus Serripes; species Serripes groenlandicus. The sequence continues at coordinate 83,443,332 of JASEVX010000004.1, read as the reverse complement.
CTACGATCTACGACCCAGGTCAGCCAATTACATTTTTGGGTTGAGCTACGATCTACGATCTACGCGCTAACTTCAAACACCTGTTTAATAGACAGACAACTTGAACGCAATCCCATTGATATAAGACAAAATACTTCACTGTACGACAATTTAATTGGCTGACGCAAATGTCAATCTGAGACGATATGTGATAGGCAGTCAACCGATCTAAACGAGCGTTCGCAGCTTCAGCCAAGTTAACCATTTTCCCACATATAGACGCTTTATAACGCCTCTGCAGCAGACGATTTTTGAAAACATTGTAACAAAAGGAGAAATTGCTCAAATCGAGTAATTTCTCCATTTGTCACAATGTTTTCGGCTTTTATTCAATAACGAAACTATTTTGTCTTGATATTTTCAAGTCGTCTGTTGAAATTGTGGTGTATATGGGAAATGGCGGATTACGGTCTGATATAAAGGAGATTGAATTTGACATAGAGAGCGCACATATACATCCTCAAATTATGATTAATATTGCGGGTCTTCGGTGTATGAACCCCACTCCTTTCAACTAGCGGTTACACCGGATATAACTAAAATATCAAAGAACCGATATTTGCGGAAATGTTGGTATCTTGAAAAGTCGTTTTTATTGATGCGTCTCTCTCGTAGAGTTATCGGGTAATTGGCGTGGTAAACTCGCACACATACATGTATATGATTGAGTTAGATTGTATAGCTTTGCAGACTTGCGCATTTCGATGGACTTCGTGGTGTAGTGGTTAGGGCGTCCGGTTTCGAAGCTAGAGGTCAGAGTTCGATCCCCGGTTAGATCATATACCAGACTTTACAAATGGAAGTAATGGCTTGCGTCCTCCTTGGTATCAGGGTTGCAGCGATAGCATAGCAACTGATTCATCGATGCCAGGATAAATAAGATCGGTTGCACTTGCATATTATCCAGGAAATGACATGGTATATTAACTAAAATGATGTTGTAATACGTCCAAAACAAAATAAGCTGTTCCACGAGAACACCAACACTGTGGACTCTGCGTAAAGTATCGACCGGATCAGCCTTAGCATGCCGCACAGGCCCTGGACAGACACTTTTCGCCTACTGTGGATTTTTGTTTGTTTCAGGAACCATTACTCTATACCTCTTTCCCCCTGAGACGGAATGTGTCGGCGCGGATTAGCGTGCGCGGAATGCGTAGGTAGATCTGGGTCGATACATTACGCAGAGTCCATAATGTTGGTTTTCTCGTGGAATGGCTCAAATACAAGGAAACTACCTATTTGTTGATACTTGATATATTTTTTTTTTTACGCCGCTATCAAAAGAAAATTAGTTATATCACGGCGTTTACTGGGTAAATTACCAGTTCTACTAGTCCATTTATCCTGACACCAGCAAGTCATTCGTAATGCTGAACCCACAACCCTGGGCGCCAAGGAGGACAGCCATTACTATCATTTTTAAAGGCTTTGGTATGACCCGGCCGGGAACGAACCCGTGACCTCCCACATTCGAGCCGTACGCTCTACCACTACACAACCGGGGCGGTCTATTTATTGATAAGTGACACATTCACATACACATTCACATGCACATTTCATACACATTTCAGCCCATCAATGCAAGAAGGTACTGAAGGACATGTTTAAACATTGTAGGTACAGATCAGCCTGTACATCTACCTAGGGTTATCAGAATATACACAGGTTTACATAAAGTTCTCAAACAAAAATTATGCTGAGTAAAATTTGAACAGATTATATATTCATCTGAATGTTCCGACGCACCAACTGATCTGGATCTAAACTGTTCACAAAAGCAAATTTGCCCTCATCTATCAAATCACTATAGTGAACAGGTGGAAACAGTTAACTCGTAGTTTTTCAAAGCCTTAGCTCTTTCAGCGCCGAAGGCAATATTGAGGTTTTCGCAAACAATACTGATTCAGGTGGGTCAGCTCGTAACGAGCTGTCTCACCTGAAATCAGCATTATTTGCCTTTGAGTTATCAAAATAGTCCAAAACATTTACTTCATTAGAAATGGAGACGCCCGATTTTTAACATGGAAGAGTCTACTTTAAACAATTCGGCGCTGAAAGAGTTAAATAACGTGTATTTCATTTACCCTGGATGGCAATATTGAGGTTTTTGCAAACAATACTGATTCAGGTGAGATAGCTCGTAACGAGCTGTCTCACCTGAAATTAAGCATGGTTTGCTTTTGAGTTATCAAAATAGTCCAAAACATTTACTTCATTAGAAATGGAGACGCCCGATTTTTAACATGGAAGAGTCTACTTTAAACAATTCGGCGCTGAAAGAGTTAAATAACGTGTATTTCATTTACCCTGGATGGCAATATTGAGGTTTTTGCAAACAATACTGAATCAGGTGAGACAGCTCGTAACGAGCTGTCTCACCTGAAATCAGCATGGTTTGCCTTTGAGTTATCATAATGGTCCAAAACATTTACTTCATCAGAAATGGAGACGCCCTATTTCTACTTTAAACAATTCAGCGCTTAAAGCCTTCAATAGCAGTGTATTTCAATTACCCTGGATGGATAGCTAGAGCTAGATAAAGGCTATGAATATCGACTGGCTTTTGGCAAGTGCATTCCCAAGGTCTCGGTCTGTAAGAGAAATATGATTAGGCGACTGATACATATTTTAAAAGAGCATCTATTTCAAACGCATAATGAAGGGGATAAAAATTTAAATATTGAGACATAAATCTTCTTTTTAAAGATTTTGCTTATTGTATGTTGTTTTACGCCGCTTTAAACAATGTTTTAAGTTATATCACGGCATACCTGGTTAAGTTACCAGGACTGCTGGTCCATTTATCCTGACACCAGCCAGGCAGTCGTATTCGAATCGGCAAGGTACATTGCCTTTAGTCATTTACAATTGAAATAGTGCAAAGACAGAAATGTGAATAAAGCGTGAAAACAAATTGAATAACAAATAAACATAAGAGACCAAAACTATACAAGGAATGTAAACAATCATTTAATAATGACGCTATATTTTATGCAGAATTTTCCTATTTGTCTTAAATCTTCGTCTGCTGTAGTTGTGTTGTATGTTGGGCATGGTTACGCAGCCGAACAAAGCTGTTTGCATGGTACTGTAATGTGAAATGAGTTATTTCTAGGTTGTATAACTTCATAAACGTTTACCGCCTCGGAGGTGTAGTGGTAGAGAGTCCGCCTCAGGTGCGAGAGGACATGGGTTCGATCCCCGGTCAGGTCATACCAGGAGATTTAAAAAATGGTAGTGGTTGGCTTCCTTGGCACTGCAACGCGGAATGCTCCCTTCATACAGTACGATTTCCCTACGGAAAGCACGTGTTTACATTCATACTATAAATCATACTAACAATAAGGGTTCTTGGCTTACGTTATCCTCTTGGAACAATGTTGTAGATCAATACTGATTCTTTCATGACTGACTTCTATGAAGATGTTCCATAGTTTGCCTATATATTTTCTAATGCATATCCTGCTATTTTATTTTTGTATTTTTGTTTGTATTTGCACGCTGCCCCCCCCCCCCCTTTTTTTTTTCCTACAAGTGGCCTCTACTTGATAGAGGACGAAATATTCCATGGAAACACTGTCCCAGTCCCGTGACAAAAACACCCGGAAAAGCCCGATGGGCGGTCACGCGGAATGCTCCCTGCATACAGTGCGCTGGCAAACGGGTTAAATGTATAAACCATACCCGTGTTTGGCCAAGCTAAAATACGTTAAATTAATACGTATAAGACCTGTGTAATTATTTTGGCTCACCAGAGCTTTGAATTCTATGACTGAGTTATTGTGATAACTCATCGTACGTTGTCTGGTCAAATATTCTCATCTGAATATACTAGTCCGATTTCCAAATAATTTCACAAAAATATAACTTCGATGACCCCTATTAAAGCATGTAAGTGTCATCGTGATTTGTTAAAAGGCATGGCCTCAAGGATGCGGACTTGTTTACCTTCAATGCTTATGAAGGCTTGAAGCAAATTTTGAAAATCGTCTTGTCCAAACTACTGGTCCTAATTTATATGACCCTTGCACTGCCGAGTTTTCACCAAGTCGATTCTTCCGAGTTGAAAATTGGACCATTTCATTTTTCGTCCACAAATAATTCGGTAAAATGTTATGTCTAAGTGGCAAAGAGTGTAGATTTTGGGAGAGACAGCTCTTTACGAGCTGTCTCAACTGAATGTACATTTTTGCAACAAAAGCATTTATTTACCTTTGTCAGCGAAAGGGTTAAACTTCTTAATTAGCCTAATTGAGAGACAGAGTATCGAGATGTCGACCTCGTGTTCGGATAGTCTCTAGTTCGAATCCTTATTTTTAATCATCCAAAGCTCTCGGCAATGGTACCGATTATGTATACAGGGAGCGGTTATATAGAAGATTGTCCATATATTGTAAGGATTTGTTTCTTAGCCGATTTAACCTTTTCCCAAATACAATATATCTGCAGCAGAAATATTGAAAATGTCTATTAATGATAGTAAAATTATTGAATAGAGTTGAGCAAAAATGTTACAAAAAGAGAAATTGCTGATTATGAGCAATTTATCCTTGTTCTCACAATATTTTCAAAAGACGCGCCAATGTAAATTCTACAAGTGGGAAGGTGTTAAATTAAGTAAGTTAAAACTAAAAAAAAAATCTCACAGAATACTTAAATGACTAATGAGCTAACATGAAAGACCCTGCTCAGACTGTACGAATGCGAAGGCTGCTTTGGATATCGAGGGCTTGGTGTGAAACGGTTGTAACTAAAAACCTATTTTGAAAACCCTAGTTTAGGGGCAATGTTGACCCCTTTGTAAACAATGCAAATTTAGGTGCTATTGCTCAGAACGAGCAATGGCACCTAAATTTCCATTGTAAACCAAGAACAATGATTTAACGCTTATAAAGACTTTATGGCGAGGTGATTTACCTTAGTAAAAAAAATACTGATTTTAGTTACAACTGTTTCACACCAAGCCCTCGATATGTTCTAATCACAAACTCCAGAATGTCAGTTTTCACTTGACGGTTTTGATCCCAATAGTGTCCAACCCTGCTGATAGAACAAGGGAAGAAGATAAGAGGTGTTATCAAAGTTCCTGATAGAACTAACATACAATACATGGAAAAACAATTAAATACTGTTTAACCAAGTGCCACAATTAAATTGAGTTATAAAGGCAGACGGGTGTTTCACTAAGTACTTTACAGAAATGTGCAAAAAACAAAAATGAATGTCATGTACTGTACATAACCTGCTTGTTTATATATAAAAACATACAATGGCCTTTTTCACCGGTATCTAGGTCGGTAGCGGTACGTTTTTTCAATCAAGGAGTTATAAGTTCGAACCCCAAATCGGCTAACATTATTTCCGATATTTTGCAAAGTCAATGCGACACGCGTCATTCGTCTTCCACCACTGAGCAAACGGTTTAAGTAGAAAAGCAGTCAGCTGCTAGGGAAGAAACTGTTGTGGGGAGTACTGGTGTAAAGGCGGCAGCCAGGAAACGAATGGAAAGGTTAACTTGCCGCCGTGACATGACTGAAAAATGGTTGAAAACCTCAATCTATCAACATGTTCACTAGACACCGGTTCGATCCACTGTCGAAGCGGTCATGGTGGTGTGTCCTTTGTCAAGACACGCTTCCAAGCATAGTACTGATGCGTTTACCCAGATATCATGAATAAATAATTTAAACTGAAACTAATATTGAAATCGGCGTTTAATATAATTCCATAAGAGCCGTCCCTCGAGAAAACCAACATCGTGGTGTCTGCGTGAAGTATCGACCCGATTCAGGAATCATTACTCTATACCTCTATTTCCCTGAGACGGAATGTGTCGGCCCGGATCAGTCTGCGCGGACTGCGCAGGCTGATCTGGACGATACATTACGCAGAGGCCATACTGTTGGTTTTCTTGCGGGACGGATTATATGCGCATTAAAAAAAACATAAATACTAACAAATTTCTAAATACTGCTAATAACATTTTTATTGTTAGATATGAGGGGGGATGGCAACGATCTTCCAATAGCAATGCACGTGGCTAATAAAGTTATATATTAAAAAAGAAAACCACTATGGTGTTGATTTAAGTCAGTGGATACCTAAAATACGTTACATACGTAGCATTCCTCCAACACGCGTCTGATCTGCATTAAATTACGGTAAGTATGTGCCTTTGATTAAGAAAAAAACACTCGTTGAGAGGTTTCAAGAGAGACTTTAAAGGCATCTTAGTAGTGAGTGGCATGTCAGAGAAAAACAGACTTGCACACTTCAATATGTTTATCGCGGTGCATCTTCATACTGCTGACATACTACATCTGGTATCATCGTCTCGATTGGTGACAGAATGTTACAAAAAGATGGAGTCGATTTTACTTAGAATAAAATATTTTATTTAGTGAACAAGTGGACCATGCTGGAACTGCATAATTATACAGGCTGATCTGCATTGTTTGCAGACGTTGTTCAGCCCTTTCTCGCATCCAACTCATCTGCGTCTCATGGCTTTGAAAACAGCTAGGCAAAACTATATTATTTATGAAAGTCATGAAATATATATATAATACAGTTGACAAGCAGTTAACAAGGAGAAATAACTAATTAAAAAAAAAAATCCTCCTTTTGCCACAATGATTTCAAACATCGTCTGATATGCGTCAACATATTTCTGCCAGTGGAAAAGGATTAAAGTCTTGCATAATAATAAAGTAATCCTAATCCAGTGTACGCGATTTAAACAACATTAACATACACGGTAAGCACGGCGTCAAACTATATTTGTCAATAATGAAGAGCAATTCCATTAACACGTTATAACTTGTTAACCCGTGTCCACATACAACCAATCTGCAGCAGAAGATTTTGACAACAACAGGGCATATCTATAGAAAATATATCTATAGAAAATATATCTATAGAAAATATAAATATATCTATAGAAAATATATATAATCGAAAGAGTAAAAATTGAAAAGAGTGGAAAACATTATGGTAACAGGAGAAATTTCCCATGACTGACAATTTCTACGTTTGCCACAATGTTTTCAAAATTCGTCCGCTGCAGATTCGTCAGAATAAGGCTGCAAGGGCTAACTGGTTAACAATCATCGAAGATGATGTCGGTTGTAGGTATTCAAGGGTGAGAGTTAAATTGACTATAGCCCTTTTATGTATAACTCGTACCTACAGATAAAGGAAAGTTTATGGGTTACAAATACTTTAACAGCAAATTAATTAGTCTTTTAACTTCAGCTATAATTTTTATAGCCTATTTGGTACTTTCTAATAGGTACTTTATAGTGAAGGCATAGAAGAAGCTACTTAGATCGCAATGTTTGTTCTTTGGCAGGTCGATTGCATTGATACACATCATGCATGAACCGACCTTATTTGTTTCTACCGCCGTTTGTGTTGTGGTAAAGCGTCCGCCTTGGGAACAGGAGGTCGCGGATTCGATCCCCGGCCGGGTCATACTAAATACTTTAAACAAGGTAGTAATGGCTGCCCTCCATGGCGCTCAGGGTTGCGGGGTGAGCATTGCGACTGACTGTTTGGTGTCAGGATAAGTTTACCAGTAGTACTGGTAGCTTACCCAGGAAACGACGTGATATAACCGAATATATGTTGAAAGTGACGTAAAAACCAAAAACAAATCAATCAATTGTTAGTAGATGTACGTATATCGCTCAAATTGTTGATTTTTGTGTGTTATGCCGCTTTCAATGTGTGTCAGTTATATCACGGCGTCCATTGGTAAATCACCAGTTACCAGCGAGTCGGATTATACAAAATTGAGTGACAAGGAGGGAATGCCATTACTAGATCTTTAAGCGGACTCTCTACCACTACATTACCGATGTGGTCGCATATGGCACACATTGAATCCCGTGATAAGCGAGGTCTGCCTTTCGGATTCTGCAACTCGTTATGAGCTGTCTCACCTGCATCTGCATTGTTTGCAAAAGTTTTTAATTGCCTTTGACGGCTGAAGGGTTTATGCATTTTCCTTCGTTGTTATTGTTTAGAAGGTGTCGGGTCTGCAACCGGTTAACGCAACGTATGGAATGTAATTAGATTACAAAAACTGTTACACATACCGCTTGCCTACATGTACATATACATATACCATAATTAGGGACAAACGCGACACTGTAAGACATTTCTAAAAACCTCCGTCTACCGTTGTAGATTGAATACAGTGAATTCGTTACACATCAAATATAGCTGAACCAATATTTTACGTTTGTGTTTTATCAGTGGATCTTTTACATGTCACTGGTTTAATCGTAAATTATTTGTAACTGGTTTATATCGTTATATTAATGTAGTCTGGGACATCACAGCAGCAGATATGTCTACAGAGAGATAGAATTTAATTTTCAAGTCTTGGATAGTGATGGGACGGTATGAAAGAGTTGACTGATTGAGTGTTTGGTGTTTTAAACCGCTTTCAACAATTGATAAGTTATGTCACGGCGTTTCTTGGTTAAGTTACCAGTACTACTGGCACATTTTCCCTGACATCAGTTATATCACGGCGTTTCTTGGTTGAGTTACCAGTACTACTGGCACATTTTCCCTGACATCAATTATATCACGGCGTTTCCTAGTTAAGTTACCAGAACTACTGGTCCATTTTCCCTGACACCTCGTCACTTACCGTTATGCATTTGCGACGAGTGTTGATTAGCCAGCGTATCCGCGCGGTCTGATCTGTCTCTGTACTGTTCGTTAATCAGCCATATAAAGTTTATAAAAATGCGTTAACGTACTATCTGCTTGGATTCTTAGCATGGATGCACAGACACATCTTTTTCCACATTTTTATTTGTTTTATATTCGATGTTTAACGCCGTTTTTTTCAATCCACAGTATCTCAATTATATCGTCGCGATGTTTCACCTTTTCATGATTCCTGGGTAAACAACATAGTACTAGGCTAAGAATTGTGCCTTGTCGATAGGCACTCAATAATAACCGCCACGACTGGAGATCGAACCCGGGACACAAATGGTGAAACAAAACCGACGTTTACCACTCGACCACAGCTGATTACAAATCCCCAACCTTTACCACTCGACCACAGCTGATTAAATTCCTAGTTTCGAAGCTAGATGAGCCGTCCCGCGACAAAACCAACATTGTGGACTCTGCGTAAATTACCGACCCGGATCAGCCTAAGCATGCCGCGCAGGCTTACCCGGATATACTCTTTTCGCCTCCAGTGGGTTTTCTGTTTCAGGAATCATTACTCTTTACCTCTATACCCCTGAGACGGAATATGTCGGCCCGGATCAGTCTGCGAGGAAATTACATTTCAATCGTCTTGCCAAAAGTTAAGGATCATGATAGTAAGTGTACATGTTGTCGCCAAAGTTGACCATCATTTTGACGGTGTATAGTACTACTATACATATTTGTTACAATTTTACATTAGAGATAAAATGTAAAATATGAGTTATACATAAATAGTTTTTTTCTGTTACTTCTGTGTCTGTGTCTTATTCAATAAATAAAAGTACGTTTATGAGCAAACTTTTGTACAATGTTGAGATAAAAAAATAAAACAATTAGCTTTCGTGTGCCTGTAGCATTCGGGAATTTGAATGCAGTCGTAAGCCTTGCATGTAAGTACTATTATCGTTTTACACCAAACTTGCGCCGTAAGCCACTGTTTTTGGAGCCAAACCAAATCCCTGACAACTTCAAGGCATTCTGTAATGAATAGTGTAGTAAAATCCCAAAGAAAGCCTTCCTTGATGTTCCAAGTGACGTTTTAACATGTGTTTTAAGGTTCCGGTAGCTATTACGGAGTGTTCGCCGTAATTCAATATTGATTCTTAAATCCTACTACTTAGTACAACGATCGCACGAAACAAAATCAAAGGCATCTCGTATATGCAGGTTGGCTTTCGTAATGGTGTAGAGCTTTAGAGAAGGTGCGTATATCACGTTCCAAAATTCTTATTTGTCACTCAAACCATATGTTGTAAGTACTCAAAGGAATCGTCTCACTGAGAGGATTCTTTTTAGTACACTTATCATAGGGTTTGGTTTAGTAATAAGAGAGATATTGGTAGGAAAAGATCAGTTCACTACTTTCAATACAGTCCTCTGTTAAATAATAAAAAAATTATAGGTTACGGTGCGTATATCACATTCCAAAATCCTTATGTGTCACTCAAACCATATGTTGTAGGTACTCAAAAGAATCGTCTCACACAGAGGACTCTTTTGAGTCCATATCATAGGGTTTGGTTGAGTGATAAGAGAGATATTGGTAGGAAAAGATCAATTAACTACTCTTAATACAGTCCTCTGTTAAATAATAAAACATTTATAAAAAATAAAAGTATATTGTATGGAAGCACTGGAGGGCAATTTTGACTTGCGACTAATAACTTTTGACTTTTGACTTGAACCTTTGACTTTTGAGTTATGGCTTGTGCATTCGGTGTTATATTGGCGGGCATTCGAGAACGCGCGTAAAAGATGGCTTGTCCAGGGCATAACCACACAAGTTATTGTTTTATCTTCATAATACTTAGTATAATTATTTGCCTTGATAAGTAGGTGTGTTGCGTACATAACCTATGGCTCTATGTCAAAGATCAATGTCACACTTAGCGGTCAAAGGTCAAAAATGTGTTATTTATACCTTGTCTGGACAATGTATATACAATTTATTGTTGAATAGTCATGAATCTTTGTAGAAATGTTCACCCTGGAGTGAAGGCGTGTCGTGTATAAGACCGAAGACTCTTTGACAAAGGTCAAGGTCACAGTTATAGGTCCAGGGTAAAAAATGTGTAATTTATACCTTGTCCAGGTCATTACTTCACAAGTTATTGTTGTATCTTTATACAAAGTTGTATGATTGTTTACCCTGGTGAGTAGGCGTGTTGCGTACAAAGACCTATGAATCTATGTCAAAGGTCAAGGTCACACTTAAAGGTCAAATGTCGAAAATGTGTAATTTATACCTTGTCCAGGCGATTATTTCAAAAGTAATTTTGAGCTGTACTGGACAAATGCCAGGTCAGCTTACGTGATGGACCGTCGTCCGTCGTCCGTCCGTCCGTTAGCAATTTACAAAATCAACTTTTTCTCAAGAACCAAGAGTGGGATTTTAATGAAACTTCATAGATAGCATCCTGGCATGATCCTCCACCAAAATTGTTCAAAGAAATTAATTCTATGCAATCGTAAGGAAAAACTTAAAAAATCTTCTTGTCACAAACTGCAAGATATTTGGTATGTAGCATTGTCTAGTGGACCTCTACAAAGTTTGTTCAAATCATGTCCATCGGATCAAAATTGGCCCCGCCCCAGGAGTCACATGTTTTACATAGAGTTATATAGGAAAAACCTTTAAAAATCTTCTTGTCCAAAACCGCAAGCCCTAGATCTAAGACATTTGGTATGTTGCATTTTCTAGTGGACGTCTTAAATGTTTGTTCAAATCATGTCGATGTTTCTTGGTTACTTGTAAATTATGTGTGCGCTGTCTACATGTATCAAATTGTGTCGGGCTCATTGACTGTAGAGTTTCATTATATAGGTTTAAAAATCTTTGAACGATTCTGCCTAGAGCTTGGATATTTGATATGCAGCAGCTTCTAGTCGTCTTTTACCATGAGTGTTCAAATTATGCCCTTGGGTTAAAATCAGCCTCGCCCCTGGGGACATTCGTTTTACATAGAACTGCATAGCAGCGATAGCAATTTTCTTAGGTGAGCGACTTACATGGCACATGTTTAGATTGTACCTTATCCACTCGTACAGTGTCTTTATATTACTTTAATTCATGAGTCACAAGTTGTAAGTCACTAGTCACAAGCTGTAAGTCACAAGCTGTAAGTCACAAGCTATAAGTCATAAGCTGTAAGTCACAAGTTGTAAGTGACAATCTGTAAGTCATAAGCTGTAAGTTACAAGTTGTAAGTGACAAGTTGTAAGTGACAAGTTGTAAGTGACAAGTTGTAAGTCAATAGTCACAAGTAGCTTGCTGAATTAGTCGGCGTTAATCATGCATTGCAAGTCACAAACTACTTTTGCGTGTTACTAGTATCTTTTGCGAGCCAAATATCGACTCATGTTGCATGTCTTTCACAGTAGCAAATGTCTGTCCAGCTTGACAACTTTGCAAAAAGTACAAATAAAATATGAGGTCCAATCTGCGAAAACCGGGCTCCTGTCGTAAATGACGTTACGTCAAAACTTTGCATAAAAGTGACGCCATTAACGTCATGAACAAATCTAGTCAATTTGCATATAGTCAATTTCAGAACGCAAAATAGAAGAAAATCATTCATTGCGTTGCGTTGTGCAACTTGCATGAACATATTGGGAAAAGATTGTTTTTTCAGTATACATAAGTTGACTAAATGGATAAGAATATTATGCAAAGTAATTTTCTTTCTATGCTTATTTGTTAGCTGTTAGCCTAAATATTGAACATTTAAAAGTTTTTTTATAGATGATGATATAAACATAAATCCGTAGAATGTTGCATTGGAATGTAGATCTACATCATATATCTCGGATAAGATTATATTTTCAGAATATATACCAACATGTTTAAAATTGACCATAAGCACCATGCGTCACATATAATATCTTACTAGTTTAGCATCAACCTTCAGAAAGACTAAAGGGATGAATAATTCGTAGTCTGCTGAACATGGCCTGTCTAATATATTAAGAATGACTTTCCCGAGAACTGTTCGTTGTGTTTTGATCTATTGTATATGTTTGTTTTTGTTTCCTTTCATGTTAATAGAGAATGTGAATAATTTCACTGAAATTAAAGCATTGCATTTTGTTGTATATGAATGTTTTCCTTTTACTGCTGTATCAAACCCTTGACCGGAAAGTGCTGTATAAACAGAAACGCTCTTGGTCGGTAAAATTCGGCTAAAACAGTTCAGGGATTTAGAAGGTTATCTGTTACTTGACATGTTGGCCTAGTTTTTGACGCACATGACCTAGTTTCAAACTCGTCTGAGGCTTCAAAGGGATAACCAAGGCTTCGCATACCTAGCGGTTTACCAGAAGTAACTGTACAAACCGCCAGCATTCAGAATTACAGAAATGTGTCCACAATTTAAACATCTACGTTATGGGCCATAACCACGGTGTCACTGAATATAAAATGTACAGCTAGAGTGCGCAACAACTAACCACAAAACAATTGTATGAGGATCGGTACCGTAGTTCAACTAGATGCCCGTGGGCAACATGTCGAGCCTATTATTGTCAAAGCATTTTGTACTTATGAGCTCTTAGTGTGACCTTGAACATTGACAGTCATGGGTTTTAGATGCGACACACCCTTTCATCAGAATGAACATTTCTACCTGTTATATGAAAATACGACAACAAATCGTTATTGCCAAACTTTAACCCTTGAGATCCAACTGTGACCTTAACCTTTGACAAAGAGTCAAGTGTCTCCACCATGACCTGCTTCTAATCAGAATGAACATTTCTACCATGAACTACGAAACTATGACAATGGCATATAAATGTATTGCCCAGATACGGTATAAATTACCAACTGTTGAAATTTGGTCTCTTAGTGTGACCTTGACCTTTTACATAGAGTCATTGGGCCTTGTACGTAACACACCTACTCGCCAGTGTGGACATTAGTACTAAGTAAAATGAATATATGACAATGCCTAGAAAAGAAATGGCCCAGGAAGTATCAATCTAAAGAAATTGGACTTCAACCTCTTAGTGCAAGCTTGGCCTTTGACATAGAGTCATTGGTTTTGTATGCGACACACCTGATTATCAGGGTGATCATTTGTACCTAGCATCATGACGATACAACAATTACTTGTGAAGTTATAGACCAGACAAGGTATAAATTACAAAACGTTGATGTGACCTTGACCTTTGACGAGTCATGGGTCTTGTATTTGACACGGCTACATATCAGAGTCAACATTTCTACCAATTATTATGAAGATACAACAATATATTTTTATGCTATAACCCGGACTAGGTATAAAATACAAAACTCAAATGTCACAAGTCATAAGTCTTAAGTCAAAAGTCTTAAGTCAAAAGTAAAAAGTCATTAGACGCAAGTCAAAATTGCCCTCCAGTGCTTCCATAATATGGCTTTCCTGGTACTGACTTGTGTTATCTAGCAATCGAAATATACCATTTTTGAATAAGTACATACAACTTTAGTAAATGTATATATTATTTCGGAATTAAACTTTGTATTTTTAAACAAAAGCTTTTTAGATCTATACTCAGGAGAGACCATGTTTATTTGATTTATAAAGGTGATTAAGTGCATGTATAACATGATTAATTTCTGAGCTAAACGTTTCCATTGTTCATGTTCTACATATAATAAACAGTCGAACCTGTGCTAAAGACCACATTGGAGTAGCAATACCCTGTGTATAGCGACCACAAGTTTAGTTTCCCAAATACTCATGTTCTGTATCATGACCCTGCAATGAAAGTCCACTTGTTAATACTGACCAGATTGTTCGCTTTCAAGGGGTGGTCTTTAAACACAGATTCGACTGTTCTGTATATTCCTTTGATTTTGTTTATATATAACAAAATTGTTGGTGGTCTTGGAGGGTCGTCTTTAGTGGAGATATCGTTGTAAATAATGAAAGACCATTTATTTTACCACTGAGTATAATATAGATATACATCACCAGTGAATACAAACTAAGTAAGTTTAAACATTTATGTTGTCTTACCAAAAGAATATAGCTACCATACTTTTAATTTCCCAAATACTCATTGTCTGTATAAATGACTCTGTAATTAAAGACCACCTGTGAATAAAGACCAGATGTTTCACTTTCCACAGGTATGTTTAAACATGTTTGTTGTTTTACCAAAAGAATAGTCCTACTTCGAAACCCTGGCCTGTGGTCTTTTTTTACAAAGAAAACTGTATACATCAAAGACAAAGGCTTCTCATCAAATAGTTAACTATGCACAGCGAGAGTAAACATAAACAAAGGATGACTTGTGTTTAATAGTTCAATTGGCATCGCCGGTCGTAGTAGCTGTTTACATTACTCACTTTAGAGTTGGGCTCTCAACATTAACCCTTTCTCACATACATGTTATGAGGTTTCTGTAGCAGACGACTTAGGAAACAATTTGACACATGAAGATATTGCTCATAACGAGTTTCAGATCGTGCGTGCATGGTTTCAATTTTATTTAGATAAGTAACGCATTCAGTGATTAAACAGAGCGGTATGCTACTGTCATACCTTCTCGTGTAGCGTACCCTGGGGCCGGTTGTTCAACTTGTGGTTAAATTAAACCAATGGTTAAATTTAACCCAAGGTTACCAAATTTAACCCTTGGTTACCAAATTTAACCCTTGGTTAAAATTTAACCACAAGTTGAACAACCGGCCCCTGGACGTCAAACGGATAGAAATAAAGGCATCCGGTAGTGAAAGGTGCATCCGTTGTAGTCTGGTTCCCGACTTCCTATGATACTAAAGTCCTTTACGCAATAATAAGGGGAATGAACTCTAGAATGTATCATTTGCTGCTCGAGGCTCTCTCGTACTGAAGAACACTGGCTATTGAGCAGATGAAACGCAAACTCATCGGACAGATCACGGACACCGCAATGGACACCACCGTACGAGTTACGGACATGAGCCGGGCGAAGCGAAAGTTGAAAGTGATCAATTCGTCAGTTTGCCACAATGTTTTCAACTCTGTTCATAAATAATACTTTCATTTAAAAGTGACATCATATGTTTGCCTAGACGATTTCAAAATTATCTGCCGCAGATGTGTTGTATGTGGGATTCAGTTGTTATAAATTGATGAAACAGCAACAAACTAACGGGGGTATTTTAACTCTTTAATTGCCGAATTTCACAAAGTCAACTCTTCCATGATCAAAATTAGATTACTCCATTTTCTTTCCACAGGAAATTTGATAGAATTCAACGTTTCAGTGACAAATAATGCAGATTTCAGGAGAGACAGCTCGCTATGAACTGCCTCACCTGAATCTGCATTGTTTGCAAAAACCTTCAATTGCTTTTGGTCGCGAAGGAGATGATATAGTGTGTGTATTCACACCGTGTCTGTTTAAACCGCAATACAGTCCAACATATTATATGCCGAGCCCCGGTTCCTCAGTCGGTAGCGACGTGGGCTGTCAATGGAGCGGTTGTGAGTTCGAACCCCAGCTCGGCCAACATTCTTTCTGACGTTTGACAAAAGTCACTATGACCAGCGTCATTCGTCTTCCACCAATGGGCTAACAGTATATGTGGAAAAGCAGCCGGTTGCTTGAAAGTATGTTGTGTGGAGTACTGGTGTGAGAAAGTCTGGAAACCGCAGCATTTATAGGTGAACTGGCTGCCGTGATATGACTGAACAATTATTGAAAACGGCGTTAAACTCCAATCAATCCATCCAACCCATTATTATAGAGTACCGACAAGAAGTGCTGAATGTGGTCGATTATTGCAGGAACAATTGTAAATGCAAATCGATGTGGGTCGACGAGCTAGCTTACACTAGTTGGTCGTGGATATCAGGTGGTCGGGCAGTACAGGTTGGACAAGTATGTATTTTATGTTAACTCTTTCCCTCATATAGACGATTTCTGACGGCTCTGCAGCAGACGGCTTTTGAAAACATTGTGACAAAAGAAGAAATTGCTCAAAACGAGCAATTTGTCCTTTTGCCACAATATTTCCTCCTTTTAGTCATAAGTTATCCATTTAATTATAGAGATTTTCTATGTGTTGACAAAAATATGTTCAAAGTCTTCTGCTGCAGATTTTGTTGTATGTGGGAAAGGCTTAAGGTTAGTGACCGACATGTCCTTGTACCTCGTCAGAATATGACTCTAGTTCCATCCTTCTTATAAGAGTTCTTCGAAAATATTGTACTCCAACCGAACTAGAATTAGCTTGACATAGTTCCAATTTAATGTGATAAGACTCACCCACACGCTAAATGACTTGCAGTTTCCTATAAACAGAGTGTTTAAAGAACAATACAATTATAACGTCGTTGACAAAATCAGTCGGAGTTTTTTTGTGTGTTAAGATAAGAGAATAAGCAGAAACGCCTATCCGAGCTTCAGACTCTCAGACGCTTGAAATAACTTTTAATGGCGCAGAGTGGATTAACGGGAAATAAAACTTTCACTCGAAATCCATATAAGTTAATGATATGGTGTAATAAACTTTACATGATATAGACGTAGGAATAATTAAGTGTTCCGCTGGGATAACTCTTTTTTTATTCGGCCTTTGTATTTCTGCATGTTCTTCTTCAAGCTTCAGAGTATTTGTCCCTCTGCCCTTAACCCTTTCCCACTTACGACAAATCTGCAATAGACGACTTTGAAAGCATTTTTGTAAAAGCACGGACATATCTACAGAGGAAATTATCATAATGGCATAGAGTTGTAAACAGTGTGGCAAAAGCAAAAATTTCTCTTTTTGAGAAATTTCGCATTTTTTCAGTGTTTTCACAAAAGTCGATCTCTCTACTTATGTGATGATGACGTCCTGATTCAATGTTAACCCTTTCCCACATACTAATTTGCAGCAGACGACTTTGGACATATTTTGTCAAAAAATGGAAAATCTCTATAATTGAATGGATAACCAATGACTATACGTGGAAAACAGTGTGGCCAAAGGTGAAATTGCTCATCATAAGCAATTTCACCTTTGGCCACAATGTTTTAAAAAGTCGTCTGCTGTTATTGCGTTAAAATGCGTCTGCAGGTGGGAAAGCGTTAAGATCATGAATATCTAGAGAATATATTTTTGCAGCTGGAAACCGCCTCGGTTATTTATTGGTAGGGAGTCCGCCTCGGTGGTTTAGTGGTAGGGAGTCAGTCTCGGTGGTTTAGTGGTAGGGAGTCAGCATCGGTGGTTTAGTGGTAGGGAGTCAGCCTCGGTGGTTTAGTGGTAGGGAGTCCGCCTCGGTGGTTTAGTGGTAGGGAGTCCGCCTCGGTGGTTTAGTGGTAGGGAGTCCGCCTCGGTGGTTTAGTGGTAGGGAGTCCGCCTCGGTGGTTTAGTGGTAGGGAGTCCGCCTCGGTGGTTTAGTGGTAGGGAGTCCGCCTCGGTGGTTTAGTGGTAGGGAGTCCGCCTCGGTGGTTTAGTGGTAGGGAGTCCGCCTCGGTGGTTAAGTGGTAGGGAGTCCGCCTCGGTGATGTAGTGGTAGGGAGTCCCTCTCGGTGGTTTAGTGGTAGGGAGTCCACCTCGGTAGTTTAGTGGTAGGGAGTCCGCCTCGGTGGTTTAGTGGTAGGGAGTCCACCTCGGTGGTTTAGTGGTAGGGAGTCCGCCTCGGTGGTTTAGTGGTAGGGAGTCCGCCTCGGTGGTTTAGTGGTAGGGAGTCCGCCTCGGTGGTTTAGTGGTAGGGAGTCCGCCTCGGTAGTTTAGTGGTAGGGAGTCCGCCTCGGTGATGTAGTGGTAGGGAGTCCGCCTCGGTGATTGAGTGGTAGGGAGTCCGCCTCGGTGATGTAGTGGTAGGGAGTCCGACTCGGTGGTTTAGTGGTAGCGAGTCCGCCTCGGTAGTTTAGTGGTAGGGAGTCCGCCTCGGTGGTTTAGTGGTAGGGAGTCCGCCTCGGTGGTTTAGTGGTAGGGAGACCGCCTCGGTGATGTAGTGGTAGGGAGTCCGCCTCGGTGGTTTAGTGGTAGGGAGTCCGCCTCGGTGATGTAGTGGTAGGGAGTCCGCCTCGGTGATGTAGTGGTAGGGAGTCCGCCTCGGTGGTTTAGTGGTAGGGAGTCCGCCTCGGTGGTTTAGTGGTAGGGAGTCCGCCTCGGTGGTTTAGTGGTAGGGAGTCCGCCTCGGTGGTTTAGTGGTAGGGAGTCCGCCTCGGTGGTTTAGTGGTAGGGAGTCCGCCTCGGTGGTTTAGTGGTAGGGAGTCCGCCTCGGTGGTTTAGTGGTAGGGAGTCCGCCTCGGTAGTTTAGTGGTAGGGAGTCCGCCTCGGTGATGTAGTGGTAGGGAGTCCGCCTCGGTGATTGATTGGTAGGGAGTCCGCCTCGGTGATGTAGTGGTAGGGAGTCCGACTCGGTGGTTTAGTGGTAGCGAGTCCACCTCGGTAGTTTAGTGGTAGGGAGTCCGCCTCGGTGGTTTAGTGGTAGGGAGTCCGCCTCGGTGGTTTAGTAATACCGGGTCATACCTAA
Organism: Serripes groenlandicus; assembly: GCA_031761405.1. Classification (NCBI taxonomy): domain Eukaryota; kingdom Metazoa; phylum Mollusca; class Bivalvia; order Cardiida; family Cardiidae; genus Serripes; species Serripes groenlandicus. Next base: position 83,424,112 of record JASEVX010000004.1, on the reverse strand, counting down.
TACTTTAAAAATGGTAGTAGTGGCTGTCCTCCTAGGCGATCAGGGTTGCGCGGTTAGCATTACGACTGACTGACTGGTATCAGGATAAATGGACCAATATAACTTGTAACTTACATAGGACACGCCGTGATGTAACTGAAAACTTGTTGAAAGCGGCGTAAAACACCAATCAATCAATCAATCGTAGCTAGAAAGATAGGTTTATATCTAAATATGTTTCGGGGATTAGTAAGATCTTAGAATATGTATACGTTTTGCATCTCGAAGAGTCCTTTATGTCTGCATGCAAATTGTGTGTCACACAGTCCCCGGTGTGTTGTTTGAAACTAGATAAGAATACATTGCGGTTACCTACTTCTTGAGAAATCCAGACATTTCATAAGCCATACGTGTATAATATATATCATACTTTTGACGACCAGGTGACTCTTCCAACATCGCATTATACTTTTTTCATAAAGTAGCAGTTTCGTGGGTACCGATGTTGTAGCATATGTAATAGTTTTAACGAATATTTAATATTCGTTAAAACTATTACATATGCTACAATTTAATTTAGTATTCTTTTATAAAAGATATATATAACACATAAAGGATATCTACCACATTCTCCAAGCAGCAAGCTGTTATGGAAAGTATACTTAATCCGCTAATAGTATCTACATAAGTCTAATTGAACCTTTTTGTCAACATCAGAGTATAAATGATCCCATAGCTTTAAACAGTATGTTAGGATAGGAACAACCACACAGTCAAATAATTCGATTATTGCATGATGTTGAAAGTTACTATAATTAGATAGCGATATATAAGGGGAGATGACAAGTATAGACACCATTGTTAGTCCATACCAGACGTACTAATATACTACAGTACACCGGGTACCAGACTTCTTTACCCCTGTCCAATAATTGATTGATTGATTGGGGTTAAACGCCGTTTTCAACAATTTCACTAGAACCCATTTTCAGATTAAATTGCACGTATCATTAGTCGCCGGGCAGAAGCCCGCGACTTCTATTTTTAATAGGTTTTCGGAAATCACATGGGAGGGGGGATTATTATTAGAAAAAAACACATTTAGATGTCTTGAACATATTACAATAGTGTTTGTTTAAAAACACTAAGTAATGACACATCTAAAATGAAATAAATATTCCGATGTTTTAGGTATTTTCAGTTTCTTTATTTTGACTCGCATTTATGTTTTTTTGTCTTATTTACGAAGACAAAACAGTCCCTATTAGCTAGACTGGTATACTTTATTTTACACTATACTACATGTACTCAAAAGGCGATAACTACAAACCTTTACGTCGCACAGTCTAATTTATTTGCTTGAAGCAGACTGTTTGTTATGTGTAAATATCGAGATGAAAATGACCTCGAATATTCTCCTTTTATTGGCAATTTTAACTTACTGAATGTTATTTTCATGTTCAAAGAGATGTCTTGATTTGTGAAGAAGGCATTTTATAATGTTTATCTATGTATATCTAAAATATGAAATGTTTCTAATCTAAAACTGTTGATCGCTTGACTCGCGAATACCAACTGCGTAGATCAATCTCCTTTGCAGAGAGCCGCTCTTTACGCTCACTTACAAATAGTAAATCGTAGGTGATTTAAAATGTTTATTTGGTTCGAAACAATTGAACAAAAGAACAAACCGAGATAAAACTAGTTTTAATAGAAAAATTACTTTGAACGAACACTCTCTGCCTATAAAGAGAGTTTCAAGAACGACACCTCTGCGAATAAGGAAGAATCAGGTTTATCGTACAAAATTATTTCGTCCTTGACAATTTTAAATGTGTCATTTAATTCCCTAAAGGCATATTGCTTCCGATCTGCATAGTGTTATACATCATTGACACAAGGGCGCTCATCATAATATAATTTTAAAACATGAGTAGTTTGTTATTTTCAGTATAAAAAAAGGAAGGAAAGAATTAAAATAAATTAACATGTTGTAGGGCTCAGTTTATGTTCGAAATTACGTTTAAATTATACAACAATTTCAATGAGATTTAACTGTTTAGTTGATATTATATTTCGAAGGTGGTCTAATTTATAAATATTGGACTACACTTCAACATTTATTTGTTAAAGTATGATATAATTAGGATGCCAAGCTAATATCATTTTGAGAAAACGAGAAAACTCATGTCTTCAGCGATTTAACCCTTATCTCATTGTTTTAAAAGTAGATTGCTGCAAAGGTGTCCACTGTTGACTTTAATAGATGAAATGTAAAATGACGTGCTATTGCATGCAAATCCTAAATTGTCTGTTTTGTGGTTTTATTGAAAAATAATAAAATTCAAATATTCTGACAAACATCTTGAAAAGTGTATGTGGAATTCACAAATCTTATAATTATTCCTTAATGAAAGCACTGTATACATACTAAGACTAATGATTGGCAATATTTCTCATTTCCATTACTGTTTATGATCAATAATTAGTTGGTTGTGTGTATGGTCAACCTACTTTGGAATGGAGATTGATCATAAACAATGAAAGGCTTCAATTATCATTCACTTCGTTGAGAAAACAATGCAAGTCTTGATACATTTTCACTTGACCCCCACCCCTGATGTTCCAATATGCCCCTCAGTTGATAACTGTTTATTCAACTACTATAATGTTAGTGTTATGCATAACTGCACTATGGATAACCGGCGACATTGATGCGTTGCATCAACTTTCTCTTGTACACCAATTATAAAAGGTTTTAAGAAATTCTTTAAAATGTTCCCCAAATACAACAAGTCTCCAGTCAAACATATGGAAAGTCGATTATTAAATTAGATTACAAACTGTGGTAAAAGGAGAAATTTTGCCTCAATGTTTTCAAAGGAATGTCTACTTGCAGATGCGTCAGAAGGCGTCTGTATAGGGAAAAGGTTAAGGTAGTATTCATTTGGATCCTTATCATGAATGAGCACGTATGTATTTTTCCACATGTGTAATAATTGCGTTAAGGTAGGTTTTTCCTGGAACATCGTTCATGTGTTAATTAAAACCGATACTTCTAGGTTCTTTTATAGTATGGTTACTTACCAGGAATAACACGAAATGAGAAGACGTAATGACAAGTATGTTATATTTCATTGCTGACGGGGTTAAACATTCTTCAAGTTATAAACAATTTAACACAACATTTTAACCCTATTCACACATACAAACTCCTTCTGATACATATACCATACAGCAGACGAATTTAAACAAGACTGACATTGAGGTCAATCATAGTTCAGAGTGTTCACTCGTTGAAACTCTTTTGACACATTAATGCAAGCGGATGGATTTTTGATATTCGGTCGAACCAATGAAATCATTCTAAACCAGATGGCAATCCAATCAAAACTTGACTTTTGTGGATTTATACAATTGTTGGACTTTGTTGCAGCTGTAAGTCGACTTTTCGAAAAGCATGCCAAGAAATGGATAATGCCCCTATCATCAAAACAAAACAAAATAAAAAACGTTGCGACAAAAGGAGAAATTGCTCATGATGAGCAATCACTCATTTTGCCATTTCTGAATAAAAATATATTTTACTGCTGCATTTTATGTACATGTATGAGAAATAATTTTATGTAAAGTGACCAATGCTTTTAAGCCAAAGAATATTAAAACGTTGGTGCATGTTAAAATAAAACAACATACTATGATGCGAGACGCATTTTATTACTTAGAATAAACACAATTGATCAGTTCGTCCTAAAAGCAAACACCCTGGTATATTGTTAAATGCAATGCTTAGACAACTGTGGTAAAAGTTAATCAAAATTTCCCGTCGCATCATTGATGAAACTTGTTGTGCAGTGTGATGAAACTTGTAAATATGACATTTTGACATTTTTTACATTTACAATAACAGGGTGTAACTCAAGGTCAAGTAACACTAGTATGTATTCGATTAACAAAACAACAAGTTTTTTATGACAGTATAACCCATCCTCGGTACCCAGGCTATTCATACACTATATGATGCCCTGGGCAAATTTGCTAGCGAAACTTCGTAAAGCATGCATCAAGATTTCCTCCGTAACTACACTGTCATTTTCGTATCGCATGAGGTTTGTGTCATGCGGCCAATCAAGCGGCTGCATTTCACCTCATAAATTATTCATGAGTACGAGATTTTTACAGCCAATTTGCCCAGGATATCATATGAATAGCCTGGGTACCGAAGATGGTATTACCCGAATTCATCCCAATCATATTTTGCTTGGAAAGTATGTTGTGTGAAATACTGGTTTGAGAAAGCCAGGAAACATATGAGTAGGTGAACTGGCCGCCGAGACATGACTGAATTTTATTTTGAAACGGCGTTCAACCCAAATCAATCAATCAATCAATCAATCAACCGAATCACAATACAGCTAATTTAAAACTAGCACATACCCGCGGGATCGGTATGTAAGGTTAATTAAAACTCATTTCTCATATTTGTTTAACAGACTAGTGTTTCCGTTACGTTCTCTTTTATAATTAAAATTGTTCTAACCATTCCCACGTACAACAATTCTGCAGCAGACGTCTTTCAAAACTCATTGAGAAAAACATGAAAAATCTCAATAAATGAGAGTTTTACTATTAAATAGAGTTGAAAATAGTGTGGCAAAAGGAGAATTTGCTCGTTTTGAGCAATTTCTTCTTTTTCCAAAATGTTTTCAAAAGTTGTCTGCTGCAGATGCATCAAAATGCGTCTACAGACTATTATTTCCAGTAACATCCTCTTTCATAATTTAAATTGTTCTAAAATGCCATCATTATTTTTTTGTAAATCTATATATAAACAACACAAAGGTTGTTACTACTACTGATATTGCCATTACTGTTACTACTAATTCTACATCCTACTTATAACAATAGTAAAAGTTTAAATAATGGTTGTAAATATGCTTTATCGTCTCTTTTATTGCAGAGAGAAAACTATAAAATGGAAGTTTATAAACATAAAACTTGCTTTCTGATAATTACATTGCATCTCTAATCCAATTATGCTTTCAAATACACGCCTACAGCAACCGGGCTGAGTATACCTTTTTACATGATTAACCCTTTCTGTCATGTAGACACATCTGCAGCAGACGACTTTTGAAAATATTGTGGCAAAGGGAAAAATTGCTCAGGATGAACAATTTCCCATTTTGCCACAATCGTTTTAACTCTATTCCCTGATTATAATTTCAGTGACAGAACATTTCCATATGTTTGTATAGATGTTTTCAAAGTCGTCTGCTTCAGATGTGTTACGTGCCGCATGAACCTAGAGAGATCATGATGTACTACTGTTAGACACAGGTGCCAGTCTCGTTTAAAATCTAAAAATAGCATTTGTCAAAATATATATATAGTCAAATGCTATTTTTAGATTTTTAAACGAGACTGGCACCTGTGCTGTTAGACTATTGTGACATGTAGGTTACCAAGACGATTCTGAATCAACTTCAAATGTCTGTTAACCCTTTCCCACCTTCTGACGCATTTTGAGGCATTAGCAGCAGACGACTTTTTAAAACATTGTGGCAAAAGGTGGAATTGCTCATGATGAGCAATTTCTCCTTTGGCCACAATGTTTTCAACTTTAACAATTAAGCTATCTTTTATGGAGATTTTCCCGTCTTTTGTCACTATGTTGTTAAAGTCGTCTACTACAGTTTTGCTGTATGTGGGAAAGGGTTAAATAAATAGAAAGTTGCATGACTATCTACCTAATAACTGAAGAGATAAACTCGAAAGAAATATCGCACATACGGACAGGAGTGAATTTTCGATAGTTCAGTATTACAGTTCGATTGATAGAGGAGGCAACGGACGTTTGATCCAGAAAAGTCTAGACTAGACTAGAATGTGCATAAAACTTTATCAAACCATTACTTTTTAATGAACACAACAAACAGTGCCAAGAACGTTGTTGGAGAATGGTGTATGTTCTAGTTCTCTGTTTGCATCACTAACACCAGAAATAAAGATCGGATTGATTTAATAGTAACAATTCCACCACGCAAATGTGATTGACTTCATTAATTAAGTGGATTCTCCTCACTATCTACAGCCAAATATACTAAGATGTGTCGCAAGTAATCACAAGAAATCCACAAATAGCTTCTTAGCCCTTTCCCACATACAGACGCTTTCTGACGCCTCTGTTGCAGTCGATTTTTGAAAAGAGTGTGGCTAAAGGGGACACTGCTCATACTGAACAATTTCTTTTTTTACCACATTGTTTACAATTCTTTTCAATAAACATTTAAATTAACCTTTATAAAGAGTTTCCATATCTATGATGTTTTTCAAATTCGTCTTCTGAAGAATTGTTGTTTGTTGTTTCAGACTATTGCATATAAAAGGAGTCAGCAAGTTCAATATTTCTATATATTTAAGAATGAAAACCATCCTTAATGCGTTATCGATTGGTGTAGAACAAGATCAACCTGCGCATGATCGCTGTTTGAGCATGCTCTTCAGTGTTCTCGAATTAGTCATGTCTATGTTGATCGGTCTTCATTGAGGTACATGCGGACTTGATCTATCAATTGTCGTAAATGTGTTGTTGATGCTGAATTAACTGAAGCATTACGCACATAATCCGAGGGCTTGGCGTGAAACGGTTGTAACTAAAATTGATATTTCTTTTACCAAGGTTATTTACCTCGCCATAACGTCTTTATACGCGTTAAATCATTTTTCTTGGTAAACAATGTAAATGTAGGTGCCATTGCTAGTTCTGAGCAATGGCACCTAAATTTGCATTGTTTACAAAAGGGTCAAAATTGCCCCTAATCCAGGGTTTTCAAAATAAGTTTTGAGTTACAACCGTTTCACTCCAAGCCCTCGATATGCATGTTATCATCCGCTTTATGACGCATATACAGCAAACGAGTTTTGCCAACATTGTAGCAAGAGAAGAAATTGCTTCTTTTTTTGTGTATGTACGATGAAGCGTATGTAGCAGGATGCTATAAAAGTCAATCAGGAAATACCAAATGATGTATCGCTGAAAGGGAATCGTAAATGCAATCATCGAACTAAGGCGTCTTCCGAAATGTAACAATAGGCCAGAGGCAGTCGGTAAATTACTTAGTCAGTAATTCACATAAAGACGAGGCAATGAAATTGGAAAGGGGCAAAATTTGACGAGCTAAACAGACGATAATGCAATTCCGATACCTACAACAATACTTCTAGTATTTTCATTGTTTTCCTGTAGATAACAAGTTGGCAAGGCGAAGTAATGTAGGCGGAACACTGATGAAACAATATGACGTATTTACAAACCAGAACCATTCTGTTAGGTTTAGATTAATGAATCGAAGATGTTTGCAAATATTTAGGGTAACACCTTTTTCTTTTACTTTTCACTTTAATGTTTGATGATACGGTTTTGAGTAGTTTTAACCCTATCCCTTTTGCAGAGGCATTCTGAGGCACTTGCAGCAGACGTATTTGAAAATAACGTGGTAAAAGAAGAAATTTCTCCTTTTATACGGAGCACCTCAAAAGAAAATCAACATGTTTTAATATACAAATTCGCCGTCTTTAGTTCGTAATTACGAAATACATATTTCGTAAAAACGATTCAATAATTCGATACTTTGTATTATATGCTAATTATACGAAATACTTTAACGAATACTTAATTCGTAAAACCGAAATAAAATGTCCGTCACTTTTTTTTAAAATGCAACTTAACCATTTTATTTCGTATTTACGAAATAATAATTATTATTCTGCAAAAGGTTTATTTAAAATGCAAGCTGGCAGTTTAGAGACGATATCATTATCTAGACATAAACTGAAATAATATACCGACTTTCACGGTACATGTCCAGCAACAGATTGATTGATTTATTGATTGATTGATTGATTGATTGATTGATTAGGGTATAACGCCATTGTCAACAGTGTTTCGGTTCTATCTCGGCAACCAGTTCACACACCGACGTGTTTCCTGTCTTTGTCACACCAGTACTCCACAGTACAGTCTTTCCAAGCAATTGACTGCTTTTCCACATAATAGTTTAACCTATTGGTGGAAGATGAATGTCGCTTATTGCAATGACTTTTGTCGAACGTCTGAACGAATGTTTGCCCCGCTGGGTTCGAACTCTGGATTGACAGCCCGCGTCGCTAATGGTTTAACGTAAATTATGGCTTAACTCTTTCAGCGCACAAAGTCAATATTGAGGTTTTTACAAACAATCCTGATTCAGGTGAGTCAACTCGTAACGAGCTGTCTCACCTGAAATCAGCATTGTTTGCCATTTGGTTATCAAACTAATACCAACTTTTATTACATTAGAATGGAGACGCCCGATTTTGAACATGGAAGAGTCTACTTTAAACAATTTGGCGCTGAAAGAGTTAAACACATGATATACATTGTCTAATCATTATTTCTTTGATAAGATGTAAGACGGCTAATTTGCATATTTCAAAAAAGTATTGAATAATGTTTTCGTTTAAGTGAAATATAACGGCGTATTTGCATACATTAACAATTATGTTGAATGCCACTTTAAGGCCTGTGTACCCTTTGTCACAATGTTATCAAATTGATTCAATTCTTGTTAAATTTAAAACATTGTGGAAAAAACACACATTATGACAAATATGTTCTTTTGTCATAATGTGTATCAGTCGTGTGCAGCAGCAACTTCAAATTGCGTCTACAATGAAGAACGTGTTAAATGCAGAGGCGTCTTTTCATGCCTCGCGCGAATGAAAGTGCTAATCAGTGGTGTTTTTGTCGTGAATAATTATTTTTATAGCTTCCGTAATTTAATTGTTAAGTACAAAAGTGTAAGACTATTGGGACATTGTATCTTAGGAGAAAATGCGAATTTTGTAAATAAGACAAATGACTTACACCTGTCCATTTGCTTGATTGGTGTTTTACAACGCCGCTTTAAACAACATGTTAAGTATATGAAGGCGCTTTCTGCATACATGTTCTTTACCATATAAACAAACACTTCTGCGTGAGACGTTAAAATGAGCGTCAATGTAGAGAGCCGCTAATAACATGTTTAAACTTTTTGACGCCGGGTCTTGGTTATTAAAGTCCGAGAGGTTATCGTCTCTGGAACATGTCGGAATTTCTCCCCCACCATCTTACAATGTATGTGATGGCGTTTAAACGCGGTGTTTTATAGCGCATCTACATATCATTAAGATTGTTATGTGGTTGGGTTAAACTGTACGATTTGCCAGGTCAATAAATTATTGAACGCTACTTTCTTTTGTATCATCCTATCGATTAGGGTGGACAATTCTTGACATTCTAGCTTATTCAGTTTGATAGAGACAAATTCGAATATCTCAAAAACTCCATTATTGCTTTGTATCCCCTTTGTCAACTCGTACTGCCTATGTTAGACTGCTTCTGAAAATTATAGTTAATGCATGTATTCTCGACGGACAACCAAGGTTGTTGACTGCGCTAGGCTCCAAACATCATGTTTAGAGCGTAGCGGAATCAACAACCGATGGTGTCCGACGATGGTATTTATTAGTTCAGTGCGTATCGTCGTTTGATGTAGTCTTTGGCCATAACAGTATAGGGTCAGACATACACCAAAAAACATGGTAGCCCTTTGGAAATGGTGTAGCAAGCAAACAGCTGGAGAAACAACATTTTGTTTGTGGACCAACTGGTCTAACTTTCACATATGACCCGTCCCACGATAAAACCAACAGTATGGCCTCTACGTAATGTATCGACCCAGATCAGCCTGAGCAGCGCAGGCTAATCCGGGCCGACACATTCCGTCTCAGGGTATAGAGTACTTAATTATTACTGAAACAAGAAATCCACAGGAGGCGAAAAGCGTCTGTCAGGGTTAGCCTGCGCGGCATGCTTAGGCTGATCTGGGTCGATGCTTTACGCAGAGTCCACACTGTTGGTTTTCTCGCGGGACGGCTCATAGTTCGTATTTACTGTATATGCGATAGCGATAAACACAAAGATGAAACCAATCCAGACATTGTTGGTGTCGGTCAGACGTACTAATTTACTAAAGTACGCCGGGTGTCAGACTATGCCTGTTTATGTTATAAAAGCGCTCCCATTCAATAACTGATAACACCTATCGCTGTCAGTGAAATATAAGTCAATTCACCCACGTACAAACACTCCCTTTTAACCCCGTCCGGCCATGGGAAAATGTACAAGTTTGCATTTCTGAACAGAAAAGACAAGATAGTGGTGCAAATGTAAAGCCTCGGCCTCTCGTGACAAAGGTCCCGGGTTCGGATCCCGTGATGAGCGGGTTCTCACTTTGAGATGTTTCTACACAAATGGCGCGCGTACTGGTTAAGTCTCCAGGAAGCAGACATCGAGCGTGATTGAGATTAGCTGAAACGATCAGATATTTGCATTTTGCAGTAATCAAACAATATATAAAGAACAAAAAGCAAATAAAAACTCCGTATTCAATCTAGATATCAATCATATTTGATTTGGTTTTCTTTTTTTCCATTTGAATAGAAGAATACTGCTTGTATTGCTATATTTTCGCTAAAGTATCGACAAAAATGGCATTTTCACATTGGGTTACGACATGAGTGAAAATACATTTTTGAGAGGTATTTATCAATTAAATAATATGTGTACCTGCTATCTAAACGACGAGTGAATTAGTGGAAAGAAAACGCTGGTAATAACCAAAGGAAAGAGGGTATCTTAAAATCATTAAAAATAGCGAAGTCTGCAATTTGAAATATTAAAGGCTGACACTTCTTCCACTACCAACAAACAACATCTGCTTTTTGTTTTGTAAAGAAAGGGTATCAAGCAAGTGGAAGAGATGAATTATCATCAAAATGTTCAACAAAGGACACTGAACAAAGTGTGGTTGCATGAGAGGAATAACTTATATACCAACAACACCCCCAATATATTAGGAATCAAGAGTGCCAAACTGCCATACTGTCACATAATACGCTCATTAATTTAGGTGCATCATTGAATAATAGGGGAGGTGGAGCATAATACGAAAAGAACATATCTCGCACAAATTTCATTCCTCAAGTTGAACATCATCTTAAAAAACAGTTAATATTGATGAAAACGAAAATAATAATTAAAATTAAATCAAATGTAAACTGTTCCAGTGTATGGCTCTGAATTATGTTAATTAACCAAGAAAAGAGAAAAGAAATTTGGCGTTTACCTCTATTCATTCCTCTGCAAAAGTCTAATTGTCAGGGAAGAAGAACATAAATGACATAATTACAGCAAGTTATAAGGAGAAGATGGCTCTGGGTCGGCCATGCACCATACAGGGACACTTACAACAACGGCAGGATGGAGCTTTCTTGTTCGCAAGACGGCGGACGGAACCCACTACCAGTGTTAACCCTTTAACATGGCTGCACAGACAGGTTTGTAACCACATGTTTGATCATAACGTTAAAGGTTCTGAACTCAAGATGGAGATCAAAGTTTTAAAATGTTGAAAGTTCTGCAAATATTCCTAATAGTGACAGCAAAGTAAGTAATAAGTAGTTCAAAACTATTTTGGCAGTAAATGTTGAAAAGTCATGAAAATGTACAAAGTTTTGCTTACTGAGTATGTCTAACCAGTACTAATGAAGCATAAACGATCAGTATTTAGATGTTTATGGTACTGGAAAGTGAAAAAAATAACTCAAATGTTATCCCAGAATAATGATTCTAATATTTCAAGACAACTTTTGAACAGTTTAAAAACTTTGGCTATGCTATCCATCACGTTTAATGTTGGTTCTCTAGCGTCGGGGATTTCGAAACTGGGTGTCCAGGGTTCGATCCCCAGTCGCGGCACCTCGGTCATGGTGGAGTGCCCTTCTGCAAGGCACATTATCTAGCCTAGTACTGGTTTGGTTTACCCAGTGATCATGATTAAGTGAACTAATGTTGAAAGCGGCGTAAAACCCCAATAATCAAATTAAATTAATGTTGGTTCTCACAAAACACTGCTCGTTTAGACTCCAAAACCGCTGGACGCGGCTCAAATGTTATACGCTTAGACATACCGAGGGCTTGGCGTGAAACGGTTGTAACTTAAAACCTATTTTGAAAACCCTGGTTTAGGGGCAATTTTGACCCTTTTGTAAACAATGCAAATTTAGGTGCCATTGCTCAGAACGAGCAATGGCACCTAAATTTACATTGTTTACCAAGATACAACTGTTTCACGCCAAGCCCTCGATACAATGAAGACTCTGGTGATACAGCACGGACATACAGGTTCGTCATAGTCTCCATAGTCTCCATAGTCTGCATAGTACGCATGTCCAACAAAATCTCTTACCTCCAGGTGCGGCTCATAGTATATCCATCAGTGGCATTAGATGTAAAATATAATCTTTTCAAAATGATGTTTAGAGGGAACGACGAAACCTTTTATCAAATCCCACAGTTTTGTCACATGGTCTAATTATTAAATAGAAGGTTGTTGCTTCAATCTGTTTTATCTTTTAAGCCTTTCATTCGAAATATAATACATGTAGACATCACGTTATTGGACTTTAAAAAATTAAAAATAGCTTAGTTTTACATTTACAATAATTATTAATGAAGTCAGACATGTGGCAATTTATTGACAAATGTTAATATTGTTGCATCGCATAAATTGTGTACCGTAATTACAAATGATATAGCTTAATTTCAATCTGGGGTATTCCTTAAAACAGATGCTCACTATAATGTGGTGAGTCGTAAGAACTTCTCTTTTGGCCAAAGCGGATATACATCCACCATTTCGTAGTCTATTTTTTACTGACTCTACGATAGTCTATTTATGCTGACTATCACAAGTAATCTTATTAGAAGGACAACACAGAACAGCTCCAAGACATAATATCATGACACAAAAGACTCCATGATCAGGCCAGGTGCATTACATTTATGAATAAATGCTTAGAAAATGGGTCAAATAGATTTTTCGTAACAATGTTGGTTGTTTATTTCTTTGAAGAGTCAATATAGCTTAGAGAAATCTGGTTCAGCATTGTTACACTTCCGCATCGTTAGTCGTAGTCTCTCGGTTTCAACCACAACTTAAAATGTATCACCTACTTGACTTGATTATTCAGGAGGTAATGTACGCAAACGCTGTTCCAAATTCTGGAAAGTAATTTGCTTCTTTAGTTTGCTTTAATTTGAGACAGATGTCTATATTGTCCCCGCCTCTGTTCTCTCATGTGTAAATACCTCTGGAATTCTCGAATTGTTAGTAAAAGTGTTGCCACAGTAATATGCAGATCTAGATCCATTGTTACAGCTCGCATCTGGTGGCTTTGTATCGACTGAGTTTATACTTATTTTTCTTTCGTCGATTGTGAAACAAGCTTTCAGCTAATATTAATCCCGTTCCCAAAAACATACCAAAAACATATATTCAGGCAATCGACATTGTTTGAACGACCGATAAATGTCTCTATACGTGCCATTGCGAACGTATTCATACCTAACGGGTTGGTCAAAAACATATTGTTGAAAGATGTCATCGACAACCTGATAGCGACTTACTAGGGAAGTACTCTGGATAAATTACGAGTTGCTAATTTCACAGTATTTATTTTTTATTCGTAAACGAAGTGTAAATCACATTTTAAAATGACAAAACAATGTTGATGTCTTCTGTTCTCCATTTGCTCTATGCTGAAAACATTAATTGTGCCAATAACAAGCTGTTTAACGAAGATATCAGAATTCGGTCAGACATTGTCTGTGCATAAATCATCTACACGTTGGCATTAATGAAGCTCACATTTGATGTCTATTGTTTTATCAACATTGATCCGTACTAACTTTTAAGTATTTATGACAAATGTAGAAAAAAAGAGCTGACTGTGCATCTTTGCAATTTCTATTCAGATGGGCAGTGTTTGTGAGACGTTTTTTGAAACCGTCTGTGCAGAGCAAGACCAATCTGTGCGGATCCGCAGGTTGTTTTGTTTCTTCTGGACAACAGGTTGCAATAAATGATAGTTTGTTTTCGATTGAAATTGTATGGTGTTGTACGGTGCTTTCAACAATGTTTCAGCGGTTCTTTTCGGTGTTTCCTTGCTAAATTACCAATACTACTGGCCCATGTATCCTGACACACGCGAGTGAGTCGTAATGCTAACAACCCACTTCTGAGCATCAAGGAGGTATAGCCTTTACTATCTACCATTTTTAAAGTATTTGGTATGACCTGGTCGGGACCTCACTCACCCACCCATGGCGGCCGTTTGTTTTTAAACATACTGTCGGGAATTTTCTTATGTACTTTTAATATCATCTATACGAGCTGTACTTACCAAAAATAAACGCAAAGCAATTATGATCAAACGACACCTAAACCATTCATCGCATCCACACATTCTGATATGGATCCGCATTGTTCGACAATTAATCTTAGACAGTTTCATAGAAAAATCCATTTATATCTTTTAGAATGGATGCGCTGACATAGCTATATTTAAAAGCGTAACACTCAATCCACCAATCAAATAACAGCTTTTTCACTTCTGGTACGAACCGTTACAAATCATGAGCTAACAAACCGCTGTACTGAACGCAAAGCTGATATAACACATATTAAAGGACAGTACAGCTCCTTTTTATCTGGTGGCTTATACCTCTTGGAATTAGAGACGTCGCAACAAGGTTTAGATAGAACAAGAAATATATTCGTTATTACACAAACTGTACACGTGATAAGTTGCTGGCTTTGAATAAGATAATGTCATGGATGTAACAGCCTTTTTTCTTCGAAAAGTGTTGTGTTTCAGTAGCGATACGTCGTCCTTGTGTATTTTATTAAGGGTGCGTGTAAAAACTGATATCAAGAGCATATGCCGTGGTGTGGTGTCCGTCGTCCGTGTGTGTGTCCGTGCGTGCGTGCGTGCGTGCGTGCGTGCGTGCGTGCGTCCGTAAACAATTGCTTGTGAACGCGATAATCTTCAGTTTTGATTGAATCTCAATCAAACTTATACAGTAGTTAGATATCCATGAGAGCTCGGTTCCTTTCGCAAACCAGCCAGATCAGCCTATGCAAGACTGGATTATGGCCCTTGAAATTTTCAAATTTGCTATAATAGAGCTTGTAAACACAATAGAGGCTCCATTTATCATCTGATCTTCAACAAACTTAGATATTAGTTAAATATTGATGAGAGCTTGGTTCCTTTCGAAAACCAGCCAGATGTGCCCTTGCATGACTGGATTATGGCCCTTGAAATTGTCAAAATTGCTATAATACAGCTTGTGAACACAATAGAGCCTCCATGTACTATCCGATCAAATATTGATGAGATCTCGGTTCCTTTCGCAAACGCTCTGGATTGAAAATGACCAAAGAACTATACCAGTAGAGCATAGGCCCTCATGGGCCTCTTGTTTTTAAAATGTTCCCACCTTCATAAGTCGCCGGGCAGAAGCCCTCGACTTCTATTTTGAATAGCTTTTCGGAAAGGACATGGGAGGAGAGTTACTATTAGAAACAAGATGTGTTTGTGAAACACTGATGCCCCCGAATGGCAACATCTAGGTCAAAGGTCAAGGTCGCAATGTCAAAAATGTTGGTACTGACAGAAAGGTCATGTCACAAGGAATACACATGTGAAATATGGTAGCCTTACCTGTTATGGTTCAAAAGTAATGGTCAAGGTTAAAGTTTTTTTCGAGAATGGCAACATCTAGGTCAAAGGTCAAGGTCGCAAGGTCAAAACAGAAAGGTCATGTCACAAGGAATACACATGTGAAATATGGTAGCCGTACCTGTTATGGTTCAAAAGTAATGGTCAAGGTTAAAGTTTTTTTCGAGAATGGCAACATCTAGGTCAAAGGTCAAGGTCGCAAGGTCAAAAATTGTGGTACTGACAGAAAGGTCATGTCACAAGGAATACACATGTGAAATATGGTAGCCGTAACTGTTATTGTTCAAAAGAAGTGGTCAAGGTTAAAGTTTTTTTCGTGCAGACAGACAGACAGACGGACGAACTCATGGGAGTGTACTTGTGGGGTTATTTCCTTTGATGTAGGGTGCACCCCACAAGTATGCAATTCATTCCGTAATTAACCCCCTTTTACGGAATGAATAACATTAATATGCAAATGCGATACCTGTTATAAAAACTAAAAAAAAAATATTTATCTAAGTGTCTTTATAAGGGTGGTGGGTGGGCACCCCACAAGTACTCTCTCATGCGGACGTGCAGACAGACGTGCAGACAGGCCAAAAACTAGATGCCAACCGAATCGGTGATTCCGGGGGCATAAAAAACAAATTTAAATGTCTTGAACATATTACAATTGTGATTGTTTAAAAACACTTAGTTATGACACATATAAAATGAAATAAATAATCCGATGTTTTAGGTATTTGCAGTTTCTTTATTTTGACTCCCATTTATGTTTTTTTGTCTTATTTACGAAGACAAAAGAGTCCCTGCTAGACTTGCTGCAGACTGTTATGTGTCAATATCGAGATGAAAATCACGTCGAATTCTCCTTTTAGTAGCAGATTTAACTTACTGAATGTTAGTTGCATGTTTTCATTTAATAACGTTAATCCATGAATATCTAAAATAGGAACTGTTTCTAAGCTAAATATGTTGATCAATTGACTACCGAATACCAACTGCGTAGATAAATCTCCTTTGCAGAGAGCCGTTCTTTACACTCACTTACAAATAGTTAATTATAGGTGATTTAAAATGTTTATTTGGTTCGAAACAAATGACGAAAAGAACAAACTGAGATAAAACTGGTTTTAATATAAAGAATGACTTTGAATGAACACTCTCTGCCTATAAAGGCAGTGTAAAAATCGGCAATTATGCGAAGAAGAAACGAATCGGGTCTTTCGTAAAAAAATTATTTCGTCTTTGACAATTTTAGATTTTTCATTAGAATCCCTACAGGCATTTTGCTTGCGATCTGCATATTGTGATGCATCATTAACACAAGGGCGCTCATCAGTATATCATTTTAAAACACACTATCTGCCTATAAAGAGAGTGTAAAGAACGACAACTATGCGAAGAAGAAACGAATATAATGTTAAAACATGAGTAGACTAATGATTGGCAGGATAACTCATTTCCTGTTTATGATCAATAATTAGTTGAATGTGTATATGTTCAACCTACCTTAGAATGGAGATTGATCATAGACAATGAAAGGCTTTAATTATATTTCAATGAAGGACATTCAATTCGTCGATAAAAAAAATGCAAGTTATGATACATTTTCACTTGACTCCACCCCTGATGTTCCAATATGCCCTTTAGTTGATAACTGTTTTGTTTTTTTCAACTACTATGATGTAAGTGTTATGCATAACTGCAGTATGGATTTCCGGCGACATTGATGCGTTGCATCAACTTTCTCTTGTTTATAATGAATTTAAAAACCATATGAGCCGTCCCGCGAGAAAACCAACAGTGTGGACTCTTCGTAAAGTATCGACCCGGATCAGTCTAAGCATGCCACGCAGGCTAACCCGGGAATACACTTTTCGCCTGTGGATGTTCTGTTTCAGGAATCATTACTCTACCGCTATCCACCTGAGACGGAATGTGTCGGCCCGGAGCAGTCTGCGCAGGCTGATCTGGATCGATACATTGCGCAGAGGCCATAATGTTGGTTTTCTCGCGGGACAGATCAAGTATGTGCCTTATACAGTGTGTATACCACGTGACTTTTGACGTCATATTTATACGGGGAAACAAATCGATGTTTCCCGTCAATAGGTAATGTGTATGAACTTTGCAAAACTTTGCTATACCGTCTTTCCAAAAATTGTGTCCAGAATGGATTTTTCGATGCAGTCACGATTCTGCTACAGTGCTACGTTTTGATTGGATGAAAAGAAAATATCGAAACAAAAAAAACTTCTAGAGAAAATAATTAAATATGATAATACGTACTCGATAAAGGAACGAGCACAAGTAATTATATGTGTGATAATTTCCGTTTAATAACACTAGTCCTCTATTTCTAAAACAAGTTCAAATATTACTCGTAAGGGTTTTTTGACTTTTGACCTTTGACTTTCCAAAAGTTATAAATCCAAATTCCTGTAATATGACGTCGTAATATGACGTAATTCTATTAGTGGTGCAGAGGTAGAGCGTCGGCCTCTTGTATCAAAGGTCCGTGGTTCGAGTCCCGTGATGAGCGGGATTTTTTTCACACAAACGGCGTAAGTACTGGTTAAGTCTCCAGGAAGCAGACATCGAACGTGATTAATATAAGCTGAAAGCTTGTTTTTGTTTCACAATCGATGTAAAATAAATAAGTTTAAACTAAATTAACCAAAAGGAAAACGACAGAAATTATAGGAAACGTTAGTTTGACTTGTCACAAATGTAGTTCCGTGAATTATGGAATCGTTTTATTTGAAGTACTTTATGAAGGGCAAGTTGATTATTTGTTGTACCTGTCATCATAATTTCATGGATGTAAAATCGTGGCTATATTTTAAAGTTAAATATAATCTTAACCTGGTGATGATTTTTATTTTCTTTGCTTAGGTCGGTAGGACTCGTAATTGACGTAAATAACTGATCGTGCAGCAAGCAAGGGGCTAACTGCAGTTCGCGGGGAATTATTCACCGATCACAACATATAATAAATGTTTACCCGAAATAGGTAGCACCTATACTCATATTATGGTCAGACAGCAATAATTGCTCTTGATAAGAATGTAAAAACAATGGTAACTTTTTTATTTCTTCATCCTTTTTAATGAAACATGGCGCAGTCTACGTCTACCTGTTCTCAAAATCCAGTTTTGATAATGCTCCGGCTGTTGGCGATATTAATACATTTTGAGAACATGTTCATCGAAGTGTTTGAAGAAACTAAACCACTAATCAAATTCCGCTGAAAAACCGGAGATAGGGCTCTGTAAGCGGCGTAGACTGCGCCATGTTTCATTAAAAATGATGAAGAAATAAAAAAAGTTACCTTTGTTTTTACTTTTAAACCGAAGAAAAATATATCTGTCCGCCGTAGCATTTGTGACGTCAAAGTCAAGTGGTATACACACACTGTTATATGTTAAATCTTTACTAAATATCAACTATGTGTAATAATTATTTTAATAATTTGATTTTCTTTTGACTATCTGTAAGAAGAAATGTTCGAGTCGGAATCGAAGGCTGCTTCCTCTCATTTCAAAGACATGTACATGTACTACCATGAATTCGTCTGTTGACAGCGTATATGTCATTTTCAATTATGTAATTCCTATATTTCAACAGGAAACTTTGGAGTTCTTTCTAATGCGTAAGTGACGAACCCAACAAGATACCGGGAACTAATATTTGGAAATGTACTGACAACCCGAGAGCTTAGGCACAATTGTGTAATGCTTGCCAACAGAAGACTTGCTATGTACTGGTCTTGGTATACTAGGTCACTGTAACTCACTTGAAGAATTAACAACTATCCAATGAAATCCATGTTCAATTCTACTGAATATACTTTAACAGGATGAGAAGGCAATTGAGCCGTTTCAAGATGATTATGGAGCTAATCATTATCCTGTTAATGTGAAAGCAGATGGTGATAAGTATGGTTCAGAAGCTAGAGTTAGAATTAGTTCCAAACGTGCATTAAATACAGAATGTTATCTGCAAGAAGATAATCTAAAAAAGTGTCCTTTTTCGTCTGAATTTGAAACACATTTGAAAACGATGTTTGGTATGATTTCGGAGGATTTATGCCAGGTATGGCTTCAACAGATTATGTCATAAGACTATTCTTGAAAATTCTTAAAAATGAAATAATGCCAGTATGCACTCTAATGTCGTATATATATATATATATATATATGGGTATCTAGAACATGTATGGACACTGTTGGAAATGCCATTAAATTCAGTTTAACCAATGTACGGTAAGCAGTTTTACATTAAAAAAAAGCATGCTTAGTGTCATCACAATGCGAAGTAGCCATTATGTTGACTAGTGCAATGAATGATATGGTACCCATAAATTGGAAACCAAATAATTTCGTACACGTCCTTCCTTTTCAAAGTATACGTTCATTTGTTCACATCAAGGATTTCATTGACGCCACACTGTATGAAAATAAAAGCTGAAAGGGGAGAGAAATGGTTTTGTGAGAATATTCAAAGCAGAGGAACCAAAGAATAAGAGAATATAAAGGAAACAAAGGGTAGTGGCATAGTTCATAGAATGATATACAAGGAGAATCAGAATTTCTATGAACAATTTAATGTGATAGATAATGAAAGATCAAGTGTTGGAGAATGACAAAATAAAGTGTCATGTTGAAAGATATATTTTGATTAAAATAAAGACTGAAGCTGTGATATAGAAGAATAGGAAACGAGTTTATCGAAAGAGAAACAATATACCCAAATAACGTGACAGTCATTGGATCAAAAATGAAAGTGAATTACAGAACAATTGTTGAAAGATAAAATAACATTAATCATGGATGGCATAATGTACCATTTGTCTTCAAGCGACGACAGACGTTCGTGTCCTTCCGACTCAATTCTCAGTGTGTTAGGTATATAATCAGCGGATGATATTCAGGTCATCCAAATGGTTACATCTACAAATCTTCCATTTCGACGAAGAAATTCAAATATAAGGAAATATTATTATTTCGATTCCCACGAAATGCGTTGTGCTTTCAGATCATACGATTGTAAAGCTTCTATAGAAAGCCACCTAATACCTGGCATGAAGTGGATAGTGATCCGGCTTTTGAAAAATCACAAGTCATTGAAACGAACATATTTCGCACATCTCTGCCTTGGCATCACCATTTATGGGAAAATAATGTTTAAATACTTTTACTGGCTAAAAACAGACACAGCATCATGTTATTCAAGTGTTGATATACGAACATGACAAGTTTACGCATTGAGCAACCTTTTCACATCAGACTGTTACTAGATCTACAAAAGTATGACAAGTATTTATCCGTTGCATACTTTCGTACGATTGATCGATTTTTTGGTTAAAATGCAGTTGTAAGAGTAGGTTTCTCCGACATGTTTGTACCTGTCTTATTCGTTCATATTCTGTATTTCTTTTAATAAATGATGATAATAATAATTTAAAATTTCGAAGCCAATCAACTTACCAATACAATAGCCGGACCATTTATAAGAAGTCTTGTGATTACAATTTGGGTTAAAAAAGCGAACGCGGGATGCTTACAACTCTAAGAATTTAAACACGACGATAGTTGATTCCCTCCATAGTTTTCAGGAATGTAGATTGGGGATGATTACTAATATTCAGTTACACGTCTCATTACCCAATCATCGACAATAAAGAAAAGGACTCCAGATATAACCATGCAAATTATATTAATACAGGGAATATGTATAATAAGATATTATGTATAATCCCTGACGATTTCAGGGACAGTATTTTGTCTGTTTTACTTGGGGGAATAAAGCAAATACAAGGATCTGAAAGGATTTTACATATTGCCTGATACGATAAACAAATTGTTTAACCCTTTCCCACCTGCAAACCAATAGCAGGAGACGACTATTGAAAATATTGTGGCCAAAGGAGCAATTTCCCCTTTAGCCACAATGTTTTCAACTTTATTTAACAATTAAGCTATCTTTTATGATTTTTCAGGTTTTTGTCATTAAAAGTCGTCTGCTGCAGCTTTGCTGTATGTGGGAAAGGGTAAACATATTTCCCGAAATTCTTTTTTTTTTTTTTTAATTCTGGACACTATAACATTTCCATTTCCTATAATTTCAATACAAATACGGATAAGAGACTGTTAATTTCTAAAAGACAACATATTACATATAAAAACAGCATCGTCAAGTGATCAATTATATCAGTGGGAATGTTTTTTTGTTTATTAAAAGCGGAATTACCCATTTCGAATGTAACGAATTTAACACAGAACATTAACACCAACATTTCAAAGCACACATACTTGTAATGTAGTAACAGAACTCACAGAATCAAACTTAATAGTTTCAAATTGAAATAGATACAGGTGTTTGGTATAAATATAGTTATCGTGTTCACATATCGGTACTAGATCGTATGATCTGTGTAAATTTCAGGCATGGGATCAACGATTTGTGACAGGGAGTAAAACTTTGTCATTTGCAGTTTAATTCCAGTGGTATGGCTGAACGGAGTGAAATCAGTTCGTAGTTAGCCACACTATGAGTTGAATCGAATGCAGTAGCACAACTATTGACATTGTTTCGAGAACTCTTTAAATTCAATACAACCCACCTTGCTCAGCAAGTGTGTGGTTTGATTATTTGGAAAGATAGCTATACGCAAGTTCTCCATGTAGAGCGTGAGAATTAATTAACACCCGTGTAGTGCGACACCATGCAAGGTGTCATACGTTAATTATTAGTCGCCGGGCAGAAGCTCGCAACTTATATTTTTAATAGGTTTTCGTAAATGACATGGGAGGAGGACTTATTATTAGAAAAAAAATAATTAAATGTCTTGAACATATTACAATTGTGTTTGTTTAAACACACTAAGTTATGACACATCTAACATAAAAATAAATAATCCGATGTTTTAAGTATTTGCAGTTTCATTATTTTGACTCGCATTTATGTTTTTTGTCTTATTTACGAAGACAAAAGAGTCCCTGTTAGACTTGCTGCAGACTATTATATGTCAATATCGAGATAAAAATCACGTCGAATTTTCCTTTTATAAGCTATTTTAACTTACTGAATGTTATTTTTATGTTCTAAGAGATGTCTTGATTTGTGAAGATTTCATTTAATAGTGTGTATCCTTGTATATCTAAAATATAAATTGTTCCTAAGCTAAAACTGTTGATCACGTGACTAGCGAATACCGCTACGAAGGCTACGATTGATTGATTGATTGATTGATTGGGGTTTAACGCCGTTTTTAACAATTTCTCAGTTATATCACGGCGGCCAGTTCACCTACTCATACATTTCCTGGTTTTCTCACACCAGTACTCCACACAACAATCTTCCCAAGCAAACGAAGTAATAGTTAATTACAGGTGATTTAAGATATTTATTTTGTTCGAAATAAATGAAGTAAAGAACAAACTGAGATAAAACTGATTTTAATTAATAGAAATATGATTTTTAATGAACAGTCTCTACCTATAAGGAGAGTGTAAAAAACGACAACTCTGCGAAGAGGAATGGTTTCGTACAAAATTATTTCGTTCTGCATATTGTTATGCATCATTGACACACGGGCGCTCATTATAATATAATTTTAAAACATGAGTAGTTTGTTATTTTCATTATAAAAAGGGAAGGAAAGAATTACAATAAATAAACATGTGGGGTTCAATTTATGTTCGAAATTAAGTTTAAATTATACAAAAATATTAATAAAATTTAACTGTTTTAGCTGATATTATATTTCGAGGGTGGTCTACTTCGTAAATATATTGGACTTCATTTTAACATTTGTCTAAGTATGATATAATTAGGATGCCAAGTTAATATCATTTTGAGAAAAAGAGAAAACTCATGTCTTCAGCAATTTAACCCTTTTCTCATTGTTTTAAGAGTAAATTGCTACAACGGTGTCCAATGTTGACTTTAACAGGAGAAAGGTAAAATGACGTCCTATTGCATGCAAATCCTAGTCTGATTTTTGGTTTTATTGACAAATAATAAAATTCAAATATTCTGACAAACATATCGAAAAGTGTATGTGGAATTCACGAATCTTATAATTATGCCTTAATGAAAGCTCTGTATACATACTAAGACTAATGATTGGGAATATTACTCGTTTCCATAACTGTTTATGATCAATAATTAGTTGGCTGTGTGTATGGTCAACCTACCTTAGAATGGAGATTGGTCATACACAATGAAATGGTTCAATTATATTTCAATGAAGGATATTCAGTTCGTTGACAAAAAAAATGCAACTAATGATACATATTCACTTGACCCCACCCCTGATGTTCCAATATGCCCCGCAGTTGATAACTGGTTTTTCAACTGCTTTAATGTAAGTATTATACATAACTGCAGTATGGATTTCCGCCAACATTGATGCGTCGCATCAAGTTTCTCTTGTTTCAGAATGAGATATAAGTACTGGGTGACTCAGGTTTCTCAGTAACCCGGGGGTCATCAGGGTTTCTTTTACAACACAGATGTCTAAATAAGGGGGAGTTAACATCTCGTTTACCCGGTTTATCTCTTGTATTACCAGACCAAACCCTATGTTGTGGTTACCCAAACGAATCATCTCTGAGACGATTCTTTTTAGAACCAGCAATATAGGGTTTGAAGATGAAACCAAAGTGTTTACAAATCAAAATGCTTGCCTTATCTAGAGCTCTGAAGACGCATTCATATTTATCCACATAGTGTTGGACTTTGCTGGCTTTTTCTTTGAATAGTTAATTCACTGTCCTTCAATATACTAGGTAAACACAGTCAGACCATTAGCACATACATGTTTCGCTAATTGCGGTCGTACACATCAATGGTGAAACTTTCTGGTTGGACGTCTTTGGTGAACTTGATCATCTCCACACATATAGGCATCTGACAGCACAAAACAGTCATCTGACAATTCTGCCCGACTTCTCATCTAAGTGAAACAGTGCAGCGAAGTTTTGAAGCAATGTTTAAAAAGTGACTTCTTAAGAGTAGTTAAGGCAACCAGGAACTGATTTCGTTGTGGGGAGGCACCCGACCCGGAACTGATTCAGGAACTTCCTGTAGCTTTAAGTCACGCCATAGTAAATGAACGAAATCTATGTCGTCTGCTGCTGTATCGAGCAGTTCTTCTACAATCACGATATCGAAAAATGATTCCTTTTTGGAAACAAAATACCTTTTGTTAAAGCACAAATCTAAACAAATGGTGTGTATTCTTCTGATCAAGCTGCAGCAAAAAGATACCCGTGTGGAGTAATAGGAATAGGTCGAACACGAAGTATGTTGGAACAACATTTTAAGTTTAATATAATACATCGAGCATAACCCTTGGCATATTGACTCCCGGGTGGATGGGCCAGGACTGTCAGACATGAAATGTCAACTTGATCGTAACAACACAGGAAGAAGAGCGACAGTTCTTTTCTATACTACAATTTCAAATATTCTAAATCGAAATGTCTGTATTTTTTACTGAATTCATGATAATGCTTTTCACGATGAAACCATTATAAAAATTCCGCGTTGGTCAGTGCAGTAACACATTAACATTAATATAATGAGCAAACTGTTTTCTTCATTTTCATGATGGGTAAATCATAGCAAATACGCATTCTGCCTGCGTTCAATGAACGATATATAAATAGGGTCAATTGTGCAGCATATCGTTTTCGCAGACTGTAAAGGATTATATAGTATGCCTTTGTTATATCAAACGCGTGTTCCCACCATCAACCAACACATTGGTAATATTCAACCTGGTATAATACTCTTGTCTCTCAGCTATATGTTCCCGTATTAATAATAAACAGAAAACACTATAGACAGAAAATGTTCGTTTATTGAAAAGACGAAGTAAACACATATGGGCAGAAGCCTAGATAAAACGACTCATTTACATATGTTACATAATAGGAGCCTCACGACACTCACGGGAAAAGATGGCATCATAAAAAGACCCACGAAAAAGATATAAAGCAATATAAGTATGACTAGTTCACAATGAAAATAAATGAACTAAAACCATAAAGTATTTACATGACAGCTTAATGTTAGTTATGGAGGAGAGAAAAACCCAACAGATATGACGTGTGTATGTGGTGTGGCGGGAAAACGGATCCTTTCTTGTTTTAATATGAATGAAACGTGCGACGGTCTGTTTTTCTTGAACAGTATAAAGGAACTTGAACTGAAACCAAAGACCGACGTTTGCACGTGACCTTTAGCATTACAGATACTCGGAGCTATCATTGGTCATCAGCTTAGAAGATGCTTTTTATGATGCATATATTACCGAAATTTCTCATATAGAAATGCACTTGGTCTTGCATTTACATAACTTGAAAAGCATTAGTTAGAGTTTTATTCTGAAATAAATGTTCTTAGTAAAATAACCATTATCGAATTTTATTTATTAACGAATATAGACCTAAAACAACCTTCGAGACTTGACCTTTTCATAATCCTTGGTGTTTGTTGACGAATATTTGTCAGCTAAAATCAAATCACGCTCGAATGCGTGTCCTCTGTTTATATTAAACACTATCTTTACAAATCTAGTACAAACATTAAAAAAGCTACAATAATTCACTATTTAAAATCCAACAATGTTTTGCAAAACGTTTAATCTTAAACTAGAACAATTAACTTAAAGTAATGCATTTAATTTCTTGGGAAACACCAGTTAAAATTATATCTGGGATTAGTTGGTGATTTATATAAAACGACATGTTTCCGAGCGATTACATTAGCATTAATGCACTCATGATAAAATCTTCGTCATTATAAATGCATCACGTACCGGGTTATCTTTCTATATGCTACGCAAAAGAGCTTCGTCGGCATTTATTTTACGAATCTAGGAACTATTTTTAAAAAAAGAAGACTTAACTCTATAACATTCCCACAGAGATGGTCGACCAAAGTGGTGTATCTCCTTTCAAACATTGAAAACTGTCGATTTATGTTTTAGTCAAAACTAAGCAACGATCAATACCGGCAATACTTTTGGGTTCATTAATCAGGTAGTATATGTCAATACGGATATAGTACGTTTTTACTAACGGACGTGTTGGTCCGGACATTACGCATATTACTTTTTAGCCAGCCAGTTTTAGCAAATGTGATTTCTTTTGCCAGGCAGGTTTGAAAGCCACTAGTATTAACAAATTTCTTTATTTCATATACTATAATGCGAGATGTGTTTCACGTATATTGAATTTCAACGTGCTAGCACGAATTAATAAAGTATTCCTATTCAACCGTAAAGAGTGATGTATCTTTTTTGTCATACTATACGGTGGACTAGATAAGGAGGAGTAAACTGGTCTTTTCCCACCCATTTTTCTCTTTTAACTTATAAAAAAACACCTATGATGTGGGAACTCAAAAGAATCGTCTCGGCGAGACCAATCTTTTGAGTACGCACAACGTAGGGGTTGAGCTTCAAATAAGGTTTTCGTTATTTGAAATACTCACTTTATCAAGAACGTT
The DNA here is from genome assembly GCA_031761405.1 of Serripes groenlandicus. Classification (NCBI taxonomy): domain Eukaryota; kingdom Metazoa; phylum Mollusca; class Bivalvia; order Cardiida; family Cardiidae; genus Serripes; species Serripes groenlandicus. Next base: position 83,396,953 of record JASEVX010000004.1, on the reverse strand, counting down.
GAATTATACATTCACTTAGAATTGTGTATGCAATATGGTTCGTGGTTAAGTTAATGATGATGTATATATCATTGTCCTGGGACTTTTTAAGTCAACACACTTTCACTACTATTATATAAAAGGACCACCAATAAAGGGTTGATGCAGCATGTACATGTATATACGATTTCTGAGTGGACAAGCATTAATTTTCGTCAATCGCATTATTCCCAAAATATTTCAAGCAGAACTCTGGAAAAAGTGCGTTGTTCATCAGCTAAATACAAGGCAAATCATTTACCGTAGGCAAATTTCTTGGAAGCATGGATCAGTTATCGGGAAAAGTATGTTACCTCTGACGTTGCGATGTTCTTACTAGAAGAAAGATTCGGTAGAAGAAGAATCTGAATTTTCAGAAAGGTCACGATGGTAGGCATAAGTTTAAGTTCGTTAAGCGTGATGCTTTCCCCGCCGGTTTCGTGTCGTGGACAAGGGTGTAATAACGACACAACTGAACTGGTAATAACTGACAACGGCACAAAAGGAATATTTACCACGTCTCTTACCTGGAAACAGTTCAAAGGACATGTTGTTTCATCAACATTCAGCGTCAAGCGCCCGTCAACATTTTCTCCTCCGTAACCAGTGGGTCAATTGGGGTGAAAATTCACAGAAAGCATCCTCTCAATGACCTCACCAGAATTCCTTCAAATGTTTGGGATCCATGCATAATTCTGGTTTCCATTGCGACCAAACGAAAAACTTCTTATATGTACCTTTGGTGGTCTCCTTTCAAAGTTGTTCAAATTTAATTCCATGCAAAACTTGGGTCAGAAAATGTGAAAAAATGCCAAAACTTTGAAAATCTTCTTGGTGAATACGGATTAAATCAAAAACGCCGGGAATCCAAAAAGTGGACTAAATGTTTAGATTTAGATTTAGTCAAACATCTAAATTGAAAAGTTTGGTGAATACGAGCCCTGGCTTTTTGCTCTAACTACTGCGTAATATATCATAGGATGTAAGGAACCAGACTACATTTAGCTACATTTAGCTACATTTTTTGGTTCCCGGTTTGAGATACTATTGAAATCATAAAGCGTATGAGGCAGGTAACCAATTCAAAAGAATGCTTCTCTATTTGACTGTTTAGACTAGATACAGCATGAATTTCGCTTATCTAAAAATGTACTTACATTTAATTAATATACCGGCCTTTGTCTTTTTTTTAATTTGTAAAACTCACACAAGTATATAGAGTGTAAAAGGGATGTTTCAAAAGTAATTTACCTTAAATTAATATACTTAGTAAAACAAAGAGAAATCCCGATATGTGGTCACACGGGCAGGTATATATATCTCCATGTGCTTAATTTCAAAGCATTCCTACAGGAAGCCGCCTACTGGCGGCTTAGTAGGCGGCTTCCAATAATGTTGAAATCGGCGTAAAACCTCTATATAATATTTCTTTAAAAAAGCCTCAGGTAGTTATGCTTCACTTTAGACTGTGGTTACGTGCATTTCTTGCGGTGGCAGCAGACAATATATGATGTGACCATGGTGAATCGCCACAGAAACAGGTGAATCTAGTCCATTGAGGATGTTTGTGTCTGCAATTGGACGTGTTATTAGAATCAAATAACCACATTGAACATTTTCAGTGAATAGTTAGTGTATTTAAAAGTTGTCGCATGAAAATCTCTTAAACCACTGGAACCATTGAAGCTAATCTTCACAGGAGTGTTCCTTTGATGGTCCTTAATCAAAGATGTCCAAAGAAATTAATGTCATGCAGAACTCTGGTTGACATGGCAACCGAAAGAAAAAACTTTATAAAGCTTTGAAAACTGGTTTTCCTTAACCGAAAGGCCTACGGCTTAAATATTAGGTGTTCAGAATTGTCTAGGGGTCCTCTACCAAGTTTGTCCAAAATAGTGTCCTGTGGTAAGAATTGAGACCACCACGGGGGTCATCTGTTTTACATGAGAAATATAGGGAAAAGCTTTGATAATCTTTTTGTCTGCAACCAAAAGGCCTAGACCTTAGATAGTTGGTGTGTAGCATTGACCAGTTTCCCTCTACCTAGATTGTCCAAATTATTCCCCTGGGGTTAAAATTGGCACACGGTCGGTAGGTTACCTGTTTTACAAAGAGATATATAGGGAAAGACTTTGATAATATTTGTGTCTAAAATCAAAAGGCCTAGAGCTTATATATTTGGTAGCATTGCCTAGTGGATCTCTACCAAGGTTGTTCAAATTATGCCCCCTGGGTCAAAAGTATGTCCGGCCCGGTGTCACCTTTTTTATGCATAGAGATATAAATGGGAAAAATGAAAATCTTCTTGTTTGAAACAAAAAGGCCCAGAGCTTAGATAGTTAGTGTGTAACATTATCTAGTGGTCCTCTACAAAGATTTTTCAAATAAAGCCCCTAGGGTCAAAATTGGCCCCACCCATAGGGTCACGTGTTTAACATATATAGGAAAAAGTTGACAAAATGTTTGTTTAAAGAAAGAAAATATTTGTAGGGTTGTACCTATAATGATATTGCATTATTCAGGTAAGCGATCAATGGCCTTCATGGCCCTCTTGTTTTGAAATATCAACCCCTCTCCCTCTTGCAGAATAACAAACGTGAACAAAAGTGAATAAAGCTCAAATTGCGGTGTCAGAAATTGCGGTGAAATTGCGGTGTCTGAAATTGTGTTCACAAAAAAATATACTCAATTAACCCGAATCCTGTTACCGAAATAGGTAAGAAATTCTTCATTTTAAGGAATCTGTAAAAAAAAATGTAAATGAGCTGCGTCTAGTGATTTGGGGTCTTTATAAATTTCAGCTTTAACATCATTTAAATTTGTATTGGCGTGCATCTACTAGTGCTACATTCAGTCAATTTGTTGTATCAGAAAATTCATAAGTTATGTATATTTAACATATATGCAGGCGATGAAGACTGGTCAGATAAGGCGGGTTCAAAAGCTCGTCTGTGATATACTGTGTCGCAGATGTAAAGACCTCAAAAACGCCTTACGCGGCTTAGATAAGCCTATATAAAAGACAAAAAATACGGAATATCTGAATCTTTGTTGGAAACTATTGAGAAGAGTAGGCCTAATTCTCATTTTTTCTAAATTTTTAAATATTTTTTTATAGTTCATCCGGATCAGAAGAGTGTCTAGTCGTTTACGAAGATCAGCGTATTTATTGAGCTAAAAATAAATTTGTTTAACCGTGTATCCGTTCAAAAACAAAAGTAGAACTCATTATAAATGTAGTTCTCACGTTCACCGGAAGAAACCGATGTAAACAAACATGGCGGCAAGTTCGGTATTTCTTGTGATGGTTGGTGGACAAATTGGCTCTGCTGAGGTAATGAAATTGCCTATCTTCACGCTATCAACATTTTGTCGAATACAGCATACATGTTTTTCATTCAAATATACACGAGCTTCTGCATAAGACTCAAGAAAATATTGATAGACGATTTTCTGCTTCTAACACGTTCAAACTCGTTAGAAATTATAGAAATGTCTTTTAAATTAGCATTCAAAACCGAATCTTCCATCCAAACTTTAAGTACATTCCTTAAATCAATGAGCCCTATTGGAAGAGAAGTTTCGAATAACTAATCTCTTGCACGCTCACCATTTGAATGTGTACAATAATATATTTTTAACCAGAATAATTTAAAGCCAATATGTCAGTGTACATTTTAAGGGTGCCTACATGAGGCTAAAACTATCCACTAATTTCTCTAACATCTGTTGCCTGTAACAAATTATTGACAAGATTTAAAATACAAACAAATTTCAAAATGGACTTGAGTATAACGTTTGATTTTCTGGACCGCTTTTAAAACTTCAATTGATGTAAATAAAGTAATGAACATTTCTATCTATTTGCCTGCACCCTTGACAACATCCAATAGACCAATCAGCTGATAATTAGCTAGCTTTAAGCACATAAAAAAGCAGACTGACACCCTGCTGTCTACTTTACAACAGGTACCAATAATTGGACAAAATTGTCACAGTTGGTTGGATTTGATTTTCTTTGCATCTAGTAAGTGATCATGATTCATAATATGAGGATTGGTGGTACCTATTTCAGGACAAAATTTATTAACTTTCATTCTCCGTCAAATGCAGTTAGCCGCTTGCTTGCAGCACTATCACTCAGTGATTTGATTATAATTTATTTATGAGTCCTACAGTCCTAAGCAAATAAACTAAAAATCATCATCTGGTTAAGCATACATTCAACTTTAAAATATGTCGAAGATTTTAAATCCATGAAATAATGATGACAGGTACAAAAGTAATCGACTTGCCCTTGATAAAGTACTTTCAATGAAATTATTCCATAATTTACGGAACTACATTTGTGACGAGTCAAACTATCCTCTCCTATCATTTCTGTTGTTTTCCTTTTGGGTATTTATTCATCAATCAGATTTGTAACATCCTGTAAGTCAATGAAACCTTATCAGTTTCTATTTGAACTCATTTTAAAAATAGACGACGAGTGTTATTACACACATGTTATAACTTATCAAATTACTTGTGTTCGTTCCTTTATCAAGTACATATTATCATATTTAATTATTTCCTCTAGAAGTATTTTTTTTTCATATTTACTATTCATCCAATCATGACTGCATCAAAAAACCCACTCTGGACACAATTTTTGGATACATGGTATAGCAAAGTTCATACACATTATCTATTGATGGGAAAAAATCGTCGGCTTCCCCGTCAATCTATTTACCCATATTAAGCATGGGAATTACTCCGAATTAGCAAAATTTATGAAAATAACTAGACTAGTAGTTAATATTCTTGGTAGGTTTAAATAGGAAAACTGTCTCTGACATAAGTTAAAATTCAAATCTGGTAACTTCAGTTTCCTCGAGCCCTGCTTTAGACATAAACATAGAGACTATATTTAAAGTACATACACACTATAACAACAAACATAAGCTCTCTAGTGCAGAGCTTTTAACCGACACATGATAACAATACAGATTTCAAAACACTTCATAGAATAATAGTACAATTTCATGCATGTACAGTCGAACCTCGTTAATCCGGACACTTTGGTTACCAGAGAAAAATGTCCAGATTGCGAATCTTCCGGATTAACGATTTAGAAATTTTACCGGCATAAAATTGTCATCTTAGCCTGAAAATAGGAGTCAATGGTTCGGACCCAATATTATGATTTTAGTTAAAGTGAATTCAAATAGTTAAACAATTGCAAACTGTCAGTACGATTTTTTCTCTTCAAGTTTTATTTACCTCTAGATTGCACCGTTTGTCGTAAGCGAAGCTTAATCATGACATATGCAAAATATCGATAACATATACGTAAACAATGTTATAATTTGAAAAATGAGCATCAAAATATACAAATATAGAACACCTTATTATTTTTTCTCAGATCTTCACTTTTCTCTGGGTCAAAATGTCGAAATTTTAATCTCAAAATCAGTTTATATCATGTTGGCAATCAACGCCTGATTGGCTGCTACTTTATGACTGCTAATCAAAGTAAACAATGACACGGTAACACAATGACACACACTAGCCGATTATGGAACAGTCCTATTACATTGTATACAGTACACAGCTTTTAACACATATTGTTAGGACAAACAGACATACTAGAAAACTATGACACGCAACAAGATTTTACGCAATTATTATAATCCGGACCAATTGAGAGAAAAAAAACCATATACATGTTTGGACTTCCGGACTAATGAAGCGGATTTTTATGTGTAAATGGCCGCTCCGTTCCCGATATTTGTCCGGTTCCGGAATGCGAATTTCCGTATTAACGGAGAATAATTAAGCATAAAAAATCCGTTCCTTGAATTTTATGTCCGGATCGCGAATTTTCCAGATTAACGGCGGCCGGTTTAACGAGGTTCGACTGTATATACATGTATAACACCAGAGCTCTAGATAAGGGGCGTTTTGTATGTTCTAAAAACCTTATTTGACCCTCTAGCCTATGCTGTGGGTACTCAAAGGAATTGTCTCAGTGAGAAGATTCTTTTGAGTCACACAACATAGGGTTTGCTTTAAAAGTAAGAGAGAAATTGTGGGGAAAAGAACTGAATGCCCCTCCTAATCTGGACCTCTGTAACACTGTTTAACCATTTCCCTCATATAGACGCTTTCCCACGCCTCTGCAACATATGGCTTTGAAAACATAGTGACAAAAGAAGAAATTGCTCAAAACGAGCAATTTCTCCTTTTGTCACAAGGTTTTCCACGTTTAGTCATAGGTTATCCATTCAATTATAGAGATTTTCTATTTTTTGACAAAATATGTTCAAAGTCGTCTGCTGCAGAATTGTCGTATGATGGAAAGGGTTAAAACTGATGTTACTCAAAGTCAAACTAAATATATGTGCTATGATTATGAACCTGTAAATTTGTGAATGTAACCACACTTTTTAATTTCAGTTTCCAGAGTTTGATGACTTATATTGTAAATACTGCTTTACCTATGGCCAGGATTGGATGATTACATCTGTAAGTAACAAGTTGCTAAAATAAGCTGATGACCTTTGACCTGATATGACATTTACAAACTGTCTCCTTTGCAAACATCTGTGGAAAAATATAACATAGAGAAATTTCTACCATACAGAGTTAAAAATATTATAGGAAATGACAATTTTTTAGAAATGTCTCATTTTCTTACAAGGTTTTCGAAAAATTGTCTGATGCACAGGCATCAAATGGTCAAATCACAGGGACATGCTCCTCTAAAAATAGATATGACCTACTCTATGCATAGAGTAGGTCATATCTATTTTTAGAGGAGCAAGTCCCTGTGGTCAAATCAGGGAAGAGGAGGATTTTTTTGAATATCAGACTTTCCCACAAACAAACACTTTCTGATGCCTTTCCAGCAGACAAATTTTGAAAAACATCGTGACAAAAAAAGAATTTGCTCATATTGAGCAAGTTCCCCTTTTGCCACATTGTTTTCAACTCTAGTAAATAGTTATCCTGTCATTTATAGAGATTTTTCTTATTTTTGTCTAGATATTTGCAAAGATTTGTTATATGCAGGAAAGAGTAAACGGAGAATTAGATTATGGATATATGCATATATGCATCATGAGGGAGACTGATTTTGGTCATGTTATCAACATATCCATTTATAATTAAGTATCTACTCAAAAAAACAAACAAAAACAGGGTTATGGTTACAGGTACATCACAAATAACCAAAAAGAATCAAATAAAATATTTTTAATTTTCACTGGGTCATGAGGTATGTATATTACAAATAATTAAAAAGAGCCATATTATACGCTGGGTTTTTTAATTTTTTACTTGATTTTGAAGACGTTTTAATGGATATGTATGTAATAAGTAACCGAATACATGTAGAGTCAAAAATTAAAATCAATTGTTAATTTTTTTACAGGGTCTTGAAGAAGGTATATCACAAATAACCAAAAAGAGTCAAAACGAAAAACAAGAATTTGTTTGGAACTTTCCATTAGATGTTACTCTGAAAAGTACAAATCCCTATGGGTGTAAGTATTCATTATGACACATAGATTAACTCGTTCCCACATATGACAAATTTGCAGCACACAACTTTTAACACAACGGGTAAACATTTGGAAAATCTCCATAAATAAAAGTATAATTATCGTAAAGGGTTGAAAACATTGTGGCAAAAGGAGAAATTGCGCATAAAGAGCAATTTCTTCTTTTGTCAAAATGTTTTAAAAAGCCGCCTGCTGCAGAGGTGTCTTATGTTTCCTAATGTCTATAGCAAAATTATAACTTTAAATTCTTCTAGTACAATGTACTGGATGGATTTGAAAAAATAATTTGGCACAAAATTTAATGTTCCTTTAATGACCCTCAATGCAGGGTTTGTGAGTTCAAACTCCAGTGTGGCCAACATTCTTTCCAATGTTTTATAAAAGTAATTGTAACAAGTGTCATTTGTCTTCCCCCATTGGGCTAACAATCTATGTGGAAAAGCAATCAGTTGCTTGGAAAGTCTGTTGTGTGGAGTATTGGTGTGAGAAAGCCGAGAAACACATGGAGTAGGTGGACTGACCGCCGGAATATGACAGAGAAACATTGTTGAAAACGCCGTTAAAACCCAATCAATCCAGAGGTCCAGATAAGGAGGGTTATTCAGCTCTTTTTCCGACAATTTCTCTCTTATTATTAAAGCAAACCCTATATTGTCTCACTGAGACGATTCTTTTGAGTACCCACAACATAGGGTTCAAGGGTCAAATAAGCATTTTAGAACATGCAAAACGCCCGTTATCTGGGGCTTTGCAATCAACCCGTCATAACTTGTTGTTAGTTATTCCTACCAGCTGAAAAAAACGACCATCAGGGTTTGGGGTTTGTTTGCCTTATATGTGTAGTGTTCTTACATTGAAAACTATTTACAAAAATACAGAAATAATTTATAAATAAAAGTATAATTATTCAATAAAGTTTAACCCTTTCCCTAATATAGACGCTTTCTGACGCCTCTGCAGTAGACGGCTTTTCGAAAACATAGTGACAAAAGTAGAAATTGCTCAAAACAAGCAATTTCTCCTTTTGCCTCAATGTTTTCTACTTTTAGTCATAGGTTATCCATTCAATTATAGAGATTTTCTATTTTTTGACAAAATATGTTCAAGGCGTCTGCTGCAGAATTGTCGTATGAGGGAAAGGGTTAAAGCATCTTGCCATACAGAGAATTTGCTTATTTTTAAAAGCAATTTTCTCCTTTTGTTACATTGTTTTCAATAGTCATCTTCTGCAGAGGAATGAGAAAATGTTTGTATGCGGGAAAGCGATAACTCAGAACTGGTCAACGATATACTCATCATATAGGACCATCTTGTTATACCCCCGCAAACGTAGTTTGAAGGGGGTATACTTGAATCAGCCTGTCGGTTGGTCGGTCGGTCTGTCCGCTAAATCTGTTCCCTTGTACTTCTCCTTCAGTTTCTACCTGATTTACTTGATACTTGGCATAAATGTTAATCAGGAGTAGTAGATGTGCAATACGCAAATTTCATGTCATTGTGACCTTCACCTTGACCTCTGACCTTGAAATAGGATTTTTTTTTGTTAAAATCTAATCTGTTGTACTCCTCCTTCAGTTTCAACCTGATTTACTTCATACTTGGCATTAATGTTAATCAGGAGTAGTAGATGTGCAAGACGTAAATTTTATGTCCCTGTGACCTTCACCTTGACCTCTGACCTTGAAATAGGATTTTTTTTTGTTAAAATCTAATCTCTTGTACTCCTCCTTCAGTTTCAACCTGATATACTTCATACTTGGCATTCATACTTGGCATAAATGTTAATCAGGAGTAGTAGATGTGCAATACGCATATTTCATGTCATTGTGACCTTCACCTTGACCTCTGACCTTGAAATAGGATTTTTTTTTTTGTTAAAATCTAATCTGTTGTACTCCTCCTTCAGTTTCAACCTGATTTACTTCATACTTGGCATTAATGTTAATCAGGAGTAGTAGATGTGCAAGACGCAAATTTCATGTCCCTGTGACCTTCACCTTGACCTCTGACCTTGAAATATGATTTTTTTTTTGTTAAAATATAATCTGTTGTACTCCTCCTTCAGTTTCTACCTGATTTACTTGATACTTGGCATAAATGTTAATCAGGAGTAGTAGATGTGCAATACGTAAATTTCATGTCATTGTGACCTTCACCTTGACCTCTGACCTTGAAATAGGATTTTTTTTTGTTAAAATCTAATCTGTTGTTCTCCTCCTTCAGTTTCAACCTGATTTACTTCATACTTGGCATTAATGTTTATCAGGAGTAGTAGATGTGCAAGACGCAAATATCATGTCCCTGTGACCTTCACCTTGACCTCTGACCTTGAAATATGATTTTTTTGTTGTTGTTAAAATCTAATCTGTTGTACTCCTCCTTCAGTTTCAACCTGATTTACTTCATACTTTGCATAAATGTTAATTAGGAGTAGTAGATGTGCAACACGCAAATTTCATGTCCCTGTGACCTTGACCTCTTTTTTTTGTTAAAATCTAATCTGTTGTACTCCTCCTTCAGTTTCAACCTAATTTACTTCATACTTGGCATAAATGTTAATCAGGAGTAGTAGGTGTGCAACACGCAAATTTCATGTCCCTTGACCTCTGACCTTGAAATAGGACTTTTTTTGTTAAAATCTAATCTGTTGTACTCCTCCTTCAGTTTCAACCGGATTTACTTGATACTTGGCATAAATGTTGATCAGGAGTAGTAGATGTGCAAGACGCAAATTTCATGTCCCTGTGACCTTCACCTCTGACCTTGAAATAAGATTTTCTTTTGTTAAAATCTAATCTGTTGTACTCCTCCTTCAAATTCAACCTGATTTACTTCATACTTGGCATAAATGTTAATCAGGAGTAGTAGATGTGCAAGACGCAAATTTTATGTCCCTGTGACCTTCACCTCTGACCTTGAAATAGGAATTTTTTTCTTAAAATCTAATCTGGTGCGACATACTCCTCCTTCAATTTCAACCGGATTTACTTGAAACATGGCAAAATGGAGCCGTTTTGTGTGGCATCAGCCTGTCGGTCGGTCGGGTGGTCGGTCCAGATAAAAGGAGCCGTTTTGTGTTTGATATCATCTTAGTATTTCTTTTTGATACTGATGTTCAAATTGTCTGAGTTTAAGATAATACTGTGAGATATAATATGTGTCAGGGGTTGGGGCGGGGTATTAATCACCTTTAGTGATAGTTCTAGTTTGTAATGTTTTCCCAAAAAATTGTGTGATTCATCAACTAACAAACACTTTCATGACGAAACTGTCTTGTTTTTAGCAATTACTGTTCTTATCAGAGCTTTCAAAAGTTTTCTGATGCTGAGGCTTCAGAATGTGTCTGTAAGTGGGAGAGGCTTAACCCTTTCCCTCATGTAGACGCTTTCTGACGCCTCTGCATCAGACGGATTTTTGAAAACATTGTGACAAAAGAAGAAATTGCTCAAAACAAGCAATTTCACCTTTTGACACAATGTTTTCCACTTTTAGTCATATGTTATCCATTCAGTTATAGAGATTTTCTATTTTTTGACAAAATATGTTCAAAGTCGTCTGCTGCAGAAATGTCGTATGAGAGAAAGGGTTAACAATTAATAATATGCCAGAATGATAATTCAAGAACCAACAGGCATCTTATTTGAGTTAAACCTATAGATCCTTTATTTCTCTTTGTTGTTTAATTATTTCAGGGCCCCAGTTGGTTGTTCACTGTTATGGTCCCGATGTGTTTGGAAATGATGTAGTCAGAGGTTATGGAGTCTGCCATATACCCATCACACCTGGACGGTGAGTTTACAGAGGTCAAGAAAAAGAGAAAGCAGCGTTTTTACCCTGCATTATCTCTCTTAACCCTTTCCCACATACAATAGATATGCAGCAGACAACTTTGAAAACATATGGACAAAAACGTATAAAATCTCCATTAATGAGAGTTCAATTATTAAATAGATTCGAAAACATTGTAGCAAAAGGAGAAATTGAGCATTTTGAGCATTTTTTTTTTTGTCACAATGTTTCCAAACGATATCTGCTGCAGATGTGTCATAATGCGTCTGCATGTGGGAAAGGGTTAATACTTAGTTTTACCCCTATGCTGTGGTACTAAAAAGTGTAGACTTGCAGAGGCAACATAGGTTTTGGAGATCAAATAACCCTGTCCCACGTACAACTATTTTGCAGTAGATGGTTTTGAAAAAATGTAGTAGGTGAAAAACTTTAACTCAGAAAAAGAGAAAGTAGGGCTTTTACCCTGCATTATCTCTCTTATTACTCAGTTTTACTCCTATTTTGTGTTACTCAAAATGGTAGACTCGCTGAGACATCCACAACATAGGTTTTTGGAGATCAAATAACCATTTACACTTTCCCACAAACAATTTATCTGCACTAGATGGCTTTGAAAACATGTAGGTGAAACACTTAAACATATCTATAAATATAACTTTATTTATAATATTAAAAAGAGAAGAAAATAATGTGGCAGAAGGAGAAATTGTCCATTATGAGCAATGTCTCCTTTTGCCACAACTTTCAATAACCGTCTGCTGTAGAGACACCAAAATGCGTCTACATGGGGAATGGGATAAAGATTCATAATCTTTAACCCTTTCCCTCATACGGCAATTCTGCAGCAGACGACTTTGAACGTATTTTGTCAAAACATAGAAAATCTCCATAATTGAATGGATAACCTATGACAAAAAGTGGAAAACATTGTGGCCAAAGGAGAAATTGCACATTTTGTGCAATTTCTTCTTTTGTCACTATGTTTTTAAAAAGCCGTCTGCTGCAGAGGCGTCAGAAAGCGTCTATATGAGGGAAAGGGTTAAATATGTCTCTTATCTAGAGACACCTTTTTTTTATCACACAAAATGTTCAATCTCGTAACTAACATCGCATTTTGATAAAAGTTGTACTGTTCATTGCTCATTCCTGGCATTATTATCTATCGCTAAGTTAACTTTAACCCTTTCCCATATATAAAGGTTTTTTCATGCCTCTGCAGCATTGTGACAAAAGTAGAATTGCTCAAAACGAGTAATTTCTCATTTTGTCAAAATGTTTTCAACTTATTTTGATAATTAAATTACCATTTATGGAGATTTTTCATAGTATTGTCTAAATGTTTCTAAAGTCATCTGCTGCAGATTTGTGGTATTAGGGAGAAGGGTTAACCCTTTCCCTTATACGACAATTCTGCAGCAGACGACTTTGAACATATTTTGTCAAATAATTAATGGAAAATCTCTTTAATTGAATGGATAACCTATGACAAAAAGTGGAAAACATTGTGGCAAAAGATGAAATTGCATGTTTTGTGCAATTTCATCTTTTGTCACTATGTTTTCAAAAAGCCGTCTGCTGCAGAGGCGTCAGAAAGCGTCTATATGAGGGAAAGGGTTAATATTATATATGGTGTATCATTTCACCTGGGCAACTAATTTACCTGATTATCTCCCTTGGATATTTATTTTCTACTAGGTCACATGATGTTTCTCATTCATGTTTGTTCTGTTTCAACTTAATTTTCAACCCTTTTCCCTTTTCAGCACATAACATTGACAACATCTAAGCAAATACGTATGAAAAATCTCTGCAAGTTAAAGTATAATAATTTTTAGAAGAGTTCTAAAAAGTTGTGGCAAAAAGGGAAATTGGTCGTTCTGTGCAATTTCTCTTCTTGCCACAATGCTTTCAAAGTTCATCTGCTGCAGAGATATCAGAACTTTTTTTGGGAGGATAACGTTATCTGATTTAAAATGTGACATGTCAATGTGCATTAGCATTGTTGGTGCTTAAAAAGTTAGAATCTGTGGTCATGTGTCTTGCCAAACTCTTCTTAACAAAACACATCTCATCTTCAAATAATTTATTACTGATATTCTGAAAGATATACATTTTAGCAAGAGCCATTTGCTATAGTAGGCGAATTCAGAAGACAATTATCGAAATCTAGGCTGGAATCCCTGGCTGGCCCTATTGTTAAAGTCTTATTATAATATCAGCAGGAATCCACTGTGGTTGAGTGGTAAGCATCGGGGATTTGAAACCAGGTGTCATGGTGAGGTGCCCTTGAGCAAGGCACATTTTTTAGCCTAGTATTGTTTTGTTTACCCCGGGATCATGCATAAGTGAACTGTTGCGATGATATAACTGAAATATTGTGGAAAGCGGCGTAAAACCAATAAAACAAAATACAATATCAACAATGAATTACATGTACTTCAAATATCTCTTTCTACAGTAGCTCTCCATTACTGAACACCATTTCAGGTTCAGTAAGATGTCTTAGTATTCTTAGATTGTATATAATGTCAATGAAAGCACATGCATATCTGTGGAATATTTGCTAAAAATGAATGGTCTGTTTCCAGAGTATCCATGTCTACAGTATCGTATAGTCAAGTCACATCATATAAAATATATACCAAAAGAGAATCAAACTATTGAAATGATAGTTGATATTTTATAAAGATAATAATGCTTGAATTATAAAATAATTCGATAGCTTATAATTCATGCACTGGTTAGCATGTGCGCATTATTTTTTATAAAAAAAGTATAATTATATTTTTCATTTTTGTCTCGTGAATTCCTCATATCAGTGGTGCAAACGTCCTTTGAAAACTCTGTATCCAACTCCTTCAAAATGTTTAGATTAAAAAAAATTAAAAGCACAGCATTTAGTTTTTCACCTTTGCTTTGTGAAACCCTATAAGAAAATGATTAGTTTGTTTGTATGATGTTTAAAGTAGCTTTTAACAATATTGTAGTTATATCACATCATTTCCTGTGTAAGTTATCAGTACTTCTGTAATGCTAACCACTCATGCCTGATTGTTAAGGAGTAAAGGCCATTACAGAGGTTGTCTCCTATTGTACAATGAATATGTTCAATTATTTTGATAATGCCATGCTAGATGGACCCCAAAATTCCACATGAAAAATGTTTGTACAGTATTTTGCATTCTACTCCCCTATTATTCAATATATGAACATAACCAAGTGCTACTGTAAAGTGTTTTTGTTAGACTTTTGGGATCGGTAATCCATGTCAATGCAGTTAGCCCCTTACTGTCAGCAGTTTCAGTGCTTTGATTCTAATAGTATCTAACATTTTAGTAGCTATAGTTTGGCTTCTGGTAGGGTAAACATTTTAAGTATATAGAATGATGCACCACACAGTTCCAGTTCAAAACGTTTGGCATCAAGATTTGTATTTTCTTGAAGTTTTAATTTCTAACCTGGTATAAAAAAAATTAAGTCATCAGCTTAATAAAGATATAAGGAGTTTGAAAACATTGTGAAAAAACAACAATGTTCAAACACATGATTTTAGGTGGTTAAAGTTTTAGGGCAAATTGGAATTTTCCCTTTTTTAGCTCGACTATTTGAAGAATATGAGAGCTTTACTACTCGCCCCGGCGTCGGCGTCCGGTTAAAGTTTTAGGGCAAGTTGGCATTTTCATTCATAATTATTTGTGCTAGGGCTTTCATATTTGGAATATAGTTACATCTTATACCTTTCTTCACATTGAATGCTGAAGATGCTGAGTTTGACCTTCTTTTTGGGGTAAAAAACATGATTTTGTGTGGTTAAAGTTTTAGGGCAAGTTGGAATTTTATTTTTATTTTAATTTTTTCTCAATAAGTACTTGTGCTAGGGCTTTCATATTTGGAATTTAATTACATATAATACCTTTCTTCACATTGAATGCTGAAGATGCTGAGTTTGACCTTCTTTTTGGGATAAAAAACATGATTTTGGGTGGTTAAAGTTTTAGGGCAAGTTGGAATTTTATTTTAATTTTTAATTTTTCTCAATAAGTACATGTGCTAGGGCTTTCATATTTGGAATATAATTACATATTATACCTTTCTTTACATTGAATGCTGAAGATGTTGAGTTTGACCTTCTTTTTGGGGTAAAAAACATGATTTTGGGTGGTTAAAGTTTTAGGGCAAGTTGGAATTTTATTTTAATTTTTAATTTTTCTCAATAAGTACTTGTGCTAGGGCTTTCAAATTTGGAATATAATTACATATAATACCTTTCTTCACATTGAATGCTGAAGATGTTGAGTTTGACCTTCTTTTTGGGGTAAAAAACATGATTTTGGATGGTTAAAGTTTTAGGGCAAGTTGGAATTTTATTTTAATTTTTAATTTTTCTCAATAAGTACTTGTGCTAGGGCTTTCATAAATGGAATTTAATTACATATAATACCTTTCTTCACATTGAATGCTGAAGATGTTGAGTTGGACCTTCTTTTTGGGATAAAAAACATTATTTTGGATAGTTAAAATTTTAGGGCAAGTTAGAATTTTATTTTAATTTTTAATTTTTCTCAATAAGAACTTGTGCTAGGGCTTTCATAAACGGAATTTAATTACATATAATACCTTTCTTCACATTGAATGTTGAAGATGTTGAGTTTGACCTTCTTTTTGGGGTAAAAAACATGATTTTGGGTGGTTAAAGTTTTAGGGCAAGTTGGAATTTTATTTTAATTTTTAATTTTTCTCAATAAGTACTTGTGCTAGGGCTTTCATAGTTGGAATTTAATTACATATAATACCTTTCTTCACATTGAATGCTGAAGACGCTGAGTATGACCTTCTTTTTGGGGTAAAAAATATGATTTTGGGTGGTTAAAGTTTTAGGGCAAGATGGATTTTATTTTAATTTTTAATTTTTCTCAATAAGTACTTGTGCTAGGGCTTTCATATTTGGATTTAATTACATATAATACCTTTCTTCACATTGAATGCTGAAGATGCTGAGTTTGACCTTCTTTTTGGGATAAAAAACATGATTTTGGATAGTTAAAGTTTTAGGGCAAGTTGAAATTTTATTTTAATTTTTAATTTTTCTCAATAAGTACTTGTGCTAGGGCTTTCATATTTGGAATTTAATTACATATAATACCTTTCTTCACATTGAATGCTGAAGATGCTGAGTATGACCTTCTTTTTGGGGTAAAAAACATGATTTTGGGTGGTTAAAGTTTTAGGGCAAGTTTTCCATTTTTTGACAAAATTCGTTCAAAGTCGTCTGCTGCCGAATTGTCGTATGAGGGAAAGGGTTAATCTTATAGAGATCTGCCTAGATGATTTCAAAGTTGTTTTGCTGATGATATGTTGTATGTGGGAAAGGGTTAATCTTATAGAGATCTGCCTGGATGATTTCAAAGTTGTTTTGCTGATGATATGTTGTATGTGGGAAAGGGTTAATCTTATAGAGATCTGCCTGGATGATTTCAAAGTTGTTTTGCTGATGATATGTTGTATGAGGGAAAGGGTTAATCTTATAGAGATCTGCCTAGATGATTTCAAAGTTGTTTTGCTGATGATATGTTGTATGTGGGAAAGGGTTAATCTTATAGAGATCTGCCTAGATGATTTCAAAGTTGTTTTGCTGATGATATGTTGTATGAGGGAAAGGGTTAATCTTATAGAGATCTGCCTTGATGATTTCAAAGTTGTTTTGCTGATGATATGTTGTATCAGGGAAAGGGTTGTGATGTAAGGATTTGAATTGAAGAAAATTGCTTGCAACATTTAAAAGATTATATAAATTTTAAATCTAATAATGTAAAAATGATTTACGATAGACAATTACACGACTAAGAAATGTTGGTGTGTACAAATTACACCTAATTTCTTCCTACATGCAGTCGTTCGTTTGAAGAAATTGAAGCATAAAGATAAATTGCTAGTAAAAATTGCTCATGAGCAATTTTTCCTTTTTTTGTCTCAATGTTTTCAACTTTATTTAATAATTGAACTCATACTAAGAGATTTCACCATACTTTATCATAGACATTTTAGGCGTCTGCTGCAGATTATATTTCATGCTGGAAATTAAGGGTTAACCCTTTCCCTCATACAACAAATCCGCAGCAGATGACTTTGAACATATTTTGTCAAAAAATAAAAAAATCTCTATAATTGAATGGATAACCTATGACTTAAAGTGGAAAACATTGTGGCTAAAGGAGAAATTGCTCGTTTTGAGCAATTTCTTCTTTTGTCACTATGTTTTCAAAAAAGCTGTCTGCTGCAGAGGCATCAGAAAGCGTCTATATGAGGGAAAGGGTTAAACGGTCGGTACATACTCTGGATGAAATAATTTGGGAATTACAGTAGAGAACATTCTAATCAAATTATCACATAAATCATTTAGTACAGTTGGTGAACATCTTCATGTTGTAACAGCTAGGGGGCCATCAATTGGCAATTCAGTGTAATCAGGCAGCTGAGTCAAAAGACAATTTCTAATTCTTACCTTTCCCACTTACATCAAATCTGCAGCAATGGGCTAAGTCTATGTGGAAAAGCAGCCAGTTGCTTGGGAAGATTGTTGTGTGGAGTACTGGTGTGAGAAAAACCAGGAAACACATGAGTAGGTGAACCGGCCTCGGTGATATGACTTGAGAAATTGTTAAAAACGGCGTTAAACCCAAATCAATCAATCAATCAATCAAATCTGCAGCAGACAACATGGAAGATATTTAGTCAAAAATATGGAAAATCTTTATAACTGATAGCAATTTCTCCTTTTGCCACTATGTTTTCAAAGTTGTCTGCTGCAGAGGCATCTGAAAGCATCTGTATGAGGGAAATGAATTATAATACAATCCTAATAATGGAGGATTTTTGTGAAAACTATGTTATTTTATCAGTAATCTTTTCCTGTATACAACAAATCTGCATCCGACGTCATGCAAAACTTCTGGTGGGATTTAAGAAAAGCTCTTTAATGACCGTATGATTTTTAACCCTTTCCGTCATATAGACGCTTTCTTACGCCTCTGCAGCAGACAGCTTTTTGAAAACATAGTGTCAAAAGAAGAAATTGCTCAAAACAAGCAATTTCTCCTTTTGCCAAAATGCTTTCCACTTTTAGTCATAGGTTATCCATTCAATTATAGAGATTTTCTATTTTTTGACAAAATATGTTCAAAATCGTCTGCAGCAGAATTGTCGTATGAGTGCAAGTGTTAAACAGAGTTGAAAACTCATGATTTAGTATTTTCTCCTTTTGCAACATTGTTTTCAAAAGTTGCCAGCTGCAGATGTGTCAAATTGACTGCATGTGGGAAGGGGTTAGCTAATTCTCAAATTTGTTGTACTTTATCTTTGGTAATATTTGATTAAATTTTCATTATCTGTATAGATCTACAGAAGAATCTAAGATATCTGCTTGTTTGGATCCATTTCTACTTTTCTCTATTTGTTCCAATCTATATCATTATCCTCAAACAGATTGATTGATTTATTGGGGTTTAACGCTGTTTTTAACAATTTCTCAGTCATATCACGGCAGCCAGTTCACTTACACATTCTCACACCAGTACTCCACACAACAATCTTCCCAAGCAACTGGCTGCTTTTCCACATAGACTTGGCCCATTGGTGGAAGACGAATGACGCATGTCGCAATGACTTTTGTCAAACGTCGGAAAGAAAGTTGGCCGAGTCGGGATTCAAACTCATAACCCCTGGATTGACAGACCGCGTCGTTACCGACTGAGCTACCGGGACTCTATCCTCAAACAGATGACATTAGATATCTTGGCAGCAAACAACTTTTGAAAACAGGAGAAAATGAGAATTGATTGTTTGGATTAATTTCTTCTTTCCCTTATGATTTCAATCCTTATCATTAGCCTGATTTCGCACTATATTTTCATATCTTCTTCAAAATTAAACTTTAGATTTTCTAGATATTTTTTATATTTTTTTCATTAGATGATTTCAAAGCAAATGAGACTTTACCCTCTCTAACATGCAGAAGCAATAAATCATGAAATGTAGAAACATTGCGGTGCTGCAGACACGTCACAAAGCGTCTATATGAGGAAAATTGTTAATTAATTTGTTTACATTTTACAGAAGTTTCTCAGTTTGTTTCTTCCCTTCCAACTTTTACTTTCACTTCTATTAACCCATTCCCACATACAAGAAATCTGCAGAAGAAGACTCCGAACAGATTTCGGATAAAAAATGAAAAATCTTTATGAATGAGAGTATAATTATTGGAAAAATTAAAAACCTTGTGACAAAAGGAAAAATGGCTCATTATGAGCAATTTCTTCTTTTGCTACAATGTTTTCAAAAGACGTCTGCTGCGAAGGTGTCAGAAAGCATATGTGTATGTGAAAAAGGATTAACCCTTTCCCTCATACGACAATTCTGCAGCAGACGACTTTGAACGTATTTTGTCAAAACATAGAAAATCTCCATAATTGAATGGATAACCTATGACAAAAAGTGGAAAACATTGTAGCAAAAGGAGAAATTGCACGTTTTGTGCAATTTCTTCTTTTGTCACTATGTTTTCAAAAAGCCGTCTGCTGCAGAGGCGTCAGAAAGCGTCTATATGAGGGAAAGGGTTAATACAGCAAATGTATCCATTCCCATTTACACAAATGTTGTCATAACCTTTTCTTGCACATTGCTTGTGAACATATAACTATACCTTCATTTATAGAAATTTTCCATTTTTAGTTTACGTATGCCTGAAGTGCAAGGTGAGCTATTGTGATCACAATATGTCCGGCGTCCGTCGTTTGCATCAACATTTGAGCTATAGTGTTAACACTCTACAGGCTACATTTTGAATCCAATCTTCATGAAAATTTATCAGAACATTCATCTCCATCAAATCTTGGACAATATGAGGTCAAAAACTAGGTCACTAGGTCAAATTGAAGGGAAATCTTTTTAACAGTCTGGAGGCCATATTTTCAATTTGAGCATGTTGAAACTTTATCAAAACGTTTGTCTTGATGATATGTAAGTCAAGTTCGAACATGGTTCATGGGTCATGTCGCGTCAAAAAGTAGGTCACTAGGTCAAATTGAAGGAAAATCTTGTTAACACTCCATAGGCCGCAAATTTTGCTTTAGCAGTTTAAAATTCTGTCAGAATGTTTGTCTTAAAAATATCTAGGTCAAGTTCCAATATGGGTCATATTGGGTCAGAAACTAGGTCACTAGGTCAAATTAAAGGGAAATCTTGTTAACACTGTAGAAGCCGCATTTTTTGCTTCAGCAGCTTGAAATTTGGTCAATGTTGAGCTGAATGATATCTAAAACAAGTTTGAATATGGGTCATGCCGGTTATTTTTGGTCAAAAAAGAAGATCACTAGGTCAAATTGAAGGAAAATCTTGTTAACACTCTAGTGGTCGCAATTTTTGCTTCACCAGTTCGAAATTTTGTCAGAGTGTTTGTCTTTATAATTGGCCAAGTTCGAATATGGGTCATATTGGATCAGAAACTAGGTCACTAGGCCAAATTGAAGGGAAATCTTGTAAATACTTTGGAGGCCGCATGTTTTGCTTCAGCAGCTTGAAATACTTTCAGAATTATTCTTCTGAATGATATCTACGTCTGTATGGTGCATTTTTACCTTAAGCAGCTTGAAACTTTATCAGAATGGTTGTACAATCTTGTTAACACTTGTTAGCAATTCTTGCTTCTGCAGGTTGAACTTTTGTCAGAATATTTGTCTTAATTATACATAGGTCAAGTTCGAAACTGGGCCATTTTGGCAGAAACTAGGTCATAAGGCCAAATGGAAGGGAAATCTTGTTAACACTCTGGATGCTGCATTTTTAATTTGAGCATGTTGAAACTTTATCAGAATGTTTGTCTTGATGATATGTATGCCAAGTTCAAATATTGGTCATGTCTGTTAAAAAGTAGGTCACTGGACAAAATTGAAGAACAATCTTATTAATACTCTGGAAGCCACATTTTTGACTTGAGTATGTTCAAACTTTGTCAGAATATTTGTCTTCATAATATCTAGGCTAAGTTCAAATATGGGTCAGGTCAGGTCAAAAACTAGGTCACTAGGCCAAATTCTAGAACAATCTTGTAAACACTATAGAGATCACATTTTTGACTTGAGCAGTTTGAAATTTTGTCTTGATAGTATAGGCATTGGTGCTGAAAGAGTCTTAAATAGCCCATTCTCAGGAGAGCGATTCCAGGACCTCTTGGCCCTCTTGTTTACTAAATGTGTTCGAAGTCGTCTGCTACATATTTGTTGTAATGTGTGAACCAATTTTCGCTTCCGTGATTTAGTCTGTTTAATGTGACAATGGTTCTTTGAAGAGATAAAAAAAATTGTATGTTTTCAGACACAAATTGAAGGTACCAATGTTCGTCCCTGAGTCCTCATCTACATTACAGAAGTTTACTTCCTGGTTCCTTGGGCGTCGCCCAGAATACATAGATCCCCGTGTTGTGTCACAAGGGGAGGGGAGAGATGGTATGTATGCTCTTTTCCAAGTTTTTCATCTTTTACCACAATGTTTTCAAAAGTAGTCTGCTTCAGATTTTGTCAAAATGCCACTACAAGTGGGAAAGTGTTAAATAAACGGAAAACAAGGATGTCTCTTAATATGTTTATTTTATATGAAAAACTAATTTCAAATCATTCCATACATATTTTCTTTCTCCAAAAGAAACATGGCATATAATATACATGTCGCCAATATTATATGCATAATCCTGCATATGAAATTACAAATAGATAGAACAAAATTGCAAGGTTGTGTTTTATCAGACATATAAATACATTTATATAACTCTGGTTTTATGTGTTTGAAATTCGATTACGATGAAACTTGGTGAATAGATGCCAAAGGACCTCGGGGTATGCGCGTTTGAGTTTCGTTGCTAAGGATCCATCAGTTGCTATGCAGCTAGCAAAAAAACGTGTTTTAAGAACATTTTTTCTATCTTCTACAGTTTTGAATGTGGAGAGCTGAAACTTCCGTTATAGATACTTCGAGATATTTAGAAAAAATGTATCCGTTACGATTTTTGATTTAGGCCTTATTTTCCAAAAGATAGCCGTTGCTAGCTAGCAAAAAAAACGTGTTTTAAGAACCCAAACCATTTTTAGCTCGCCAGTACGAAGTACAGGAGAGCTTATGTGTTACCCCCGGCGTCGGCACCGTCGGCACCGTCGGCGGTGGCGTAGACACCTAGGTTTAAGGTTTGTGTTTAAGGTTTTCATTTGGGTTTTAAGGGTTTATACCTTTAGGAACCATTTGTCATCCATCTACGCACACCACTACACCCGTCCTGACCCTGGGTGAAGGTCAAGATAATTTCTACTTGGTTCTACTTGGTTCAGTTACAAGGTTTAAGGTTTGCGTTTAACGTTTAACATATCACTCTGCATTCACTATTATGACATTGATTGCTTTCATATTTAGTTTATACATTTAGGAACTATTGGTCATCCATCTACGCACACCACTACACCCGTTCTGACCCTGGGTCAAGGTCAAGGTCATTTCTACTTGGTTCAGTTACAAGGTTTAAGGTTTGCGTTTAACGTTTAACATATCACTCTGCAGTCACTATTATGACATTGATTGCTTTCATATTTAGTTTATACATTTAGGAACTATTGGTCCATCTACGCACCCCACTACACCCGTCCTGACCCTGGGTCAAGGTCAAGTTATATCAGAGTTATTGCCCCTTTTCTGTCAAAAAATCTAACTTTTTCGTCACGTTTTCAAATAACTTTTTTTCTACTCAAAGGATTAGATTGAAACTTCTGACAAATGTTTATATCAATGTGTGTGATTGGTTCACAAAAGGGAGATAATCCAAATAATTTTATATCAGAGTTATTGCCCCTTTTCTGTCAAAAAATTAAATTTTCAAATAACTTTTTTTCTACCCAAAGGATTGGATTGAAACTTCTGACAAATGTTACTTTTTTTTTATTCGACGTCTGTCTGTCTATTTTTTTTTTTATCCGGCGTCTGTCTGTCTGTCTGTCCGTCACACTTTTTTCGTCACGTTTTCAAATAACTTTTGTTCTACTCAAAGGATTAGATTGAAACTTCTGACAAATGTTTTTATCAATGTGTGTGATGGGTTCACAAAAGGGCGATAATCCAAATAATTTTATATCAGAGTTATTGCCCCTTTTCTGTCAAAAATTTAAATTTTCAAATAACTTTTTTTTTACTCAAAGGATTGGATTGAAACTTCTGACAAATGTTTATATCAATGTGTATGATGGGTTCACAAAAAGGGGGATAATCCAAATATTTTTATATCAGAGTTATTGGCCCTTTTCTGTCAAAAATTTAATCTACTCAAAGGATTGGATTGAAACTTCTGACAAATGTTTATATCAATGTGTATGATGGGTTCACAAAAGGGGGATAATCCAAATATTTTTATATCAGAGTTATTGCCCCTTTTCTGTCAAATATTCAAATTACTTTTTTTCTGCTCAAAGGATTGGATTGAAACTTCTGACAAATGTTTATATCAATTTTTGAACTTGAACTTAGAATTTTTGTCAAAAGTATTGAAAAGGTGTATTATCTTGCAATAGGTGATACTGTGCGACTTTACCTAATACTTTAACTGTTCTGAAGTAGGCCCTGATATACGATGGCCCTGATAGGCGAGCTATATTGTCCTCCGACAACTCTTGTTTTATCGTCTACTACAGTTTTGAATGTGGAAAACGGAAACTTCGGTTATAGATACTTCGAGATATTTTTAAAAAAAAATATCCGTAACGATTTCTGATTTAGGCCTTTGTTTCCAAATGGTAGCCTTGCAAAGATAGGGTCTTTTTACAGTCGTTTTTGACTTCAATCACCTCTAGCACTGCAGTGGTAGTATTCGATATTGAATTTATTACACCATCTCATATAGCTATTCAAGAGCTACAATAAGTTTTCTTACGTCATTGACCTCCGACCTCGAGTCTCCGAGCTAGAGCTGGAAATTTGCAAAATATGCGAAAATAACCAAGCGGAAACGGTTCGGCGGAAACGGATGTGTCTTGACATGTTGATAAAACATGGTTGGTTGACCAGAGAGTGTTTTTACAAGGTGCACACTTTTCACCAGTATTCACCAAGTCACCACAATAGTGACCCTATCACCTTAGGTCTTCAAATATATACGCAAAGGCGAATCCCACGTCGCCTACCGGCTTGTTTATTATATTGTATATACAAGAATTTCTTTTCAATGAAATTTGTGGGTTTCAATCTCAATTGTTATAATCATTGTTTATATTATCGGAACAATAAGTTAATACATGTATTCATTATTTATTTAATTTTGCTCGTAATGTATTATGTTTTGTTTCTATTATGTAATTGTTTGTTATTTACTATAGGCAAATGTGCCTCAATGTTATGAAATGTAATGTATTGTATAATCAAATAATATACAGAGGGGGAAAATTGGAATATCCAACTATTTACCGCTTTAACCCTTTCCCACATATGACAAATATGCAGCAGACGAGTTTTAAAACATCTGGGGGAAATGGAACAAATCTCTATAATCAAAAATGCAGTTATAGAATAGAGTTGAAAACATTGTGTCAAAAGGAGTTTTCAAAACTTGTCTGCTCCAGATGAGTCTTCAAGTGTGAAAGGGACATATAGACGCTTTCTGACGCCTCTGCAGCAGACGGTTTTTTGAAAACACTGTGACAAAAGAAGAAATTGCACAAAACGTGCAATTTCTCCTTTTGCCACAATGTTTTCCACTTTTTGTCATAGGTTATCCATTCAATTATGGAGATTTTCTGTTTTTTGACAAAATACGTTCAAAGTCGTCTGCTGCAGAATTGTTGTATGAGGGAGATGTTAAACAGTAAACAAAGAGAGAAAAACATTATTAATTATCATAAGGAAAATTAATGAGAGGATGGTCATGTTATTTTGGTTAACCCTTTCCCTCATATACACGCTTTCTGACACCTCTGCAGCAGGCGACTTTTGAAAACACTGACAAATGTAGAAATTGCTCATAACGAGCAATTTTCTCCTTTTGCCACAATGTTTTCAAAGTGTGTCAGTGAGTAAACTTTCCTTTATAGAGATGTTTTGAGTTATTGATGAGATGTTTTCAGTCTTCTGCAGCAGATTTGTTGTGTGTGGGAATAGGTAAAATAAGATACCAAACCCAGAAGAAAACCAAGAGACAATTTCTTTCCAGTGTATGTGCATGTTAGGTCTTATTTTGTTTTGCTGTCACATAATACATGTCGAGGGTTTGGCGTGAAACAGTTGTAACTAAAAACCTATTTTGAAAACCCTGAACGAGCAATGGCACCTAAATTTCCATTGTTTACCAAGAAAAATGATTTAACGCTTATAATGACTATATGGCGAGGTGATTAACCTTGGTAAAAAATTTACCAATTTTAGTTACAACCGTTTCACGCTAAGCCCTCGATGTATACCGTTACATTCAGTGACAAATCATTTCGAAGTAAAATTTATTTCCAAATTAAACCTTTCCTTCACTCATACACAGCTTGACGCCTCTGCAGCAGATGACTTTTGAAAACATTGTGGATCAAAGGAGAAATTGCTAAAAACAAGCAATTTCTCATTTTGTCACAATATTTTCGTCTCGATTTATTAACTTGACTTCCCTTTATAAAGATTTTTCATATTTTTGTCTGCTGCCAATTTGCTGTATGTTGGAAATGATTAACCCCTTTCCCTCAAATAGACGCTTTCTGACGCTTTTTGAAAACATAGTGACAAAAGAAGAAATTGCTCAAAACAAGCAATTTCTCCTTTTGCCACAATGTTTTCCCCTTTTAGTCATGGGTTATCCATTCAATTATAGAGATTTTCTATTTTTTGACAAATTATGTTCAAAGTCATCTGCTGCAGATTTGTTGTATGAGGGAGATGATTAAACAGTAAACAAAGAGAGAAAAACATTATTAATTATCATAAGGAAAATTAATGAGAGGATGGTCCTCAACCTGTAATTTATAATTCCATTTTTGTCAAGTTCTCCATAATTACTCAGCGAGGGGAAGCAATAATTGTCATGTTATTCAGATTTTTTTTTTGTTCATATGAAAGTAATTTAATTCCATAATGTTTGTTTACAAGATGAAATAATTGGAATCTAAAGATCGAGCCTTTCATGTGGTGTCCTTTAATTCTAAATATGTGGTGTCCTTTAATTCTTAATATTTGGTGTCTTGTCTTAATTTAAATGTGAGATCTGAGAACCTAATTACATTGGAACATTAACCTTTTCCCACATACAAAAATTCTGCAGCAGACGACTTTAAAAATATTTAGAACAAAATATCGAAAACCTCTGAAAATGAAGGTATTACAACTGAAAAGGGTTGAAAACATTGTGGTTAAAGGAGAGATTGCCGCAAGGTTTTCAAAGGAGAGATTGCCACAAGGTTTTCAAAAGACATGCTGCTGCAGAGGCGTCAGAAAACATCTACATGTGGGAAAGGGTTAAACAGGCTTTTACGTTAAAAAAAATCTGTTTTTAGCTTTTCTGGCTGAAGAACTGAAAGGTCAATAGACTGGCTTCATTCCCGTCCATCCATCTTTAACCATTTCCCACATGTAGACGCCTTTTGACAAATAATTCGCAATTTCTCCCTTTTGCCTCAATGCTTTTTACTCTAATTTTTTTCTGCCTGAAACAAGTTGTGATACACAGAGTTCCTTTGTTTTATTTCCAGTGACGAGAGTGAGATCCCAAGGTTTTGTGACGGTACACTTCAACGTTGTGATGAAAGACATGAAAAAACTCGGATATGATGTAGTTCCATCAGATGTGTCCACAGTAAATGTGCCCGAAAATGTCTCCATGAAAACTGCAGAAACATGAACAATATCTATAGGTTATATTAATTTAACCATTTCCCACATACAACTTTTGAAAACATTGTGGCAAAAGAAGAAATTGCTCATTATGTTTTGCAACAATGTTTTCAATTTTATCTAATGATTGTTCTTTCATTTATTGTGAGTTCCCAATTATTTTTTAATTAGGTATTTTGAAAGTTGTCTGCTGCAGATTTATTGTATGTGGGAAAGTGTAAATGGGGATATATGCATGGCGTCTTCTGCAGAAAATCGTGTTTATTTACCACTGAATGTTTTGGTTGATTGATTGATTGATTCAATTTTAATGCGGTTTCAACAATTTTTCAGTCATATCATGGCGGCTAGTTCACCTACCCATGCGTTTCCTGGTTTTCTCACAACAAACTTTCCAAGCAACTTTCTGCTTTTCCACATAGACTGTTTGGTGGAAGACGAATGACGCTTGTCACATTGACTTTTATCAAACATCTGAAATAATGTTGGCCGAGCTGGGGTTTGAATTCACTACCTACAGTAGGTATCGGGGCCCATGAATGCTTTGCTACGAGAATTTTCGACACGGTGATTTTAACATGGCTATAACACACACGTGTTAGCTTGAATTTCATTGGCGCTTAACCTTTTACCACTTACAGACACATTTTGACACATCTGCAGCAGGCAACTTTTGAAAACATTGTGGCCAAAGGTGAAATGGCTCATAATTAGCACTATTCTGTAATTTTACTTTGATTTATGGAGAGTTTTCATAGTTTTGCCAACAAATTTGCAAAGTCTTCTGCTGCAGATTTGTGGTACCTGGGAAAGGGTAGAATTACATGAAGTATAGAATTTAATCCTTTCCCTCGTGTAGACGCTTTATGACGCCTCTGCAGCAGACGGCTTTTTGAAAACATAGTGACAAAAGAAGAATTTGCACAAAACGTGCAATTTCGCCTTTTGCCACAATGTTTTCCACTTTTAGTCATAGGTTATCCATTCAATTTTGGAGATTTTCTATGTTTTGACAAAATACGTTCAAAGTCGTCTGCTGCAGATTTGTGGTACCTGGGAAAGGGTAGAATTACATGAAGTATAGAATTTAATCCTTTCCCTCATGTAGACGCTTTCTGACGCCTCTGCAATAGACGACTTTTGAAAACTTTGTGTTGAAGGAAGAAATTGCTCAAAACAAGCAATTTCTCCTTTTGACAAAATATTTTCAACTGTATTTTATGAGTATGTTTTCAATTAGGGAGATTTTCAATATTATTATTTAGATGTTTTCAAAGTCGTCTGCTGCAGATTTGTTGTATGCGGGAAAGGGTTAAAAAACAAATGTTCAATGGTAAATAAATTAAGACATAAACAATTGGGTATGAAAACAGAATGCTGATTTTGGTAACCGTCTTGATATGTGATAAAAGTATTTGTTAATTTCGCTTTAAACCCTTTCCTTCATACAGACACTTTCTGATACCTCTGCAGCAGACGTCTGTTGAAAACTTTGTGACAAATAGATAAATTGCTCAAGATGATTAATTTCTCCTTAACCCTTTCCCACATATAGACGCTTTCTGACGCCTCTTCAGCAGATGGCTTTTTGAAAACATAGTGACAAAAGAAGAAATTGCACAAAACGTGCAATTTCTCCTTTTGTCACAATGTTTTCCACTTTTAGTCATAGGTTATCCATTCAGTTATAGAGATTTTCCATTATTTGACAAAATATGTTCAGTCGTCTGCTGCAGAATTGTCGTATGAGGGAAAGGGTTAAGCCGCAATGTTTTCAATTCTTTTTGATAATTTATCTAATTCATGGATGATTTTCACTTTATTGCAAATATCGTCTGCTGCAGATGTGGGAATGGGTTAAATAAGGGCATAAACATGAATTGTATTGTGATATTATTGATGTTATATATGACATTATCTCACATAATTAGGTCAACTGGTAGTCTCCCTCGGGACTTTTTTCCTACTAGTACCAGGATATAGGATGTATCCCATCCTAGTAAATATCTAGCTTATTATATCTATAAATCTTTATAAAAAATGCAATAACAGAGCTCTAGATAAGGAGCATTTTTCATACTCTAAAATCCTTATTTGACTTCCAAAACCTATGTTGTGGGTACTCAAAAGAATCGTCTCAGTGAGACGATTCTTTTGAGTATCCACAACATAGGTTTTAATGAGTGCCAAGAGAGATATCATGGAAGAAAGACCTTTTTACACCTCTTTATCTAGTCCTCTGTTTTAACATACAGTATTGCATGACTTGATGATTTATCAGTCAGTAGAAGAACAAGTAAATATATTCCTGTTCGTAGCATATAACCGTTTTATTGCATTTGCTTTTGTTTTTAAAATAAATAATGACAGGTTAATTAACAATTCAAATGCATAATTGCAACATGAATAAGAACGGATCAAGAAGTTCATTACTCTGCATATGGAAATCCTATATGAACCAGTAAGCATGTGACAATAGAAAATTGCATGGAACCAAATTTATAAGGGCCTGCAAATGTCTACTCAAAAATATGGAAAATCTCTGTAATAGTTTGTATAATTACTGAAAAAAGTTGAAAACATTGTAGCAAAAGGAGAAATTGCCTGTTTTGGGCAATGTTTTTAAAAGTCGTCTGCTGCAGTTGCGTCAATATGTGGGAACGGGTTAAGAATTGAGAAGAGATGTAAAGTAACTGTGATTGTATTCAAAGAACTTGGCAAAACTGTAAACATTTCATTAGTTATTTTGGCTATTGAAAAGCATAGTTTCGGGACATGTGAATCTGTAAATCAATTGCTGTAATTAAAACTTGTTGTTGTGCAGATTAATCTGTCAATCAGTATATTTTAAAAACCCTCATTTATCTACACATGCCTAATACAAATTCTTCAAGATAGAACTCTCATAGACTTGATTACAGTCGCATTTATATATATCTTAACCCTTTCCCTCAAACAACAATTCTGCAGCAGACGACTTTGAACATATTATGTCAAAAAAAAGAAAATCTCTGTTAAGGAATGGATAATCTATGACTTAAACTGGAAACATTGTGGCAAAAGGAGAACTTGATCGTTTTGAGTAATTTCTTCTTTTGTCACTATGTTTTCAGAGGCATCAGAAAGCGTACAATTGAGGGAACGGGTTAAACAAGTCTCCAAAAATGGCAGCAATGTAACAGTGTGCTAACCTTGTGGTAGTTATATAGTGAAAATCGGTAAACACTGTACTTTTATGAACATTCATGAGGTAGATCATATTAACCGTTTTCCAACATAAAACAAAATCTGCAGAACACGACTTTGAACACATCTAGGTTAAAATATGGAAAATTACAGGGGAAAATTTAATAATTGAAAAGAGCTGAAAACATTGTGATAAAAGGAGAAGTCGCTTTTTTTGAGCAATTTCTTCTTTTGTCACAATGTTTTCAAAAAGTTGTCTTCTGCAGAGGCGCGGAAAAGGTTAAGTAGGTAATACAATTGCCTCTCAAAAGTATCGAATGCAGTTGACAGAATGATGAGTTCCCAAGTACTAGGTCAATTAATTTTCACAATAAACACCTTCTATAGAAAAAAATAAGATGAATTCATGAATTCAGGTTTTTTTTAAAAAAAATATATAATATTTATTTTTGTTGTCATCTACATGTATTTACAGACATTTTGTATTGTTGTATGTCCTTGTAAGTGCAAGATTGCTTTTAAACCTTTTTTTATTAGTATCAGTGCTACAAAGTAAATGACTGTTACAGTGTATCAGCTTGCATGACCTTCAAAGCATTTAGACAGGATCACAAATCAAAGTGTTGATACCGTAACTGTTCTCCAAGGAATCCAACCATGGGGCATTTGCGACCAATGTCAATCTGAACATGCACATTCGTGGAGTTTGTTCTTGCTCTGAACTGTTCCCCATTGAGTCACAGAAGTTTTTGACAAATAAGTTGAGCGTTTGGATCAGAGTACTTGTAGCATAGATGCATTGCAGGTTGGTTTTCCTGGATCGTTGCTATTTTATTCTCCTGTACACTCTGCCATCCCATTGTTTTGTGCTATATGGCCAAATCATTATTCAAGGGGCATTTTAGGAACACTTTATTTACAACTCTTTATCTATGGAGTAACTTAAATAGTACATTTCGAGGGCTTGGCGTGAAACGGTTGTAACTAAAATTGGTATTTTTTTACCAAGGTTAATCACCTCGCCATAAAGTCTTTATAAGCCTAAAATCATTTTTCTTGGTAAACAATGTAAATTTTGGTGCCATTGCTCGTTCTGAGCAATGGCACCTAAATTTGCATTTTTTACAAAGGGGTCAAAATTGCCCCTAAACCAGGGTTTTCAAAATAGGTTTTTAGTTACAACTGTTTCACGCCAAGCCCTCGATTTGTTATCATTTTCCATCATAAAAAGTGATCCTGTTTTAAAGGCTTATCATCATCATGCAGAGGTCTAGATAAGGAGGAGTAAACTGATATTTTACCACCTATATTTTTCTTACAACTCAACCAAACCCTGTGTTGAGGGCACTCAAAACAATTGTTTCTCTGAGACGATTCTTTTGAGTACCCACAACATATGGTTTGAGTATCAAATAAGAATTTGAAAATTTAAAAAACTCACCTTTTCTATAAATTAAACTTAACAGTAGGTGTGTAATGAACGCCATATTACAAATACGTTTGTTCTCTCTGTAACACGCCAATGGGGATGGGATGTCCATTAAAGCATCGTTATTTGAAAATTATTGACTTCATTAGAATATAGAGGGATTTTAAATTTGCATATGTAATAAAGTTGAATGTCTTGTCTTGTATAGTATTTATTTTCAACCATACTCAAATATCAGAGTAAAATTTGAATAAGCATATTTCTTGTAATTTCTTGTTGACCCTTTGAGAAATAATTTCTGTTTTTAACCCTTTCCAACATGCAGACGATTTCTGAGACTGCAGCAGACGACCTTTGAAAACATTTTGGCAAGAGGAGAAATTGCCCATAATGTGCAATTTCCCCTTTTGCCACAATGTTTTCAAATTGATCAAAAATAATCTTTACATTTGTAGAGCTTTTTTTGTCACCTGCGTAGCATGGCAGGCACTTAGGGATTACTTTTTGTTTTGTCTGACGTCTGTCTGTCCATCACACTTTTTCTTCACGTTTTCAAATAACTTTTTTTCTACTCAAAGGATAACATTGAAACTTCTGACAAATGTTTATATCAATGTGTGTGATTGGTTCACAAAAGGGGAATAATCCAAATATTTTTATATCAGAGTTATTGCCCCTTTTCTGTCAAAAATTAAAAATTTCTGACAAGGCCCCGGCAGGTGACACACGAGCTCCAGGGAGCACTCCATTCTAGTTTCTTTTTTGCCTTGATATTTTCATAGTCGTTTATTGCAGAATGGTATATAAGCGATCCAAAAAATAAGTCTTGTTGCATCTCATCATGACATCAGTTACATGAAGATACATGGACATTGACTTGAAATCAATTGTGCTTCATTTCTTCTAAAACTCTATTTCCATCAGTGTGCATCAGAAATGTAATGGAAAGAAATTTAAAAAAAAAATAGAAGGCATCTGTAAGACATGAATGCCACATCAAATAATCATGACCTTATTGGTTAGAATATTTATAGTGACTTTGACATATTATGTCTCTAAAACATGACCTCAAAGGACCCATGGCACTGGGCTTCTGTTTAAGTTATCAAGATAATTTACATGAAACAAGTGCTAGAATGATGACATTATTTCTTACACATGCTGGGCTATTTATAGCAACTGTTACCTTGACCTATGACACTGGTCTCTAAAACGTGACCTCCTCCAGGGTGCATGGCATTGTACTTCTGTGTGAATAAGAAAGAAGATGTACATGAAAACAAAAATGCTAGAATGATGACACAGTTTCTTACACATGCTCGGCTGTGTAAGGTAACTGTGACCTTGACCTTTTCGTCCACATTAAACCTCTTAGAATTATGAAGAAATCTACCTATGCATGAAAGTGCTATAACGTCATGTGTACACTTGGTAAGAGTTTGATATAAGTTGTGACCCTTGACACTTGACCAAGTTCAGTGAAACTCAATTATCATAATACTTTTGTATGCAGTATTAAGGTACGCATCCACGGTACCCAGGCTATTCATAAAATATATGATATATATTTTATGAATAGCCTGGGTACCGAGGATGGAAGGTACGCAGTCCACATACAAAGTTCTAGAGACATAACATTGTTTTTCAAAATATAGCAAAAGATATTTGACCTAGTTCACTAATACACGAACGAACTCGCTGAAATTTCCTCAACACTAACGTTGAAAGAATGAGTTCATCCAGCAAAAGAAAGTGTTTAGGCGTTGACAAAATTGTGTACAGATATTATTATAACAACTACGACCTCGTTTAAGCTCTCTTGATACTGAACCTGCCGAGCCCCCGTAACGACGCGGGCTGTCAATCCAGGGTTTGTGAGTTCGAATCCCGGCTCGGCCAACTTTCTTTCCGACGATTGACACAAGTCATTGCGACATGCGTCATTCGTCTTTCACCAATGGGCTAAGTCTATGTGGAAAAGCAGCCAGTTGCTTGGGAAGATTGTTGTGTGGAGTACTGGTGTGAGAAAACC
Organism: Serripes groenlandicus; assembly: GCA_031761405.1. Classification (NCBI taxonomy): domain Eukaryota; kingdom Metazoa; phylum Mollusca; class Bivalvia; order Cardiida; family Cardiidae; genus Serripes; species Serripes groenlandicus. The sequence continues at coordinate 83,363,067 of JASEVX010000004.1, read as the reverse complement.
AGGAAATGCATGAGTAGGTCAACTGGCCGCCGTGATATAACTGAGAAATTTGTAAAAAACGGCGTTAAACCCCAATCAATCAATCATAATGATACTGAACCTGTTTGTGGTATATGACTAAGTTTTGCCCACAAACGAATCTGCTAGAGCGATGACCTAACTTCGTAAAGCATGATAGCAGCTACGACATTGACCTTTGACTGTGCGCCCACAAATGAAAGTGCTAGTGTGAACCACCTAGGATCCCGATCGTTCAAAGCGACAGATATAATGTCACGGGGAAACCCCTCCCCTACCACCACCATTGTATGCCATATCCATCACGTTAAACATCGCCCCCTGGGCTTAGTTCAACCAAAGTTTGCTAGAATATCCATTCAGGAGGAAACCGTCGTATCCCGTGGGTCCGGCCATATCGTGGTGGTCATGGCATAATTCCTTGGGCGCAAATTTACAAATAGTGCAACACCTTATAAAAGGATCAAATAAAGACAAAACAATATCTCCTACTTAATCGTATGGTAAATTTTAATAAAATCCAGAATGTTCCTGTAATGCGGTTGTTAGATGAGCAGAAAACGGGAGACCATGGCTTTTTTAGCTCACCTGAGCACGAAGTGCTCAATGTGAGTTATTGTGATCGCCTTTTGTCCGTCGTGCGTCAACTTCTTCTCCTCAGTAACCAGTGGGTAAATTGGGATGAAACTTTACAGAAAGCATCCTCTCAATGACTTCACCAGAATTCCTTCAAATTGTTGGGATCCATGCAGAATGTTGTAGAAATGTTCCTTGGATGACCCTCTATCACATTCCTTAAAGCCATGTTGATTGGTCTAAAAACATGGCCGCCAGGGGGAGCGGGGCTATTTTGCATTATATGGCTATAGTGAAAACTTAAAAAATCTTCTCCTCCGAAAGTGTCAGACCGATTTTCAAATAATTTTGTAGAAATGTTCCTTAGGTGACCCTCTATCAGATTCCTTCAAGCCATGTTGATTGGTGGAAAAACATGACCGCCAGGGGGCGGGCTTTTTACCTTATATGGCTATAGTGAAAACTTAAAAAATCTTCTCCTCCGAAAATGTCAGACCGATTTTCAAATAATTGTGTAGAAATGTTCCTTAAGTGACCCACTATCAGGTTCCTTCAAGCCATGTTGATTGGTCGAAAAACATGACCGCTAGGGGGCGGGGATATTTTACCTCATATGGCTTTAGTGAAAACTCAAAAAATCTTCTCCTCCGAAAGTGTTTGGCTGATTTTTAAATAACTTCATAGAAATATTCCTAGGCTGACCCTCTATCAGCTCCCTTCAAGCCATGTTGATTGGTGGAAAACTGGCCTCCAGGGGGCGGGGCTTATATGGCTAAAGTGATATAAATAAAATCAGGCCCTCTTGTTCATATATTTGTCTGCAAAAATTCAATGCATGTTTGAACAGATACATGTATACATCTTTACCACATACAGCAATCTGCAGCAGACGATTTTGAAAACGTATAGGCAAAACTATGGACAATCTCCATTAATGAGAGTTTAATTTTTAAATGGTTGAAAAGAGACATTGCTCATCATGAGATATTCCTTCTTTTGTCACAATGTGTTCAAGAAGTCGTCTGCTGCAGAGGCGTCTATATGTTGAACATAATAACTAAACAACACCGACAAGTGTGTTTTAGTGATATTTCGATTTGATAAGCTTCCTAGGTATGTATGAAATATTTCCTTTTATTATTACCATGTATGTTAAACATATATATATATATACATAAAACGTTCTCATCGGCGTGTCTACTCAGCATATTATGGGGTCCTCTGCTGTGAAATCATTTAAAGGGTTAACATGAAACATCTGGAATAAAAGGAACTATACAGTTTTGTTGATAGTTGAAAGCAATGCTCAATTATGTATATGCTTCCTGTTCCCGACAATGCTTTTGAGAATCATCAACTCCCATGCGGAGATATGCGGTATACACCATCTCATCGTCGGAGAATCCGCTACGCTCCGAACATGACGCTTGGGGCGTAGCGGAGTCAACAACCGTGGACGTCCGACGATGAGATGGTGTATACCAAGACGCATCCTCGGTACCCAGGGGAATCCGCTGTGGTCGAGTGGTTAGCGTCGGGGATTTCGAAACCGGTTGTCCCGGGTTCGATCCCCAGTCGCGGCACTGCGGTCATGGTGGAGTGCCCTTTGACAAGGCACATTTTCTAGCCTAGTACTGGTTTGTTTACCCAGGGATCATGAATAATTAAAATTAATTGCGCGCTAAATGACCTTAGCTGTCGATGCGCCATAAAACAATATACATTCATTCATTCGGTACCCAGGCTATTCATAAAATATATCTATGAATAGCTTGGGTACAGAGGATGACCAAGACGTAACTTTTGTCAAAATATTAGAGGTGTAACCCAGTGGATGTAACAACCCGTAGCCCTTGGATTAATCCAATTACGGAGAAACACCAACAGTTGTGTGTGTGTGTGTGTTTGCTATTTAACCTTAATCCCTTTCCCCAAGACAAGAAATCTGCAACAAACGACATTGAACACTTGTTGGCAAAAATGTGAAAGATATCAATTAATGAGAGTTTATTGCTTAAATATAGCTGAACATATTGTGGTAAACGTCGTCTGTTTCGAGGCGGCAGAAAGCGTTTGTATGTGGGAAAGGATTAACAAACTGCACCATAATCGATTACGTTGTTCCTTGACAACCAATTAGGCCAGTTTTGATAATTGGTTTAATCTATCGAAATGTTCCCGAGTTATGTCATTCTAATTGGCTAACGGATATATTTTAAAAGTTGATCCGTTTTTATCTGATCCTTATCTTTATGGGTGAATATTTCCTAATGAGATATTAACAAATCCCGGATGCAAATCACACAATCTCGACTGTCTTCTTTGATTTAACGAAACACAAAACAACACATTAACTGATATAGACTAATAGTTTGGGTTCGGCGTTTCAGTTTCGTTTTACCTGATATGCCATCTTTGACACGTACAAAGAGTTATAGAAAGGAAGAGAAACTCATTACATATTGAACAATTAACCCGCTTCTTTTATAGCGACAACTTTTTGAAAGTTGCTGGAAAATAAGAACCCGGGCAATTTATTTTCAACTGTGTAGCAAAATGTTAATTTAAATGTGCATAGCTGGATAAAAGTTTACTTTACTTAATTGGTAATTAGTTCATTCACATTCTGTTATCGCTAAAATGTATGAGAACTATTTGTATTTTCTCTTTTTTGTTTTTGTTTGTTCGTTTTTCAATAAGAAATAATAATTGATACAGGATGTTCTATACTTGATCCTTTTGTATTGCCTATGTATAAAATATGTATAAATGATTTTGTACTTATGTAATTTTCAAATAAAGATAAATCTATCTTTAACATGGAGTCCGTTTTCCATTTCAAATAGAGACGTTGTGGATGTCTATAGCTCTTTGTCAATCACGAGTACTCATACTCAATGTGTATACATACATCATTGTTAGTTAAATACATTATTTGGGTCAGGAATGAGTCTTGAAAAATACCATTTTATGTCATGTCTTGTTTTCTTTTAATAATAAATAATAAACAAAGCACTCTAGTATACATCTTAAAACGATAACAAACATATCACAGGAATATTACATATAAAGCTAAACAAGAGGGTCAATATGGTACTTCATCGATCACCTGGGTGATGATAAAGTATCATATGTGTACTGCTAATTTCGGGGCAAATTTGATAGAGTGGAAATGGAACAGGCACTATAAATGAAACAGTTTATCATTAAATAGCAGTTGTACTAAGTCATTCTAAACAAGCTGCAGAAAGCCAAAGGTAACAAGCAATAACATACAAACAAAAGTTATCTAGCGGTCCCTGGCAGCCATACTTTTCAACCAATCAATACTGCTTGAGCATATTTTGCATCGGGTCACATAAGGAACATTTCTGTCAAAACATCTTGCAATCAGACAAGCAGATTCAGAAGAGAAGACTTTTAAAGTGTTGACAATACTTTCTGATGCGGCAGCAACCAAAGTTCTACATATAATTTAAATCTTTGAACTTTTAAAACATTCCTGTGACCTTTGCTAGGACATACTTGGTAGTGGTTTAGGAAATGCCATTGAAGCTCCAAATTCATGATGTACGACGGAGAGAGAGTGATCAGAATAGACCTTAAGCTTTATAGTCAGGTGATCTAAAAATATACAAATTTAACAATGGTGTTTACAACAGCCATTCTCTTCTAAAATAAAAAATAAATAAAATTCAGATCTGAATATGTCAGCAAAAAGGTCAAGGTCAGATAATTGTGGCATAATTTAATTATCCGCGTCACCAATGTGAACTTCCATTTCCTTTGTGACTTAAAACATCCGAGACAAGTTCTTGACACAATTTATCACGAACGTGACCCTTGGACGGATGTGTAAATTAATATGCAAAATGCTGCATGTAGTGCTAAATTGGGTAAGGGTTTCTGACCAAATGCATTTAAAAAATATAAATCCTATTTTCTGGTTAAACATGATCACAGAACAACGAAGTCATACGTTTCCAACACAAAAGAAATATTTGACGCAACATTTTATTTACCAAGCCGTATTTTAAAGAAATAGATGGACGCATTAATTGACCCTTTTTTAGCATTAGTATATGCTATAAAGCAATAAGATATTTTCAACAACGTGTTGTAATAAGAATATTTACAATAACTTTAATGGAAATGTTGTTTTCTACCAAACTAGAAAAAACATATCGAATATACTGAGTTGTAATTCATACCTATATCGTACAATGGCACTATGATTTAAAAGTGTATAACATTAGTACTTCCATGAATTAATTTCCAATGGTGGAATATTATGTCGAAACTAGATTGACCACTATGTTTGCAATACTCTATAATCAAAACATATTCACAAACTAGCTCATTTTCAACATTCGTAAAAATATTTTTCAGAGACGAGTAGTGCACTTCATTTAAATGACACCCTTTCCCCCATACAAATCTGCAGCTGACGACTTCGAAAACAAATTGACAAAGTCGTTAAGATCTCCCTAAATGAAAGTTGAAAATATTGTGCCAAAAGAGGAAGATGATCATAATGACAAATTTATCATCTTGTCGAAATGTTACAAATGTCGTCTGATGCAGAGGCTTCAGAACGAGTGTTTGTGTGAAAGTGTTAACGGTTAATTGTTGTGTAGGTTTTTTAATTGATTGGGGTTTAACGCCGTTTTTAACAATTTCTCAGTTATATAACGGCGGCCAGTTCACCTTCTCATGCATTTCCTGGTTTTCTCACACCAATACTCCACACAACAATCTTCCCAAGCAACTGGCTGCTTTTCCACATGTACTTAGCCCATTGGTGGAAGACGAATGACGCATATCGCATTGTCTTTTGTCAATCGTCGGAAAGAAATATTGTGGCAAAAGAAGAACTTGCTCTTAAAGTTTCTCCTTTGTCACGTTTCAACTCTATTCAATTATTTGATATGGTGACAAATATTTTCCATATTTTTTTTCTAGATGGTTCATGTGCGACTGCTTCAGATTTGTTGTATATGAGAAAGGGTTAAGTGGCGATACACTTGGTTTTACATTGGGTTTACATTGATTTATATATGTGCCGCGCCCAGCGATTGTTGGCCATAATAACAACAGGTGCCAGTCTCGTTTAAAATCTAAAAATAGCATTTTACTACATATTGAATATTATATTCAATATATAGTAGAGTGCTATTTTTTAGATTTTAATGCGAGACTGGCACCTGTGATAATAACAATCCTCTTTGATACCGATTAATATTGTATTGGCATAAAACCAGTGGGGCTGTATTTCCAGCTTTTTTTTCTGGATTTGCATTACAGTACATATTATGTATTTTCAGACGATGACGACTGTTGAGACAGGCCCAAATTTCGCTTGACACGGCTTATACATATTGATCTTATATTTTACGGCTGTTTCACTCACAATTTATAGAGTCAGGAAAACATGTTGGGGTTTGTAAATGAGGTTATTCTATTCAGCTATGTATCTTGATCCGAAGCTGCACTTTTATGACTATCTGAATCAGCACCTGTCTGGTCCGGAACACCTTCGAAGTGGACATGTTGGTCGTGAGGATGGTGGTGGGTACCTAAAGTCGGTTTAATCCGCAACTCTGGAAGTTCTTTTATATCTGTTATGGAATCACGCGGATCGCCAGAGGACGACGTCTTTCGATGACGCTTCTTTTTCTTACGACGTTTCGGTGGTTCATCGGACAACGGAGGAAGGAATCTAAAGAAAATATATGATAACGAAAGTTGAATATAAATACAAACAACTGTATATTTAACGTTTCCGCTGCCAAAGATAATTAAAGGCTTTTGCAAACAGTGCTGATTCAGGTGCTCAGACAGCTCATGATGAAATCTACATTGTTTGCCACTTAGACATTACATTTTATCAGATTTTACATTGGACGAAGAATGGAGTCTATTTTGTGAAATTCTGAAGTGAAAGAGTTAGTAAGAATATACGATGATATTGATCGAGATATTAATTTACACAATTTTGTGTATATGAAAGTCACATGTATAGCCTATTCTAAAGATTGCTGCTCGACGTCGTCATATCTAAAACTTTGTGAAATTTCATGAAATATTTCTGAATAGATCCAAAATGACAACATATATTTTGTTATTATTGGTGTTAAATACTAAACTATTCAAAAACAGCAAAGAAAATGGAAAAAAAAGCAACAACAACAACAACTATACTTTTTTAAACGGCAACTGTATGAAATAGAAAAAACTGTCGGAAAACATATTTCTGAATGTTGTAAAAGCTGACACATCATAAAAATGCGAAAGGGAAAGTAAAACCGCATCCTGTAAGCTTATTCTTTAAAAATAATTGACGAATACAGCGGGAAATGTCAATGATAAAAAGCTTTTGAAACGGCAGACATAATATTAGCTTAAAGACAATGGTGCCATATTCCATAGACGCTGGACAGACGTCATGGATAACAAAACCAACTAAACTACATCGACTTCAAAGTTTTGAGCCGTCCCGCGAGAAAACCATCATTATGGCATCTGCGTAATGTATCGACCCAGATCGGCCTGCGCAGTCCGCGCAGACTGATCCGGGCCGACACATTCCGTCTCAGTGGGATAGAGGTATAGAGTAATGATCCCTGAAACAGAAAATCCAAAGAAGGTGAAAAGTGTCTATCCGTGTAAGCCTGCGCGGCATCCTTAAGCTGATCCGGGTCGATACTTTACGCAGAGTCTCTCGCGGGACGGCTCAAATGAGTCGCGTCATACGATTTAAGGTCTTACGTAGTCTAAGTACCGGGGTCCTGTAAAGGTAAAGTGGCGTTAAACTAATGGGACTTTCCCTCATACAGACGCTTTCTGACGACTCGACAGCAGACGAGTTTTGAAAACAGGAGAAATTGCTAAAAAACAAAAGAGGAATTTCTCCCTTTGGCACAATGTTTTCAACTCCCTTTCAAAATGGAATTTTCATTTTAAGTAGAAATTCTTTATTTTTGTCTGGAAGTTTACAAGGTAGTCTGCTGCAGATTTGTTGTATGTGGGAAAGGGTTAAACTTCTAGGTTTCGTCAAAATATACAAATAGGTCTTCATAACATGTGAGCGGACAGTGAAGACTCCGGCGAGAATGTGTGTATGCACAGGCTCACCCGAGACTTCAGGAATCCGCCACGGCCGAGTGGTTAGCGTCCGGGATTTTGAACCGTGCGACCCTGGTTCGATCCCAAGCCGCGGCGGTCATGGTGGGGTGCATATTTGTTGTGTGTAGGAAATGGATAAAAGATCCATTAAAGTGTACAAATCGAGGGCTTGGCGTGAAACGGTTGTAACTAAAATAGGTATTTTTTTTTACCAAGGTTAATCACCTCATCATAAAGTCTTTACAAGCGTTAAATCATTTTTCTTGGTAAACACTGGAAATTTAGGTGCCATTGCTCATTCTGAGCAATGGCACCTAAATTTGCATTGTTTACAAAGGGGTCAAAATTGCCCCTAAACCAGGGTTTTCAAAATAGGTTTTTAGTTACAACCCTTTCACGCCAAGCCCTCGAAATGCAGAATTATATAATCACTAAAGCGAATAAAGACGTAATTAATCTATAATTTTTCTGAAACAGAAAGGGAGAATTTATAAAAAAACAATTCGGGTGACGAATAACGTGCATTAAATCTATCGAAGGTAAATCATGAGAAATAAAAGATATAAACCGGGACAGTGTCATCGATAGCAATGCCATTCTGTTTTTTAAAAGTCGATAACAATAATGGATCAATGGATTGATATATAAAACGCCTGATAATTACATTAATAATGTATGCGTGTTTTGCGTCAGAATATTAAAAGAGTTTTAAAAAGAAATACGTTGGTTATATTTAAGCGATAACCATCAATTCCGCCAAAAGCTAAACACAGCTTCATTTTTGTAGCATATTTCACCGTATAAATCATGCACTATAATCTATTTTCTCTATTAGCCCCTTTCCCATATACAGAACATCTCCAGCAGATCACTTTAAAAACCCATTCAAACCTTTTGTTAACTCTCTATAAATGAAAGACGAGTATGAACAATTTCTCCTTTTGCCACAATAGTTTCAAACTGCGTATGCTGCTGGGGCGTCTGTTTTGGGAAAGATTTAAATTTAAACGTGATATCAGCCAATTTACGACATCGCCAATTCAAAGCACTTCAAAAGGCCGCAAATATTTGGTACTGTTGATTTAAAGCCCCATTGGGCACTATTCATAGCAACAGTACATATTTTAAAACCTCTATCTGATATTGGTTACCACACTGTAAATAGCAGTGTTTTGTCAATAACTCACGTTTGACTAATAAAGCGTAACAGTTTTTCTGTTATCTTTCAAACGTGAATGTGTTTACATATTCAGAGTTTAATTAACGTAAACTGACAGCATCGGACAGTCAATGACCAAAAATAATTAATTGTTGATTCTATATTTAACATCAATGACACATGTCTCGATTTATGAACAACATAAATTATTTAAAGAGATAAATATCTGACCCTAACATCTTTTAAAATTCTTTCGCTGCCAAAGGCAATTAAAGGCTTCTGCCAACAATACAGATTCAGGAGAGACAGCTCGTAACGAGGTGTCTGTCCGGGAGTCTGCATTGTTTGCCACTTAGACATTAAACTTTACCAAATGTTCTGTTGGACAAAAAATGAAGTGGTCCAATTTTTTAACAAGGAAGAGTCGACATTGTGATATCAGCAGTAAAAGAGCTAAAAATGTCTAATTTACTGAGCTAAAAAGGAAAATATGACGTGTGACATGCAAGGGTCAGATATTTACCAATATTGATGTTTTTTGACAAAGACCAGCTGTTTACTATTCTTGTAAACAAATTGCAATTAACGGGGTGAAATTGCAAGTAATTGCGTCACTTTAAAAAAAACAAGAGGGCCATGATGGCCCTGGATCGCTCACCTGATTTATTTATTTTCACTTGAGCCATATAAGCCCCGCCCCCTGGCGGCTATAGTTTTTGACCAATCAACTTGGCTCGATGGAATCTGATAGAGGGCCACCATAGGAACATTTCTTGTTCCTACACAATTATATGAAAATCGGCCTGACACTTTCGGAGGAGAAGATTTTTTAAGTTTTCACTTTAGCCATATAATGCAAAATAGCCCCGCCCTGTCGCGGCCATGTTTTTCGACCAATCAACATGGCTTGAAGGAGTCTAATAGAGGGTCAGAATTCTGCATGGATCTTAAAAATTTGAAGGACTTCTGGTGAGATAATTGAGAGGATGCTTTCTGTGAAGTTTCATCTAAATTGACCCACTGGTTACTGAGCAGAAGATGATGAGGGACGGACCCCGGACAAAAGGCGCTCACAATAACTCACCTTTAGCACTTCGTGCTCAAGCGAGCTAACAATAGACATGACAAACGTGGACGTATTCCATTCGGGTCTCATGTTTTCCGAATAATGTTTCACTGCTTTACCTTTTTAAGATATCTAATCACAAACCTATCCTGAATTTGCAATTGGAGTCTTTAGATACTTTAGGAGAAAACTTGTCCTCAACATAAAACTTAATTCAGATTGTAAAGCGGACACTAAAGCCGCTCCGTTGTTGACAATAGATGAGCTAAAAAGTATTCAAATTTCTCAGCGTTGAACACTTCACCAATAAGAATTACTTTTCGTTCACCATTGTTACAGACTGTGTATAGGATAGGGTACATAAACGCACCGAGAAAGGAATACGCCCAAAATATCAAATAATATGTGCCCGTGCATACGTGTCTCGTGTTTCCTCCAAATATCCTATTTCGCTGATACTTTCGTTTGCTAAACAAAAGTGAAAGGTTAACAATTACACAGTACATAAATGGCTAGACATGGCCATAATAAAAAGGTTACTGAAGATCTTCTTCTTGTATTCAAATTATAGAATCATAGCAGAAAGTTGACGTTCAAATATGATGTGTAACACTGTGCATGTGTTTACTTTATTTGAAAGCCAAGGTCAAGGGATGCTGGAAGATATCTGTTATCAGTTCATGATGCAATAAAAAAAATCATTTAGCTACACTCCATATTTCACTTGTTTAAGCAATATATATATCTTTTGTTTCTATTCATGGCTAGTTACTCAATACACTTCGTATATCTATATTGCACATCACCTAATGGAGAGGAATTATATAAGCTTTAAGCTTTTGTTCCAATCCTTTTCGCACTAATTGTTTGTATTGCTGATATTGTGATATTGATATAAACACTCTGCATGCAAAAGGATAATAATCAAATGTTGCTTGAATGTTACAACATGTAAGGATTAAACAGACATATTTGTACCGCTTATCCAATCGTAGTCGAATGCTTGATGAATATAAATTATAAATGTACAATTGGATACTGTTGAAACATGTCATGTGAGCCGTTCAACGCGGAGAAAACCAACAGTGTCGACTCGGCGTAAAGTATCGACCCAGATCAGCCTAAACATGCCACACAGGCCTACCCGGACAAATACTTGTCGCCTTCTGTGGATTTTCTGTTTCAGGAATAACTACTACATATATCCCACTAAGACGGAATGTGTCGGCCGGATCAGTCTGTGCGGACAGCGCAGGCTGATCTGGTCGATACATTACGCAGATGGCCTATCGCCGCAGCCTCACGAGAAAACCAACAGTGTCAACTCGGCGTAAAGTATCGACCCGGATCAGCCTAAGCATGCCGTGAAGGCAACCCGGACAGGCATATTTCGCCTCCTGTGGATTTTCTGTTTCAGGAATCATAACTCTACACCTCTATTCCCCTGAGACGGAATGTGTCGGCCCGGGATAGCTTGCGTTGACTGCGCAGGCTGATCTGGGTCAATACATTACGCAGATCCCTTAATGTTGGATTTCTCGTGGAACTGCTCATGTATAAACAGTGTTTCACTCTGTATTGGAAAAAAATGACCAAAAGAAAATGAAAAAAAAATTCTAGTTAACCCTTTCCCTCATAAGGACGCTTTCTGACGCCTCTGCAGCAGACGGCTTTTTGAAAAACATAGTGACAAAAGAAGAAATTGCTCAAAACGAGCAATTTCTCCTTTTGCCACAATTTTTTCCACTTTAAGTCATAGGTTATCCATTCAATTATAGGGATTTTTTATTTTTGACAAAATATGTTCAAAGTCGTCTGCTGCAGAAATGTTGTATGAGGGAAAGGGTTAATAAACATTTACATGGACTAATGACATGTAAGTTGTGGCAATTCCTTCATGAAAATGAATGCTGAATGCAGCAGAACATTGGTGATTAAGTTCTATATTTAGTGTTTCGCGATACTGAAGATGCATTGCGCCTGACTAAGGTCATTCAAGGTAATATCGCAGTTACATTTCTTATACATGTAACTTGTGTATCTACATGTTTATATATGGATAATTTTGGTTGGACTTTATAAATTACTTTGACGCGGAAAACTTTTAAAGATCTAGCAACATTTTACCATCGACTTGAAACCTTATATAAAACTACATTAAATTGTATTCAGTCTCGTGTATTTCCTATTTATCAATATAAACACGCATGTTGTTAAGAACCTGTTCGAATGAAACCGGTCATAACAATGACGTGAAGAGAACAAAAACTCGACTTCATCAAACAATGGAAAATTACATAACAATGGAATGTGGTTGGTTTTGAACAACAACATAACATAACACGTGTTTTCTGATTGACTGAATTAGAAACAACCCATCCCATTAGTAGAGATCCTTATCACTGGTAGGCATCCATATTTCTTGATAGTTTTGTTTGATTATTAATGAGAGGCGCTTTGCGAAAACTAACCTTAGATGTAGACAATTTGAATATCCATACCAGGGACTTAGATAAGCCTATCCACGTCCCTGTCCATACTATTTAATATAAGTGTACATTGTTTAACTAAATGCTTCTGTGGTGTGTCTTCGACAATTGTGGTGAACAATGCAGATTAAGATCAGGCTGCTTAATTTATTAGGTGAAAAATTGCAACGCTACACCTTCTTAATTTATATTTAATTACCCAAACTATTACTTAATCCCCCCGACCTTTTCACCGTATACTCATTGTTATGTAGGTAGGTAAAATTACATGTAAATCAACCCATTTGTTTAAACGTTAGATGTATTTATAAGCAATGATCAAAACAATCATTTAACGATATTTGAATGATTTTGTTTGCACGGGGATTTACGCCGCTTTCAACAATTTTCCAGTTGCATCACGGCGTTTATTGGGTAAGTTACCAGAACTGCTGGTCCATTATTCTAACACAGCATGTCTGTCGTATTGCTTACCCCACAATCCTGAGTGCAAATCAGGGAAAGCCATTATTACATTGTCTAAAGTCTTTGGTATGAACCGTTCGGAAATTCAACCTGCGAACTCGCGCATCCGAGGCGGACACTCTACCACTACACAAACCACCGAGGCGGACACTCTACCACTACACAAACCACCGAAGCGGTTATGTTTTGATAATAAAAATGTACTGACATGTCGATGTGATTGGGCTGTACATGTCTTGCCGTCATTGCGATTGCCAGACACATGTCGAGCGATTATCATGGCTGTGGCGGTATAGAGTGAGGAAGGAGCAGCTTTGCTCACAACAGGGTGGGAAGTGTGACACGTGCATGTATATTATATATGTATACATGTATATGATTTTGATCAGTCTTAGACATGTTTTATCTCCATTCTGTTCCATCCATTTTCATTTATATCATTTTTCTTGTGATCTTCTATATTGGAGGAAATAAAGATGATATAATCCTTACAGTTTATAGACGAATGTTGGGGGTGTTGTAAATATCATGTCATTTATCAATGAGTTGCATCTATGAGTTAAATTGGACAATTGTATTGCAATAGGGTGTGGTTCCAACTACTTGCATGACATTTTAGAGACTTGTATGACATGTTACCGACTTGCATGCCATTTTACCGACTTGCATGACATGTAACCGACTTGCATGATATCTTACTGACGTGCATAATATCTTACCAACTTGCATGATATCTTACTGACTTGCATGACATTTTACCGACTTGCATGACATTTGACAGACTTTCATGCTTTTGTATCGACTTACATGCCATTGTATCGACCTGCATGCCATTTTACCGTTTTGTATGCCATTTTACCGAATTACATGTCATTTTACCGACTTGCATGCCATTGTACAGACTTACATGCCATTTTACAGACTTGTATGACATTTTACAGACTTGCATGTCATTTTACAGACTTGTATGACATTTTACCGACTTGTATGACATTTTACGACATTTTACCGACTTGTATGACATTTTACCGACTTGTATGACATTTTACCGACATGTATGACATTTAACCGACTTGTATGACATTTTACAGACTTGTATGTCATTTTACCGACTAACATGCCATGTTATTGACTTGCATGGCATTTTACCGACTTGCATGTCATGTTATTGACTTGCATGGCATTTTACCGACTTGCATGTCATTTTACCGACTAACATGCCATTTTATTGACTTGCATGGCATTACACCGACTTGCATTACATTTTCCAGACTTACATGCCATTTTACCGACGTGCATGCCATTTTACAGACTTGCATGACATTTTACCGACTTGCATGCCATTTAACCGCACGAGTTGTTATGATATACTCGCGATCCTGAGTGCAAAGAGGAAAGCTATCGCTTCAACCATTGTTTAAATGTCTTTGGTATGACCCGATCGTGGATCGAACCGTGATCTCCTGCTCTAGAGGCGGACGCTCTAATCACTACACCACCGAGAGTTAATTTGTTTAATCTGCGTATCAATGGCATTAGCAATCTGAAATAATTACTTAAGCTACTATAATGGATATGTGTTCAGATCTGTTAAAAATACATACTGTGAACTTTCATTGGTATCGCTGCTTTGATCACGTGACCTTTGAATGGAGGGAGTTTCTGCTTCCACTACAACTTTAGCAGTAACTTTAGTTTTAACACCGTCATGTTCTACTTCAGTTGTTTGTGAACTATCACCGTTACCACTGTTATTAATGCTTGTTCTGTCATTGCCATTGCTGTCCGTGCGCTTCCGCCTTTGTTTTCTAGCTGGACCGTGAAACGTTTCTATATCCGGTAAATGTGTGACACTCTCTGATTCTACCACTTCCGGTTTAGTTCTACGGTTTGAACTTTTATTTGTGGAGGAGTCCTTGTTTTGAGCAAAATTCTCTAATTGCTTTTCCCCATGAACACGTTTTTGTAGTTTCTCATTCGAGGTTTTCGTTGCTCTTTCGCTTGACTCATGCGTTGATACTTTCACGTGATTTCCGTTCTTTGTATCATGGTGCCCTACCTTGCCGTTCCCTTTAAAGTTGTTGTTTGAGCTATATATTTTATGATCGTTTACATACCCAAGGTTATGTTTACCGGAGATCATCGACGACTCTGGGGTCAAATGCTGCTGTATATCGGCAGCTAGGACAGGGCGAAAACAACATTTAAGAATTACTCCACAAACAAACATAATCACAGCGATTGACAATATCACAATTCCTAATACATGCCATCCTCCGAATCGTTCGAATGTTCGTTCGTTGCCATAGGAACCGACGACTGTGAGAACCACACCTGGTACGAACAACGGAATACTGAAGCTGATGAAGCATGGTCCCATCAATGTTCTGCAGTCGTGATATTCGATCAGTTTTATTCGCATACATCCTGTCTTTTCCGCGTCCATCATTGAGTGTTAAGGAGCATTTGGCACAATGCTCTTGCGATGACTATTAACTATCAGACGACATGTATAACGATAAGAAGAGCGTCTATTCGCCTGAAATGACAGTTTAGATGTCCTATTATACGGGTAACTCAATATTAGCTAGCATATATACGAAAGGGTGGAAATGGCTATAAGTTTATATGAACGGTGCTCTGAGAAAACCAACCTTAAGGCTCTTGAGACAAGTGCAGATCCAGATCAGCCAGCGCATCAGTCTGAACGGGCTCGTCACTGTTCGCGTATTGGTAATAGTATATACAGGTTAAAGAAAGCAGAAGCCATTCGGGTCCTTAACTTAAGCATGGAAGTACAAACATGTCTGTACGTTTCCAATTTGAATTACATTACGTTTTCGCAGAGCACCAATCACATACTAAATAAATATAAAAGTACCCTTTATACATTTAATTTTTTTATCGCATAAAGGCCTCTCTGGGAGTATCAAAATGCCATTACATAAATATCAGAAGTTTGATGTGTCTGGCATAATGAAATAAACTATTCTAACATTCATTCAAAAGGGCTGATGTTGACCCATGTGTGGCAAATTATTCTCATTCTGTACAGGTTTATTCAGATGTTAAATATATGGCAAAGATCTTTAGATGCAAGTCCCCTGAAATCATGTTTGTTTGCGAGCTGGAATGTGCATGTAAGTTTCTATAAGGATCTAAACAATTTTTATTTTGTGTGCAACTAGACTTGTTTTTTAACTAGCTTTACTACTCGTCGGCGTTGGTGTCACACATTGGTTAGGTTTTTTGTATCAATTCACTTTTTTGTCAAAACCATTACAGATATTGCTTTGAAACTTACAACTCTTTTTCACCATCATAACCTTCATCTACAGACAAGAGTACATAACTCTGTCAAGGTTTTTGTAAGAATTATTGCCCTTTTTCGACTTAGAATTTTGGTTAAGTTTTTTGTACCAATTCACTTTTTTTCAAAACCATTAAAGATATTGCTTTGAAACTTACAAAACTTATTCATCATCATTACTTCTATCAACAGACAAGAGTTCATAACTCTGTCAAAGTCATTGTAAGAATTATTGCCCTTTATCGACTTAGAATTTTGGTTAAGTTTTTGTATCAATTCACTTTTTTTCAAAACCATTACAGATATTGCTTTGAAACTTACAACACTTTTTCACCATAATTACCTCCAACAACAGACAAGAGTACATAACTCTGTCCTGTTTTTGTAAGAATAATTGCCCTGTTTCGACTTAGAATTTTGATAGTTTTTCGTACCACCCCACTATTTTTCAAAACCATTAGTGATATAGCTTATACACTTACAATACTTATTTATCATCATTAACTCCATTAACAGACAAGAGAACATAACTCTGTCAAGTTTATTTTAAGAATTATGGCCCTTTTTTATTTAGAATTTTGGTTAAGTTATTCATACCAAATCAATTTTTGTTCAAAACAATTAGAGATATAGCTTTAATTTTTACCATCATTACCTCCACCAACAGGCAAGAGTGCATACTTCAGTAAAGGTTTTTGTTAGAATTATGACCCTTTTTCGACTTATAAAGTACTTTGCTTGTAAATAATATGATAAAGTACTTGGTTTTCTGGACCACCCTAACAAGTTTTGTTTTATTGGCAAGCACAAACAAGTCGAGCGTGCTGTCCTCCGACAGCTCTTGTTAAGATTGAAATTGCAGCGGTTCAGGGTCGCAGCCCCGATCAGAATTTAGATGCGTCTGGCAAATGAAATAAACCATTCTAACATTCATTCAAAATGGCTGATGGTGATCCATGATGTGTAGCACATTATCTTCATTCTGTATAGGTTTCTCGACAGATGTATGCAACTTGATGTTAGTTTAAAGTTCCGTTATACATATATAGTGTTGCTTTGATTTTAAACTTTTACAGTAGTACGAAATGTTCAGTTGACAACGATCTCGTCGATATTGGAAATGGTTGATGGTGGACTTTGCAAGGACAGGTCAAGAAGAGCAGGGTTGTTATCTTTGTTATGTTGTTTGGCAGTGCACTATCCAAATTATCAGTTATCGGTTTGCATCATGTAATGTAATGAGTGACAATCCTAATTTGTAATTTCTTAACCTTTCCCACAGACATCATTGAAAATAGTTAGGTCAAAATATGGATATTTTCTTTGGATAAAAGCTTAACTATGGAATGGAGTTCTTTAGTTGTTTGCAAACGGATAAAATACTCGATCACCATGAGCTTTATCTCCCTTTGATACAGTGATTTCAAAAGTCATCTACACGTGGGAAAAACTTAAACAATGTCTCCTCCTAAACCACTTGGTCCATTGCAATAAATCATCATAATAATGTTCCTTTGTCATCCTCTCAATGGAAATGCAAAATTTTGAAAATAACGGCCTGATATGAAAATAATTTGGCCCAATTCTTCCAGCAATTCTTATGCATCAGTGTACATTCTATGTAAGTTATTCTCCGGAAAATATCCGCTAAAATGTAGCGAGTTTGAAAAGCGTGTGGATGACATATTGCTGCATAGGATATGTTTCTGCTCAGCAAATGATAACATTAGAAAAATACTGTGGACAAATATTATAGAGTCATCTGGTATGAATGAATTCATACATCTCATGAAAAAAGATGCATTTATCCAGATCTAAGTCTGCATCGCTGGACTCGATGTACATAATGCGAGTGATAGTAGCTCAGCATTGTGTACCTTGACACCAGATCGGAGTGTGATCGCCATTATTCAGAGTATGTTGTCATTACATAACTCTGTTACATTAACACGTCCCAATGTACAACATTATTCTGACACCAATGTAGACAGTTTCAGCTATATGTATTTAGTGAACATGGGAAAGGGTGCACTGCCACGTGACTGACAGCAAAACAACTCGTTTGTTATTAAATCCTATATATGTTGAATGCTAAATTGATGACTATATGCACACTTGTAATTCAGTCGTCATTTACTCATTCGCTCACTCGTTCTTTTGTGTGCGGTCGTTCATTCTGAGACTCGTTTATTATTACACTGAACGGTTGATTCATTGATTCATCCAAAAATTCATTCGTGCATTCATTCATCCAAAACTTCATTCGTGCATTCATGCATGCATTCATTCATTCACTCATTTATTCATTCGTGCATTAATATTCTTCCATTCATTCATTAATATTCTTCCATTCATTCATTAATACGTTTCATTCACTCACTCACCCGATTACTTCATTCATTCATTTGTTTATTCATTCATTTATTAATCTATCCATTCAATCATGCATTCATGCTCATTCATTTATTTACTCATTTACTCATTCCTTCCGTATCCATCCTGTTTTGTATTAAACACACCAACTCAATCATGCCCTGTGTGTGACCTTACTTACTTCGTAAGGTACACTAGATTTATCATCGGCATGCCTTATTTTTCGTTTCGACAAGAATGCTAATCACACTCAACTTTCAAACATTTTACAACTACGCTAGACTCCAACAAACCACCCACATATTAGTTATTCATCAGTGTTAACAATGTATGTTCGTGTTTATATGTTCGTTCCTTTTTTTCTTTCTTGATGTGTTCATTTTTTTCTTTTGTATAATACTATGTGTTAGGTAATCTATGTGTATTCTATTTATTGTAATGCTCTTCATTTTTGGAGGAAATAAAGAATATATATATATATATCAATCCTGGAAAAACATTACTTTTTTACCTTGTAATTGCATTTGAAAAACACCTTATGCTCATGTTTAACATAGGAAATAGATGAGATGGTATAAAGGACAGGGTTGCATAAGTGAATAAGTCTCAACAGTAATTAAAATAAAACAGTGTTGTAAGATAACAATTCAATGTTTAGAAAAACATCACTTGTTAGGCATTGTAACTACAATTTAAACTATCAAAAGCTATTTATTAGGAAATCCCTTTGTTTGTTACAAAAAGGAGACATTTACCATTTGTAACTTTCTTTTAGGACAATCTTGAGTGTAAATTGAATGTGTTTTACTACATTTTGAGACCTTATAGTTTTAACTGGTAAAACACTTGGTCTAGCCAGGAGTTCAAATTTCGTTGGGGACAAAAGGAAGAAGTTGCTTGTATTATTTCAATTTCAAAGTTAATAACACCGTATAATTTCAAAGTGATAACACCATATAATTTCAAAGTGATAACACCGTATAATTTCAAAGTTATAACACCAACACCTTTGCATTAATTATCCTTTAATATGTGACCATCCATACAATTAGTCAAGTTATATGTTTTAAAAAATTGTTTCAAAAATGATTTGGCTTAAAAATTGATTATGTCGCCTTTTCCAGAGTGGTTTAAGATCAATGCTGTTAGGCGTCATCAGAAAGGGAGTAAAATAACAATTTACTCATTAAACTGCTGGTCTTATATCAAGATAGTTTGGCAAAAACGTTCTTTAATTCACCCTCTACATAAATTGTTCAAGGGATGTTGATCAGTTCAAAACAATGCTGAAATGTGGCATCAGAAAATTGGTAAAATGACAAACTGAACGTTTTTCCACTGCAACTGCTTGTCTGATTTCAAGATCAGTTGACAGAAATGGCATTTATCTCAAAATGTTGATGCTTTAATCCAGAGACATATACATATTTTATATGTAAATGCATTTATCATGGCTTTGGGGATATTCCCTCAAATGTCATGGTGATACTCTGATCTATACTTTTTTCTAGCTTCTTGGAAAATGTTCAAATTCACTGGTAAAAGAAGTCTTTGAAATTCGGGAAGTAAGATGACTCAGCTTGAACTCTCAACCCCTGGATTGACTTCTCTATCCATTATCAATTGAGCAACTATTGCATTATTGCACAACAGATTATCATTCTTTTGAGTAGGGGATTACAATTGTTGAGACTGAATGCACTTCCCCAAACTTCCAGAGGTTTTGCCTTAATTCATATTATGACAATACACAAATATCATATGACACTACTAGTTTGGTTTCCAGTCTTACGCTTAAGTATGTGTTACAACACGGAAACCAAACTATGCAAATTACGTCACGTCAGCGGTTTAACGTCATAAAGTTAGTCATTTTGGCGCCAAAACCGGTAGATTTCATGTAGAAATATGGTAAACGTTATGTACCTTTTTTCGAAATACGCCTCTTAAACCACTTTATGTGATAAATAGAATATCTAATTCGTATTTATTTATTATCACTTTTAATAAACTCTTTAACTAAGCTGAAACATGACGCTCGCCAAGACTCACGGCATTTCATCTGAGTAAACTCGTACAAAAAGGGATAATAAATTAACACTCATGAAATATCTTCTATATATAAATAAGGCCAACCAATTCGTAGCTGTTTCTTCTAGCTCTTCTAGCGATGACCTCCGGCAGCTGGACCCATATAAAAAATCCAGCTGGGAAACATGATAGTGTAGAGATACGTGAGAAAAGAACACACGTATGGTATTTGTTGTTATATATAACGTGCATAGCCATTGTGTTCAATCATATGACAGCATGTGTATAACGGTGATGCTATCAAATTATGGTTGACACTGAAATACTTAACATGTGATTTTTTATTTCTTATTGAAAAGTTTAGACTTATTGCTTAATACAAATCATTCTGGAAGATGATCTAGTGTATACGTTATCATTAGCATGATATTGCCTTATAGAGATACATCTATAGAAATTGAAAATTGTTAAATAGATTTAAAAGCTAATTGACTACTTCAACATGTTTATATGACAACATGTTTAAATCCCGATAACTGTCGAGAAAGTTGCCATTAACCCTTGCCCACTTGCAAACGTATGTTGACGCACTTGCAGCAGACAACAATCGAAAACATTATGGAAAAATGAGAAATTGCTTATTGTGAAGATTTTTCCTTTTGTCACAATGTTTCAACTCGACTAAATAATAATTCCACGTTCATTTTGAGACAGTTATGACATTTTAATTGGACGTTTTCAATGTCGTCTGCTGCAGATGTGTTGTTATGTGGGTGGGAAAGGCCGGGTTAAGAGATGAATGACAAACTGTGAACAGATACATACAGACCGATATATATATATATATATATATATATATAATATTTGGTATCGATGCGGTAGGTCTAACGTTACTAGATGTAAACAGACATATATACATCATAACACTTGTTCACAAAGAAATACCGTTTCTTAACCGTTTCATATATTTTTTTAATCTGAATCATACGACATTTATTTTCAATTAGTCTAAGTTGTGAAATATAGCGAAAGAAGAGTGTAGCACTTTAAAAACTTACCCAACTGCTTAGGTAACACCGGAATGTTTATCCTTTCTGAGTGAATTTCAACGCGCTTGCTCTTAAAAAATAGACATATAGGGAACCGTGTCATTATCGATTTAATTAACCTAAAAATAGCCTGGTTAAGAAGTCGATCGTATAAGTTCGGCTTCGGGTGAGACGATCCAAATACACCAATTATCGAACTATTATTAGAGAACTCGAGGCATTAAACGCACTCAATCATCTAGAGCATATACATAGTGCGTTGTCAACGGTTACCAGTAAACATATCATTTACGGTAATGCAGGGGAGACAACTGTTGTTGACCTTGTTTGGTTTCCGCTGTATATTATATTATCAAGACCTATGGGGTCGATATATACGTTTATACGTACCCCGTTTCTAGATCACATGAACCGAATGCTCAATGTGAGCTATTCTGATCACCTTGTTTGTAACGTTATTTACTCCCTTTTCAACAATTGTTCAGGTATATCACGGCGTTTTATGGGTAAGTTGCCAGTAGTCCTACTACTGATCCATTTATCCTGACACCAGCGAGTCATTAGTATTGCTATCCACACAACCCTGGGACTAGCTCCCTTTAGGCACGTGCCTACACATTTTTTCTCAAAATGCCCCAAAAATGCAGCTGCGGCGATATACATCTGCGTAATGTATAGACGAGATCAGCCTGCGCTGTCAACAAATAGAAGATCTCTATAAACTGAATGGATAACCTATGACTAAAAGTGGACAAAATTGTGGAAAAAGGAGAAATTGCTCGTTTTGATGCAGAGGCGTCAGAAAGCGTATATATGAGGGAAAGGGTTAAAACAACATCACCACTATTTAGATATAACCCGCATCAGCAGCAGCTGTATTATGATTTTATATCCGTGTCAAATAAAAACTAGACCTTGGTCTAGAACTTCATCAGGGGCGTAGCTTTGCAATAATCAATGTGTAGGCCGTCTCGTGAGAAAATCAACATTGTGGACTCTGCGTAAAGTATCGACCCGGATCAGCCTAAGCATGCCACACACGTTTCGCCTCCTGTGGATTTTCTGTTTCAGAAATCACTACTCTATACATATTTCCCCCTAAGACGGAATGTGTCGGCCGGATCAGTCTGCGCGGACAGCGCATGCTGATCTGGTCAATACATTACGCAGATGTATATCGCCGAAGCTGCATTTTGGGGCATTTTGAGAAAAAATGTGTAGGCACGTGCCTACCGTGCCTAAAGGGAGCTACGCCCCTGTTCATGACTATTTTATAATTCTTAGTCGCCATGCCCATTTAAAAGAAATATCGGCATACGAAAATGACCTTCCCGGTAACCGAATTTTTTCGAGAAAAATATCTGAATTAAAGCCTTGAAATTAAAAACAAATATCATCTTTTATATAAGAAAGAAATCAGAATATATAGCTTGGTAATGTTAAACTTCAATTGTGATCTTGACCTTAGTGGTGCTAAGCCAGTTATTGCTTGATATTACGGTAAGATGGAAACAACTGTGATGCTGGATACAATAATTCTTAACCCTTTCCCACCTGCAGACGCATGTTGACGCAATAGCAGCAGACAATTTTGAAAAAAAACAACATTGTGGTCAAAAGTGAAATTGTTCATAATGAGCAATTTCTCCTTTTGCCACAATGTTTTCAAGTTTATATAAAAATTAAGCTATCTTTTATGGAGATTTTTCAGGTTTTTGTCACTATGTTTTCAAAGTCGTCTGCTGAAGATTAGCAATGGGAATTTAGCACGTTTTTGAAAGACGTCGGGTATGCAGGATAATAACAAAACAAAAACTGAGCATATGCGATGTCTTTTTTTGAAGGACTAGTGCGGTCCGTACGGACGGTTTCTGATGTGGACAAACTGCGCTTATTCTGGATCTGTATGTGTACCTTTTAGCTTATATGCGACAGAAGAGAGAGTTATATGAAGTCATGAATGTTAGTCCTGTTGAAGTGCTGCCTCCTTGAAGCAGTTAAATGATTTTGCACATGCGACTCTGTCATTGGGTTACATGAAAAACCCAAATATACAGCGGATTTGTTGTATGTGGGAAAGGGTTAAAGGACTTATGCAGTGAAACAGTGAATTGGAACATTGACTCGTCGGGCAAACGTATACACGACCGTACAGAACTACAGTTTAACCCTTTCCCACATACAGCAAATCCGCGGCAGACGACTTGGAAAATGTCTACTAAAAAATAAGGAAAAGCTCTATAATTGTAGTTTGAACCCTTTCCCTCATGCGACAATTTTGCAGCAGACGACTTTGAACATATTTTGACAAAAAAATAGAATATCTCTCTAATTGAATGGATAACCTATGACTAAAAGTGGAAAACATTATTGCAAAAGGAGAAATTGCTCGTTTTGAGCAATTTCTTCTTTTGTAACTATGTTTTCAAAAGGCCGTCTGCTGCAGAGGCGTCAGAAAGCGTCTATATGAGGGAAAGGGTTAAGTAGTGAAAACATTGTGGCAAAAGGAGAAATTGCTCGTTTTGAGTAATTTCACCTTTCGTCACGATGTTTTCTAATGCAGACGCGTCAAAATGCGTCTGCAAGTGGGAAAGGGTTATGGATGTCTGTAAATGACTATATACATCACCGAAACAGCAACTGTATCAATGTCAATTAGATAGATTTTAACTTGAGATTATTTCATTAAAACATTTTTATAAATGGCATAGAAAATAGATAGTAAATAATTAACAAGAAACGGAATTATGCGCGTCACGGTGTCTAGCATAATATAAAGTGTGCCTTTTTAAAGAACAATATCAGCTCACCCTAACTACACACGAGATTAATTAATATTTAATAAACAACATTTGTGCTGACAAAACATCATTCGATCTGTATGGTCTTGGCCTACATTATTCGCTACTCATGTGTTGAAATGTTCTTCTATAAATACCTTAACTCTTTCAGCGCCACAGGCAATATTGAGGTTTTTGCAAACAATGCAGATTCAGGTGAGTCAGCTCGTAACGAGCTGTCTCACCTGAAATCAGCATTGTTTGCCCTTTAGATACCAAAATAGTCCAACACTTTCATAAATTGAGAAATGGACACACCCGAATTTGAACATGGAAGAGTCTACTTTAAACAATTCGGCGCTGAAAGAGTTAAAGATTTGTCAATCAAGCACGTCGACACGAGTTGCGGGAATTCAGTTGATAAGGGTAATTTGCATGCCACATCAAGTATGAAGGATAGCACTTTGAATGTTTAAGATAACGAAACTGTCATCCATTTGAGCCATTTTTTGGGTCACACTGATTGATGATTTCGAACAGTGAATATTCAGATGAGCCTGTGAATACGCACAGTCTCATCAGAGCTTTCTTAATCCTTACGAAGAAGTAAAGATGTGCTTTCAGATGAGACTCTAGAAGCGTAGCCCTACTGATTGCATTACTATATATTTTTATTATGTCTATGTTATTCTGGTGCGGGAGGTGAAATAAGATCCTTAATCATAAATGAGCCGTCCTGCGAAAAAAAAAAACATTGTGAACTCTGCGTAAAGTATCGACCCGGATCAACCTAGGCATGCCGCTCAGGCTAATCCGGGCAGACACTTTTCGCCTCCTGTGGATTTTCTCTTTCAGGAATCATTACTCTATCCCCTGAGACGAAATGTGTCGGCCCGGATCAGTCTGTGCGAACTGCGCAGGCTGATCTGGGTCGATACATTACGCAGAGGCCATTATGTTGGTTTTCTCGCGGGATGAAAATAGCTGCGGCTTTTCTCCGCTTCGGACGACTTTTGACGATTCGCATTTACAGCATGTTTGTGTTGATGAGTTGGGAGTTTTTCACAAAGGCGGCAAGTCCACCTAAATTTGTCCTGGCTCTGTCGCAGCAGTAATCCACATTCTTCAGGTCATATAGACTTATAGTCCAAGTTGTTGGAAGACAATTGACGCTCTATATATAGTCACAATAACTTCAGTGTTTCATTTTGCTGTGTATACTGAGTCCTAGATTCATCGTTATCAGGGGTCATTGGAATGTAGAAACACTAGATATGTTGTCAATTATCGGAAATAATGAATGTCCAAGCACAAACATTTTGTAAACGTAGAAATAGTTCAAATTAGCACATGAGGTTGCTTCAAAAGCTTGGCATGGTGTATGTGGTAACATCCTGAGGTGGATTCGATCAGTCATTAGTTCAGAAAAGTCCTCATTGATTGCGTGATCTCGTCTGAGGCTGATGTAGTTTCATGGGTGTCGCAAGGATCTGTCCTTGGTTCTCTGTTGTTCCTGGTCTTCTTAAACGACATACCAACAGTTACCACATCGGAAACTGGATAAGGGTTGAAACAGACTTTATTGACTTACAGAATGACCTATATGCTCTTGAAGACTGGGAAGCAAAATGGCAGATGTCATTCCATCCTATAAATGCCAAGTTATCAATGTATGCAGAAATAGCAGGTTTCGTAAACAACCCAAATATAGATACACTTCACGGACATATATTGGTGGCAGTTGACTGTGCCAAGTACCTTGGCATTAACCTTAGCCGAGATCTGTCTTGGAAACACCACGTGAAAGATTCAACGACAAAGGCCTCCTATACTCTTAGTATTCTCAGGGGGAATCTCTACGGCTGCACCCAGAGAACAAGAGAAAAGCCTTACAACACCATTGGAAGTGATTCCAACTCTGATCTATGCAGCTGCAGTTTGGAACCTCCATCGAGCAGCTGACATAAACAGACTCGAACAAATACAACGTAGAGTGGCACGATTTGTGCACATTAACCATTTGGACAGAAACCGTGGTTGGGTGACTAATATGCTGACAAATCTCAGCTGGCAGCCACAACAACAAATGAGACAAGGCCACAGGTTGACTTTCCTTCCCAACACCAGCTGATTGATATACATCCAGGATCGCTCAGCTCAGCGATAACCGCACAATGGGAAAGGAGGCCCGGATCAAGCTACTTACAACTAGATCTAACACTTACAACAACTCCCTCCATCCACGTGTTATACGAGAACGAAAGAAGCTGCCAGTTAACATCACTGGTGTTACCCTGATGCTGACACTGGAAAGCTTCAATGGGAGAGTACAGACTTCTGACCTTCTTTTGGAAGAAGAAGAAGGAGAAGAAGAATAAGAAGAAGAAGAAGAAGAAGAAGAAGAAGAAGAAGAAGAAGAAGAAGAAGAAGAAGAAGAAGAAGAAGAAGAAGAAGAAGAAGAGTAAACTGTCATCATTTCGTATATCTAATCGACCTCATTGGAACAAATATAACAAGAGGCCCAAGAGGGCCAATATCGCTCCACTGCCATTAGGCAAACATTTAATCTCCAAACAGCCCCACCCCCTGATGGCCATGTTTTTTTTACCAATCACCATGACTTGAAGGAATCTCGTAGAGTGTCACCCAAGGAACATTTCTGCAAAATCATTTGAAAATCGGCCAAATAGTTTGTGAGGAGAAGATTTTTAAAGTTTTCACTAAAGCCAATATAAGGCTAACAGCCCCGCCCCACTGGCAGCCATATTTTAAGACCAATCAACATGGCTTGGTGGAATCTGAAAGAGTTACCACAGGAACATTTTTACAAAACTATTTAAAAATCAGCCTGAGACTTTCGGAGGAGAATATTTTTTAAGTTTTCACCATAGCCAAATCAGGCAAAAATAGCCCCGCCCCTGGCGGCCATAGTTTTCGACTAATCAACATGGCTTGAATGAATCTGATAGAGGGTCACCCAATAAACATTTCTCGAAAATTATTTGAAAATCGGCCTGACACTTTCGGAGGAGAATATTTTTTCAGTTTTCACTATAGCCATATAAGGCAAAATAGCCCCGCCCCCTGGCGGCAATGTTTTTCTACCAATCAACATGGCTTGAAGGAATCTGAGTGTCATCCAAGGAACATTTCTACAAAATTATTTGAAAATCGGCTATTCAGTTTAGGAGAAGAAGAATTTTAAAGCTTTTTTTAAAAGTGTTTCTTTTCGGTTGCCATGGAAACCAGAATTTTGCATTGATACAACAAAAAATGAAGGAGTTTAGAAGAGAACATTGAGGGGATGCTTCCTATGAAGTTTCATCTCAATTGGCCCCAGTGGTTAGTGAGGAGAAGTCGTTTAATTGAAGCAAACACTTGACGCACGTTCGCCATGACATAAGCTGGACTGGCTTTCAGCCAGTGGAGCTAAAAACAGAAGCATTTTAACCACACACAATCAAGAAAAAAAATTACGAGTTAATTACAGCACAAATTTTAACATGTCTATAGGTGCTACATATTTACGAAAAAAGGTAAGATAATTATAAACAAAAATTAAAGAGCATACTTTTGCCATACAAAAATGAGTTATAAGTAATTGACTAGACGAAAAATGTTAATGTCGTTTTTTGCATGATCAAAACATGTTCGGAATTCGTATTGCTGTCGTCTATTATTACGAACAGAAAATAATAAAGTAAAGACTTTCAGAAAATCAAGGAATACATTTATGATGAACGAGGTCAAAACATGAGGGCCAAGATGATCCTTTATCGATCACCTGCATTATGATAAAGAAGCAAATATATCAGTTAATGTGACAGGAAAATTATGTAAGGGGTCACATTTCTGCTAAACCCTTTCACTATTAGAGACGGTTTCTTACGCCTTTTCAGCAGACGACAAAGGAAATGATTGTCGCCAAAAGAACATTTGCTCACTATGAGAATGTTATCCTTTTGCCACAATGTTTGATAAATAATTATACTTTGTATGAGTGAGTCTATAGTTCATGTATATGAATTTGGGGTCTTTCATGTTGATACCACTTTTTCTGGCGGGAAATAACGTCGCTCAATTTGACGTTACGCCAAGATGAAGTCTTACAGAAATGACGTCACGTCGCTAATGCTGTCGTTTGCCGTCGTTTTTTTGACGAACGGGAGAAACATATTTTGTACAGAGTTCCATTTATTTTTAACTTTTTCGTACAAATGTTAATTTACACGAAAATAACACAGCACTTTAATGATCTTAAATATCTAAAAAAACAAGAGGGCCATGATGGCCCTGGATCGCTCACCTTAATTATACAATGTACTGCAATGCAAAACACATCAAGACAATTATTCTGAATGCATCCTCCACAGTGTTAACAATATTTTCCTTCATTTTGCCTAGTGATCTATATTTTTTTACCTGATATGACCCATATTCCTACATGGACTAGATATCATTAAGACAACATACTGACAAAGTTTCAACTTGCTCAAAGTAAAAATGCGGCCTCCGGAGTTTGAACAATATTTTCCTTTATTGACCTAGTTTCTGATCCAATATGACCCATATTCGAACTTGACCTAGATATAATTCAGACAAACATTCTGACCAAATTTCAAGCTGCTGAAGCAAAAAATGTGGCATCCAAAGTGTTCACAAGATTTTCGATCAATTTGATCTAGTGACCTAGTTTTTGACCCGGCATGACCCATATTCGAACTTGGCCTAAATATCATTCAGCTCAACATTCTGATCAAATTTCAAGCCGCTGAAGCAAAACATGCGGCTTTTACAGAGTTAACAAGATTTTCCCTTAATTTGGCCTTGTGACCTAGTTTCTAATCCAATATGGCCCATATTTAAACTTGACCTAGATATCTTTAAGACAAACATTCTGACAAAATTTCAAGCTGCTGAAGCAAAAAATGAGGCATCCAAAGTGTTAACAAGATTTTCCTTCAATTTGGCCTAGTGATCTAGTTTTTGGCCCGGCATGACCCATATTCGAACTTGGCCTAGATATCATTCAGCTCAACATTCTGAACAAATTTCAAGTTGCTGAAGCAAAATATGCAGCTTCTACAGAGTTAACAAGATTTTCCCTCAATTTGGCCTAGTGACCTAGTTTCTGACCCAATATGACCCATATTTGAACTTGACCTAGATATCTTTAAGACAAACATTCTGACCAAATTTCAAGTTGCTGAATCAAAAAATGCGGCATCCAAAGTGTTAACAAGATTTTCCTTCAATTTGATCTAGTGACCTAGTTTTTGACCCGGCATAACCCATATTCGAACTTGACCTAGATATTTTTAGGACAAACATTCTGACAAAATTTCAAACTGCTTAAGCAAAAATTGAGGCCTCTGGAGTGTTAACAAGATTTTCCTTCAATTTGGCCTAGTGACCTACTTCTTGACCCGACGTGACCCATGTTCGAACTTGACCTACATATCATTAAGACAAACATTCTGATAAAGTTTAAACATTCTCAAGTTGAAAATGTGGCCTCTAGAGTGTTAACAAGATTTCGCTTCAATTTGACCTAGTGACCTCGTTTTTGACCTCATATGGCCCAGTTTCGAACTTGTCCAAGATTTTATGGAGATGAACGTTCTGATAAACTTTCATGAAGATTGGAAGCAAAATGTAGCCTGTAGAGTGTTAACAAGCTCAAATGTTGACGACGCACGACGCACGACGCACGACGCACAACGCACGACGGACGACGGACGGACGCCGGACAAAATGTGATCCCAATAGCTCACCTTGCACTTCGTGCATAGGTGAGCTAAAAACCGATTAAAATGACGACAATTATTTTCAATCCGGTTTTTTTCGTCTCATTTTATACATAACCAAAATGGCGGCCCCCATGGCTTTTGCCAGTTTCATTTCAGAAAGGTTCATGGGTTATTGAAAACAAAATATATATATATCTCTCACCTGTTACCTATGAGCGAAAAAACTAATTTATGTTTTGTTTCCGTATAATCCGCTGAGAGAATTGTTGCAGCTTAAATGATGATTTTGAAACAACTTGTAAATATGAGTATAGGTGCTACCTATTTCGGGTAAACATTTATTAACTTTTGTGATCGGTAAATAACTCCCCGCGAACTGCAGTTAGCCCCTTGCAGCACGATCAGTTATTTACGTCAATTACGAGTCCTACTGTCCTAAGCAAAAAAAATAAAAAATCATCATCAGGTTAAGCTTATATTTAACTTAAAAATATAGCCAAGATTTTAAATCCATGAAATTATGATGACAGGTACAAAAAATAATCAACTTGCCCTTCATAAAGTACTTCAAATAAAACGATTCCATAATTTACGGAACTACATTTTTGACAAGTCAAACTAACGTTTCTTATCATTTCTGTCGTTTTCCTTTTAGTTATTTATTCATCATTTGAGTTACGCTAATAGAATGACGTCATATTACAGGAATTTGGATTTGTAACTTCCGGAAAGTCAAAAAACCGTTATGAGTTGTTATTTGAACTCGTTTTAGAAATGGACGACGAGTGTTATTAAACGGAAAATAGCACACATACAATTACTTGTGCTCGTTCCTTTATCGAGTAGTATTATCATATTTAATTATTTCCTCTAGAAGTTTTTTTTGTTTCGATATTTTCTTTTCATCCAATCAATACGTAGCAGAATCTAGACTTCATCGAAAAATCCACTATGGACACAATTTTTGGAAAGACGGTATAGCAAAGTTTTGCAAAGTTCATACACATTACCTATTGACGGGAAACATTGTTTATCCGTATAAAAAGCGGCGGGCAGATGTGGCATGATGTTTAACAATATCTAGTTAGTCGCCGGGCAGAAGCCTGCGACTTCTATTTTTAATAGGTTTTCGGAAATCACATGGGAGGAGGGGTTATTATTAAAAAAATGTCTTGAACATATTACAATTGCGTTTGTTTAAAAACACTAAGTTATGACACATCTAAAATGAAATAAATATTCCCATGTTTTAAGTATATGCAGTTTCTTTATTTTGACTGGCATTTACGTTTTTGTGTTTTATTTACGAAGACAAATAGTCCCTATTAGCTAGACTGGGATACTTTATTTTCATAAACTATGTAATCAAAAGGCGATAACTACAAACCTTTACGTCGCACAGTCTAATTTGATTACATACGCGCACCTGCTTGCAGCCGATTATCGATATTAAAATCACGTCGAATTCTCCTTTTAATAGATAAGTATCAACATAAACTGGTAACAGAAACAAAAATAAGAGTAATTGGTGAAAATATGTCTCAAATATAAGCCTGTTTATCGGTCGTGAACGTCGAAACGCCTTTTCCTCAGTTTGTGACCTAGTTTCATATTGTCAAAATGTAAACAAAGCGAAGTAACCGGAAGTAAAATGTAAACTTAGAAAAGTGACTTTTTTATGCATACAAAAAATGTCGCACGACAAATTGATTTCTTAAACGTCACGAAACGAGTGCATGGGTCGAATATAGGAGAAAGACAGATACTATAGAAATGCTTTTTTCTCTCGAATGCAATAACGCTTTGCCTGATGTTTTATTCACTTTCTTCGATGTTTGACACTACGA
Source organism: Serripes groenlandicus (assembly GCA_031761405.1). Classification (NCBI taxonomy): domain Eukaryota; kingdom Metazoa; phylum Mollusca; class Bivalvia; order Cardiida; family Cardiidae; genus Serripes; species Serripes groenlandicus. The sequence continues at coordinate 83,331,029 of JASEVX010000004.1, read as the reverse complement.
CTCGATTTTGAAACGATCGAGGGTCAACATTTCGAAAGAATGCTCAAACACCTTATTACAGATAGATAGCTAATATTACACACTTAAAAGTTTTAAATATATGTGATATTAAATGATTATTTGGCTTGAAACAAATTAAGAGAAGAACGAACTCTGATAAACAATAGATTTAGAAATAAAGAAAATCTGCTCTTTCGCACCCAATTAATTTCATACTTGCCACCTATTAAATAGTAATGGGACTCGCAACTGGCATTTCTCTTGCGCCAAACATATATTGTATGCATCAACGATTTAGATAAACAATTTAGCTGATATGTTGTTTCAAGTGTGGTCTACTTTTTAAACATTTTAACATCTGTCAAATATTTATTATAATTATTATTAAAAAGGAGGAAGTTCATGTCTTCAGCAATTTAACCGTTTTCTCAATGTTTTAAGCGTTTAAAGGTTTTCATTGTTGCTTCAAACATGGAAATAGTTAATAGCTTTTTATTGCATGTAGATTTAAATCCCAAAATGTATTAATTTGTTGTGGTTATTGACAAATACAAAACATCCAAAATCCTGACCAAAAGAAATCCTGAAATTTGTAGATCTATGTGGAATTTCAAAAATCCTGAAATTAGTCCTTATGAAAACATTATGTGTATGTTTAGACTAATGAAAGTCAAGAATACATGTGTGTTAAAAAATAAATCAATGCAGTCTTTTCCGGCGACATTGATGCTTTGCATCAACTTTCTCTTGTACATGTAGGCCTATACAGATTGGTGAAACATTTGTAAGTAAAAAAAACCTAAACTCGTTATAACGCCCCTACTGCAGGCGCGTAGCTGGGTCGATTTGTGGACTACGCACCATTCTAGGGGGGTCCGGGGACATGCTGCCCCTTGAAAAAAAATCGTCTATATGGGCTCAGGTGACTTCTGGCGTATATTTCACAATATCTAAATGAGCCTACTTGATACGGCATATCTACACTAAATACCCTTAAAACGTTTGCTTCAACAAAAGTGAAACCTAGAAGACTCGAACTCGAAGGGCCCACAGTTAATAGTTCGGCCTATCAGTAGTTCTAGGTATTCAATTTTGGACGTTACGACGGCGAAGAAGTAGTTTATCCTAAACATGTACATGTAGAATATTAAGTGTTATCGAACTGAAAATGCATAAGTTATCATACCATTGTGTTTTCCTTTGATCGTAGAAACATTTATGGCAGGGAAATAAAGTACTTACGGAGAAATAAGAGTAATCCACAGTTTTATTATACATTTGTATAATTCCTATCCAACAAACAATCAAACAAACGCATCTGCAATAGATAACTTTTGAAATAATTGTGACAAAATGATAAATTGCTCAAAGAATGCAATTCCTCTTTTTGCCACAATGCTTTCAACTTCTTTTTTCAGTAATTATACTTTTATTTATAGAGAGTTTCCATACTTGTACATAGACGTTTTCAAAGACGTTTGCTGCAGATATGCTGTATGTGTGAAAGGGCTGTATACATGTTCAATAAAATAAGATGTGTACATCGTATACATGTATCTACACGCCGTTATTATCAACGAATACACGTTAAATAAAGCGCGCTTACAGCATTTAAAACGAATGAAAAATACGCACCGTCTTAACAAACAACTTATGTGATTAATAATATTAATAATAAAGATGCGAAAGCAGTCAACCAAAAGACAAATTACCCGTTTGACCTATCCATGTGTACTTTGTGCTTTAATGTGGCCGAAGGGATCGTGTTTTAGTTCGAGAATTCGAAAGAGGTTGAGCAGGTGTTCGAGTTCTCCAGGTTAAAAAAGTATGAATTTCATAAGGGTTTGGCCGGGGCCGAGGGAGGAGTTCGAGTTTTCCAGGGTGTTCGACCTTTCCCATGTCCGAGCTAAAGAGGTTTTACTGTACATTCAGATGATTCATACTAGGTCTTTTCTGTTAAGCCTACACGCGAAATAGAAGGGCTAGTCGTCGCTCCTTTCTTCTTGCAAACACATCTATCACTAAATCAGTGTTTATGTCACGATCACGGTGAATTTTCATCAAACCAAGCCCGGATCTATCGTTGGTAATGGATGACATTGATAGTAAAATGTGGAGGCATGTTGACACGTTTGGGTATAAATATGTGTTTATTTGTGCCAATGTATCACGTATAGTGTCATACACAGGCAAGTGGCTCATCGGATGCATGATATAGCAAGGTTTAGACAGTGAGCTTTGCAGTGGTTGTACACTGCGTCGGGAATTATCTCCCTCGAACACCACGGAACTTTCCGGACATGTTTGATGCTCCATCGTAGCCTAACCCACTTGGTTGTATGGTCGATGTACCTCAAACAGAGCAGCGCCACTTGCTCCATAGTAGACGCGTGAGTGGCTTCGTCTGTCATAAACCCAAAGACCGGAACACTTTTGTATTTGCGCAAAATTTCCTCTCTGATTTGATCCCCGCATATCGTGATTACTTCATTTTGTATAGCGGGTGACGTGTATCGCGTCACCGTTCTTCAAATGATCACGCAGCACAGGGCTATTGGCTTGGTATTCTAAAAGTGTTTAATTAAAGTTACTATTTGTATCCTCATGACCACGTATAGCTAGAGTGTGTTTACATTAAAGGATATAATTGTATCAATTATGCCTTGTAATACATGTGTGTTCTTGCTAACTAGGACAATATTGGCATAGGAAACTGATTGGGAAATACTTTTCTTAACTTCAGACATAACTGCAGTGAAATATTCAGCCGCTTCAAGCGAATGCGAAGGTGTCTTGTACTTAATGTGAGCGGTGATGACCTTGTCAAGATTGCTTGGGTCGGTTGATTATTGCAGGTTGCGACACTAGCAATCTCTTCTCAGATCCAAATAAATGGCACGGACCACAATTCGCTCCACCAATATACTTCGAATATCGTACTCCCATGTACAATATGAAAATACTATATGACTGTATACAAACTACATAGGACATATAATATTATCAATAAATATAGATTATTCATGTGACAATTTGATCATTTCTGAATTGTTCTGATTTGTCCGTTTTCACTCTTACCCTCCTTAGAGTCCATTTTTTGTTGCATTTTTCGCATTTGTTTCATTTTCATTTTTGGAACTCTCAAACTATTTCTTACCCACGTGCATAAGCCTAGATATGCGCCTGCCTAGCCTGGTTTCCGAATTCTAAGCAGTAATAAGGGGAAGGTACTCCAGACTATTTCTCTCTCCGGCCCCAAATTGACTCGGGATTCCATAAAAAATGACCGAAGATACCATTAGAAGATTTCAAGGGAGATCACTACAGTGTTCTATGATTCATTTCGGGTTATTGACCAAAGGTTTGTTTACTTTAAAACAGAATATATATATCTGAAAATGGAAATTGACCGAGAAATGGAGCAAATAGAGCAAAAATTTGTACAAACACAAACACGTGCAAAACTTTATCGCGAGCAGATCTTCAGTGAACCTTTCAAAGAAAATGGAGAAGTTTCAAAGTTGATTTCCAGCTTGCCACAGACAAGTACAAAACCAACAGAATGTGAAGTAACATTGCAAAGATTTACGAGTAAGTCAGTTTGTTGTGTCATTTCAAGATTTTAACCCTTTTTCCAACGAACATGCATTTTCTGACGCCTCTGCAGCAGACGACTTTTGAAAACATTGTGCCAAAATAGAAATTTCTCAAAACGAGCAATTTCTCGTTTTGCCACAATATTTTCAAGTCTCTTCAATTAAGTTCAATAAAATTTACCATAACTTTCATTTAGAGATATATTTCAAATTTTTGCCTATATGTTTTCAAAGTTGTCTGCTTTTATTTGTTGTATGTGGGAAAGGGTAAAGCTTGTCATGTAGTTTTACAACAAAACTATAATGACGAAATCGCTGCTGTACAGTAAACAGAATTGTCCACCTGATTTTCTGCTCTTACCAACACATTAACCCTTTCCCTCATACAACAATTCTGCAGCAGACGACTTTGAACGTAATTTTTCAAAACATAGAAAAGTCCATAATTGAATGGATAACCTATGACAAAAAGTGAAAAACATTGTGGCAAAAGGAGAAATTGCACGTTTTGTGCAATTTCTTCTTTTGTCACTATGTTTTAAAAAAGCCGTCTGCTGAAGAGGCGTCAGAAAGCATCTATATGAGGGAAAGAGTTAACACAATTGGTCCAATAGGTGTCAGTTCAAGGCTGATTATGAGGAGATGGATCTGGTGCGGTCCTAGTCCGAATCATTTTGACTTTCGGTTTTCGCAATTTATCATCTGTCATTTTTTGGTCAACTGAAGTCTGAACATTCTGTTCAAAAATCCCATAGCATTATCAGACGGACTCGATAAACGTTATTATGCCGTTTACATCCTTGACAGTTATCGCAACTATAAGATTAATGGTTAACTGTTGTGTATTTTGGTGTGACAAACATTGCGTGCGCCAGATTCAACAAGCGTCGCAAAGATTTCCAACCAGATTCATGGTCGGAAATTAGCGATGGGAATTTAGCACGTTTTGGAAAGACGTCGGGTATGCAGGATAATAACAAAATGAAAACTGAGCATATGCGATGTCTTTTTTTGAAGGACTAGTGCGGTCCGTACGGACGGTTTCTGATGTGGAAAAACTGCGCCTATTCTGGATCTGTATGTGTACCTTTTAGCTTATATGCGACAGAAGAGAGAGTGAGATGAAGTCATGAATGTTAGTCCTGTTGAAGTGTTGCCTCCTTGAAGCAGTTAAATGATTTTGCACATGCGACTCTGTCATCGGGTTACAGGAAAAAGCGAAATACACCCAAATACACCTTAAATGTAATGCATATGTTTTTCTATGCAAACTTACACACAACCATATTATCATAAAATTAAATATTGTATTGTTATTTTTTTTTAAAAAGTCTTGACTTTATTTATTTTTTTATCGTATCTAGTGGTGTGTATGCAATTCACACATTTGTAAAAATGCTTATATAATACAAGTAAGCTAGAACATTAATCAAGTTTATCAAGAAGATCAGTACTTGAAATTGTAAAATGATCAATTCATCAGCAGTTTCCAGCTTGTATTACATGGAGGTGTGACAAGGCCTTGTTTTTCTAACAACTCATCTTATTCAGACGGCCATTGTATGACAGCTGGCCTTAAAATATATTTTGGTCTGATTATACCTATACCATCAACAGTTTGTTTAACCCTTTCCCTCATACAACAAATCTGCAGCAGACGACTTTGAATGTATTTTGTCAATACATAGAAAATCTCCATAATTAAATGAATAACCTGTGACAAAAAGTGGAAAACATTGTGACAAAAGGAGAAATTGCACGTTTTGTGCAATTTCTTCTTTTGTCACTATGTTTTCACAAAGGCGTCTGCTGCAGAGGCGTCAGAAAGCGTCTATATGAGGGAAAGGGTTAAAGCATAATAATGTTGTTATGACATTTTTATGTCATCTTTCCTAATATTGATAACATATTTTCATTTATTTGTAGTATATGTCTCATACTGAAGGTGTATTTGGGTATATATACTATATTATATTTGGGTGTTTCGTGTAACAGCTGTCATCAAGGTGGTTCCAATCCACTATAATTTAAAACATTTACTTTGATTGATAGTTTGCTTTCACCAGTCTTTTACAGTGTCTGTTTTAAAGTCTTCAGCACTTTCCCTCATATAGACACCTCTGCAGCAGATGGCTTTTTGAAAACATAGTGACAAAAGAAGAAATTGCTTAAATTGAGCAATTTCTCCTTTTGCCACAATGTTTTCCTCTTTAACCCTTTCCCTTATACAACAAATCTGCAGCAGACAACTTTGAACATATTTTGTCAAAAAATAGAAAATCGCTATAATTGAATGGATAACCTTTGACTAAAAGTGGAAAACATTGTGCAATTTCTTTTTTTGTCACTATGTTTTCAAAAAGCTGTCTGCTGCAAAGGCGTTAGAAAGTGTCTATATGAGGGAAAGGGTTAAGTCATAGGTTATCCATTCAATTATAGAGATTTTCTATTTTTTGACAAAAAGTCGTCTGCTGCAGAATTGTCGTATGAGGGAAAAGGTTAAACAATTACTTTGATTGATAGTTTGCTTTCACCAGTCTTTTAGAGTGTCTGTTTAAAAGTTTTAAAAGTTCTAGGTGTGACCCTATGTTTACTAGTTCACGAAATGACATTGCTGGCAACCGACAACACAAGAAGATCAGTCTGTAGCTTTTTCTTTTGTCCTGGAGTGATGATAGTTCCAGTTTGTGTAGCATCTGTGTAATGCATCCTGTATGATGTATCTCTGGTGGTATAGTCACATATGTTAGCTTCAGGGCTGCATCAGAGAGAGTGGAGGAAAGCAAAGATAGTGTAGTACCTGTCAAGGTACATATCTTACAATAGTGACCTTTGACCTCTTGTGTCGCATTGTACACTTTAAGTTTAAACCTGATTCCCTGGACATCTGGACCTTTCCTATTTCCCACTCTTCTGCACAAACCTTCGACAAGACAAGACATATATTAAGCTTTGTATCCAGCTTTATCCTGGGAAGGCTGTGTGCATTCACTTGCCTGCTTCCTAATTAAAGCAAATATCTAAGTTGTGAGAACTTGTGGCCAGACCCGTTTGCATATAACAGGTTTATTTGTAAATCTGAATGTTATTCTGTATGTCTATTTGTGGGCAATAAAATTTGTTTAAAGCACATGGACTTGCTCTTCTAAAAATAGATATGACCCTATCTATGCATATATATTAAGGGACTAGTTGGTCCTCTAAAAATAGATATGACTCTATCTATGCATATATATATATATGCATAGATAGGATCATATCTATTTTTAGAGGACCAAGTCGTCAATTAAAGCAACAATCAGCAATAACTTATACAAAGGGAAGTATTTAGAAGTCTGATGCTGGGAATGGAATCTTATGCTCAATGAAAACCAGAGCTGTTGCCTAACCTGACATGGCCAGAGCTCTAGATAAGGGGAGTCTTGCAGGTTCTAAAATCCTTATTTGATCCTCTTACCCTATGCTGTGGGTACTCAAAAGAATTCTTTCAATGAGACAATGTTTTGAGTACCCCCTCCTTATCTAGACCTTTGCATGGCAATCAAACCCACTATGACCTCACTGCCTTAATGGACAATGGTCAATTGAAGGTTGATTCCCATTTTGCTCTAGATAGGACTGCTATGATGATTCTGCATAACCCCGACCTGAGAAAGTTACGTTCATATTTAACCCTTTCCCTCATACCACAATTCTGCAGCAGACGACTTTGAACATATTTTGTCAAAAAATATTATATCTCTATAATTGAATGGAAAATATTGTGTCAAAAGGAGAAATTGCTCGTTTTGAGCAATTTCTTCTTTTGTCACTATGTTTTCAAAAAGCCGTCTGCTGCAGAGGAGTCAGAAAGCGTCTTTATGGGGAGCAGACGTCAGAACGCGTCTATATTGGGGAAAGGGTTAAGCTACGATCTGTTGGTACAGATTAGGGAAAACTTATGTCCAGCGAAGCTCGTCATGCTATTGCCTTTGGTTAGAATGGTTGCTGTGTATACTATTGTGATTCAGAAATGCCTAGAGATTCATGCTTAACCCTTTCCCTTATACGACAATTCTGCAGCAGACGACTTTGGACATATTTTGTCAACAAATGGAAAATCTCTATAATTGAATGGATAACCTATGACTTAAAGTGGAAAACATTGTGGCAAAAGGAGAAATTGCTCGCAATTTCTTCTTTTGTCACTATGTCTTCAAAAAGCTGTCTGCTGCAGAGGCGTCATAAAGCGTCTATATGAGGGAAAGGGTTAAAGATAACAGTTAGTTTTTTATCCCAAGAAATCGTAAGTCTTCGTAACGCTCTTGCTAGTTTGGCAGCGATAGGTATGAATGAGATTGGTCTGGATTGGACAATTATTGAGTTTGTCTGGAAGCAATAGGAGGAAGTGTTTGCAAGGTGTTGTGCTTGGCCTGCCTTGGACAGGTATTTGATTTACATCTCTGAGACGAAACCTGTCAGAGTGTAGTGTATAACACTATGGCTTGATTGAAACTGGTGGAAGCTACCTATGGGCATACTAAATTGATTCACCTTCATTGCTATACAGCATTTATAATTTGGTGAAGTAGTGGGTATATTGTTTCCAGGACTTTCCCTACAGGTTTGCAGTTTTAACGAGAATGAGACCTATGATCAGATTGTTAACGTCTTGCTTTCCTTCTGTCAAAAAGAAAGAGGGCAGGGCATGCAAGAATCTACAACCAAATCTTTGTTTGAGATGTTTCTTCATATTCCCTCCATCAAATATTATTGTTTCTGTCTTATTAAGACGAAAAAGGAATTTTTCCATTAGTGGTTATTAACTACTAATGGAAGTTTCTTGCTATAAAAATGGTATGAGGTTTTTTTTTTCCATAATCCACTGGCAACTGGGATTATGATAGGTCAAGAAAATGTGTTAAATCTTACTAATTATTTTCTTCTAAGTCTTTTTGTTTTAACTTGTTTTATATTCTTACAGGTATAATAGACGTGTGTCAGTATCGGCCCAGTGTAATAGATCCTTATTTAGGTAAGATATATGAATGAGTGATGCTCTGCGAAAACCAACCTTTAAGCGTTTGATACTTTTGTAGCTACAGATCAGCCAGTGCATCTTGGCTGTCTGATATGACTGCACTGTTCGCCATTATTTTCATAGGATGTTTCAAGAATCTTCTGTAAAATAGTTATTAATATTTTGATATTTTAGCATTGAAAATTCCTGTGTTATAATTATGTTAACCCTTTCCCTCATATAGACGCTTTCTGACGCCTCTGAAGCAGACGGCTATTTGAAAACATAGTGACAAAAGAAGAAATTGCACAAAACGTGCAATTTCTTCTTTTGCCACAATGTTTTCCACTTTTAGTCATAGGTTATCCATTCAATTATAGAGATTTTCTACTTTTTTACAAAATATGTTCAAAGTCGTCTGCTGCAGAATTGTCGTATGAGGGAAAGGGTTAAGATTGATTTTCGTAGAGCAACGTTCATAATCATACAATTTTTTTCTGTCACTTTGGCAGGTAGACACTAGTGTTGTCTGGTATATAGAATTCATTTGAAACAAACTCCAGTGATTTAGTTAGTAAAGGCATCAACTTCCAGAGCAAGAGCCATGGTTTCAATCCTCAGTCAGTAAGGCCACACAAAATACTTCAAAAATTCATGTAGCAGTGGTTTAATAATAAATATACTTTATTTAAAGTTAGTAACACTAATTTATTTTCGCTGTGGCCTTCACTCTTTGGCACTTAGGAATGAGAAAACTTTATGACAAATATAGTCCGGATAAGTCTCCAAGTAGTACTTTACTATATTTTTTTCCGATTATCCATAACAAGTATTATAAAATACCATTCAAGCAAACAAACAATTATTTGCAACTACCTTTTCACCATGGCAATAGATCTAAATTGTCAATATTTGTTTAAAAGATGTGATATTTGGGTACAGTCAAACTTGTGTTTACGATATTCTTTGTTAAGCAATTCCCTGTCTACAGCACCCACACTTTTTTTTCCCCCAATTACTCATTTTCAGCATAAATGACCCTGCAATTAAACACCACCTGTGAACAAAAACAGATTATTCTCTTCCCATGTGTGGTCTTTTAACCCTTTCCCTCATACAACAATTCTGCAGCAGACGTCTTTAAACATATTTTGTCAAAACATAGAAAATCTTTATAATTGATTGGATAACCTATGACGAAAAGTTAAAAACATTGTGGCAAAAGGAGAAATTGCTCGTTTTGAGCAATTTCTTCTTTTGGCTCTATGTTTTCAAAAAGCCGTCTGCTGCAGAGGCGTCAGAAAGCGTCTAAATGAGGGAAAGGGTTAACACAGGTTGGACTGTATATCTCTTAAAATTAATTTATAGAGATTATACATGTTTTTACCTAGATGTTTTCAAAGTTGTCTGCTGTTGATAAGTTGTATGTGGATAATCTAAATGTTACAGATGGTTTGGTGAATAAGTTGCTAGATATGGGAGGGAAAGCGGAAGCTCCTGCAGCATTGCAGAATGTTGCCTTTAAGTTCCTCTACCTAATAACAAAGGTAAGTTAAAATGATATAAAATGCAAGTTTGCTTTTGTGAGCAGTCTAGATCTGGATCAGCCTGGGCATCTGTACTGTCTGATCAAGATCTAGATTGTTCAAATATTACTATCACAAGCTTGTAGTCAACCTTTATAGATAATAATAATAATAATAACTAGAGATTGTAACTGTAGCAACAGTTACGAACGATTCCCTTGCCGTTTTATTGAACAAGGGCAGATAACACAATGGCCCAGAGTATTCGGTAATGCGCTAATACACTTGCGAAAGTACTACTACTTGATTAGGGACACATGTACTAAGTTTCAAGTCTCTATCACTTGTCGTTTTTGAGTTATACAAGTCCGAAAAATCGACCAATCAGAAACGAGTATTCGGTCATGCGCTAATACACATGCAAAAATAGTACTACTTGATAAGAAACACATGTACTAAGTTTCAAGTCTCTATCACTTGTCGTTTTTGAGTTATACAAGTCTGAAAAATCGACCAATCAGAAACGAGTATTCGGCCATGCGCTTATACACATGCAAAAGTAGAACTACTTGATAAGAAACACATGTACTAAGTTTCAAGTCTCTATCACTTGTCGTTTTTGAGTTATACAAGTCAGAAAAATCGACCAATCAGAAACGAGTATTCGGTCATGCTCTAATACACTTGAGAGAGTAGTACTACTTGATTAGAATCACATGTACTAAGTTTCAAGTCTCTATCACTAGTCATTTTCGAGTTATACAAGTCCGAAAAATCGACCAATCAGAAACGAGTATTGGGTCAAGCTGAAATACACATGAGAAAGTAGGTCACTTGATTGGGAACATTTGTACTAAGTTTCAAGTCTCTATCTCTTTTCGTTATCGAGTTATACAAGTTCAAATCACCCAATTATTAAAAAAATGAAAAAGGGGAGATAACTTTGCAAAAAAGTGGCCCAGAGTTATAATTCTTGCTTGTTGTACAACTGCACAGTGCCATCTATCTATGTTCCAAGTTTCAATAATATCTGACCATTCGTTCACAAGATATCGCTCTGACAAAAATTGATTAAAATATTGAAAAAGGGGAGATAACTTTGCAAAAACGTGACTCAGAGTTATCTTTCTTGAAAACTACACAAGTTCACATTGTCATCTATCTATATTGCAAGTTTCGATCAATTCCATCAAGTAGTTTATGAGTATTGCTCTGGACAAAAATTTGGATAGGAGAAAGAAAATAATAATAATAAGAAGAAGAAGAAGAAGAAGAAGAAGAATAATAAAAAACAATAGAAAAACAATACGATTCCCAACTCTGTTGGGGAATCGTAATAACTAGAGATTGTAACTGTAGCAACAGTTACGAACGATTCCCTTGCCATTTTATTTAACAATGGGAGATAACAGAAACGAGTATTTGGTCATGCGCTAATACACTTGCAAAAGTAGTACTACTTGATTAGAAACACATGTACTAAGTTTCAAGTCTCTATCACTTGTCGTTTTTGAGTTATACAATTCCGAAAAATCGACCAATCAGAAACGAGTATTCGGTCAAGCTCAAATACACATGAGAAAGTAGGTCACTTGATTGGGAACATTTGTACTAAGTTTCAAGTCTCTATCTCTTTTCGTTATCGAGTTATACAAGTTCAAATCACCCAATTATTAAAAAAATGAAAAAGGGGAGATCACTTTGCAAAAAAGTGGCCCAGAGTTATAATTCTTGCATGTTGTACAACTGCACAGTGCCATCTATCTATGTTCCAAGTTTCAATAATATCTGACCATTCGTTCACAAGATATGGCTCTGACAAAAATTGATTAAAATATTGAAAAAGGGGAGATAACTTTGCAAAAAAGTGGCTCAGAGTTATCATTCTTGAAAACTACACAAGTTCACATTGCCATCTATCTATGTTGCAAGTTTCGATCAATTCCATCAAGTAGTTTATGAGTATTGCTCTGGACAAAATTTTTGGATAGGAGAATAAAGAATAAAGAATAATAATAATAAGAAGAAGAAGAAGAATAATAAAAAACAATAGAAAAACAATACGATTCCCAACTCTGTTGGGGAATCGTAATAACTAGAGATTGTAACTGTAGCAACAGTTACGAACGATTCCCTTGCCATTTTATTGAACAAGGGCAGATAACACAATGACCCAGAGTATTCGGTAATGCGCTAATACACTTGCGAAAGTACTACTACTTGATTAGGGACACATGTACTAAGTTTCAAGTCTCTATCACTTGTCGTTTTTGAGTTATACAAGTCCGAAAAATCGACCAATCAGAAACGAGTATTCGGTCATGCGCTAATACACATGCAAAAATAGTACTACTTGATAAGAAACACATGTACTAAGTTTCAAGTCTCTATCACTTGTCGTTTTTGAGTTATACAAGTCCGAAAAATCGACCAATCAGAAACGAGTATTCGGTCATGCGCTAATACACATGCAAAAGTAGAACTACTTGATAAGAAACACATGTACTAAGTTTCAAGTCTCTATCACTTGTCGTTTTTGTGTTATACAAGTCCGAAAAATCGACCAATCAGAAACGAGTATTCGGTCATGCGCTAATACACATGCAAAAGTAGAACTACTTGATAAGAAACACATGTACTAAGTTTCAAGTCTCTATCACTTGTCGTTTTTGAGTTATACAAGTCAGAAAAATCGACCAATCAGAAACGAGTATTCGGTCATGCGCTAATACACTTGAGAAAGTAGTACTACTTGATTAGAATCACATGTACTAAGTTTCAAGTCTCTATCACTAGTCATTTTCGAGTTATACAAGTCAGAAAAATCGACCAATCAGAAACGAGTATTCAGTCAAGCTCAAATACACATGAGAAAGTAGGTCACTTGATTGGGAACATTTGTACTAAGTTGCAAGTCTCTATCTCTTTTCGTTATCGAGTTATACAAGTTCAAATCACCCAATTATTAAAAAAATGAAAAAGGGGAGATAACTTTGCAAAAAAGTGGCCCAGAGTTATAATTCTTGCATGTTGTACAACTGCACAGTGCCATCTATCTATGTTCCAAGTTTCAATAATATCTGACCATTCGTTCACAAGATATCGCTCTGACAAAAATTGATTAAAATATTGAAAAAGGGGAGATAACTTTGCAAAAAAGTGGCTAAGAGTTATCATTCTTGAAAACTACACAAGTTCACATTGCCATCTATCTATGTTGCAAGTTTCAATCAATTCCATCAAGTAGTTTATGAGTATTGCTCTGGACAAAAATTTGGATAGAAGAAAGAGAATAAACAATAATAATAATAATAAAAAAAAAAAGAAAAAACAATAGAAAAACAATACGATTCCCAACTCTGTTGGGGAATCGTAACTAGAGATTGTAACTGTAGCAACAGTTACGAACGATTCCCTTGCCATTTTATTGAACAAGGGCAGATAACACAATGGCCCAGAGTATTCGGTAATGCGCTAATACACATGCAAAAGTAGTACTACTTGATAAGAAACACATGTACTAAGTTTCAAGTCTCTATCACTTGTCGTTTTTGAGTTATACAAGTCCGAAAAATCGACCAATCAGAAACGAGTATTCGGTCATGCGCTAATACACATGCAAAAGTAGAACTACTTGATAAGAAACACATGTACTAAGTTTCAAGTCTCTATCACTTGTTGTTTTTGAGTTATACAAGTCCGAAAAATCGACCAATCAGAAACGAGTATTCGGTCATGCGCTAATACACTTGAGAAAGTAGTACTACTTGATTAGAATCACATGTACTAAGTTTCAAGTCTCTATCACTAGTCATTTTCGAGTTATACAAGTCCGAAAAATCGACCAATCAGAAACGAGTATTCGGTCAAGCTCAAATACACATGAGAAAGTAGGTCACTTGATTGGGAACATTTGTACTAAGTTTCAAGTCTCTATCACTTGTCGTTTTTGAGTTATACAAGTCAGAAAAATCGACCAATCAGAAACGAGTATTCGGTCATGCGCTAATACACTTGAGAAAGTAGTACTACTTGATTAGAATCACATGTACTAAATTTCAAGTCTCTATCACTAGTCATTTTCGAGTTATACAAGTACAAAAAAAATCGACCAATCAGAAACGAGTATTCGGTCAAGCTCAAATACACATGAGAAAGTAGGTCACTTGATTGGGAACATTTGTACTAAGTTTCAAGTCTCTATCTCTTTTCGTTATCGAGTTATACAAGTTCAAATCACCCAATTATTAAAAAAATGAAAAAGGGGAGATAACTTTGCAAAAAAGTGGCCCAGAGTTATAATTCTTGCATGTTGTACAACTGCACAGTGCCATCTATCTATGTTCCAAGTTTCAATAATATCTGACCATTCGTTCACAAGATATAGCTCTGACAAAAATTGATTAAAATATTGAAAAAGGGGAGATAACTTTGCAAAAAAGTGGCTCAGAGTTATCATTCTTGAAAACTACACAAGTTCACATTGCCACCTATCTATGTTGCAAGTTTCGATCAATTCCATCAAGTAGTTTATGAGTATTGCTCTGGACAAAAATTTGGATAGCTGAAAGAGAATAAACAATAATAATAATAATAACTAGAGATTGTAACTGTAGCAACAGTTACGAACGATTCCCTTGCCATTTTATTGAACAAGGGCAGATAACACAATGACCCAGAGTATTCGGTAATGCGCTAATACACTTGCGAAAGTACTACTACTTGATTAGGGACACATGTACTAAGTTTCAAGTCTCTATCACTTGTCGTTTTTGAGTTATACAAGTCCGAAAAATCGACCAATCAGAAACGAGTATTCGGTCATGCGCTAATACACATGCAAAAATAGTACTACTTGATAAGAAACACATGTACTAAGTTTCAAGTCTCTATCACTTGTCGTTTTTGAGTTATACAAGTCCGAAAAATCGACCAATCAGAAACGAGTATTCGGTCATGCGCTAATACACATGCAAAAGTAGAACTACTTGATAAGAAACACATGTACTAAGTTTCAAGTCTCTATCACTTGTCGTTTTTGTGTTATACAAGTCCGAAAAATCGACCAATCAGAAACGAGTATTCGGTCATGCGCTAATACACATGCAAAAGTAGAACTACTTGATAAGAAACACATGTACTAAGTTTCAAGTCTCTATCACTTGTCGTTTTTGAGTTATACAAGTCAGAAAAATCGACCAATCAGAAACGAGTATTCGGTCATGCGCTAATACACTTGAGAAAGTAGTACTACTTGATTAGAATCACATGTACTAAGTTTCAAGTCTCTATCACTAGTCATTTTCGAGTTATACAAGTCAGAAAAATCGACCAATCAGAAACGAGTATTCGGTCAAGCTCAAATACACATGAGAAAGTAGGTCACTTGATTGGGAACATTTGTACTAAGTTGCAAGTCTCTATCTCTTTTCGTTATCGAGTTATACAAGTTCAAATCACCCAATTATTAAAAAAATGAAAAAGGGGAGATAACTTTGCAAAAAAGTGGCCCAGAGTTATAATTCTTGCATGTTGTACAACTGCACAGTGCCATCTATCTATGTTCCAAGTTTCAATAATATCTGACCATTCGTTCACAAGATATCGCTCTGACAAAAATTGATTAAAATATTGAAAAAGGGGAGATAACTTTGCAAAAAAGTGGCTAAGAGTTATCATTCTTGAAAACTACACAAGTTCACATTGCCATCTATCTATGTTGCAAGGTTCAATCAATTCCATCAAGTAGTTTATGAGTATTGCTCTGGACAAAAATTTGGATAGAAGAAAGAGAATAAACAATAATAATAATAATAAAAAAAAAAAGAAAAAACAATAGAAAAACAATACGATTCCCAACTCTGTTGGGGAATCGTAACTAGAGATTGTAACTGTAGCAACAGTTACGAACGATTCCCTTGCCATTTTATTGAACAAGGGCAGATAACACAATGGCCCAGAGTATTCGGTAATGCGCTAATACACTTGCGAAAGTACTACTACTTGATTAGGGACACATGTACTAAGTCTCTATCACTTGTCGTTTTTGAGTTATACAAGTCCGAAAAATCAACCAATCAGAAACGAGTATTCGGTCATGCGCTAATACACATGCAAAAGTAGTACTACTTGATAAGAAACACATGTACTAAGTTTCAAGTCTCTATCACTTGTCGTTTTTGAGTTATACAAGTCCGAAAAATCGACCAATCAGAAACGAGTATTCGGTCATGCGCTTATACACATGCAAAAGTAGAACTACTTGATAAGAAACACATGTACTAAGTTTCAAGTCTCTATCACTTGTCGTTTTTGAGTTATACAAGTCAGAAAAATCGACCAATCAGAAACGAGTATTCGGTCATGCGCTAATACACTTGAGAAAGTAGTACTACTTGATTAGAATCACATGTACTAAGTTTCAAGTCTCTATCACTAGTCATTTTCGAGTTATACAAGTCCGAAAAATCGACCAATCAGAAACGAGTATTCGGTCAAGCTCAAATACACATGAGAAAGTAGGTCACTTGATTGGGAACATTTGTACTAAGTTTCAAGTCTCTATCACTTGTCGTTATCGAGTTATACAAGTTCAAATCACCCAACTTTTAAAAAAATGAAAAAGGGGAGATAACTTTGCAAAAAAGTGGCCCAGAGTTATAATTCTTGCATGTTGTACAACTGCACAGTGCCATCTATCTATGTTCCAAGTTTCAATAATATCTGACCATTCGTTCACAAGATATCGCTCTGACAAAAATTGATTAAAATATTGAAAAAGGGGAGATAACTTTGCAAAAAAGTGGCTCAGAGTTATCATTCTTGAAAACTACACAAGTTCACATTGCCATCTATCTATGTTGCAAGTTTCGATCAATTCCATCAAGTAGTTTATGAGTATTGCTCTGGACAAATTTTTTGGATAGGAGAATAAAGAATAATAATAATAATAATAAAAAACAATAGAAAAACAATACGATTCCCAACTCTGTTGGGGAATCGTAACTAGAGATTGTAACTGTAGCAACAGTTACGAACGATTCCCTTGCCATTTTATTTAACAATGGGAGATAACAGAAACGAGTATTTGGTCATGCGCTAATACACTTGCAAAAGTAGTACTACTTGATTAGGAACACATGTACTAAGTTTCAAGTCTCTATCACTTGTCGTTTTTGAGTTATACAATTCCGAAAAATCGACCAATCAGAAACGAGTATTCGGTCATGCGCTAATACACTTGAGAAAGTAGAACTACTTGATTAGAAACACACGTACTAAGTTTCAAGTCACTATCACTTGTCGTTTTTGAGTTATACAAGTCCGAAAAATCGACCAATCAGAAGCGAGTAATCGGTCATGTGCAAATACACATGAGAAAGTAATATCACTTGAGTGGGAACACTTGTACTAAGTTTCAAGTCTCTATCACTTGTGCTTTTTGAGTTATACATGTCCGAAAAATCGACCAATCAGAAACGAGTATTCGGTCATGCGCTAATTCACTTGAGAAAGTAGTACTACTTGATTAGAAACACATGTACTAAGTTTCAAGTCTCTATCACTAGTCGTTTGTGAGTTATACAAGTCCGAAAATTCGACCAATCAGAAGAGAGTATTCGGTCATGCTCAAATAAACATGAGAAAGTAGTATCACTTGATTGGGAACATTTGTACTAAATTTCAAGTCTCTATCACTTGTCGTTTTTGAGTTATACAAGCTCAAATCACCCAATTATTAAAAAAATGAAAAGGGGGAGATAACTTTGCAAAAAAGTGGCCCAGAGTTATAATTCTTGCATGTTGTACAACTGCACAGTGCCATCTATCTATGTTCCAAGTTTCAATAATATCTGACCATTCGTTCACAAGATATAGCTCTGACAAAAATTGATTAAAATATTGAAAAAGGGGAGATAACTTTGCAAAAAAGTGGCTCAGAGTTATCATTCTTGAAAACTACACAAGTTCACATTGCCATCTATCTATGTTGCAAGTTTCGATCAATTCCATCGAGTAGTTTATGAGTATTGCTCTGGACAAAAATTTGGATAGCTGAAAGAGAATAATAATAAGAAAAAACAATAGAAAAACAATACGATTCCCAACTCTGTTGGGGAATCGTAATAATAACTAGAGATTGTAACTGTAGCAACAGTTACGAACGATTCCCTTGCCATTTTATTGAACAAGGGCAGATAACACAATGGCCCAGAGTATTTGGTCATGCTCTAATACACTTGAGAAAGTAGAACTACTTGATTAGGAACACATGTACTGAGTTTCAAGTCACTATCACTTGTCGTTTTTGAGTTATACAAGTCCGAAAAATCGACCAATCAAAAGCGAGTATTCGGTCATGCGCAAATACACATGAGAGAGTAGTATCACTTGATTGGGAACACTTGTACTAAGTTTCAAGTCTCTATCACTTGCCGTTTTTGATTTATACATGTCCGAAAAATCGACCAATCAGAAACGAGTATTCGGTCATGCGCTAATTCACTTGAGAAAGTAGTACTACTTGATTAGAAACACATGTACTAAGTTTCAAGTCTCTATCACTAGTCGTTTTTGAGTTATACAAGTCCGAAAAATCGACCAATCAGAAGCGAGTATTCGGTCATGCGCAAATACACATGAGAAAGTAGTATCACTTGATTGGGAACATTTGTACTAAATTTCAAGTCTCTATCGCTTTTCGTTATCGAGTTATACAAGTTCTAATCACCCAATTATTGAAATATTGAAAAAGGGGAGATAACTTTGCAAAAACGTGGCCCAGAGTTATAATTCTTACATGTTGTACAACTGCACAGTGCCATCTATCTATGTTCCAAGTTTCAATATTATCTGACCATTCGTTCACAAGATATCGCTTGGACAAAAATTTATTAAAATATTGAAAAAGGGGAGATAACTTTGCAATAAAGTGGCTCAGAGTTATAATTCTTGAAAACTGCACAACTTCACATTGCCATCTATCTATGTTGCAAGTTTCAATCAATTCCATCAAGTAGTTTATGAGTATTGCTCTGGACAAAAATTTGGATAGAAGAAAAAGAAGAAAGAAAGAATAATAACTAGAGATTGTAACTGTAGCAACAGTTACGAACGATTCCCTTGCCATTGTATTGAACAAGGGCAGATAACACAATGGCCCAGAGTATTCGGTAATGCGCTAATACACTTGCGAAAGTACTACTACTTGATTAGGGACACATGTACTAAGTTTCAAGTCTCTATCACTTGTCGTTTTTGAGTTATACAAGTCCGAAAAATCGACCAATCAGAAACGAGTATTCGGTCATGCGCTAATACACATGCAAAAGTAGTACTACTTGATAAGAAACATATGTACTAAGTTTCAAGTCTATATCACTTGTCGTTTTTGAGTTATACAAGTCCGAAAAATCGACCAATCAGAAACGAGTATTCGGTCATGCCCTAATACACATGCAAAAGTAGAACTACTTGATAAGAAACACATGTACTAAGTTTCAAGTCTCTATCACTTGTCGTTTTCGAGTTATACAAGTCAGAAAAATCGACCAATCAGAAACGAGTATTCGGTCATGCGCTAATACACTTGAGAAAGTAGTACTACTTGATTAGAATCACATGTACTAAGTTTCAAGTCTCTATCACTAGTCATTTTCGAGTTATACAAGTCCGAAAAATCGACCAATCAGAAACGAGTATTCGGTCAAGCTCAAAAACACATGAGAAAGTAGGTCACTTGATTGGGAACATTTGTACTAAGTTTCAAGTCTCTATCTCTTTTCGTTATCGAGTTATACAAGTTCAAATCACCCAATTTTTAAAAAAATGAAAAAGGGGAGATAACTTTGCAAAAAGGTGGCCCAGAGTTATAATTCTTGCATGTTGTACAACTGCACAGTGCCATCTATCTATGTTCCAAGTTTCAATAATATCTGACCATTCGTTCACAAGATATCGCTCTGACAAAAATTGATTAAAATATTGAAAAAGGGGAGATAACTTTGCAAAAAAGTGGCTCAGAGTTATCATTCTTGAAAACTACACAAGTTCACATTGCCATCTATCTATGTTGCAAGTTTCGATCAATTCCATCAAGTAGTTTATGAGTATTGCTCTGGACAAAATTTTTGGATAGGAGAATAAAGAATAATAATAATAATAATAACTAGAGATTGTAACTGTAGCAACAGTTACGAACGATTCCCTTGCCATTTTATTGAACAAGGGCAGATAACACAATGGCCCAGAGTATTCGGTAATGCGCTAATACACTTGCGAAAGTACTACTACTTGATTAGGGACACATGTACTAAGTTTCAAGTCTCTATCACTTGTCGTTTTTGAGTTATACAAGTCCGAAAAATCGACCAATCAGAAACGAGTATTCGGTCATGCGCTAATACACATGCAAAAGTAGTACTACTTGATAAGAAACACATGTACTAAGTTTCAAGTCTCTATCACTTGTCGTTTTTGAGTTATACAAGTCCGAAAAATCGACCAATCAGAAACGAGTATTCGGTCATGCGCTAATACACATGCAAAAGTAGAACTACTTGATAAGAAACACATGTACTAAGTTTCAAGTCTCTATCACTTGTCGTTTTTGAGTTATACAAGTCAGAAAAATCGACCAATCAGAAACGAGTATTCGGTCATGCGCTAATACACTTGAGAAAGTAGTACTACTTGATTAGAATCACATGTACTAAGTTTCAAGTCTCTATCACTAGTCATTTTCGAGTTATACAAGTACGAAAAATCGACCAATCAGAAACGAGTATTCGGTCAAGCTCAAATACACATGAGAAAGTAGGTCACTTGATTGGGAACATTTGTACTAAGTTTCAAGTCTCTATCTCTTTTCGTTATCGAGTTATACAAGTTCAAATCACCCAATTATTAAAAAAATGAAAAAGGGGAGATAACTTTGCAAAAAAGTGGCCCAGAGTTATAATTCTTGCATGTTGTACAACTGCACAGTGCCATCTATCTATGTTCCAAGTTTCAATAATATCTGACCATTCGTTCACAAGATATAGCTCTGACAAAAAGTGATTAAAATATTGAAAAAGGGGAGATAACTTTGCAAAAAAGTGGCTCAGAGTTATCATTCTTGAAAACTACACAAGTTCACATTGCCACCTATCTATGTTGCAAGTTTCGATTAATTCCATCAAGTAGTTTATGAGTATTGCTCTGGACAAAAATTTGGATAGCTGAAAGAGAATAAACAATAATAATAATAATAATAATAAAAAGAAAAAACAATAGAAAAACAATACGATTCCCAACTCTGTTGGGGAATCGTAATAACTAGAGATTGTAACTGTAGCAACAGTTACGAACGATTCCCTTGCCGTTTTATTGAACAAGGGCAGATAACACAATGGCCCAGAGTATTCGGTAATGCGCTAATACACTTGCGAAAGTACTACTACTTGATTAGGGACACATGTACTAAGTTTCAAGTCTCTATCACTTGTCGTTTTTGAGTTATACAAGTCCGAAAAATCGACCAATCAGAAACGAGTATTCGGTCATGCGCTAATACACATGCAAAAATAGAACTACTTGATAAGAAACACATGTACTAAGTTTCAAGTCTCTATCACTTGTCGTTTTTGAGTTATACAAGTCCGAAAAATCGACCAATCAGAAACGAGTATTCGGTCATGCGCTAATACACATGCAAAAGTAGAACTACTTGATAAGAAACACATGTACTAAGTTTCAAGTCTCTATCACTTGTCGTTTTTGAGTTATACAAGCCCGAAAAATCGACCAATCAGAAACGAGTATTCGGTCATGCGCTAATACACATGCAAAAGTAGAACTACTTGATAAGAAACACATGTACTAAGTTTCAAGTCTCTATCACTTGTCGTTTTTGAGTTATACAAGTCAGAAAAATCGACCAATCTGAAACGAGTATTCGGTCATGCGCTAATACACTTGAGAAAGTAGTACTACTTGATTAGAATCACATGTCCTAAGTTTCAAGTCTCTATCACTAGTCATTTTCGAGTTATACAAGTCCGAAAAATCGACCAATCAGAAACGAGTATTCGGTCAAGCTCAAATACACATCAGAAAGTAGGTCTATTGATTGGGAACATTTGTACTAAGTTTCAAGTCTCTATCTCTTTTCGTTATCGAGTTATACAAGTTCAAATCACCCAATTATTAAAAAAATGAAAAAGGGGAGATAACTTTGCAAAAAAGTGGCCCAGAGTTATAATTCTTGCATGTTGTACAACTGCACAGTGCCATCTATCTATGTTCCAAGTTTCAATAATATCTGACCATTCGTTCACAAGATATGGCTCTGACAAAAATTGATTAAAATATTGAAAAAGGGGAGATAACTTTGCAAAAAAGTGGCTCAGAGTTATCATTCTTGAAAACTACACAAGTTCACATTGCCATCTATCTATGTTGCAAGTTTCGATCAATTCCATCAAGTAGTTTATGAGTATTGCTCTGGACAAAATTTTTGGATAGGAGAATAAAGAATAATAATAATAACTAGAGATTATAACTGTAGCAACAGTTACGAACGATTCCCTTGCCATTTTATTTAACAATGGGAGATAACAGAAACGAGTATTTGGTCATGCGCTAATACACTTGCAAAAGTAGTACTACTTGATTAGGAACACATGTACTAAGTTTCAAGTCTCTATCACTTGTCGTTTTTGAGTTATACAATTCCGAAAAATCGACCAATCAGAAACGAGTATTCGGTCAAGCTCAAATACACATGAGAAAGTAGGTCACTTGATTGGGAACATTTGTACTAAGTTTCAAGTCTCTATCTCTTTTCGTTATCGAGTTATACAAGTTCAAATCACCCAATTATTAAAAAAATGAAAAAGGGGAGATCACTTTGCAAAAAAGTGGCCCAGAGTTATAATTCTTGCATGTTGTACAACTGCACAGTGCCATCTATCTATGTTCCAAGTTTCAATAATATCTGACCATTCGTTCACAAGATATGGCTCTGACAAAAATTGATTAAAATATTGAAAAAGGGGAGATAACTTTGCAAAAAAGTGGCTCAGAGTTATCATTCTTGAAAACTACACAAGTTCACATTGCCATCTATCTATGTTGCAAGTTTCGATCAATTCCATCAAGTAGTTTATGAGTATTGCTCTGGACAAAATTTTTGAATAGGAGAATAAAGAATAAAGAATAATAATAATAATAAGAAGAAGAAGAATAACTAGAGATTGTAACTGTAGCAACAGTTACGAACGATTCCCTTGCCATTGTATTGAACAAGGGCAGATAACACAATGGCCCAGAGTATTCGGTAATGCGCTAATACACTTGCGAAAGTACTACTACCTGATTAGGGACACATGTACTAAGTTTCAAGTCTCTATCACTTGTCGTTTTTGAGTTATACAAGTCCGAAAAATCGACCAATCAGAAACGAGTATTCGGTCATGCGCTAATACACATGCAAAAATAGTACTACTTGATAAGAAACACATGTACTAAGTTTCAAGTCTCTATCACTTGTCGTTTTTGAGTTATACAAGTCCGAAAAATCGACCAATCAGAAACGAGTATTCGGTCATGCGCTAATACACATGCAAAAGTAGAACTACTTGATAAGAAACACATGTACTAAGTTTCAAGTCTCTATCACTTGTCGTTTTTGAGTTATACAAGTAAGAAAAATCGACCAATCAGAAACGAGTATTCGGTCATGCGCTAATACACTTGAGAAAGTAGTACTACTTGATTAGAATCACATGTACTAAGTTTCAAGTCTCTATCACTAGTCATTTTCGAGTTATACAAGTCCGAAAAATCGACCAATCAGAAACGAGTATTCGGTCAAGCTCAAATACACATGAGAAAGTAGGTCACTTGATTGGGAACATTTGTACTAAGTTTCAAGTCTCTATCTCTTTTCGTTATCGAGTTATACAAGTTCAAATCACCCAATTATTAAAAAAATGAAAAAGGGGAGATAACTTTGCAAAAAAGTGGCCCAGAGTTATAATTCTTGCATGTTGTACAACTGCACAGTGCCATCTATCTATGTTCCAAGTTTCAATAATATCTGACCATTCGTTCACAAGATATCGCTCTGACAAAAATTGATTAAAATATTGAAAAAGGGGAGATAACTTTGCAAAAAAGTGGCTCAGAGTTATCATTCTTGAAAACTACACAAGTTCACATTGCCATCTATCTATGTTGCAAGTTTCGATCAATTCCATCAAGTAGTTTATGAGTATTGCTCTGGACAAAAATTTGGATAGGAGAAAGAAAATAATAATAATAATAATAATAAGAAGAAGAAGAAGAATAATAATAAAAAACAGTAGAAAAACAATACGATTCCCAACTCTGTTGGGGAATCGTAACTAGAGATTGTAACTGTAGCAACAGTTACGAACGATTCCCTTGCCATTTTATTTAACAATGGGAGATAACACAATGGCCCAGAGTATTCGGTAATGCGCTAATACACTTGCGAAAGTACTACTACTTGATTAGGGACACATGTACTAAGTTTCAAGTCTCTATCACTTGTCGTTTTTGAGTTATACAAGTCCGAAAAATCGACCAATCAGAAACGAGTATTCGGTCATGCGCTAATACACATGCAAACGAGTATTGGGTCAATTTGAAATACACATGAGAAAGTAGGTCACTTGATTGGGAACATTTGTACTAAGTTTCAAGTCTCTATCTCATTTCGTTATCGAGTTATACAAGTTCAAATCACCCAATTATTAAAAAAATGAAAAAGGGGAGATAACTTTGCAAAAAAGTGTCCCAGAGTTATAATTCTTGCATGTTGTACAACTGCACAGTGCCATCTATCTATGTTCCAAGTTTCAATAATATCTGACCATTCGTTCACAAGATATCGCTCTGACAAAAATTGATTAAAATATTGAAAAAGGGGAGATAACTTTGCAAAACATTGGCTCAGAGTTATCATTCTTGAAAACTACACAAGTTCACATTGCCATCTATCTATGTTGGAAGTTTCAATCAATTCCATCAAGTAGTTTATGAGTATTGCTCTGGACAAAAATTTTGGATAGGAGAATAAAGAATAACTAGAGATTGTAACTGTAGCAACAGTTACGAACGATTCCCTTGCCATTTTATTGAACAAGGGCAGATAACACAATGGCCCAGAGTATTCGGTAATGCGCTAATACACTTGCGAAAGTACTACTACTTGATTAGGGACACATGTACTAAGTTTCAAGTCTCTATCACTTGTCGTTTTTGAGTTATACAAGTCCGAAAAATCGACCAATCAGAAACGAGTATTCGGTCATGCGCTAATACACATGCAAACGAGTATTGGGTCAATTTGAAATACACATGAGAAAGTAGGTCACTTGATTGGGAACATTTGTACTAAGTTTCAAGTCTCTATCTCATTTCGTTATCGAGTTATACAAGTTCAAATCACCCAATTATTAAAAAAATGAAAAAGGGGAGATAACTTTGCAAAAAAGTGTCCCAGAGTTATAATTCTTGCATGTTGTACAACTGCACAGTGCCATCTATCTATGTTCCAAGTTTCAATAATATCTGACCATTCGTTCACAAGATATCGCTCTGACAAAAATTGATTAAAATATTGAAAAAGGGGAGATAACTTTGCAAAACATTGGCTCAGAGTTATCATTCTTGAAAACTACACAAGTTCACATTGCCATCTATCTATGTTGGAAGTTTCAATCAATTCCATCAAGTAGTTTATGAGTATTGCTCTGGACAAAAATTTTGGATAGGAGAATAAAGAATAACTAGAGATTGTAACTGTAGCAACAGTTACGAACGATTCCCTTGCCATTTTATTGAACAAGGGCAGATAACACAATGGCCCAGAGTATTCGGTAATGCGCTAATACACTTGCGAAAGTACTACTACTTGATTAGGGACACATGTACTAAGTTTCAAGTCTCTATCACTTGTCGTTTTTGAGTTATACAAGTCCGAAAAATCGACCAATCAGAAACGAGTATTCGGTCATGCGCTAATACACATGCAAAAATAGTACTACTTGATAAGAAACACATGTACTAAGTTTCAAGTCTCTATCACTTGTCGTTTTTGATTTATACAAGTCCGAAAAATCGACCAATCAGAAACGAGTATTCGGTCATGCGCTAATACACATGCAAAAGTAGAACTACTTGATAAGAAACACATGTACTAAGTTTCAAGTCTCTATCACTTGTCGTTTTTGAGTTATACAAGTCAGAAAAATCGACCAATCAGAAACGAGTATTCGGTCATGCTCTAATACACTTGAGAAAGTAGTACTACTTGATTAGAATCACAATGTACTAAGTTTCAAGTCTCTATCACTAGTCATTTTCGAGTTATACAAGTCCGAAAAATCGACCAATCAGAAACGAGTATTCGGTCAAGCTGAAATACACATGAGAAAGTAGGTCACTTGATTGGGAACATTTGTACTAAGTTTCAAGTCTCTATCTCTTTTCGTTATCGAGTTATACAAGTTCAAATCACCCAATTATTAAAAAAATAAAAAAGGGGAGATAACTTTGCAAAAAAGTGGCCCAGAGTTATAATTCTTGCATGTTGTACAACTGCACAGTGCCATCTATCTATGTTCCAAGTTTCAATAATATCTGACCATTCGTTCACAAGATATCGCTCTGACAAAAATTGATTAAAATATTGAAAAAGGGGAGATAACTTTGCAAAAAAGTGGCTCAGAGTTATCATTCTTGAAAACTACACAAGTTCACATTGCCATCTATCTATGTTGCAAGTTTCGATCAATTCCATCAAGTAGTTTATGAGTATTGCTCTGGACAAAAATTTGGATAGGAGAAAGAAAATAATAATAATAAGAAGAAGAAGAAGAAGAAGAAGAACTAGAGATTGTAACTGTAGCAACAGTTACGAACGATTCCCTTGCCATTGTATTGAACAAGGGCAGATAACACAATGGCCCAGAGTATTCGGTAATGCGCTAATACACTTGCGAAAGTACTACTACCTGATTAGGGACACATGTACTAAGTTTCAAGTCTCTATCACTTGTCGTTTTTGAGTTATACAAGTCCGAAAAATCGACCAATCAGAAACGAGTATTCGATCATGCGCTAATACACATGCAAAAATAGTACTACTTGATAAGAAACACATGTACTAAGTTTCAAGTCTCTATCACTTGTCGTTTTTGAGTTATACAAGTCCGAAAAATCGACCAATCAGAAACGAGTATTCGGTCATGCGCTAATACACATGCAAAAGTAGAACTACTTGATAAGAAACACATGTACTAAGTTTCAAGTCTCTATCACTTGTCGTTTTTGAGTTATACAAGTCAGAAAAATCGACCAATCAGAAACGAGTATTCGGTCATGCGCTAATACACTTGAGAAAGTAGTACTACTTGATTAGAATCACATGTACTAAGTTTCAAGTCTCTATCACTAGTCATTTTCGAGTT
Source organism: Serripes groenlandicus (assembly GCA_031761405.1). Lineage (NCBI taxonomy): Eukaryota > Metazoa > Mollusca > Bivalvia > Cardiida > Cardiidae > Serripes > Serripes groenlandicus. The sequence continues at coordinate 83,303,425 of JASEVX010000004.1, read as the reverse complement.
ATACAAGTCCGAAAAATCGACCAATCAGAAACGAGTATTCGGTCAAGCTCAAATACACATGAGAAAGTAGGTCACTTGATTGGGAACATTTGTACTAAGTTTCAAGTCTCTATCTCTTTTCGTTATCGAGTTATACAAGTTCAAATCACCCAATTATTAAAAAAATGAAAAAGGGGAGATAACTTTGCAAAAAAGTGGCCCAGAGTTATAATTCTTGCATGTTGTACAACTGCACAGTGCCATCTATCTATGTTCCAAGTTTCAATAATATCTGACCATTTGTTCACAAGATATCGCTCTGACAAAAATTGATTAAAATATTGAAAAAGGGGAGATAACTTTGCCAAAAAGTGGCTCAGAGTTATCATTCTTGAAAACTACACAAGTTCACATTGCCATCTATCTATGTTGCAAGTTTCGATCAATTTCATCAAGTAGTTTATGAGTATTGCTCTGGACAAAAATTTGGATAGGAGAAAGAAAATAATAATAATAATAATAATAATAAGAAGAAGAAGAATAACTAGAGATTGTAACTGTAGCAACAGTTACGAACGATTCCCTTGCCATTTTATTTAACAAGGGGAGATAACAGACACGAGTATTCGGTCATGCACTAATACACTTGAGAAAGTAGTACTACTTGATTAGAAACACATGAACTAAGTTTCAAGTCTCGATCACTTGTCGTTTTTGAGTTATACAAGTCCGAAAAATCGACCAATCAGAAGCGAGTATTCGGTCATGCGCAAATACACATGAGAAAGTAGTATCACTTGATTGGGAACACTTGTACTAAGTTTCAAGTCTCTATCACTTGTCGTTTTTGAGTTATACATGTCCGAAAAATCGACCAATCAGAAACGAGTATTCGGTCATGGGCTAATTCACTTAAGAAAGTAGTACTACTTGATTAGAAACACATGTACTAAGTTTCAAGTCTCTATCACTTGTCGTTTTTGAGTTATACAAGTCCGAAAAATCGACCAATCAGAAACGAGTATTCGGTCATGCGATAATACACATGCAAAAGTAGAACTACTTGATAAGAAACACATGTACTAAGTTTCAAGTCTCTATCACTTGTCGTTTTTGAGTTATACAAGTCAGAAAAATCGACCAATCAGAAACGAGTATTCGGTCATGCGCTAATACACTTGAGAAAGTAGTACTACTTGATTAGAATGACATGTACTAAGTTTCAAGTCTCTATCACTAGTCATTTTCGAGTTATACAAGTCCGAAAAATCGACCAATCAGAAACGAGTATTCGGTCAAGCTCAAATACACATGAGAAAGTAGGTCACTTGATTGGGAACATTTGCACTAAGTTTCAAGTCTCTATCTCTTTTCGTTATCGAGTTATACAAGTTCAAATCACCCAATTATTAAAAAAATGAAAAAGGGGAGATAACTTTGCAAAAAAGTGGCCCAGAGTTATAATTCTTGCATGTTGTACAACTGCACAGTGCCATCTATCTATGTTCCAAGTTTCAATAATATCTGACCATTCGTTCACAAGATATCGCTCTGACAAAAATTGATTAAAATATTGAAAAAGGGGAGATAACTTTGCAAACAAGTGGCTCAGAGTTATCATTCTTAAAAACTACACAAGTTCACATTGCCATATATCTATGTTGCAAGTTTCGATCAATTCCATCAAGTAGTTTATGAGTATTGCTCTGGACAAAAAAGAGAATAATAATAATAATAATAATAATAATAATAATAATAAGAAGAAAAAACAATAGAAAAACAATACGATTCCCAACTCTGTTGGGGAATCGTAATAATAAAAAACAGTAGAAAAACAATACGATTCCCAACTCTGTTGGGGAATCGTAATAATAAAAAACAGTAGAAAAACAATACGATTCCCAAATCTGTTGGGGAATCGTAATAATAATAATAAGAAGAAGAAGAATAAAAAACAATAGAAAAACAATACGATTCCCAACTCTGTTGGGGAATCGTAATAATAAAAAACAGTAGAAAAACAATACGATTCCCAACTCTGTTGGGGAATCGTAATAATAATAATAATAATTCTTAATTTATAGATGTTGACTCATTTAGCCAATGGCTATTTTACAATGAGGCCATCTTGGTAGCTTGCAGAAAACATATAATGATTACATAATTAACCCCCTCCCTCAAAAAGCCAAACAATAATTAAGAATAAGAAATATTACTACTCTGTGGTGAAGTGATTAGAGCCTCTACCTTGAGAGTGGAACACCAGGAGATAATTGCCTATTTATACACATTGAAGGCTTAGACAGAGCTCTAGATAAGGGGCGTTTTGCATTTTGTAAAATCTTTATTAGACAATATAACCCTATGCTGTGGGTACTCAAAAGAATCGTCTCTTTGAGACGATTCTTTTGAGTACCCACATCATAGGGTTTGGTTTGATAATTAAGAGAGATATTGTGGAGAAAAGATCTGGACCTCTGCAGTTAGAAAATGGGTAGTGATGGCTTCCCTCTTTGGCGCTCAGGGATGCAGCCTGCAGGGATAGCATTACGACTGATGCACCAGTGCTAGAATAGATAACACAAGTAGTACTGTTAATTTACCCAGGAAATGCCGCAATGCAACTGCCATACTGCTGAAATTGGTGTAAAACACCATTCAAACAGATCTATTTTAACAGATGTTGCTTATTTATTTTTTTCAAAGCAGGCAACTATAAATACAATAACTCTTTTGACAGATGAAAGGACCCAAGGTTGTTGTACGATATTTCCCAAACGATGTAAAGCATATTGAACTTGTACTAGCCATGCTGTCACAGCCATCCGGTCAGGGATTGCAACATCCACTGGTACATGTTTGTTATCATAGTATTTCCTCTTTGAGGCAAGATCACGCTGCAATGATGAGGGCATCCTAACTCCCCTTGCCCGCATTCCGACAACTTTTGAAAACATTGAGGAAATGAGCAATTTTTCCTCGTGCTACATTGTTTTCAACTGTTTATAAATATACTTTCATTTATAGGGATTTTTCATATTTAGTCTGCACGTTTTATAAGGCATCTGCTGCTGATTTTTCTGAATGAGGAAATGATTAAGTTAATCCGGCATAATGAGCAATTTCTCCTTTTGCCGCTACATTTTGAACTCTATTTTAATAATTTCACTTTTATTTTGAGAGATTTTCCATACTTAAGTGGGAACGAATCGTCTCAGTTAGAAGATTGACTGATTAGTAAATGAGATATTTTACAGAGCTTGAGTTAAGAAGAGTATTTCATATTCCCAAATCCTCATTTCATCCTCAAACCCTATGTTGTGGGTACTCAAAAGAATGGTCTGAGTGAGATGATTCTTTTGTGTACCCACAACATAGGCTTTGGTTGAGCAATAAGACATTGTTTGGAAAGGATAAGTTTACACCTCCTTATCTAGTCCTCTGATTTTGAATCAATGACCAGTTTACTCCAATGTTAGTCCTCCGGTAGATAGGTGATGCCATTGTTCTGTCCTACAGGGATGGGAGACCAGATATGTGTTGTTACTATGGTTGTCTGTGGCCTGTATGAATCCTATAGACCTGGAGAGATTGGACGGAGATCTGGACGCCGCGGACTCCAAACCACCAGTCATGGACAGGATAATGGGGATTGCTCAGGTAATAAACATTTCACCTGATACCGATGACATTTCATACAATTTCTCCTTTTGTCAAACTGTTCTCAACTTTATCGAATAGTTATGCTTTCATTTATTGATTGGTTGGAGTGCAACATTATTTTCAACAATTTTTCAGTTATGTTATGGCGAGCAATTCACCTTACAAGTTTTTCATTGCTTTCTCGCACCAGTAATCCACACTTTTACCAGCTGAGCTATTGTGGTTTGACTGCTTTCATTTATAGAGATTTTCAAAAGGTTTTGCAAGATTGATTGATAAAATTAAAAAGATTTTATAAAATATTGCTGAAATGTGCATATCAATAGATATAGCTGAAACATCATCATTACAAAGGAAAAGTAAGATTAAGTGGAGCATATTGCTATGTCAAATTGTAGCCAACTGAATAAAGTCATAATAGGTTTAGAATTTGAAAATGCAAAATCATGCAGAAATTATGTATTAAGCATAGAGCAAATCAATCAGAAAGTAAGTATAAAGCATAGCACAATAAGTGAAATGATCATAGGTATATTTTTGTCCTTTTTTTCTTCAGGAATATCTAAGGAAAGCTGACAAGACCCAAGATGCTGCTTGTTTCCTCCTATCCAAGTTCCTCACTAGGTCAGATATGGTCTCAAAAAAGTTACCAGGGTTCATAGAGTGGACTGTGACAAGTCTTCAGTCTTCAAACGGTATGTGTATGCTCGTCATCACCTTCCCTCACACTCCATTGTTCCAAACAAATCTTCCAAATTGGTAACATTTGGTGAAATTAATGCTTCCCATTTGCAGACGCATTTTGAGACATCTACAGTAGACAACTTTTGAAAACATTTTCAACTCTTCTTAGTATTTATACTTTCATATATCGAGGGCTTGGCGTGAAACGGTTGTAACTAAAAACCTATTCTGAAAACTCTGGTTTAGGGGCAATTTTAACCCCTTTGTAAACAATGCAAATTTAGGTGCCATTGCTCAGAACGAGTAATGGCACCTAAATTTCCATTGTTTACCAAGAAAAATGATTTAACGCTTATTAAGACTTTATGGCGAGGTGATTAACCTTGGTAAAAAAATACCAATTTAAGTTACAACTGTTTTACGCCAAGCCCTCGATATAATGAATTTCCACATTTTTGCCTAGATTTTTTCAAAGTTGTCAGCTGAATATAAGGTGTATGTGGTAAAAGTTAATAGAAAATATCCATACCAAGATTGTATTTGACATCACAGTGGCAAACAAAAAAATTGTCAAAATACATTTTTAAAAATTATCAAGACGAAAACGTTTTCAACAGATGTATTCAAAGCAGATGGCAATAACCCTTTCCCACATACGATAAAATCTGCAGCAGCCGACTTTGAAATTATCTTCTAACGAAAGTTAATTTATAATGAGCAATTTATCCTTTTACCACAATTCTTTCAAGTCATCTGCTGGAGAAAACGTCTGTATTATGGTAAAGGTTAAAAGTACAGTCAAACCCGTGTCACCTTTGAATAGAAATTCCCTGTCTATAGCAACCACACTTTTAGTTTCCCAATGAATAATTTTCTGCATAAATGACCTTGCAATTAAAGACCACCAGTGAACAAAGATAATAATGTTGTGTTCCCATGGGTGGTCTTTATAAACAGGTTCCTCTGTATCAGGTAAATGGTTAACCCTTAACCTCATACGACAGTTCTGCAGCAGACAACTTTTGTCAAAACATAGAAAATTTCCATAATTGAATGGATAACCTATGACAAAAAGTGGAAAAACATGGTGGCAAAAGGAGAAATTGCACGTTTTGTGCAATTTCTTCTTTTGTCACTATGTTTTCAAAACGCCGTCTGCTGCAGAGGCGTCAGAAAGCGTCTATATGAGGGAAAGGGTTAAACACCTTGGCTGTTGTTTTGTACATGCAACTCTTTATTTATAGATAAACCAAGTCTCTCACACCAAGACGGGATATTACGGACATTAGCTCTCCTATTTAAACATGGAAGGAGGGAAGACATGCTGCAATACTGTAAGGACTTTTTATACTTTTCTTTTTCCATTGATATGATTAAATTTTGAAAACTCAATGGAAATCTGGAAAACTTAATAATTTGAAAACCTGTACATTCTTATGACATATTGCGAATTGTATGGCAAGGAGAAATATTTGTCATGTTTATGCAAATCTTTACATATCTGTAGCACAAGATTAAAAATGGATTATTTAACTGAACCAACAAACGTTTCTGTCTCCAAATGATAATATTTCCATTAATTTAACCCCAGGGCTCCAGGTAATTTTTTGGCAAGAGGAGTAATTACTCATGAAAATTTTGAGTGATGAGTAACACCCAAAGTACCATGAGTATTTTAATAAAGCCATTTTAGAGGTCGGAAAAATATATTATTTTTTTGGAGTGGAGGATTAATAAACTAATATGAATGTTGAATGACATATACATCGTACACGCTGCCCTGTTTCAGTGACTGACCTAAATCGGTGACCTTGTTGTTTTGCATATGCTCTTCAATTTGAAGAGTTTTATGGTATCAATGTTTTTTGTGGTCTCAAGTGTAAACATATAAATACAGAAATTATTTTTTGGATAGGTCACAGCCCTTTTTATCATGTAGGGGTGTGCTTTAAGTGCAAAATTACAACTTGGGAAACCCAAAATATACACGTGACCATTCCAGCCAATCGTATTCGCGATATGTAAATCAAAACTAATTTTAGACTTACGAAAGCCCAAATGTAATAGGAATGCACACAAGACATGTATTGATTGTAAACTTCCGCTAATATTGCAAAGTATACTCCCAGCCACTCAGTTAATCTCAAAAAATTAACTGCAATTACCGCGATTTGTCAAAGAAATTCAACGATTAGAAATGCGTATTATTTCACTCGCAAAAATATGCTGGTGCCTGAAATCTCACCTCGAGTATGCGAGCTTAAATTCGAACCCTGTAAAAATGTATCGCATGGTGCATATATGAGAAATTCTTTCCTGTGTAATAGATTTCCAAATAAGGAGATGTTTACTACAGCTTCAAGAAAGCGCGCGAAAAAAATCACGTAATCTGTATTGCCTGCGCAAAAATATCACGTGGTGTTATTTCTTCAGTAGAAAGCGACTCCATTGGATGAAGCTCTCCTTATAACTGTCTCGCGAGATTACACATTAGCAAAGCAACAAATACACACTGATCACGTCAAAAGCGCTTTCATTTAATTCATTTTGAAATTACAGGCGCTTCAATGACAAAGATCGATTTGGTTTCCGATTTACGTAAATAATAAGCTAATGTAGAAAACGGGAACCATAATTTTAGTTCTAAAAATAGACTAGGTTTTTCCGAGAAACTTTGAAAGAAAATATTATTTGTTTGTGATTTAAAAAAGAAGATACGCATGATAACGTGAACGGATGAGTAAATTGCAAAATGTATGCGTATTTGTAACTCATGGAATTTGAAACACGTGCGTATTTGGTGATTTTCCATTCGTAATTTACGCAGATACGCACGTTATCTGGAGCTCTGTTAACCCGTTACCTCATATAGACGCTTTCTGACGCCTCTGCAGCAGATGGCTTTTTGAAAACGTGGCGACAAAAGAAGAAATTGCTCAAACCAAGCAATTTCTCCTAGTGTCACCATGTTTACAACTCTATTCAATTTTTTTACCTTCATTTAAGTGGAGTTTCCAAAAAAAATCGGGTATAACAAAAAAATGATGGTTTTATTTCAGCTAAGAGTGTTTTAGAGTGTATCATTTTGCTGGATACAACTATGAAGGAAAATGCAGCTCTACATAAATCAGGTGTAAAAGTTATACAGAGAATTGGCCTGACATTTCTTAAACCTAGGGTTGCAAAATGGAGGTACATGTTATACTTACCTATATTACTCTATCCTACCTTTTTTGTCATAGAAATTCTTGTTATACCCCCAAAAAACAAAGTTTTGGGGGGGTATATAGGAGTCACTGTGTCGGTCGGTCGGTCGGTCGGTCGGAAGCCATATTTTGTCCGGACCATATCTTAACAATGCAACATAGGATTTGAACGAAACTTCATAGGATGATACAACACATTGAGAGGAAGTGCGGTGTACAGGAACCATAACTCTATTTTATCTAAATACAGAGTTATTGCCCTTTGTTACTTTTTCTTGTCCGGAGAATTACTTAATAACTAACAGATGGAATATAATAAAACTACATACAATGGTAGAGCATAATGAGAGGAAGTGCAGTGTACAAGAACCATAACTCTAATTTACATAATTACAGAGTTATTGCCCTTTGTTACTTTTTCTTATTCGTAGAGTCTTGTCCAGAGCATAACTTTAAAACAAATTGTTGGAATTTAATAAAACTTCATAGGATGATACAACACATTGAGAGGAAGTGCAGTGTACAAGAGCCATAACTCTATTTAATCTAAATACAGAGTTATTGCCTTTTGTTACTTTTTCTTGTCCGGAGAATTACTTAATAACTAACAGATGGAATCTAATAAAACTGCATACAATGGTAGAGCATAATGAGAGGAAGTGCAGTGTACAAGAACCATAACTCTAATTTACATAATTACAGAGTTATTGCCCTTTGTTACTTTTTCTTATTCGTAGAGTCTTGTCCAGAGCATAACTTTAAAACAAATTGTTGGAATTTAATAAAACTTCATAGGATGATACAACACATTGAGAGGAAGTGCAGTGTACAGGAACCATAACTCTATTTTATCTAAATACAGAGTTATTGCCCTTTGTTACTTTTTCTTGTCCGGAGAATTACTTAATAACTAACAGATGGAATCTAATAAAACTACATATAATGGTAGAGCATAATCAGAGGAAGTGCAGTGTACAAGAACCATAACTCTACTTTACATAATTACAGAGTTATTGCCCTTTGTTACTTTTTCTTATTCGTAGAGCCTTGTCCGGAGCATAACTTTAAAACTAATTGTTGGAATTTAATAAAACTTCATAGGATGATACAACACATTGAGAGGAAGTGCAGTGTACAGAAAACATAACTCTATTTAATCTAAATACAGAGTTATTGCCCTTTGTTACTTTTTCTTGTCCGGAGAATTACTTAATAACTAACAGATGGAATCTAATAAAACTGCATACAATGGTAGAGCATAATCAGAGGAAGTTCAGTGTACAAGAACCATAACTCTAATTTACATAATTACAGAGTTATTGCCCTTTGTAACTTTTTCTTGTTCGGAGCATAACTTTAAAACTGATTCTTGGAATTTATTAAAACTTCATAGAATGATACAACACATTGAGATGAAGTGCAGTGTACAGGAACCATAACTCTATTTAATCTAAATACAGAGTTATTGCCCTTTGTTACATTTTCTTGTCCGGAGAATTACTTAATAACTAACAGATGGAATCTAATAAAACTGCATACAATGGTAGAGCATAATCAGAGGAAGTGCAGTGTACAAGAACCATAACTCTAATTTACATAATTACAGAGTTATTGCCCTTTGTTACTTTTTCTTATTCGTAGAGTCTTGTCCAGAGCATAACTTTAAAACAAATTGTTGGAATTTAATAAAACTTCATAGGATGATACAACACATTGAGAGGAAGTGCAGTGTATTTTGTTGGTTGGTCGGAAGCCATATTTTGAGTCAAGGTGCTGTTTTGGGGGTATTTATCATCTTCAGTGATAGTTCTAGTTAAAGGTTTGCTTGCAACTTCATTAATCCTTAAACTAATAAGCGGTGGAATAGTCAAGCGAGCTGTCCTTACGCACAGCTCTTGTTTGACATATTCTATATTTTTACACAGATTCTTTCAAATTTTGTACTTTTTGTTTGCAGGTACAACCGAGGGACAAGGTCTCTTGCTGAAAATCTGTCCTCCAATGGTATCTGTGTAACACAGACTGACAGTGTCGCATCGGGACTTACTGACAAGGATGATGATAATGATGAGTATGACATCCCAGATGAAATGGAAACAATCATAGGTGAGTTTGGTTTTCCTTTCAAATCTGCCACAGACGACATTGAAAACATCTTGGCAAAAATGTTGAAAATCTCATTAAATGTAAGTTATATTAATTAATAGAGTTCAAAACAGTGTTTCAAAAAGAGAAGTTGCTTATAATGAGGAATGTCTGCTTTAGCAACAATGTTTTCAAAATTCTTCTGCTGCAGATGCTTCAGAATTGGTCTGAAAGTGAGAAAGGGTCAAGCTGATCCTGGCCTCTGAGCAAAAATATCTGTTGTAATGAAAATGTTAAACTTGTTTTCTGTTTTATGCATAATTGATGCACAGTTTTGAATTGATGAAGATGCATGTACAGTCATAATATTTTATATCTGTACATAAAAGTCACAATTAGGTTAATATTGTCAGTAAGTAATATCATGTAGACAGTACACTTAACCCTTTCCCACATAGAGTTACTAGGCACACATGTTCACCATGATGAGGTAAAGTGTTGTGCACAATACCCAGGCCTGTACCTTAAAGGTCAAGGTAAAAATGAGAAACCATGCAGCATAGGATTCCCAAGTAACTGGGCACACATGTTTACCATGATGAGGTGATGATGGCAGAAGTGAAAACAAAATTTTGCAAAAAAGGTGACTGTGTTTTCTTTTAAGCCTTGTAGACCCGCTTTGACGCATTTGCAGCAGTATGGGCTCCTATGTTTTTGTGTACTACTGACAAGACTTTTCTACATAATTATTGTCCACATTTAAAAAGTGGGATTGAAGAACCAAAACGCAAAATATTTCATTATTCAAAAGATATTCTGTTTAAGGATTTATTATTTAATGAGGATAAGTACATGTGTCTTTCAATACATGTGTCGGTGTGTAAAATAATTCCTATGTTAAATATGCTTGAACCTTTCAAACACAAAACATACTAAAAATGATGTATGTTAACCCTTTCCCTCATATAAACGCTTTCTGACGCCTCTGCAGCAGACAGCTTTTTGAAAACATAGTTACAAAAGAAGAAATTGCTCAAAACGAGCAACTTCTCCTTTTGCCACAATGTTTTCCACTTTTAGTCATAGGTTATCCATTCAATTATAGAGATTTTCTATTTTTTGACAAAATATGTTCAAAATCGTCTGCTGCAAAATTGTCGTATGAGGTAAAGGGTTAATCTTCAAAATAATATGATTTTTCAAAACTAAGAACAAAATGTTGGGTTGTTGTACTTTTGACATTTCACAACCACTTCTGTATTGCAGATGGCCCTTAATTAACTGCTATCAGGTCTTTGTCAGTCTGTGTTGCATTTGTATAGAAGAGCACTGTGTCTGTGACAAAACCTTTGGATCAGGCTTGACATGTATCCTGTGGGCATCTAGTTTGACATATATACTTTTTGGAGGGAACCACTTTAAAGTACAAGATATTCTTATGAAACATGATGTGATTGACATATTTATTAAACTTTTATTTTAGATGTTTTGTTGACTGCTCTGAAAAATGACAATTTTGTGGTGAGAATGTCGGCGGCTAAAGGGTAGGTGTAATTGAGTTGTCCCGAAGGAAAACAGTTTTAGACTATTTGTAAGAACTTGCCAGCACATCTGCGATCCAATTTAACTGATTGTCAGTTCTTTCTTGAAACCTTTTGTCACTGTAAATAAGTGAAAATAGCGGACTCGGATAAAATGCACGGATATGGTCAAAAAAACATTGTGATTAGTTTTGTTAGAACAAGGCACAATCACTCTTTATGTAAATCAGATTACTTTTATGGAAACTTTTTTGCTGTCTGCTGAATATTTCTAGTTAAACTTGTTTATTTTTCATCGATTGTAATACCAGCTTTCAGCTTATATTAATTACTCTTAATTAATACTTCCTGGAGACTTAACCAGTACTTATGCAGTTTGTGTGGAAATATCCCAAAGTCAGAACCCACTCAACATGGGATTCAAACCTGGGGATCTTTGGAATGTTGTTCTAACACATATTCTAACCCCCCTTTCCCACATACATCAAATCTGCATACTTTGAAATCCTCTAGGCTAAAACACTGAAATTCAATATAAATGAAGATATAATTACTTAAAAAAGCTGAAAACATTGTGGCAAAAGGAGAAATTGCTTGTTTTGAACAAATTCTCTTTTTGTCACAATGTTTTCAAAAGTCGCCTGCTGCAGAGGTGTCAGAAAGTGTCTTTATGTAGGAAAGGGTTAAGTCAAAGTTAACACTTTCCTGATACAGACTTCAGGAACCTGTAGCAGACAACTTGTGAAAACATTGTGAGAAACGCTGAACTATTCCCTTTCACATTGCAGGATTGGTAGAATCACAGGTAGACTACCAGAAGAACTTGCAGATGAGGTTGTTGGCTCAATCCTCCAACTGTTTGATGTATTGAATATAGATGGCAGGTGGCATGGAGGTGAATAATCAACATACTATAAAACTTCTATACTAACTTCTTATTTCCTTCATAAGTATTTAACAACCTCATGGTGTATGGTAGAGCATTAGTCTCAGGTGCAGGAGGTTGCAGGTTTGATCCCCAGTCAGTCACATAAAAGACTTAAAAAATGGTAGTAATTGTTGCCCTCTTTGGAACTCAGGATTTTGCAGTTAGCATTAGGACTGACTCGTTGGTGTCTGGATAAAGGGACAAGTAGTACTGGAAAATTACCTTGAAAATGCCTTGATTTAACCCTTTCCCTCATATAGACGCTTTCTGACGCCTCTGCAGCAGACGGTTTTTTGAAAACATAGCGACAAAAGTAGAAATTGCACAAAACGTGCAATTTCTCCTTTTGCCACAATGTTTTCCACTTTTTGTCATAGGTTATCCATTCAATTATTGAGATTTTCTATGTTTTGACAAAATATGTTCAAAGTCGTCTGCTGCAGAATTGTCGTATGAGGGAAAGGGTTAACTAAAAATTGTTGAAAGCGTTATACAACACCATACAATCAATCTATCAGAAGTGCTTGAAATACCTACTGCCAAGCTCCAGTAGCTCAGTCGGTAGCGACACAGGCTGTCAATCAAGGGTTGTGAGTTTGAATCCCGGCTCAGCCAACTTTCTTTCCGGCGATTGACAAAAGTCATTCGTCATTCATCTTCCACCACTGGGCTAAGACTATGTGGAAAAGCAGCCAGTTGCTTTGGAAGATTGCTGTGTGGAGTACTGGTCTGAGAAAACCAGGAAATGCATGAGTAGGTGAACTGACTGCCATGATATAACAGAAATTGTTAAAAACGGCGTTAAACCCAAATCAATCAATCAATTGAAATACCTACTTATATTGTATAATTACCCTAACAGACAAATTTTGAACCTTTCCCATTTAAAGAAAATCATGTACCAGACACATTTAAATACATCTAGCACAAGTATGGAATAATCCCATAAATCCACAAGATTTCAAAAGCTTGTTTCAGATGCATCGAAATGTGTCTACATGTGGGAAAGGAATTAATCTAAATCAGTTCATGCTAAAAGCTACATTTACAGATGACTAGATTAGGGGTTGAACTGATCTTTTCCCACCAATATCACTCTCATTTCTCAAACAAACCCTTTAGTGTAGGTACGCAAAACAAAGGGTTTTAGTGTCAAATAAGGATTTTAGAAAGACAAATGCGCCTTTCCTAGAGCTCTTTATCTATATATTGTAGGATGTTTGGCACTGGCAGAGTTGTGTCGAAGAGGACTTCTACTTCCTGCACGTCTTCCAGATGGTAAGATGAACCCTTTCCCCCTTGGGGACGCCCAACCCCTGTAGCTTAATCAGTAGCTAGGCGGGCTGTCCATACAGGGGTTGTAAATTCGAATGCCAGCTCGTCCAACATTCCTTCTAACGTTTGACAAAAGTCAATGCATAAAGCGTCATTTGTGTTCCACCAATTGGCTAACAATCTTCATGTATATGGGAAAGTGAAAAGGCTGTTGTGTGGAGTACTGGAGAAAGCCAGGAAATTTAGTTTGGCAAACTGGCCGCCGTTATATGAAACAAAATTGTTGTAAATGGTGTTTAACCCTAATTAATCGATCAAAACCATATGCAGATGCATTCTGGTGCATCTGCAGCAGATGCATTTTGAAAACATTGTGTTGAAAGGAGAAATTTCACATATTCTTATTAATATATAATGTATAGAGATTTTTCCATATGTTTCTCCAGATTAATTCAAAGGCTGAAGATTTGTTTCTATGTTGAAGACAGTAAACACAATACCTTGGGAAAACCCACCTCTTGTTATCTGAATGTTATGTTGATCTCAGATTAGATTGCACAACATTTTGGTGGTTATAACTATTCTCCAGAATATTGTAAAAGTCTCAGAAGTTCAAAGATTGCCACTTTTCTGTGTGATTTTCAGAAGTAGAAAACAGTGAAGAAAAAGATTAAAATTCTCATCATGAGCATTTTCTTCCTTTCCTAAAACATATTCGAAATTAATGTGCTGAAAAGGGCGACAAGATGTGGTTCTAAAATGAAAGGTTAACCCTTTCCCACATACAACAAATCTGTAGCAGACGACTTTTAATATGGCAATATTAAAATATGGAATATCTCTATAAATGCAAGTTTAACCCTTTCCCTCATACGACAATTCTGCAGCAGACGACTTTGAATGTATTTTGTCAAAACATAGAAAATCTCTAAAACTGAATGGATAACCTATGACTAAAAGTGGAAAACATTGTGGCAAAAGGAGAAATTGCTCGTTTTGAGCAATTTCTTCTTTTGTCACTATGTTTTCAAAAAGCCGTCTGCTGCAGAGGCGTCAGAAAGCGTATATATGACGGAAAGGGTTAATGAGGGAATAGAGTTGAAGTCATTGTGGCAAAGGTGAAATTGCTCATGACCAATTTCTCCTTTTGCCACAATGTTTTCAAAAGTTGTCTGCTGCAGAGGCGCCAGAAAGCGTCTATATGATGAAAAAAGGTTAACCCTTACCCTTCTGTACGTGACTCTAAATAACATTTGCTTTTATGGTATATGTGTCTTTAAACAACATTTCCAACAATTTAGACCAAGATCAGCTTGCAAATTTGTACTTTCTCATCTTGATCTACATTATCTGATATTCATATATCAAAATATAACAAAATCTTATCCATAAAAATATAGGAACTGATCTTATTTATATCAGATATCAATATCAATGGTGATGAAACAAGTTATAGAATTTCAGCAGAATAAGGGTTAACCCATTCCCACATATACAGGTTTTCTGATGCCAATGCAGTAGACGACTATTGAAATCATTGTGGCAAAATGAGAAATTGCTTATAATTGGCAATTTCTCCCTTTTGCCACAATGTTTTCTACTTTATAGAATAATTGTTCTCCCATTTATAGATATTGTCCCTATTTTAGCATAGATGTTTTCAAATTCATCTGCTGCAGATTTGTTGTCAATGGAAAATTTTAATAAAATATGGCAGGTATTGAGCCAGATAATATGTATTTCAGTACTCCCTCTCGTAACACAATCCCTACTGTTTGAAGAAAAACGAGGCACAAATACCTATGGGTCTTTACTGAGAGATGCTGCATGCTATGTGTTTTGGTCATTTGCAAGAGCATTTGAACCAAATGATATTCAACCGTTTGTCACTGAAATAGCAAGGTATGTTACAAACTACTTTTTAAATTTATTTGCCTAGATGACTTTCTTACATTCAAGTAGCTCAGTCGGTAGCGATGTGGGCTGTCAATCCAGGGGTTGTGAGTTTGAATCCCAGCTCGGCCAACATTCTTTCTGACATTTGATAAAAGTTCACGCGACATGCATCATTCATCTTCCACCAATGGGCAAACAGTCTATGTCTATCTTAGATTACTGGTGTTGGGAAGCCAGGAAACACATGAGTAGGTGAACATTGATATGACTGAAAAATAGTTGAAAAAACTTCGTAAAACCCTAATCAATCAATACATTCAGGAGAATCTAAAAGGCGCAGACTATGAACTTGGTTATACTTTTTGGCTTAGTGTGCAATTCAGTAGTACAGCTGCAGTTCTTCTGCTGTATTTGATTGAAACGATGACTTCTATAGAGACAATCCAATTTTTAGATCACCTGAGCCAAAACTTCTGTTCACTCTTCTGTGCGGTGTCATTAACTTTTAGCTTTAAACGACATTTCCTCCTTAACCCCTAGACCAATTTAAACCAAACTTTACAGAAATTTTCAATTGGTGATCCTCTGCCAATTTGTTCAAAGAGTTAATTCCTTATTACAAATATCCTCTACTGTTAAGCTGTTTCACGATCAGTCCACTCCTTGCGCTTTCATTCCCACTCTTGATTAAATTTACCCGAATATTAGCAGTTACACATTTGCTACTAAACCATGTATGTGGAGCATTGCTATATTGTGAAAGATCTTGAGATAAGAGTATTGTTTAATCCACTAAGTGGGTTTGAATAGTTCATATTTTCCAACATACAGACCCTTTCTGATGCCTCTGCTGCAGACAACTTTTGAAAACAATGTATCAAAAAGAGTAATTATTCATAATGAGCAATATCCTATTTTGTCACAATTTTTCAAACTCTATTCTAAATAACAATACTTTCATTTACAGAGATTTTCAATTTTTAGCAAATGTGTTCAAAGTTGTTTTCTGCACATTTGCCATATGTGTGAAAAGGTTAGCTCTTATTTCTTTGATCCTGAATGATAACATGTCAATTCTTTCAATGATTCAGAAAGCCTGTGATGTTTTTGCAGCCAACTATTTAACAATTTTGGAAAAAGGAGAAATTGCTAAAATTGAGCTATTTCTTCTTTTTATACGCCCGTTTTGAATAAACTGATCGTATTATAGTTTTACCTGCGGCGTACAGTCGGCCTCCAGTATGTGGTCAGCTAAGTACTTAAGAAGCCTTTGTCCCATCATCACCAAATTTGGTCAGAAAGTGTATTGGCATAATATCTTGGACAAGTTCGATAACTAGTCATATCGCTTTAGCCAATAAAGAGTTATCACCCTTTAATTATAGAAATTACCTAAAATTGGTCTTGTTAGCAAAATAACTTTAGAAGCCTTTGTCCTATCATCACCAAATTTGTTCAGAATATGTATTAGCATAATATCTTGGACTAGTTCGATAACTAGCTATATCGCTTAAGTCAATCAAGAGTTATCCCCCTTTAATTATAGAAATTACATAAAAATTGGTCTTGTCAGCTAAATAAAGTTTAGAAGTCTTTGTCCAATCAATACCAAATTTTATCAGAATGTGTATTGGCATCATATCTTGGACGAGTCTGATAACTAGCCATATCGCTTTAGTCAAGAGTTATCACCCTTTAATTATAGAAATTACCTAAACATTGGTCTTGTCAGCTAAATAACTTCAGAAGCCTTTGCCCTATCATCACCAGATTCGGTCAGAATGTGTATTTTCATAATATCTTGGACAAGAACGATAACTAGCCATATCGCTCTTGTCAATCGAGAGTTATCACCCTTTAATTATAGAATTTACCTAAAATTGGTCTTGTCAGCCCAATAACTTTGTCCAATCATCACCAAATTTGGGAAGAATGTGTATTTGCATATTATCTTGGACAATTTCGATAACTAGCCATATCAATTTAGTCAATCGAGAGTTATTGCCCTTTAATTATTAGAAGTTGCCTAAAATTGGTCTTGTCAGCCCAATAACTGAAGAAGCCTTTATCCAATCATCACCAAATTTGTATTATGGGCATAGTATCTCGAACAAGTTCTACAACCAGCCATATTGCTAAAGTCACTCTAGAGTTATTACCCTTTAATGACAGAAAGTACCTAAAAATCGGTCTTGTCCGATCAATAACTCTAAAATACCTTTGTCCTGTCACCACCAATCACCACCAAATTTAGTCAGAATGTGTATTGGCAAAATATCTCGGACAAGTTTGATTACCAGCCATATTGCTGCATTCACTGGAGAGTAATTGCCCTTTAATTATAGAAATTACCTCTAATTGGTCTTGTCCCATCAATAACTTTTGAAGCTTTAATCTAATCATTACCAAATTTAGACAATATGTTGATGGGATATCTTGGTCAGGTTCGATAACTAACCACGTTATCTTAGTCACTCCAGACTTTTATCCCTCGAAATGGCCAAAACTATATCAACAGTGTCCGCTCTCTAAATTTGCCTGACGTATAACCAATTAAAACTATACTTGGTCTCAAAAAAATAGGACAGGCGTATTTTGTGACATTTGGCGCTCTTGTTCTACAATGGTTTCAATTCTTTGTCAGATATATACTTCCGTTTCCAGATAAAACACCTGTTTTCAAGTAAACAACCCCTAAAATATCAAACCAATTGAATGGTTTAGTGAACAAACATGATATGTTTATCGTCTCTCCTGTTTTATTACAGAGGTCTTATGGTCACCTCATTATTTGATCGAGAGATCAATGTCCGTAAATGTGCAGTCGCAGCATTCCAGGAACATGTAGGAAGACAGGTAATTCTGTTACACTTTTTAACCCTTTCTCTGATGCAGACAATATTTGATATATTTGTATCAGACACTTTTTGAGGACGTTGTGAGAAATGGAGAAATTGTTAAAAACTAGAAATTCCTTTTTTTGTCCACAATCATTACAACTAGATGGTAAATCTCTATGAATGAAACTATAATTATTGACCAAACACTGTGACAAAAGTAGAAATTGCTCATGATTAGCAATTTCTTCTTTTGCCAAAGTGTTTTCAAATAGCATCTACTTCAGTTGCTTCAAAAGGCATTTACAAGTGTGAAAAGGATATAATACATTTTATTTTTATTGTTAGGAACATTTTTTTTATTTAAGTTACATTAATCACTTTCAATGTTTGCTTCTTGAAAACTTAAGACATTACTCTAAATTGGATGTTTGGAAAACTCCCAACCTTTGACATGGCTAGGTTTTTACCCTGAGGCATCTGTGATAGGTGAATTTTTAAAACATTTTGGCAAATGAAGGAGTTGTTAACCCTTTCCCTCATATAGACGCTTTCTGATGCCTCTGCAGCAGACGGCTTTTTGAAAACATAGTGACAAAAGAAGAAATTGCTCAAAACAAGCTTTTTTTTCTTTTACCACAATGTTTTCCACTTTTAGTCATAGGTTGTCCATTTAATTATAGAGATTTTCTGTTTTTTGACAAAATATGTTCAAAGTCGTCTGCTGCAGAATTGTCGTATGAGGGAAAGGGTTAATGGTATTTTTGCCTAAATGTACTCAAAGTTGTCTAAGAAATATACTGGTCTGTTTTACTTACATGTATAAAAGGGTTGTTTGCTAAATTGAGATTTATGTGGCCAGTCTTGACAGAGAGACAAATACGGATCACTTCTCCATTGTCTGTCTTTCCCTCTGTCCATCCCACTTTCATGAAATGAAATATTGGAAGGCAACATACTTTCATATTATTTCCTTACTGTTTATTTGATTTAATATTTTTTAGAGTTGTTTTCTTTGGAAACACCTTAAGAACAAATTGTTACAGTTAAATTTTACATGAACTTTTAGAATATACTATTGAAAACATTTTGGAAAACAAACAAATTATTTTCCTTCTATGTTTTCAAAAAGCCTTTCGTTTAAAAGGCTTCAGATGTGGACTATATAAGGGAGACTATAAGAGGATGAATAGGGAACGTTTTTATTTCAGGGAACTTTCCCCAATGGTATTGACATAGTAACTACAGTGGATCATTTCTCTGTGGCCAATCGGAAAGAGGCTTACATAGAACTGAGGTATTATTGGTTAAGCCTTTTCCACACACATGTGCTTTCTAATGCCTCTGCAGTGGTAGACATTTGAAAACATGGTGGCTCAAGGAGGAATTGTTCGTTATGAGCAATTTCTCTTTTTGCAACAATGTTTTCAAATCCATTAAAAAAGTATTCTTTCATTCATAGAGATTTTGTTCTATTTTTAGCTCTACTGGCCAAAGGCCGGAAGAGCTTATGCTGTGGCGTGGTGTCCGTCGTGTGCGTGCATCCGTAAACAATTGCTTGTGAACTTGATAAAGTCTCCAGTTTTGATTGTATCTCAATCAAACTTAAACAGTAGTTAGATATCCATGAGAGCTCGGTTCCTTTCGCAAACCAGCCAGATCTGCCCATGCAAGACTGGATTATGGGCCTTGGAATTGTCGAAATTCTTATAATAGAGCTTGTGAACACAATAGAGGCTTCATTTAGTATCTGATCTTCACCAAAGTTACACAGTAGTTAGGTATCCATGAGAGTTTGGTTCCTTTCGCAAACCAGCTAGATCCGCCAATGCAAGACTGGATTATGGCCCTTTAAATCTCATCCCAGTAGAGCATAGGCCCTCATGGGCCTCTTGTTGTTTGGTTGTTTTCAAATTCATCTGCTGCTGATTTTTTGTATGTGGGTTATGGCTAATAATCACGGGTTTGATGCCTGCTTGTCATAGTTATTGATTGATTGCTCATTTCCTAGCCTAGTACTATTTAGTTGTCAAGGGAACATGAATAAGTGACATGCGATGTGATACAACTGAAATATTGGTGAAAGGGCATAAAACCTAAATATACTATGCTATACTTGTTTATCCTTTCCCACATACAACATATCTGCAACAGAAAACTTTGAAATCATCTTAAGAAAAGTATTTAAAATCTCTTTATTAAAAAGTTTAATTGATGAGCAATTTCAATTTTTGCCACATTGTTTTCAAAAGTTGTCTACTGCAGGGTCTTCAGAAAGCCTCTTTATGTGGGAAAGGGTTAATCATTGACATAAAAAGTATGTCTAACCAGATTTGCTTTCTTTACACAAAGATGTCCAGGTTGAAAACACCTGAAGAAAAGAAAGGAAATTATGGACAAATTAAGGATAAGAATTTGTTTGTGAAAGCAATGTGAAGATAATTTGCATTATCCCAGTGGTTTTTCTGTCAATATTTCTTTGCAGTCACACACATTTAACCCTTTCCCTCATATAGACGATTTCTGATGCCTCTGCAGCAGATGGCTTTTTGAAAACATAGCGACAAAAGAAGAAATTGCTTGAAACGAGCAATTTCTCCTTTTGCCACAATGTTTTCCACTTTTAGTCATAGGTTATCCATTCAATTATAGAGATTTTTCTATTTTTTGACAAAATATGTTCAAAGTCGTCTGCTGCAGATTTGTTGTATGAGGGAAAGGGTTAACTTATCGACATACAGACATTTTCTGATGCCTCTGCAGCAGACAGCTTTTTGAAAACATGGCGAGAAAAGAAGAAATTGCTCAAAACAAGCAATTCAATTCTATTCAATTATTGTTCTTTCATGTAAAGGGATATTCTGTGCTTTTGCCAAGATGCTTTCAAAGTCGTCTGCTGCAGGTTTGTTGTATGTCGGAAAGGGTTAATGATTTGACTACTTTTACAATATAAATGCTTCATATTGCAGTATTATTTTATGACAAGCATACTTTTCCTTTCAGTGTTTATGTTGCCCAATTTCCTGAATACACCAAAGATATGATCGATCATCTGACTGATTATAAGATATGTCACTGGGATATGTAAGTATTGGTGTTTCTTTCAACTTGACTGATCTGATTTCAGAGCTCTAGATAAGGGGCGTTTTGCATGTTCTAAAATCCTGACACATGGATCAGTTATTAATCATCATAAAGTGACTGCCATCTGCTTGAAAGCATCTCATGAAAAACAGTGTTTTATTTTGAAGAATAGAAGAAACAAATTGATTCAAAGGTAACAACATTTTATTAAAAGAAAAAAATGGCTAATTTTAAGCAATATTTCTGTTTCCCATGATGTTTTCAATGTTTGTCTGCTATAAAGCTTTAAAAGTAACCTATATCAAGGATAGGTTTATTTATGTCTTAAAGTAAAGTTGTTGTTTTTTTTAGTGAAATCAGGGAATTGGCAGCTGAAGCTTTAGAGAAACTTGTACCCAAGGCCCCAGAATATTTTTGTAAAACAGGTTAGAATTGACTATTATCCTTTTCCCATATACAACAAATTTGCAGCAAATGACTTTGAAAACTTTTTGGAAACTCTCTATATTTGAAAGATCAATTATTGAATACATTGTGGCAAAAAGAGAACTGGTTTTTTTTAAGTTGTCTGTTATAGAGAAGTCAGAGAGTGTCTGCATATCGGAAATGATTAACTAGATAAAATACTACACTCAAGCCACATACAGCAAATCCACAGCAGATGACTTTGAAAATATCTTGACAAAAACATGCAAAACCTAAACAAAGAAAAGTTTGATTATTGAGTACAGTTAAAAACCTTCAATATGTGAAATTTCTCATTTTGCCACAATGTTTTCAAAAGCTGTCTGCTGTAGATTCATCAAAATGAGACTCCATATGAGAAATGGTTGACTAGATTCAACCCCTACTGGTTGTAACTTTTAAAGACTTTCAAGATAATACATATCAACTTTATTCAGCACATGTAAACTCAGCTACTTTTATTAAATACTATGCCAGTTATGAGAAATGAGTAACTATCACATGGGATAGCATTCCCATATCTAAATATCATTGGTAAATAATGCCATAAAACCTGTCCAACATACAATAGATATGCAGCAGATGACTCAATAAATGAAAGAATAGTAATTGAATAGAGTTGAAAACATTGTGATAAAAGGAGAAAATGCTCATTATAAACAATTCCTCCTTATACCACAATGTTTTCTAAAGTCCGCTACAGAGACTTCAAAATGTGTCTGGATGAGGGAAAGGGTTAAAAGTGTTTAACCCTTTCCCTCATACGACAGTTCTGCAGCAGACGACTTTGAACATATTTTGTCAAAACAAAGAAAATCTCTATAATTGAATGGATAACCTATGACAAAAAGTGGAAAACATTGTGGCAAAAGGAGAAATTGCATGTTTTGTGCAATTTCTTCTTTTGTCACTATGTTTTCAAAAAGACGTCTGCTGCAGAGGCGTCAGAAAGCGTCTATATGAGGGAAAGGGTTAAAACATTATGGTAAAAGGAGAGAATGTTCATCATGAGCAATTTCTCCTTTTATCAAAATGTTTTTAAAGGTCCATTGACGCAGATGCATCAGCTTGCTTCTACAGGTTCACGTAGGAAAGGGTTATATTACAAGGAAAATGAGACTGGTTATCTCTATGCATGTTTAATTGCAGTATTACAACGTTTACTACCAAAAACAACTGAAAAAGACTTAAACACTCGGCATGGATGTATCCTGAGTGTCTCGAGGATTCTTTGTGCTCTGAGTACAATTGTTAAACAGCAAGAGATGTATGCATGACATTTTATACATTTATTACTCGACAATATTTACGCAATCCCAACCTCCATGTTATAATAACATACACACATATCACTTTGGGTGTTTTCTTGCTGCATTTACTCATTGTTTGCAAGTATCACAATTGAGTATTGTCCTTACACATGCATACTATTGGTTTGCACTCTATTACCATTTTCTAGATATATGGTGGAGTGATTTGCTATGAAAACTGAGTTTGAACTTTCTGCACTCATTTTAAACATAGTCAACATGCCATGTGAAATGTAACAAATTGTTTTGACCAACTTTCAAGTGTACATACTTTTAAAGGTGATGAAATTTACTGATATTTTGTTTACATATTAGAAATATTTTGTCATTTATAAAGACATTGATTTTTATTTAGATCAGACTTGTTTTTAGCTCACCGGAGCACAAAGTACTGGGTGAGCTATTGTGATCACTCATCGTCCAGCGTCGTTGTCGTCTGTCTGTTCACATTTTTCTACCATCAACTACTCCTCGTAAACCAATGGACTGATTTCAAAATAATGTCTCTGACAGTAATGTTCCTTAGGTGGACCTCTTTCGAATTTGTTCAAAGAAATTAATTCAATGCAGAACTGTGTTTGCCATGGTAACTGAAAGGAAAATCTTCTTGTCTGAAACTGAAAGGCTTAGACATTAGATATTTGATGTGTAGTATTGCAAATTGTCTTCTTGCAAGATTATTCAAAGTATGCCCCTGGGGTCCAAATTGACCCAATCACGGTCTCATCTGCTTTACATAGAGATATAAAGGGATTTTTTTTTAAATCTTCTTGTTTGAAATAGAAAGGCCTAGAGCTTAGATATAGGTGTACATGTATATCATTGACAAGTGGTCCTCTATCAAGATTGTTTACCTGAAACCAAAAGGCCTGGAGCTTAGATATTTGGTGTGAAGTCCTCTATCAAGATTGCTTCAATTATGGCTCTAGGTTAAAATTGGCCCCTCCCCTTGGGTCACCTGTTTTACATAGAGATATATAGGGAAAAACTAATTTGTTGCAGAACTATGGTTGCCATGGCCACTTAAAGGAAAAACTTTCTTAAACCAAAAGGCCTAGCTTAGATGTTTACTATGTC
Organism: Serripes groenlandicus; assembly: GCA_031761405.1. Taxonomy (NCBI): domain Eukaryota; kingdom Metazoa; phylum Mollusca; class Bivalvia; order Cardiida; family Cardiidae; genus Serripes; species Serripes groenlandicus. The sequence goes on along the minus strand of JASEVX010000004.1, from coordinate 83,279,395 downwards.
TAGTGGTCCTCTAACAAGATTGTTCAAATTATGCCCTCATCAAAATTGGTCCTAAACCTTTGATACCTGTTCAAAATAGAGAAATATAGGAATTTTTTTAGAAATTCTTCTTAATCTTAGTTTATCAGTTTCATCAAGTCATAATTTGACAAAATTCAGACAAAATTAGTTGGGTTATTTATCCTTGTGACAAGTGGAGCTATACAGGGTATTGAGCCTCTTGTATATGCAAACTTTACCGCAAAATGAGTTACTGTGTTTGGCATTACAAATCATATTGCGTAACTCTGATGAGCGATCCAGGGCCATCATGTCCCTCTTGTTTTAAGTTTGTTTACTGCAGAAGTTGTCTTTACCAATGCAAAGATAAAGCAAAGGGAAATAGACAGAAAGCTAATACATGGAAGGCATGTTCCTGTTAAATGTAATACATTTTTGTGTGTTTAATGAAACCCGTTTTTATTATAATTTTATGATGAAAACTCAGACAATCTATCCTTTTATGTCACAGGTCAATAGTGGAATATCTTGGTCAGGAGTGTATAAGTTCAGTCAAAGATATAGCTGTCAAGGTAACTTACAAATGAATCTTCAGTTTTTACTTTTATAACAATTTATCCTATATTAACATTTTTCTTATGTCGTCTGCTTTGTAACATTTGAGATATATTTTGGATATAGATAGAGTTGAAAACATTAGGAGAAACAGATCATTTTTATAAATTTTGTTTCCGTTTCCTTTCTGAAACACAAAAAATCTGCAGCAGATGACTTTGAAAAATAGTGGCAAAATGTTTTCAAAAGTCGTCTGCTGCTGATGCATCAGAATGCATCAGAATGCATCTACAAGTCGGAAAGGGTTAAACCTTTCGAAATACAACAAATCTGCACCTGATGACAATGAAAAAATTGAGAAAAAATGGAAAATGGCTTTTAAAAAAAGTATAATTATTGTATGGAATTTAAAACTGCTGCAGATTTGTTGTATGTTGGAAAGGGATAAGAAAGAAGGTACATGCCAACTTCTAATTTTTTCAAACCATTGCCTGTTATGTAAATTATAGACTCTGCGAAACTGTTAACATCTGAAGGTTGGAATGTACAAATGTGATCAAAGAAAAATATTTTTGTGCATAAACCTTAAAAAAAAACACTTCTTGGAAATGCAGAAATGAATAGTCCTGAAAAATTTCTTACTTTTTCACCAATGTTTTCAGAAGTTTTTAATTGCAGACCTGTCTTAATGTGTTCCTTTCTATCAGAAACAAAATATCATTTAATAATATACATGTTCATACATAGAAGTTTTGAATGTGTTGCTGTTAAGTTAATATGCTAAAACTGACTTTTTTTGTTTTACAAAATGTGGCGTTTTTCAGCAGATTTCCCATTAAACAATCATTTAACCCTTTCCCACGTACAGATCCTTTTTAACGCCTCTGCAGCAGACGACTTTTGAAAACATTGTTACCAAGAGAGAAATTGCTAATCATGAGCAGTTTCTCCTTTTGTCTTAATGTTTTCAACTCTATTTAATTATCAATCCCTCATTTATTGAGAATTTTCACGTTTTGCCAAAATGACTTTAAAAGTCGTCTGCTGCAGATTTTGTGTATGTGGGAAAGGGTTTGAAAGTATCTAGGCAAACACACGAAAAAGCTCTATAAATGTAGGTATAATTACTAAAAGAGTTGAAAACATTGTGGCAAAACAAGATATTGCTTGTTTTAAGAAATTTCTACTTTTGTCATGTTTTCAAAAGTCATCTGCTGAAGATGCATCAGAAAGCGTCTACATGAGAGAAAGGGGTTGAGAATAATTGCTTTAAAATGTTGCTCTTAGAAGTAAAATCCAAGATGATATTTTTGCAGATTCATGAAGCCAAATTATTCAAAGGTTTAGAAGGTGAACTTATGAAAAAAGCAGGTATTTGTTAACTTTTATTGTATCACTTTGGATATACAATCATACAGTTCTGTGAATACTCACAATTGATGTATCACTTCTGTTATCATAGATGTTTCACTGCCATTGCATAAAAGATCGAAATTTGACCTCTGCAGCTCCTTTCTGAAAGCATATTTTAGACAACAAAAGTTATTCCATTTTTTTTTTCCAATTCTGTTAAAACTTGATGTGAACATAAAACTTTCATTCGGCCGCTTTTTTAACTGGATTTTTTTATTTTCTTTCAGCATCTTCAATTTAACCCTTTCCCACATACAACATATGGGCAGCAGACGACTTTGTAAACAAAAAGCAAAAAATAATTGAATATCTTTGAAAATGATAGTATGTTAATAGAATATGAGCAATATCACCTTTTGTCACAATGTTTTCAAAAGTTGTCAGCTGCAAAGCCTTCAAAATGCGTCTACATATGGGAAAGGGTTAAGAACAAAAGACTAATCATCTTCTTTAGTTGAATCTTTTACCACAATCATGTAATGATTTACCACAATCATGTAATAATTTACCACAATCATGTAATGATTTACCACAATCATGTAATGATTTACTATAACCATGTAATGATTTACCTGAAATGATATATTTAAAGCAAGTTAGTTATTAAATTAAATCAAGAAAACAGCATAGCAGCAGTTCTGTTTGCTTGTATGATCAGATCTGCTGCTATGCAGTTTTCAAAAGACAGATCCATTCCTGGAAATGGTTTGAGTTAAAAAAAAAATATATAAACCCTCTGACGCATCTGCAGCAGATGACTCATAAAAACATTGTTACAAAAGGAGAAATTGCTCAAAACTAGCAATTTTTCCTTTTGCCACAATATTTCAACTGTTTTCAGTAATTATTATGCCCCCTTAGTAGAAGAGGGGTATATTGCTTTGCACATGTCGGTCCGTCGGTAGACCAAAGCTTGTCTGAGTGATAACTTGATAATGCCTGGACCTATGGTCCTCAAACTTGACTTGGAGGTTCAGGATGACCAGCAGAAAAACCCTATTGATTTTGAGTGCATCAGGTCAAAGGTCAAGGTCACAGTGACCTTGAACGCAAAAAGCTTGTCCGAGTGACAACTCGACATTGCCTGCACCCATGGCCCTCAAACTTGACATGGAGGCTGGGGGTGACCCGTAGATGACCTCTATTTATTTTGAGGTCATTCGGTCAAAGGTCAAGGTCACAGTGACCTTGAAGCTGAAAAGCTTGTCCGAGTGATAGCTCGACATTACCTGCACCCATGGCACTCAAACTTGACATGGAGGCTGGGCCTTACCAGTAAATGACCCCCTCTTGGTTTTGAGGTCATTGGGTCAAAGGTTGAGGTTACAGTGACCTTGAACTTGAAAACCTTGTCTGAGTGATAAATCGACATTGGCTGCACCCATAGCCCTCAAACTTGACATGGAGGCTGGGGGTGATCAGTAGATGACCCCTATTGATTGTGAGGTCATCAGGTCAAATGTCAAGGTCACTGACCTCGAACGCGAAATTTTGTCCGCGTGATAACTCGACATTGCATGCACCGCACCTATGACCCTAAAACTTAACATGAAGGCTGGGGCTGACCAGTAGATGACCCCTATTGTGAGGTCATCATGTAAAAGGTCAAGGTCACAGTGACCAAGCTTGTCGAGTGATAATTAAACAATGCCTGGAGCTTTAGTCCTCAAACTTGACTTGCAGGTTTGGCCTGACCAGTAGATGACCCCTTTTGATTATGAGGTCATCGGGTCAAAGGTGAAGGTCACAGTGACCTTGAACACAAAAAGCTTGTCAGAGTGATAACTCCACATTGCCTACACCCATGGCCCTAAAACTTGACATGGAGGCTGAGGGTGACCAGTATATGACCTCTATTGATTTTGAGGTCATTGGGTCAAGAATCGTCCAAATATTCCTGACAATATGGTGTTGGGGGGGGGGGGGGGGGGGGGGGGGGGGGGGGGGGTCATAATGTTTGACAAACATCTCTTGTTCCTTAGTAATAGAGATTTTCTATGTCTCTGCTTAGATGTTTTGAAAGTCGTCTGATGCAGATTTGTAAAAATGTTCTCATATTCAAGTTATAGCAAGGCTACTGTCTATGATATATACAGTTCATACAATTTGGAAATTGTATGAGGAAATTGAATTAAAACATTTATTTGATATTAATATAGGCGCATCTTTATTTTAGTTTGCAGTTTAATAGAGAAGTCTTCTACAGCAGGTCTACCATTCCATTCAGATGAAATCCTTGGTAAGAAATTTTACAGACATTCTTATTGACCTCTAAGGTTGTGTAGAGATAGAGAGTCTGCCTCGGATGTTGGAGGACACAGGTTCATTCCTCTGCTGGGTCATTACAAATGGTAGTAATGGCTTTCCTCCTTGGCGCTCAGAATTGCGGGATTAGCATTACCACTGACTGGCTGGTGTCAGGCTAAATGGACCTGTAGTACTGGTAACTTAACAAGGAAATCATATAACTGAAAAATTGTTGAAAGAGGAGTAAAACACATGACAATCAATCAATACTTATTGAAGGATTCCTTCAAAAGGGTTGTAATGTCATCTTGTCATCAGATCTACATGTAGTTATAACCACCATTTTACAGGAAAATTTAAAATACTTTTTAGTCTGCCACATGGAACAGGATCTTTTTAACCCTTTCCCTCATACGACAATTCTGAAGCATACGACTTTAAACATATTTTGTCATAAAATAAAAAATCTCTATAATTCAATGAATAACCTATGACTAAAAGTAGAAAACATTGTGGCAAAAGGAGAAATTGCTGGTTTTGAGCAATTTCTTCCTTTGTCGCTATGTTTTCAAAAAGCCTTCTGCTGCAGGGGTGTCAGAAAGGTTCTATACGAGGGAAAGGGTTAAGCTCACCAGAGCATGAAGAGCTCAAAATGGGCTATTGTGATCACCCAGTTTGTGTTTGTCATATAAATACATGTCTTTCTCGATCCATCAACACTTTTCTTTTACCCTTTCCCACAAATAACAATTCTGCAGCTTCAAGGCGAAAATATGAAAAATCTCAATAAGTGAAAATATATTTATTGGGTAAGTTTGAAAACATTGTGGCAAATGGAAAATTGCTCATCGTGAGCAATTCCTGCTTTTAAACACCATCTTCTGCAGATCTTTCAAAATGTGCCTGCAGGTGTGAAACATTTAAAGCTCTTTCAAAGAAATGTTTATTCTCTAAAACACAGTGAAGCAATGTTATTGGTTAATAATATTTACCTTGATTTTCTTTCCAGATTTATGGGAGAATATTTTAATGGAATGTTTGACTCACATTGATACAGGAATTCAGGTAATGATTCTGATTCAAACCAAGGGTTCGAGTAAAATATATCTAACTGAATTTAATTATCTCAATAATTTCTCTACTAAAACCATTATTATAGGTACTTGTTTGAATTGTCTCTATGTTAGAATTTCATTGATTTGCCACAATAAAGGGATAATGAGAGAAATTGGAATTTTGACATTTAAATTACTTCTTAATTATCTCAATAATTTCCCTACTAAAACCATTATTATAGGTACTTGTTTCAATTGTCTTCACGGTAGAATTCCATTGATTTCCCACATTACAGGGTTAATGATAGAAATAAGAATTTTGACATTTGAAATTTGAATAACTCCTTATTATACTGAAGCCATATAATTTATGTAAATGAATATAAGTTTTCAGTTTAGATTTTGATAACACTGACACTATGTTCAAGGACACCTTTTCTGATGAATGGTTGCAGTTATCCTATAGGGTATTGAATATCCTAAAGTATACAACAATCTGCAATAGACTACTTTGTAAAAAGTGGAAAAAGGAGAAACTGCTCATGATGAGAAATTTCTCTTTTAGACACAATTTTTGTGTCACCTGCGTAGCATGGTAGGCACTTAGGGATTACTTTTTTTTTTGTCCGGCGTCTGTCCATCCGTCTGTCTGTCTGTCTGTCGTCACACTTTTTCGTCACGTTTTCAAATAACTTTTTTTCTACTCAAAGAATTACATTGAAACTTCTGACAAATGTTTATATCAATGTGTGTGATGGGTTCACAAAAGGGGGATAATCCAAATATTTTTTATATCAGAGTTATTGCCCCTTTTCCGTCAAAAACTAAGATTTTCTGACAAGGCCCCGGCAGGTGACACCCGTGCTCCGGGAGCATTCCATTCTAGTTTTCAAAAGTGGTTTGTTGCATATGCATAAAAATGCATCTGCAGGTTGGAAAGGGTTAAGATTTTATCTTATATATGTGCAATTTTCTATATTTTTAGCTTTGAAAACATTTAGATTATAGTTGTATTGTATTGCAAAGTAATAGTCTTGGTACAGCCAGTTGAATACATGATGGGCATTTGCGAAATAACTTGTTTTAAGCTATTTCTTCTGTTTCCCTCAATGTTCTCAAAATAATTTGCCTGCTGAAAAAGCTATCTAAAAGTGTCTGTGTTAGGGCAAGTGTTAAGCCATAGACTATAAAATGTACTTATGATGTTAGGATTGTGCTACGATGGCAGTAGGTGTGTTCTACAAGCAGTATTATACAGACAAGGACGGTGTGGCCATTTCTGATAAACAAGGTAAAAATGTATTCTGTAATAGTTTGTAATAAGTATGTTTTTAACCCTTTTCCGAATACACCGAGTCTTAAGCAGACGATTTGAAAACATCTAGGCAAAAATATGAAAAATCACGTCATATAAAAGTATAATTATTGTTTAGAGTTGAAAATCTTGTGGCAAAATGTAGAAATTGCTCATCATGAGCAATTTCTCTTTTTGCCACAATGTTTTCAAAATTCGTTTGCTTCTGAAGCATCAGAAAGCATCTGTATGTGGGAAATAGTTCAAGTTGGTTACTTCAAATGTTGGTATGAATATATCTTTACTGACTGCATGTGTTGAAGATTGAAAACATTGCAGGAAACACAGAAATTAATTTATTTGTTTTTTAGCTCACCTGAGCTTTGCTCAAGGTGTTATTGTGATCGCCTTTTGTCCGGCGTGCGTCGTGCGTCAACTTCTTCTCCTCAGTAACCAGTGGGTCAATTTGGATGAAACTTCACAGAAAGCATCCTCTCAATGACCTCCCCAGAATTCCTTCAAATTTTTGGGATCCACGCAAAATTCTGGTTTCATGGCAACGAAACCGAAAAAACTTCAAAATTCTTCTACTCCCAAACTGGTTCGCAGATTTTCAAATAATTTTGTAGAAATGTTCCTGAGATGACCCTCTATCAGATTCCTTCAAGCCATGTTGATTGGTTGAAAAACATGGCCGCCAGGGGGGGCGGGGCTATTTTGCCTTATATGACTATAGTGAAAACTTAAAAAATCTTCTCCTCCGAAAGTGTCTGGCCGATTTTCAAATAATTTTGTAGAAATGTTCCTTGGGTGACCCTCTATCAGATTCCTTCAAGCCATGTTGATTGGTCGAAAAACATGGCCGCCAGGGGGCGGGGCTATTTTGCCTTATATGGCCAAAGTGAAAACTTAAAAAATCTTCTCCTCCGAAAGTGTCAGGCTGATTTTCAAATAATTTTGTAGAAATGTTCCTTGGATGACCCTCTATCAGATTCCTTCAAGCCAAGTTGATTGGTCGAAAAACATGGCCGCCAGGGGGGCGGGGCTATTTTGCCTTATATGGCTATAGTGAAAACTTATAAAAATCTACTTCTCCGAAAGTGTCAGGCCGATTTTCAAATAATTTAGTAGAAATGTTCCTTGAATGACCTACTTTCAGATTCCTTCAAGCCATGTTGATTGGTCAAAAAACATGGCCACCAGTGGGCAGGGCTATTTTGCACTATATGGCTATAGTGAAAACTTAAAAAATCTTCTCCTCCAAAAGTGTCTGGCCGATTTTCAAATAATTTTGTAGAAATGTTCCTAGGGTGACCCTCTATCAGATTCCTTCAAGCCAAGTTGATTGGTCGGAAATTATAGCTAAAGTGAAAAAAATAAAAATCAGGTGAGCGATCCAGGGCCATCATGGCCCTCTTGTTTGTTCTTCTTACCACTGACAGTTCTCACCCCTCTCTCTTTTCTTTGTTTGTTATGCCTTTATATAAGCTAAACGTTTGTCATTAAGCCATTTGGCTGGTATTGCCAAGCCCAAACAGCTGAGTCAGTTATGATGTTGCATTGCTTTGCACATGTCAACTTCTGGTTCAGCCTATATTTAACCCTACAAAATTTATAAAAATGTCATTGTTGCCAACAGGAAAATATTCTTCGTTACAAAATATGTGTTTTTTCATGCTACTGCTCTTTGATTTGAAATGAAATGGATGTGATGCTTCTCTAAACATCTCTTGATAGATTTTAAGAAACATTTAACTAAATGCTATTACTTATCGGAGTGCATTTTGACTCATCTGCAGGAGACAACTTTTGAAAGTGTTGTAGCAAGATGAGCTTATTCTGTGTTTCCCACAATGTTCATACTTTCATTTATAAAAATTTGCCTTGATCTTGTCTTAGTTTTCATCTTTACATATACTCTGCTTTTCACTCCACAGAAAAAGTTATAAACTGTTTCTTGAAAGAGATGAAGGCTCCTTCAGAGATAACTAGGTATGAATCAATTTTAATCTTAATATTTTTTACTACTATCATTTTTAGCTCCACTGGCTGAAAAGCCAGTCGAGCTTATGTCATGGCGAATTGTCTGTTGTGCATCCGTGTGTGCGTCTGTGCGTGTGTGCATTAACTTTATCCTTTAAACGACTTCTCATCCCTAACCACTTGGCCAATTTGGTTGAAACTTCATAGGAAGCATCCTCTCAATGTCCTCTATTAAATTCCTTCAAATTATTTTGATACATCTAGCATTCTGGTTTCCATGGCAACCGAAAGAAAAAAATAGTGAAAACTTAAAAAATCTTCTTCTCCAAAAGTGTCAGACTGATTTTCAAATAATTTTGTAGAAATGATCCTTGGGTGACCCTCTATCAGATTCCTTCAAGAAATGTTGATTGGTCGAAAAACATGGCCGCCATGTGACGGGGTTATTTTGCCTTATATGGCTATAGTGAAAACTTAAAAAATCTTCTCCTCCGAAAGTGTTTGGCCAATTTTCAATATTTTTTTGTAGAAATGTTCCTTGGGAGACCCTCTATCAGATTCCTTCAAGCCATGTTGATTGGTCGAAAAACATGGCCGCCAGAGGGCAGGGCTATTTTGCCTTATATGGCTATAGTGAAAACTTAAAAAATCTTCTACTCCGAAAATGTCAGGCCGATTTTCAAATTATTTTGTAGAAATGTTCCTTGGGTGACCCTCTTACAGATTCCTACAAGCCAAAGTTGATTGGTCGAAAAACATGGCCCCCAGGGGGGCTGGGCTATTTTGCCTTATATGGCTATAGCGAAAACTTAAAAAATCTTCTCCTTCAAAAGTGTTTGGCCAATTTACAAATAATTTTGTGGAAATGTTCCTAGGGAGACCCTCTATCAGATTCCTTCAAGCCATGTTGATTGGTTGAAAAACATGGCCGCCAGAGGGCGGGGCTATTTTGCCTTATATGGCTATAGTGAAAACTTAAAGAATCTTCTACTCCGAAAATGTCAGGCCAATTTTCAAATTATTTTGTAGAAATGTTCCTTGGGTGACCCCCTTACAGATTCCTACAAGCCAAAGTTGATTGGTCGAAAAACATGGCCGCCAGGGGGCGGGGCTATTTTGCCTTATATGGCTATAGTGAAAACTTAAAAAATCTTCTCCTTCAAAAGTGTTTGGCCAATTTACAAATAATTTTGTAGAAATGTTCCTAGGGTGACCCACTATCAGATTCATTCAAGCCATGTTGATTGGTCAAAAACATGGCCATCGGGGGTGGGGCTGTTTGGAGATTTAATTTTTGCCTAATGGCCGTGGAGCGATACTGGCCCTCTTGGGCCTCTTGTTTTCATTGAAATTGATAGTCCACGACATACATTCTTCATTTTATGTTATGTGTACAGACTGATACATTTTGTTGACTTTCAAATAATCTGCTAATCATGCTGCTAAATCAAGTGAAGAATTGCTTGATATAATTATTTCTCTGTTTCCTTACAAAGTTTTTAGCTCACCTGAGCACGGAGTGCTCAAGGTGAGTTATTGTGATCGCCTTTTGTCTGGCGTCATTCGTCCGTCGTGAGTCCGGCAATATCTTCTCCTCAGTAAACAGTGGGTCAATTGGGATAAAACTTCACAGAAAGCATCCTCTAAATGACCTCACCAGAATTCCTTTTTTTGGGATCCATGCAGAATTCTGGTTTCCATGGCAACGAAACATTTAAACATAACATCTTTTGACCTGTAAGCCCTCTTTCAATAAAACGTTATTCTGGCAGTGTTCTTTTAAAACTGTTAAAAGATAATAAATTTCATGTAGAACTTTTTTATGTTGTTGAGGCACCAAACAGGAGTACAAAAACATATCTATTAAATGGTCTCCTCTGAAACATTTGGTCCAATTTGAAAAGACAGTTGATGGTGCCAGATTTCGAAACCCTTTCCCATATACAGACGTTTTTGTGATGCCTCTGCAGCAGACAACTTTAGAAAACATTTTGACGAAATGAGAAATTGCTCAAAACTTTTGCCACAATGTTTTCAACCTTTTTCAGTAAATATACCCTCATTTATAGGGATTTGCTATCTTTTTGTCCACATGTTTCCAAAGTTGCTGCTGCAGATTTGTTGTACGTGGGAAAGGGTTAAATTTCCAACCTAGTGATTCTCAGCCATAGTACTCAGGTAAGCCATACAGGTCCTCTTGTTTTTCAGGATTGGTTATTCCCAGGCTCTTGGTGCCTTACCGAGGTGTATGCTGGCTGGTCATGTAACCAAGATATTGCATGGTCTTATACTGTCAACCAAGTTTACCAAGAGAGAGGAAAAGTGGGTGAAATCAAGATGCAGTGTTCTTAAGGCTGTAACAAGGTAGGAATAAAAGAAATGAGGATATTTCTTTGGATTGGGTGAGATGAAGAGTTTTTTTATCACTGGAAAAGCTGCTATACCTTAATTCGTATTTTATTGAGCTTGAAGCGTGCTCGAAATTCAGAATTTTTACTGCTTTTAGTGATAATAAAACTTTTTATCACACTGGAAAAAAACACAACTTTCTATTAATTTAGTGCTGATTGTAAAAACATTTTAATTCTGGTGTTTAAACAATTTGATATTGATGTCATAATGATCATGTTTCAGAGATATGATCCTGTGCAATGGAAAACGTACAAGTTGCCTTTTTTGAGCAGTATAGATCCAGATTAGCATGTGCATCTGCACAGTCTGATCAAGATCTACACTGTTCAAATACTACTAACACAAGCTTGATAGAAGAGTTTGTCAACTTGTATAGATTCTGATAAGACAAAGCTGGTGGAAAAGATGATCTGAACCTCCACTGTTCAGAAATGCCATCATGCAAATAAGAGTTTTATCTCACTTGAATTTCCTTGTATTTTACTGTTTGACATTGGATGAATAGTTACCGTCATAACCTGATATACCATTTCGTAAGATTTGAAACTGTAAAAATGTGATAGGAAGAGAAGAAAACTATCAAATTAACATATGTGTGTATGGTGTGTTACGCCGCAGTCAAAAGTTCAGTTATATCACAGCATTTCCTGGGTAGGTTACCAGTACTTCTTGTCCATTTATCCTGACACCATCGATTCAGTTGTAACGCTATCCCTACAACCCTGAGTACCAAGGAGAGAAAACCTGTACTAACATTGTTTTTATTGTATGACCTTGGCATGGTTCAAACCTGCAACCGAGGCAGACACTCGACCACTAAAATACCTAGGCAGTCTGATAAATATACAAAATTACGTAATGAGAAAGCCCTAAAGGAAATATCTCAATCTTGTGATCAAATACAATTCTAATCTTATTCATTCATGCATAAAGCATGGATCAAGCTCACAAAAGGATGCCTGAGAAATGTTATATCCCTCACTAACCTTGTCAAGAATGCTTGTGATAATTACTACTTATTTTCATTTTCAGTATATGTAAAACAATAGGTACATGTGATGATCCAAACTGCTGCCTGTCAATGTCAGATATAGAAGAAATATACAGTTGTTATTTAACAGCCGTACAAGACTATACAATAGATGGGCGGGGAGAAGTGGGATCCTTGTAAGTTTTATTACTTATTTTAAAATCTTCTCAATTATATAAAATGATATATCTAATGATTGTCAATTTAGAATTGTTCCTGTATTCAAGACATTTTCATCATGTTTTTCTTTGAAGAATGCTAGAACCCTCATAGAACTGACTCTTGTCAATAATTTCCTGAAATGTTTAAAAGGTGTAATTACCTTCATTTGTCAATATATTCTTGTCAGAAATATACTTCCCATTATCATCCTGTTGTTCACCCTAACAATAAATCAGCAAAAAACAACTTTGTCTTGGCAAATGCTATGGAAAATATCTATAAACAATTACGAAAGTATAACTATTGAATAGAGATGAAAACATTTTGGCAATTTGAGAAATTGCTTATTATGATTATTTTCTCCTTTTGCTACAATGTTTTCAGTTGTCATTTGCTAGAGATGTATCAAAATGTATCTGCATGAGGGAAAGGGTTTAAACTAGTATGATAGGTCAAACCCTTTCCCACATACAACAAATCTAAAGGAGACGACTTTGAAAACAATAAGACAAAAATATGAAAAATCACTGATTGAGAATGAATAATTGAATATTTGTAAACATCGTGGCAAAAGGGGAAATTTCTCATCATTAGCAATTACTTCTTTTGCCACAATGTTTTCTGCTGCAGAGGCCTGAAAATGCGTCTGTATGAGGTAAAGAGTTAAAAATGAATGTGCAATTATTGGTTACAATTGAAAACATTTTGGAAAAAGGAGAAATTGGATGTTTTTTTCAAAAGTTGTCTGCTGCGAAAGCTTAAAAATTACAAACAACAGTCAATTTATTGACCTTTTCTATTTTTCAGAGTGAGAGAGTCTGGTCTGACAGGTATCAAAGAGCTTACAACCCTCATTGTCAACAAGGACGCCTCATTACTTTCAGCTAGTGTGTGAGTGCACATGCCCTTTTTTCACATGTATTCAAGAAATCTGCAGCAGTCGACTTTGAAAAATATGGAATTCTTTTCTATAAATGAAGGAACAACAATTAAAAAATGTTATATACGTGACAAAAGTTGCTCATTATGGATAATTTCTCTTTCAGCTGTTTGCTGCAGAGTTGTCAGAAAGCGTTTCTATGTGGGAAAGGATAAACATGTAATTTTAAGTTGATATGTTTTTAGCTCACCTGAGCACAAAAGGCTCAAGGTGTGCAATTGTTATATACCTGTGTCCGACGTCCGTCTTGCAATATTTGTTCATCAACATCTTCTCCTCTGTAACCAGCAGGTCAGTTGGAATGAAACTTCACAGTAAGCATCCTCTTAATGTCCTCACCAGGATTCCTTCAAATTGATTTGATCCATGCAAAAAATTAAAACAGTTTCCCAAACCGGTTGGCTGATTTTCTATGATTCTTGGCTAACCCACTTTCAGATTTCTTCAAGCCATTTGCACTGGTCAAAAAACATGGCCGCCAGGGGACGAGTCTGTTTGATCTTATATGGCTATAGTGTTAACTTTAAACTTCATCTCCTCCTAAAGTATAAGGCTGATTTCTAAATAATTTTGTAGAATTGTTCCTTGGGTGATTCTCTATCAGATTCCTTCAAGCCATGTTGATTGATTGGAAAACACGGTGGCCAAGTGCAGGGCTGTTTTGCTTAATATTGCTTTAGCCAAAACTTTATAAATCTTCTACTTCGAAAGAATCTTGTAGATTTCCAAATGTTTTTTAGAAATGATCCTTTGGTGACCCCTTAGATTCATTCAAGCCATTTTGATTGCTCGAAAGACATAGCCATCAGGGGCAGGGCTGTCTTGCCTTGTATGGCTATGTTGAAATTTAAAAAATTCTTCTTCTCCGAGGATCTGGCTTATTTTAATGTTCCTTAGAGGACGAGATTGCTTCAAACCATGTTCTTTGCTAAAAAAAACAGGGCCCCCAGGGTTGTTTTGCCTCATACGACTACAGTGAAAACAATAGAGATATTCTCTTTACAAAAGTATCAGACTGGTTTTCGAATAACTTGGTAGATATGTTCCTTGGGTGACCCTCTACCTGATTCTTTCAAGCTATGTTGATTGGTCAAAAGACATGCTCACCGGACATGCTCACCAGACATGCTCACCAGACATGCTCACCACCAGACATGCTCACCAGACATGCTCACCAGACATGCTCACCAGGGGTTTGGGCTGTTTTACCTTCTAGGCCCAGAGTATAAGTTCCTAAGAAAATAAATGTCTTCTTTTGAATTACTAACATAAACATTTTTTTGGTGACCTACATGTAAGTCGTATTAATTTGACCAAAAACACACACCATAGGGTGTTGGCTTTTTAGCCTTGTGTTAGTGGAGCTATGCTGGTCTTCTTGGGCCTCTTATTTAGCTTACCTTACCACAAAATGAGATATTGTGGTTGGCATGATAAAGCACATTGCATAACTCAGGTGGGCGATCCAGGGCCTTCATGTACCTCTTGTTTTTAATTTGTTATTTAAATGATCTGATGAAAACAAAACATCTCGAAACAAACAAAAGTATGCTTTTGAGTAATATTTCTTCTTTCCAGACAATGTTTTCAAAGGTCATCTGCTTCAGAGGTGTGAAAGGTCTTATGTATCAGACAGAATTTCTTGTGTTGGTCCCTTACTTGTTTGTATTTTATTTTACTTTTTTACAGAGTTGAAGAACTTTTTAAGAAGAGTATTCACCAAGCATGTGAAAAGAAGGATAAGATTAGAGATTGTGCAGGCAAAGTGTTCATAGAGTTGCTCTATCATCAGTAAGGATTTTGGTTTTTATTTGTGTTCTTACTTCTGCTTATTTAATATTTCGTTCCACAATCATTATCTTGCTAATCATAGAAATTTTTCCAGAGAAAACAGGACTTTCTAATATTTTTGACAGACATTCTAGGTTCTGGCAAGACTGCATATATACCCATGCTTTAGATTTTCCCTTGTAGTATTTACAAGAGCCTCTTTTACCTGATAAAATTAATGTGACTTGCGTTATTCGTCTTCCACCAATGTGCTCTATAGTCTATATGGGAATGTAACCAGTTGCCTGGGAATATAAATAGGTGGAGTACTGGTGTGAGAAAACCAGGAAGCATATGTAAAATCAAATAGGCACAGTATCCTGTTCGAAAGGGTATTAAACTCCAATCAATAGAACCTTTTGGCTGATACTGCTCAGTTGCAATTTTGCTCAGTTAGTCAATTAATAATTTTAAAAGGATTGTAAAAAAAGCAGTCATTACTAATTTCAAGCAAATGAAGCAATGAGTGCTAAGTTTGCTACTTAGGTATTCAATGATTACTTTTTATGCATGCACAATAAAAAGGACAGGGCCACATAGTGTTAACTTTGACTGCCAGTCTGTACAAACGACATATCTTCATGAACTCTAAACGTATTGGGGCATACATGTCTCACAGATTTTGTCTAGAGTTTACTTATGGATTCTTTTCAAAAGGGAAGTGTTCAATTAAATATGAATGGCTGTCTGTGAAAAACAAAAGGCATTTGCCACCAGTGTAGATCAACTAGTGCATCCATGCAGTCTGATTTGACTACACTGTTTGCCAATTAATGTTTCAAGAAACTTTCGTAAATCAGTATGCATTTGGATCCTTAGTACGGATGTGCAGGCAAATTTTTATCTACATGTGTCTTTATTACATTAAGGTTTGTTTTCGCAGAGCACAGCTCATATTAAACCTTTCCCACATACAACAATTCTGCAGCAGATGACTTTGAACATATTTTGTCAAAAAATAGAAAATCCCTATAATTGAACGGATAACCTATGACTAAAAGTGGAAAACATTGTGGCAAAAGGAGAGATTGCTCGTTTTGAGCAATTTCTTCTTTTGTCACTATGATTTCAAAAAGCCGTCTGTGCAGATGCATCAGAAAGCATCTATATGAGGGAAATGGTTAAACCTTTCCCACATATAGATTCTATTTGAGACGCTTGCAGCATGCGGCTATTGAAATCATTCTGGCAAAAGGAGAAACATTGCTCCTAATGTGCTATTAATTATGTCTCCCCCTGTATACAGGGGAGATATATTGTTTTTGTCCTTGATGTCTGTCTGTCTGTCTGTCTGTCTGTTCGTCCCCAAAATCTTGTCCGATCCATATCTCTCAGACGGCTTGAAGGATTTTCATGAAACTTGGGTCACATGTTCACCTCATCAAGGCGACGTGCAGAACCCGCGTCTCGACAATATAGGGTCAAGGTCAAGGTCACGCTTGAAGGTCAAAGGTTTGAGGCTTTATTTCGTGTCCGCTCCATATCTCCCAGACGGCTTGAAGGATTTTCATGAAACTTGGGTCACATGTTCACCTCATCAAGGCGACGTGCAGAACCCGCGTCTCGACAATATAGGGTCAAGGTCGAGGTCACGCTTGAAGGTCAAAGGTTTGAGGCTTTATTTCGTGTCCGCTCCATATCTCCGAGACGGCTTGAAGGATTTTCATGAAACTTAGGTCACATGTTCACCTCATCAAGGCGACGTGCAGAACCTGCGTCTCGACAATATAGGGTCAAGGTCAAGGTCACGCTTGAAGGTCAAAGGTTTGAGGCTTTATTTCGTGTCCGCTCCATATCTCCGAGACGGCTTGAAGGATTTTCATGAAACTTGGGTCACATGTTCACCTCATCAAGGCGACGTGCAGAACCCGCGTCTCGACAATATAGGGTCAATGTCAAGGTCACGCTTGAAGGTCAAAGGTTTGAGGCTTTATTTCGTGTCCGCTCCATATCTCCCAGACGGCTTGAAGGATTTTCATGAAACTTGGGTCACATGTTCACCTCATCAAGGTGACGTGCAGAACTTGCGTCTCAACAATATAGGGTCAATGTCAAGGTCACGCTTGAAGGTCAAAGGTTTGAGGCTTTATTTTGTGTCCGCTCCATATCTCCCAGACGGCTTGAAGGATTTTAATGAAACTTGGGTCACATGTTCACCTCATCAAGGCAACGTGCAGAACCCGTGTCTCGACAATATAGGGTCACGGTCAAGGTCACGCTTGAAGGTCAAAGGTTTGAGGCTTTATTTCGTGTCCGCTCCATATCTCCAAGACGGCTTGAAAGATTTTCATGAAACTTGGGTCACATGTTCACCTCATCAAGGCGACGTGCATAACCCGCGTCTCGACCATACCGGGTCAAGGTCAAGGTCACGTTTGAAGGTCAAAGGTTTGAGGCTTTATTTTGTGTCAACTCCATATCTCCAAGACGGTTTGAAGTATTTTCATGAAACTTGGGTCAGATGTTCACCTCATCAAGGCGACGTGCAGAACCCGCGTCTCGACCATACTGGGTCAAGGTCACGCTTGAAGGTCAAAGGTTTGAGGCTTTATTTTGTGTCCACTCCATATCTCCTTAAAGGATTTTCATGATACGTGGGTCACATGTTCACCTCATCAAGGCGACGTGCAGAACCCGCGTCTCGACCATACCGGTTCAAGGTCAAGGTCACGCTTGAAGGTCAAAGGTTTTAGGCTTTATTTCGTGTCCACTCAATATCTCCAAGACGGCTTGAAGGATTTTCATGAAACTTGGGTCAGATGTTCACCTCGTCAAGGCGACGTGCAGAACCCGCGTCTCGACCATACTGGGTCAAGGTCAAGGTCACGCTTGAAGGTCAAATGTTTGAGGCTTTATTTTGTGTCCGCTCCATATCCCCTTAAAGGATTTTCATGAAACTTGGGTCACATGTTCACCTCATCAAGGCGACGTGCAGCACCTGCGTCTCCACCATACCGGTTAAAGGTCAAGGTCACGCTTGAAGGTCAAAGGTTTTAGGCTTTATTTCGTGTCCAGTCAATATCTCCAAGACGGCTTGAAGGATTTTCATGAAAATTTGGTCACATGTTCACCTCATCAAGGCGACGTGCAGAACCCGCGTCTCGAACATACTGGGTCAAGGTCAAGGTCACGCTTGAAGGTCAAAGGTTTGAGGCTTTATTTTGTGCCGCTCCATATCTCCAAAACAGCTTAAAGAATTTTCATGAAACTTGGGTCACATGTTCACCTCATCAAGGCGACGTGCAGAACCCGCGTCTCGACCATACCGGTTCAAGGTCAAGGTCACGCTTGAAGCTCAAAGGTTTTAGGCTTTATTTCCTGTCCACTCAATATCTCCAAGACGGCTTGCTTATGTTTAGCAACAGTTGTTAACTGTTTTGAAGAATACTTCAGTCTTGAATGTTACAGCTGCAGTAAAAATATGTGTTTCTGTAAACCATTTGAAATCATGTCCACTTTGTACCAGGTCAAGACAAAACATTAGTAATTAAAAATTGAGTACTGTCCAACTTGGTCAAATTTTTGTTTGTCTGCTTTATAGGTTGGAATGTTTTGAGAGATTTTGACAGATATTTGAGGGGGAGACATATGTTTTTGTCAAAACAATTCTAGTTAATATCAATGTTTGACATGTTTTTCAAACTCTATTTGATGATAATACAATCAATTATAAAGATTTTCCATATTTATGCCTAGATGTTTTCAAAGGCGTCTGCTGAAGATTTGTTGTATGTCAGGAAAGGGTTAATATCTGTTAGGTATTACATTTACTATGTGTATATCTGTTAGGTATTACATTTACTATGTGTATATCTGTTAGGTATTACATTTACTATGTGTATATCTGTTAGGTATTACATTTACTATGTGTATATCTGTTAGGTATTACATTTACTATGTGTATATCTGTTAGGTATTACATTTACTATGTGTATTTTTTACAGGCCACCAGTTCCACACATACCACACGAAAAAGAATTAAAAACAATTTTTACAGAGTGAGTATATGAATATTTTTTATTTTAAATTGTTATATTTTAAACAATTAACATTAACCCAAAATAGATGCCTCTGCATAAAAAAACTTACAAAAATACATTGAAAAGAAGATATTTATTCTTTACTTACAAAGATTTCTTCTCTGTTTCAAAATAATTCAAAATGTTCAAATCCTATCTAAAGTTTGATTGTTTTGTGTAAAATATTATTCTTTTCTATTCATTCAAAATGTTTCCTTACTCATATTTTCACAATGCAGAAGACTGAAATACATATGAGGTAAAGACAGAACAGGAAGCACTTTGGAAATTGTGGGAAATAACTGTTGATGAGTAATTTTCCTGAGTAATTTTCCTGTCTTGTATTATGAAGTCATCAGCTGCATAAGTATCAAAGCAAGATAGAATAAGATTTTATTATTTTGTTTTAAAAATGGTGGTTAACCCTTTCCCATTGGCAGATGCATTAGAATCTGGGACCTTTGGTACAAGAGACTAATGAATTACAACTGTACAACTGTTACAGATGTTACTATTTTTTTCCTGATATGTTTTTAAAGAAAACACCTCAATTAATCCTTTCCAACATACAGACAATTTCCGACTAAATTGCAGCAGTTAACATTTGAATTTGCTCATAATGAATAATTTCTCCTTTTTCCACAATGTTTTCAACTTTGTTCGATAATTGTTCTTTCATTTATAGAGAGGTTCCATATTTTTAGCTCACCTAAGCACGAAGTGCGAGGTGAGCTTTTGTGATCACTCAGTGTCGTCGTCGTCTGTACATCCGTCTGTTAACAATTTCCTACAAATGACTTCTACTAAACCAATGGACTGATTTCAAAATAACTTCACAGGATTGTTCCTTAGGTGGTCCTCTTTTCAAGTTGTTCAAAGAATTTAATTCCAAGTAGAACTTTGGTTGCTGCGGCATCAGAAAAGGAGAAAATTGCCAAAACTTTAAAAATCTTTTTGCCCAAACGTACTGGCTTGATTTGAAATTTTTTTGCTCAAATGTTCCTTGGGGCACCCTCTAACAAGATTGTTCAAATTTTTCCGATCCATTGAAAAACATGGCCGCCAGGGGGTGGGGCTTTTTTAGCTCACCTGAGCTTTGCTCAAGGTGAGTTATTGTGATCGCCTTTTGTCCGGCGTCCGTCGTGCGTCGTGCATCAACTTCTTCTCCTCAGTAACCAGTGGGTCAATTGGGATGAAACTTCACAGAAAGCATCCTCTCAATGACCTCACCAGAATTCCTTCAAATTTTTGGGATCCATGCAGAATTCTGGTTTCCATGGCAACGAAATGTAAAATACTTTAAAAATCTTCTTCTCCAAAACTGGTTGGCAGATTTTGAAATTATTTTGTAGAAATGTTCCTTGGGTAACCCTCCATAAGATTCCTTGAAGCCATGTTGATTGGTCGAAAAACATGGCCGCCAGGGGGGGCGGGGCTTTTTTGCCTTATATGGCTATAGTGAAAACTTAAAAAATCTTCTCCTCCAAAAGTGTCAGGGCGATTTTCAAATAATTTTGTAGAAATGTTGGTTGGGTGACCCTCTATCAGATTCCTTGAAGCCATGTTGATTAGTCGAAAAACATGGCCGCCAGGGGGGGGGGGGGGCTATTTTGCCTTATATAGCTATAGTGCAAACTTAAAAAATCTTCTCCTCCATAAGTGTCAGGCCGATTTTCAAATAATTTTGTAGAACTGTTCCTTGGGTGATCCTCTATCATATTCCTTCAAGCCATGTTGATTGGTAAAAAAACATGGCCGCCAGGGGGGCGGGGCTATTTTGCCTTATATTGCTATAGTGAAAACTTAAAAAATCTTCTTCTCCGAAAGTGTTCAGCCGATTTTCAAATAGTTTTGTAGAAATGTTCATTGGGTGACCCTCTATCAGATTCCTTCAAGCCATGTTGATTGGTCGAAAAATATGGCCGCCAGAGGGCGGGGCTATTTTGCCTTATATTACCATAGTGAAAACTTAAAAAATCTTCTTCTCCGAAAGTGTCAGGCCGATTTTCAAATAATTTTGTAGAAATGTTCCTTGGATGACCCACTTTCAGATTCCTTCAAGCCATGTTGATTGTTCAAAATCGTGGCCTCCAGTGGGCAGGGCTATTTTGCATTATATGGCTATAGTGAAAACTAAAAAATCTTCTCCTCCAAAAGTGTCTGGCCGATTTTCAAATAATTTTTTAGAAATGTTCCTAGGGTGACCCTCTATCAGATTCCTTCAAACCAAGTTGATTGGTCGGAAACTATGGCTGCCAGGGGGCGGGGCTTATATAGCTAAAGTGAAAAAAAAAAAAATCAGGTGAGCGATTCCAAGGCCATCATGGCCCTCTTGTTTCTTTATATGTGAATTGTAAAATCTTTAAAAAACTTCTTGGCAAAAAGTACTGGCCTGATTTAAAGATAATTTGACACAAATGTTCCTTGGGAGACCTTCTTCCAAGTTTGTTCAAATGAATCTAATCCATTGAAAAATATGGCCATCAGGGGGGTTGCTGGTTTTCCTTATATGTATAGAGTAAAAACTTTGAAAACTATTGAAGTTCTATTAAATCAGGGGAGAGATATAGGGCCTTCATGGCCCTTTTGTTTACTTACAATTTTGAAAGTCGTCTGCTGCAGATATGTTGTATGTTGGAAAGGGTTAATACTATATTAGGTAAACAAGTCAATACGAAAATAACACAACCTGTCTTTTTCCTTTCAGAGAGCTCATACAAGACATGACATGGTCCTTGCTGGGCGACACCTTCCCAAAATTTGCCGAGGTCATAAAGCTACCATCCTATACATACAGTGTATTGCTGGGATTTACTGTATGTGTGGGGGGTCTCACAGAGTTTATAGTCAAGGAGTCGAGCCCTTGTCTACATGATTACTTCACTAAAATTAGTACAAACCTTGAGGAAGTGTCAAGAGTTGGACAAGTACTAATAGACATCTTCAGGGATTTCCAGAAGACAGATAGGTAAACTTTTATCCATCAATACCTTAAATATTGATCATCTCTATAAATCAAAGTTTAGTCCTTGAATAGATTTGAAATCATTTTGAGAAAAGGGGAAATTGCTCATTATGGGCCGTTTTTACTTTTGCTTAATTTTTAGTTTTTGTGATCTCCTTTTGTCCGTCGTTCGTCGTCCGTCTTCAACATTTGCTTGTTAACACTCTAGAGGCAACATTATGCATGCAATCTTTATGAAAGTTTATCAGAACATATATCTACATCAAATCTAGGCCGAGTTCGAAACTGGGTCATGTACGGTCAAAAACTAAGTCACTAGGCCAAATTTAATGAAAATCTTGTTAACACACATTTTTGGCTTGAGCATGTTGAATGTTTGTCGGAATATTTGTCTTTGTGATATCTAGGCCAAGTTCGAATATAGCTCAAAAACTAGGTCACTAGGTCAAATTTAAGGAAAATCTTATTAACACTGGAAGCCGCATTTTAAACTTGAACATGTTGAAACTTTGTTGGAATGTTTGAAATAGTGGCATCTAGGTCATGTTGGGTCAAAAACTAGGACACTAGGCCAAATTTATGGACAATCTTGTTAACACTCTGGAAGCCACATTTTTGGATGTAGGCTAACTTCGAATATGGGTTTGGTCAGATCAAAAACTAGGCTATATTGTAGAACATTCTTGTTAACACTATAGAGATCGCATTTTTGACTTGAGCAGCTTGAAATTTTGTCAGAAAGTTTGTCTTGATGATATTGTCATTAGCATTGAAAGAGTTAAGTTTTAAATAACCCATTCTCAGGTGAGCGATTCCAGGGCCTCATGGCCCTCTTGTTTCAAAAGAATTCTCATAAAATGTGTCAAAATGTATCTTCATTTGGGACAGGGTTTCCATACTGGAGTGGGACTAGTTCTTGTTGGGTACCTCTGCATGAGCAGTATATCAATATCACATCATTTCAACTTAAGTTTTCACAAAAAAATATACATCAATGATATTAACAAATTCTACTGGGAAAATGTTAGTTAAAAAAAAATTCAAAAATTCTATGCGTTGCTTTGCAATAAAAATTGTGCTGGAATTCTACATTTGTGTTTGATGATTAAACATTATTGAAATAATCATATATGACATTAAAGATTAGTGATATATTTTTAGCTCACCTGTGCACGAAGTGCTCAAGGTGAGTTATTGTGATGGCCTTTTGTCCATCGTCCGTCGTCCGTCAACTTTTTCTCCTCAGTAACCAGTGGGTCAATTGGGATGAAACTTCACAGGAAGCATCCTCACATTGACCTCACCAGAATTCCTTCAAATTTTTGGGATCCATGCAGAATTCTGGTTTCCATGGCAACGAAATGTAAAATACTTTAAAAATCTTCTTCTCCAAAACTGGTTGGCAGATTTTCAAATAATTTTGTAGTAATGTTCCTTGGATGACCCTCTATCAGATTCCTTCAAGCCATATTGATTGGTCGAAAAACATGGCCGCCAGGGGGCGGGGCTATTTTGCCTTATATGGCTATAGTGAAAAATTAAAAAATCTTCTCCTCTGAAAGTGTCAGGCCGATTTTCAAATAATTTTGTAGAAATGTTCCTTAGGTGACCCTCTATCAGATTCCTTAAAAGCATGTTGATTGGTTGAAAAACATGGCCGCCAGGGGGCGGGGCTATTTTGCCTTATATGGCTATAGTGAAAAATTAAAAAATCTTCTCCTCTGAAAGTGTCAGGCCGATTTTCAAATAATTTTGTAGAAATGTTCCTTAGGTGACCCTCTATCAGATTCCTTAAAACCATGTTGATTAGTCGAAAAACATGGCCGCAACAGGACGGGGCTATTTTGCCTTATATGGCTTTAGTGAAAACTTAAAAAATCTTCTCCTCCGAAAGTGTTTGGCCGATTTTCAAATATTTTTGTAGAAATATTGCTAGCTTGACCATCTATCAGATTCCTTCAAGCCATATTGATTGGTCAAAAACTATGGCCGCCAGGGGGCGGGGCTTATATGGCTAAAGTGAAAAGAAAAAATCAGGTGAGCGATCCAGGGCCATCATGGCCCTCTTGTTTTATTATTATTGGCAAGAACTCAAACTGAATTTTTTTGGGGAAAAGCAACAAGAGTAAGACATCACATGTAGTAAATCTTCTTCTATTGCAATAGATAAAAGTATTTGAAAAACATTACATTTTTTGTTAATCTTTGAGCCTTTTGAATAATACTTGACTAATATCTTTAGGCAAAATTGTTAAAATTGCTAATTATTCAAACTACTGGTACTTAGAAATTTTAGTTTATGAATTTTTCCATTGCTTATTGTAACTGCTACAAAATGTAGCATTTTGGATATTTTAAGCAGATGACAGGTTAACAAGGGGAGCTGCTTATCCCCCATATCTACGTTCCTACTCCCATGGATTATGTGCATATACTGAAAATAATTATGGTAATTGTCTGTCAGAGGTCATATTAACAAAATGCCTACTACATACATGATTTCATTTTATTTAAAAACTAGATATGTTCTGTAGATAGGGAGGAACTGTAGTGAGCCAGTGTACAGTTATTGTTTTACATGTTAACCGAAAAGACTCTTCCAAATTGATAACATTAGGAGAAAAGATTTATACCTTGACAAATAAAGGATAAATAAGTTGAGTAAATAAGAGCTTTTATGATATGTTTAGACAACAAAGTGCCAAAAGTTGGGGTATGGGTTAACCCTTTCCCACATGCAAAAAATGCTTTTTGACGTCTTTGCAGCAGACGAGTTTTGAAATATTGTGACAAAAGGAGAAATTTCTCAAGACGAGAAGTTTCTACTTCTGTCACAATGTTTTCAACTTTAATCAATAATTAAACTTTCATTTATACAGTTTTTCCATGTTTTTGCCTTGATATTTTCAAAGTCGTCTGCTGCATATTTGATGTATGTGAGAAAGGGTAAAGTAATAATAAAATATATAACTCATTACAGAGTGTCTATTCCAATGTTGAAGATGCTGGATCAGCTATTAATCAGGGGATATTTTAGAATTCTGGAAGAAAATGAGAAGTAAGCTTTTTTTTTTTACTGTATACCTTTTATGATATAAGAGTCTTTAGCTTTCAATACATTCTGGAAATAATGACTGTGTGACATCTTAAAAGTTGGAAGTATAATTTTGGTGTAAAGTTGGAAAATTAATCTTTTTGAACGAGTTCTCCATTTTACAATGTCATAAAAAGTCTTCTACTAATAACTTTTTTAGCCCAACTTTTGAAAAAAACGAGAGCTATTGTTATGACCCTGGCGTGGTCGTCCGGTGGCGGCGGCGGTGTGGTCATCCGGTTAAGGTTTTTTGTTCAGCTCAGCTTTCCTTCTGTTTTCTATCAGTCGAGCGTCTGTGCCGTACGCGGTGCTCTTGTTCTAATATATGGTATTTATGAATTCTCCCAAACTAAAAATATCTACAATATATGTATCCAGATATATAATAGTTATCTAGTCCAAAAAATATATCTTCTCCTCTGAAACTATTAGTCTGATTTTCGAATATTTTGACAAAATTGTTTATTAAGAAGGCATAGGGCTTGAAGAGTAAAGTGACCTTTTACCAAGACCATTGGAGCTCTTTTGAAGTGATTGCTTTTTAAATGTATATGAAGCATTTAACTTTGAACCTCTTACCCTCTGGAACTACTGGTCGAATTTCAAAATAATTCCATTGAAATGTTTTTGGGGTAACCTCTACCAATAGAGGTAAAACCCATTTAATTGGTTTAAAAAATGGCCACTCGGGTGCGGACTAGTTTTATTATAGATGCTGATAGTGTATATTTTTTATTCTCTGAATTTTCTTTCTTTTTGAAGATAAAATGGGAACTATTATTGACTTTAGAATAATAATTTATTACAAGTCTTCCTTTTCCTTTAACCCTTTCCCTCATAAATTATAGACGCTTTCTGACGCCTTTGCAGCAGACGGCTTTTTGAAAACATAGTGACAAAAGAAGAAATTGCTCAAACAAGCAATTTCTCCTTTTGTCACAATGTTTTCCACTTTTAGTCATAGGTTATCCATTCAATTATAGAGATTTTCTACTTTTTGACAAAAATATGTTCAAAGTCGTCTGCTGCAGAATTGTCATATGAGGGAAGGGGTTAACAATTAATTATAAAGCCACTAATATTATGATGTCTAAATCAATCTGATTTACTGCTATTATCAGATTTTTTGATTTTGATTTTTCATTTTTCAGCAATACATTTGCAAAAGAGTTGGTAACACTTGTGAAAACGGAAATGTCAAAAAGTACAGACCAACAAAAGTTAACTGCAAGTGCAGATGTGTAAGTTTATAGTGCATGTTTAACCCTTACCCACATACAAAAATCATGCAGCAACATATTTTAAAATTATCTAGACAAAACTATGAAATATGTCTATAAATAAAAGAATAATTATTGGTTAGAGATGAAAACATTGAGGCAAAAGGAGAAATTGCTCAATATGTTTTCAAACGTCATCTGCTGCAAATATGTCTGTATATGGGTTAGCGTTGAATTGTAAAAGGCCTATTCCTAACAAAATGCAGACATCTACAATGTTGTCTGACCACTAACTGAAATAGTTCTCCTCCAATCTTCATCAAACTATGGTGTCAATATTTATGGTCAAGTTTGGTGACCAGCCAGATACGCTCCTTCATGGGTCTCTTGTGTACCAATTTCAAGAATTATCTCTCCAATTAATCTTTTATTAACCCTTTCCCACTTACAACAAATCTGCAGCAGATGACTGAAAAAATCTAAGCGAAAATATGGGAAATATCTACGAATGAAAATATTATTATTGAATAAAGTTAAATATTGTGGCAAAAGGAGAAATGAACAATTGCTCCTTTTGCCACAATGTTTTCATAAGTCAGCTGTTACATAGGTGTCAGAAGTCATAGAATCTGTTCCCTTTGACTTTTGTAAAAAATATTTAAAATTAAATAGTAAAACAAAGAACATGGTAGCATTGGGAGAATGTGGTAGATATCCTATTTATATTGATTATTATTCTGACTGTATTACATATTGGTGTAGTTTATTATCCACTCTGCTAACGAAGTTAGCGAGGGGATATAGTAGCGGGACTACGTTTGTTTGTTTGTTCGTTCGTTCGTCTGTCCATCCGTAACAACCTTGTGACCACTCTACACTGAACATCCTTTGACCAATCTTAACCAAACTTGGTATGCAGTTAGTATATGGCAAGGTCTAGAAGCCTATATATTTTCAAGGTCATAGGTTAAAGGTCAAGGTCAAAATTGGACTGACTATTTTCCCATATCAACAACCTTGTGACCACTCTACACTGAACATCCTTCGACTGATCTTAACCAAACTTGTATACAGTTAGTATATTGCAAGGTCTAGGAGCCTATTTATTTTCAAGGTCATAGGTTAAAGGTCAAGGTAAAAATAAGACTTTGACTATTCCATATCAACAACCTTGTGACCACTCTTCACTGAACATCCTTCGACCGATGATTGAATACCGAGGGTATGCATCCGCTTTGCGGTGCCCTTGTTAGTAATGCCAAATAACAGATATCATTGTAAGCTAATCAGGTATTCCATAAGCTAATCGATTTAAATATTAAACCTGTTTTCATTGATTTTAGTTTCTGTGGTATGCTGTTGTTTAAAGGGGAGGTTCGGAACAAAAGTCTGTCAAGCTTGGCCCTGCTTCTGTGTCAAAGATACCCACAGGTAAGCTGTAAAACAGTACTTTTCTTCATTTGGTTGACCCTTTTTTCAGATATAACAAATCTGCTGCAAAGGACTCTGGAAATATCTCTTGACAGCAAAAAGTATAATCATTGGATTTGAAAATATTGTGGAAAAAAGTAGAAATTGCTCATTGTAAGAAATTTCTCCATTTGCCACAATATTTTCAAATGACGGCTGCTGCATATTTGTTGACATATGTCTGGACGTGGGAAAAAGGTTCATGGACAACAACAACTAAGGGAAAAAAGGATTTTATGAAAATGATTATGGTAAGGTTTAAGAAGTTGAATAACACAAGTAAATGCATTAGTTTTCTCATTTATGTTGAACAACATTTAAATCTGAATAATGAAGTATGGAATAGAAAAGTAAATTGAATTAAAACAATGTTTTCAATTGATTGACGCCTAGAATCACATTCAAGACTTTTTTACAGACACCATGTTATTTACCAGCTAACACTTACCGGTAATTATTACATGTTCCTAGGTACAATATGTACAATGACCAAGTCACATAACTCTGGCTTTAATAATTATTCAAAAATGCACTTTTTTCGACTTAGAAAAAAAAAGACAGACGAGCGTTGATGTTCACTCTGCTCTTGTGTTTTATATATATTACAAATAACGCACATTGTCTATTGAACATGAAATACATCCCTTATCTGGAACTCCAGTTTATTTTTTCTCTGGTTTAAGGTGCGGAAGTATACAGCCCAGAGGTTACATGAAGTGATTGGTTTGTTTGACGTTGTGTCTGACGAGAGCCTGGATGAGGTCATGTTGCTGCTAGGAGAAACTATTTGGTCTGTACTCTATTCTATAGCTTTGATTTTAGTTTTAACCCCTTCCCACTCGTAGACACATTTCGATGCATATGTAGCAGACGACTTTTGAAAACACTGTGGCAAAAGGAGAAATTGCTCATAATGAGCAATTTCTCCATTTGCCACAATGTTTTCTAATTTATGTAGTAATTGTACTTTCATTCAAAGAGATTTTCCAAATTTTTGTTTTGATGTTTTCAAAGTCGTCTGCTGCAGACTTGTTTAAGTGGTAAAGGGTAAACTCCCTGGTACTCCACATTAACCCTAAGGCCTTTCCAGTATACAGAATATCTGCAGCAGAGGAGTAGTTTAATGCTTTCCCTCATTCGACAAATCTGCAGCAGACGACTTTGAACATATTTTGTCAAAAAATTGAAAATCTCTATAATTAAACGGATAACCTATGACTAAAAGTGGAAAACATTGTGTCAAAAGGAGAAATTGCTCGTTTTGAGCAATTTCTTCTTTTGTCACTATGTTTTCTAAAAGCCGTCTGCTGCAGAGTCATCAGAAAGCGTCTATATGAGGGAAAGGGTTAACCATAGAAAAGAGTTGGAAACAGTGTGTCAAAAGTAGAAATTGCTCATTAAAAAAAAGTCGTCTGCTTCAGATGTGTCAAAAGTGCGAAACGGTTGTTGTAGAGCTCAGACTGTCGTTGTTAGCTCTGGGAGTGCATCGCAGGACAGCTTGTGTTGTCTCTCTGTTGCTGTTGGTGGCATTTTAAAAATGTTGTATATTTTGGTCCTTATGTTATCAATTTAGACACGACCCAGCGAGCTATGTAGCAGCTCTTGCTTTGATGCCCTGCGACTGTCATGTAATAAGCTCACCGGGTGGTCACATGAGAGTGAATGTAACATCTTGTTGTTCTTTTTAGACAAGATGTTTAAATTTTGAATTGAGTAAAAACACACGATGAGCTATGCTGTTCTGTAACAGTTCTTTTTTGGCATTGCTCATGTTTATCATGCTAAAAGTTTCCCTCTTATAAAAAACTGCAGCAATTGACTTTGAAAACAACTTTAGAAAAATACAGCAAATCAATATTAATTAAAGTATTAATATTGAATAGATTTGAAAACATTATTTCAAAAGCCAGAAATTGTTCATTCATGATGAGCAATTTCTCCTTTTGCCACAATATTTTCAATAGTTGTCTGCTGCAGAGGTGTCAAAAAGTGTCTTTTTGTTAGAAAGGCTTACTCTAATACTTCTATTTTTAACTGCTTTTGATTGTTCATCGAAACTTTCCAAGGGTTATTTTAGATGCTAATTGACCATTTCCATAACAGTAACTTGCAATCAATTAAAATTGTGGCCCTTTCTTTACTTAAAAATACTTAGTTCATACCTCTAAATCATGTTGTTTCCTTAATCTTTTTACAGGGAGAACAATGATATAGCAGAACTAAAACAAACAAGAAACGCCATCTGTGAACTCCTAGAGATCCCTATACCTGTAGCAGTGAAAAAGACCTAAAGGAACCTAGATCATCAAGAAAACCATGAAAGACCTTTGGCCGAAACCTGACAGAATATTTTATTGCTGGGTTGTGTCATCTTGTTTGAAAACATTCGAGGAAATAATGAAATAATACAAAGTTTATAACATTATTGGAAGAGAAGGAATTGCTTTTTTCTAGCAACTTTTTGTCTTTTCAAGAACGTTTTCAAAAGATCATCATAATTCATCATGGAAAAGATTAAACTATTGATCAAATTTAAATAACATTCATGAACAATTAAACCATATCTCTTTTTTAACCCTTTCCCACATACAACAAATCTGCAACAGATGACTTTGAATTAAGGGGAGCAAAAATAAGGATAATATCCATAATTAAAAATATAATTACTGGGAAAAGTTGAAAAAACATTGTGATAAAAGGAGAAACAAATTCTCCTTTTGCCACAATATTTTCAAAAGTCAATTTCTGTAGATGCGTAAGAAAGCGTCTATATGAGGAAAGGGTTAAGAAAAACAAGACAGTGTGTGAGCTAACTAGGTACATTAAGTCAAATTACGTTAAAATCTAAACGTCGTATAACGTGATACGATTGTTGCATGTTGTTCGGGACCGTTTTTGTATAATCAAAACAACAAAGTTTGTTTAAAAAATATTTTCTTTTTTTTAAACAAATTACTAAAATTACATTTTAATTTTTTTCTTTAGGAGGCTTTTTTAACCGCATTGTGCTGGACGAAACATGCAAAATATAATATGGGTATGAGTCATTGTCTATGTTCCTTACAGCAACAATATTTCCTGGGTAGACAAGCTGACTTAGTTCAGGGCCCTCTGACAATGATTAGTCTAAAACACTTTCTGTGTCAGAAGGTGGTTTTGATTCAATTCATCTGTCTTTTTGGTCCTAGAGAATAGTCATTTGTACTCTGTTCATATATCGAAGTAAAATAGTGTTCACATCGCTTGACGAAGCAAGCAAAACATAATATGGGTATGAGTCATTGTCTATGTTCCTTACGGCAACAATATTTCCTTGGTTAACTAGCGGACTTAGTTCAGGGCCCTCTGCCAATGATAAGTCTAAAACACTTTCTGTGTCAGAAGGTTGTTTTGTTTTCAGGCAATTCATTTGTACTAGTTCATCATTTTGATTTTGGTCCTAGAGAATAGTCATTTGAAGACCATTGATACGTCTCTGTAAAACTGAGTTCACATGAGTAACAGGATAAATCTGTTTCTTTAATAGGTTTAAATGATCTGTCTTCTTGAGCTCTACTCATGGTCTCAACATACCTGAATATGCATTTAGAACATAACGCTATGTCTTTCGTCTTAACAAGACACTCATCTGCGAAGTCAAAAAAATCCCTTGCATTCCAAATTATGCGAGTCCAATGTATAACTGCTGTGTCTGACATCTGTTTTAAAATATGTTAGCAATGTTTCGAAGTAGGTCCTCATAACTCTTTGTAGATGAAAGGCTCCGCATTCATGATGTATATCACCTGAAAAATACAGGTACAAGAACATTTAATTATGCACTTGAATTAAAGGTGCTTAACTCCAAATTAACGTTAATATAATAAAAAAAGTAACACGAAACAAAATTTAAAAGTACTTTGCCCTACCTATTCAGTGACAGCTTTTGTATGGGCTGCTACAGCCGTCAGTGACTTGGCGCAGTGTGTGGAACACACCTGTGGCAGAGTGCAGGTATTCCTTGACTAGCTGTTGTTCTTTGAAATCATCTTGTTCAAAAGTACCTGCCCGATTAAAAAATAATTTAGCACAAATGTTCTTTGGGTGACCCACTACAGTGAAAACTTAAAAGAATCTTCTTGTACTAAATCGACTGGCCTTGTGTGACCCTCTGCCAAGTTTATTCAATTTATTCTAATCCGTTGAAAAACATGGCCACCAGGGGGTTTGCTTGTTTTCTTTATACGTATAGAGTAAACACTTTGCAAACTATTGAAGGTCTAATAAATCAGGTGAGCAATGATGGCCCTCTTTGTTTTAAATTGTTACCGTCTTTGTGCTTAATAGATTGGTATTTGTATTTTTCAAATGAAACTTGCCTGATGTCTTCCATTCTTCAATAATTTTAGAGTGTCTTCTCCAAATTCTTGTCAGGTATGATTCAATGTTGATGTGTGTTGGCTGATGGTTCGCATAAAGTGTCACTCACTATTTCATTTAATGACTGATACACCTTGAATTTGTTGTCATTTCCAAGGCATTTTCTGAAAAACACACAATTTGAATAAGGAACGGACATCCATGTGTG
The DNA here is from genome assembly GCA_031761405.1 of Serripes groenlandicus. NCBI lineage: Eukaryota > Metazoa > Mollusca > Bivalvia > Cardiida > Cardiidae > Serripes > Serripes groenlandicus. The sequence continues at coordinate 83,247,139 of JASEVX010000004.1, read as the reverse complement.
TCTGACAACATGTCTTCTTTGTATGCTGTTCTCACATAATACACATCCTCGGTACCCGGGCTATTCATAAAATATATATCATATAGAATTATTTCCCACCATATAATTTTATTTTTTTGACACCTAGTCTTTTGAAAGTTTGGTTGAGCAATTAATTTATTGCAGCGACTAAAACTTAAACTGTGAATCATTAGCTGTTATCGGTGTTTAGCTCCACTGGCTAAAATTCTTGTTTCCATGGCAATCAAAAGAAAAAAATAGTGAAAACTTAAAAAATCTTCTTCTCCGAAAGTGTCAGGCCGATTTTCAAATAATTTTGTAGAAATGTTCCTTGGGTGACCCTTTATTAGATTCCTTCAAGAATGTTGATTGGTTGAAAACATGGCCGCCAGTGGGCGGGGCTATTTTGCCTTATATAGCTATAGTGAAAAAAAAGTGTTCGGCTGATTTTCAAATAATTTTGTAGAAATGTTCGTTGGGTGACCCTCTATCAGATTTCTTCAAGTCATGTTGATTGGTAAAAAAACATGGCCGCCAGAGGGCAGGGCTATTTTGTCTTATATGGCTAAAGAGAAAACTTAAAAATTCTTCTCCTCCGAAAGTGTCTGGCATATATTCAAATAATTTTGTAGAAATGTTCCTAGGCTGACCTGACCCTCTTTCAGATTCCTTCAAGCCATGTTGATTGGTTGAAAAATATGGCCGGCAGGGGGTGGGGCTATTTTGCCTTATATGGCTATAGTGACAACTTAAAATATCCTCTCCTCCGATTTTCAAATAATTTTGCAGAAACATTCCTTGGGTGACACTCTACAAGATTCCTTTAAGCCATGGTGGTTGGTAAAAAATATGGCCACCAGGGAGATTTATCAAGGACTGATATTGTCCTATTAAATGGTGGATTTCACGTTGTGCTGGGTTAGCTTATGCGACATCCAAGTTCTCCTTGTAATCACCATGTTTTCTACTTTATCTCAGGTAAATATTTCATGCATTCTGAATTAGAAACATCATTGCCTTGCCCATCTTTCCTGTGTTTCTGAGAAGGCTATTTCTCAATAACTACCGGGCTGAATTCCATCAAACTTTATCAGAAGCCCTAGTACGAAGAGATGATGGGTAAATATTTTATCCTATTTGTCTTTCAAGAAGTCAGTATCTTTCCTTGTGAAGTTATATGGTATTTTTAGACCATATTAAGTAATTTTAAGGTATATATAATTATGCACATGAAAAATATTGACTGCTGGCACTACTTTGAAAGACAAACGGATTAAAAACTTTTAAGATTTCCAACATATACATGTAGCAACATTTTGAGAAAGATTTACCATTTTTAGCTCGACTATTCAAAGAATATGGAGAGTTATTACAGTCACTTGTGCGGCGGCATTGCAACTTTGGTTAAAGTTTTGCATGCAAGGCTTTTTCACACAAACCACAGATGCCATTGCTTTGAAACTTCACACACTTTTTGGACATCATCATATGAACTTGCACGACAAGTCCCAAAATTCTACATCGGATTTTGACACAATTATGCCCCTTTTTGGACTTTTGGTTAAAGTTTTGCATGCAAAGCTTTTTCTCACAAACCACAGATGTTGTTGCTTTGAAAGTTCACACACTTATTGGACATCATCAAATTACCTTGCAGGACAAGTCCTGAAACTTTAGATTTTGACACAATTATGCCCCTTTTTGGACTTTGTACACATTATGGCCCTTGTTTGACTTTGACAATTTGGTTATAGTTTGGCATGCAAGGTACTATCATCCACATATCTCATTAACCACTGTTTACTATAGAATAAAATGGCAAATAGTCAAGCATGCTGTCTTATGGACAGATCTTGTTTTCCTAAATGTGATGCAAGTTGTCTGCTGCAGATGTGTTGTGATCAGTAAAGGGTTAAGAAAAATAGATAACAAAAATTTGTTTTAATGATTTTTGTGTCAATTGATTTAATATTAGTTTTTAGACTGATTTTATTTTATGATTATGTGTTAAATTACATTTTAAAAAATTAAATATGCAGATTTTTTTTACTTGCCTTTGTTAGTTTCTTTCACACTAGATTAAGGTTACTTACAAACATGGCTAAAGATAAAATAAAACAAGGGCACCGCAAAACGGATGCATCCCCTCGGTATTTAATCATCATATCGAGTTCTCTTGTGATCAAGATCAGGCTTCTAGACCTTGCCATATACTAACTGTATACCAAGTTTCGTTAAGATCAGTCAAAGGATGTTCAGTGTAGAGTGGTCACAAGGTTGATACGGACGGAAAGTCCAATTTTGACATTGACCTTGACCCTATGACCTTTAAAATAAATAGGATTCTAGACCTAGCCATATACTAACTGTAAATCAAGTTTGGTTAAGATCGGGAAAATAGTGAGTCCAATTTAGACCTTGACCGTATGACCTTGAATATAAATAGGCTTCTAGACCTTGCCATATACTAACTGTATACCAAGTTTGGTTAAGATCAGTCAAAGGATGCTCAGTGTAGAGTGGTCACAAGGTTGTTACGGACGGACGGACATACTGATGGCGTGTATTTGTGGGGTTATTTCCTTTCGTGTTTTTTTGTGGGGTTAACCCCACAAGCATGCAATTCATTCCGTAATTAACCCCCTTTTACGGAATGAATAACATTAATATGCAAATGAGATACCCGTTATAAAAAATAAAAATAAACTATAAACAGCACACCCCACAAGTACTCGTACGGACGAACAAATGGACAGCCCCGTTACTATATCCCCTCTCAAACTCTGTTACTCTGAATAGAAAACATACCTTCAGAAATTAGAATAAAAGAAAATTCAGATCAAGTGGTCTGTGAGCAAAGCTCTGGGAAAATCACACTTAGGGCATTTGCAACCAGTATAGATCAATATGAACCTGTGCATCCCTAGTCTGGTCTGGTTCTTCACTGTTTGACATACATGTAAATCGCAAAAGCTTTTTAGAAATGTTCCTTTAAATCAGATATTAAAGATACAGTGGAACCTGTGTTAAAGACCATCTTTGTATAGCAATTTCTGGTCTATACTAGCAACCACACTTAATTTTCCATATTACTCATTTTCTGCATAAATGACACTGTAATTAAAGACCACCTGTGAACAAAGACCAGATTGTTGCCTTCCCATGGGTGGTCTTTATAAACTGGTTCCACTGCAAATAGATACTTTTTTTTTTTTGTCGACTTTACATAGTTTCTAGTTACATACAAAAGAGTATATATACATATTTTACCAAAATTAAAGATGCTCTCAAACAGTTTCATCTACACTTCATCCTTAAGTTGGCTATCCTATAGCAGGGCTAGTATATTTACCAATAATTACCCCCTTTTAGTCGAAATGATGAAGTTTTCCCTCAATTTTTTTGGCCATTTTAGTCACTTGAGCATGGAGTATGTTTCGCTGAGATTAGTTCAAACCATTCTCAGCGAAACGTTCTACAAATCAAAACAAACTAAACTGCAACATTCTCCAACAGTTTTATAGTTGAGACTTTTCCTACATGGTGCTCCAGTTGAGCATGGACAATGTTTAAAAAGTTTTATAGTTTCGGGGCCTGAAGTCAAACTCGCCAGCAAAAAATTCATGATTTCTTACCAAAAAAAACCCAAATTAACCACGAGTCCTATATTACTAATCTGATTTAACAGAACATTATTAGTTTTTCTATGTCCTTACTTAATACATATAAGGAAAACGTGCCTTGCCCCCTGATGGCTGTGTTTATCAACGTATCACAATGATTTGAACAATCTTCGGGAAAAGTCTCCCAAGGAATATTTGAGCCAATTACTTTTTAAATGGGGCCAACACTTTTTTGGACAAGAAGATTTTTGAATTTATTCATATAAGGAAGAAAAGCTCATTATCAGCAATTTCTCCTCCTAACCCACAATGTTGTCTGCTGCAGAAAGCGTCTGTGTGTGGGAAACGGTTAATGTTTCATAGATTGTTGAACAACTTAAAACATCTGATATTCATCACTATTGATGTCTGCTTGGAATGAGTCAGCTAGGCTTGTAGGGATAGAATTACAACTGGTGTCCTGGTTGCAGGTTATACCTAGTGATAATATTGGTGATTAACCCCTTTCCCAACTATAACAAATCTGCAGCAGACGGCTTTGAAAACATCTCAGCAAAATCTTAAAAAATCTCTCTTAATTAAAGTGTTATTTTTTAATAGAGTTGAAAACATTCTGGCAAATGATGAAATTGCTCATTTTGCCCATTTTCAAAAGTAGTCTGCTGCAGGGCATCAGAAAGCGTGTGTTGTATATGGGAGAGGGTTAACTGAAGGAAATACAAAGACCTAACTGAAATACTGTTGAAAGTGGTCTAAAATACTTCATTTGATTAAACACATTGGAAGATGAATCATAAACACAAAGACATACGTATGTAAATCTTTAATTTTTCTTCAATAGAAGTTTATTTTGGCCTTTCCTGTCTACTAGCTTCAATCCAGTAATTTATTTTTAAAAAAAACCATAGCACGAATGATCTACTGTACAACAACAAAGCAAGGTCTCAAGATACTCCTGAAGCTTGGTTCCAAATACCGCGGGTGTGGGAGGTCGCAGGTTCATCCTCGGCCGAGTCATACTGAAGACATTAAAAATGGCTGCCCTCTTTGGCGGTCGGGTTGGCATTACGACTGACTGGCTTGAGTCGGGATAAATGGACCAGTAATACTGGTAAGTGGTAACGTACCCAGGAAACTCCCTGATATAACTGAAAAATTGTTGAAAGCTGCATAAAACACCAAACAATCAATCGATCAATACAAAATACCATACATAAAAAGTTACTCAGTAGAAAAGATATTGACTAACTGATTTTGACCTGAGTGACCCTTAAAACATTCCTAGGCTACATTTGCATCAATTGAGAGGGAAACAAGAGTTTGATGCCTACAGGCCCAAATTATGTCGTCATTCTACAAACCAATGACAATGTATAAACCTTTTTAAATGTGAAAATGGAATAAGTTAAATTATCAATAACAATTGTATCAAAAAAACACATCTAGCTGCATAACAGCATTTTGGCTAAATGTATGAAGAGTGATAAAATAAATTAGCAGAACAGTGTTTTTCTAATCCTTTATTTGTATGTTTAACCCCTTTCCCCCATACAGCAATTTTGCAGCAGACGACTTTGATTTCATCTTTTCACAAATGAGAAAAATCTCTATATATGAATACTGAATAGGATTGAAAATTGTGTGGCAAAAGGAGAAATTGCTTGTTTTGAGCAATTTCTCCCTTTGTCACATTGTTTTCAATAGGAGTCTGCTGCAGAGATGTCACAAAGCATCTAGCCTATGCGGGAAAAGGGTTAATATAAAGACATTTTGTAACTGTTAATATTTCTATTCATATAATATATGCCAATGTGATTGATAACAAGATGGAAGCAACATCCGGTCGAGAAATTTCTTGAAAACATGATATAGATGTGTTTTGGCATTATCTTGATGTATAGGTAATGAAATTAAATTAAAAAAGCTTTTAAAGCAAAGATCAACATAACAAATTATAAACAAGTCCATACTCATGTTACTCTTTCCCACATTAAATAAATCTGCAGCAGACGACATCAAAAAAATATAGGCAAACTATGGAAAATCTCTATAAATTTAAGTATCATTATTGTAAAGAATTGAAAATATTTTAGGAAAAGGCTAGATTGCTCATTATGAGCAATTTCGACTTTTCCACTATGTTTTCAACGGTAATCTGATGTAGTTGTGTCAAAATGCATATGCAAGTGGGAAAGGGGCAATAAATGATGGAATCATAAGATCGGCGTCGTTTCATCAGGGGTTACACTGATTTTAATTAATCACAGAAAGCTTCAAAACATTTCTAACAAACATCGCCCATTCGAAACAAAATTCATGTTAAGGCGGATCTTCATCTACACATGTCATGGATAGGCAAAGGTTGGTTTACCTGGAGCCCAGCATAAATATGAACTAGTAGCTCATGGCTTTACAGTTTTCCACATACAATAAATATGCAACAGATGAGTCTGAAAATATGTAAGCAAAATTATGGGAATTCAGACTCTTAAGAGATGAAAGCGTATAACTAGGGAAATAGTCGGAAAAGATTCAAATACTTGTCACATTTTCTTCTATCCACCAAGAATTTTGAGAAGCGGTGACTAGAACATGTTACAATTCTAATTACAGTTTACATGTACTTTCTTTATCACATAGTCATGATGAATATTTAGCTATTTGGGTTTTCACCAAGTCTTGCAAAACTACATATAATACTATGGCATGGGGTTAAGCATATTCTTAGTCATGGGGGGGGGGGGGGGGGGATACTACTTCTGAAACTGGGCGAATAAAAAACTCTAGGTGCACATGAACTTAACTCAAACAATTTTTTAGATATGTGCGACTCAGATTTTCCCCACTTTATACTTAGTCAAGCTGATTCGGCTGTTACCAGGCTATGGTGATTATAAAACCCAAGATGTACATTTTCAATCATATACTGAACATTCCTGTAAAGGTTCGTGACATAAACACAAATACTTTTGGAAATATATGTGAAGGACATACTGACAGCATCTCTGCCACAAACAATATTTTATGAGGAGGAAACATAATAATTTTGAATAGAATAGAATACTGTGAACAAAATGGAAATTGCTTATGAGCAATTTCTCCTTTTAGCCCCTTTTCATCTCAACCACAAATGTAGAGTGAGACAAAGCAGTCACTTTTCCAGTTCTCTATTACTTAGTAACCCCTGGTTGAAACTTTGTCAGATGTATTGTTGGGTCATGGGACACTATTCAATGGCAAAATTACCTAGGTCAAGGTCACCAGAACTTAGCCTTAGTTAGGTAACTTAACCTTGGTTAATATTGACTACAGGTCAAATTTTTCATCTAATCTTCATGAAAAATATTCAGAACATGTGTCCATCTTTTGTTGACAGCAATGCATTAATCTTCACTTACTTACATTTCATCAACTTAATTTTACATGCAGTTTTCCAAATAGAGTTCGACACCCCAAGCCCAATGGTGTTGTTTTTAAAGTCATAAGCTTCAAATTAGTAAAACGAGTATGCTTGTAGGAAAGAGATAAAGCAAAACAGTTGAAAGTGCAAATATTAAATACTTGCACTTTACACAATAAATCTATAAACAATATCTATCTCATTCTAGCATGTTCTAGGGAACACATGAAAAAAAACAAGTAACTGTAGGATTGCAAGCAATACCATAATCCCCTACCGGTTTGCACGTTTTGACTTATTAATATTCTAAGTCCAAAAAGGGGCATAACTCATAAAAAAATTGACGAAATCCCATGAAACGCGAACTTGATCTGTGACACATGATTACAAAGCCATATACAAAATTTCAGCTCAATATCTCAATGCATGTAGAAAAAAAGTGCGGAAAACTGATTTGTCGGACTGACTGACGGAGTGCAAACCTAATAGTCCCCTTCGGCACGCCGGTAGGGGACTAATAAACAATTCAAAACCTTATCCTATAATATGCTTATAAACACTTTCCCACATACCACAAATCTGCTGTAGATCACTTTGAAAACATTTAAGCAAAATAGGGAAACTCTTTGGATGAAAGTATAATTATTGACAAGAATTGAAAACATTGTAAATGGAGAAATTGCTCATTATGAGCAATTTCTCCCTTTGCAACAATATTTTCAAAAGTTGTCTGCTTTAGAGGCACCAGAAAGTGTCTCTATGGGTTAAAATCGACTTTTTCAACTTCTACATCTATTTAGGTCTTCACTTGTTATGAACAGTTTGACCTTACCCTTAAAGTTTTCATATTTTTTCATTTGAAAACTTGTTAGAAGTTCAACACATGTATACAGGAAAAAACCCATATCTGAAGCAGACTAACTTTTTGTGTTTTCTATATTAGCAGATTACTGGTACACAAATAAGGATTACTTCTCCGCCATATGTTTGTCTGACATATTGGCAGGTAACACATTTTTTTTTTCAAACTCTCTTGCTTTATAAAATAAAAATGTAAGTTTTTCTAGATTTATCATTCTTTACCTCAAATGTTTAACCCTTTCTCTCATACAGATGCATTCTGACGCCTCTGCAGCTGACAACGTTTTGAAAATATTGTGACAAAAGTAAAAACTGCTCAAAACGAGAAATTTCTCCATTTGCCACAATGTTTTCAACTTTTTGCAGTAATTATACCTTCATTTATAGAGACTTTCCGGGTTTTTTCCATAATGCTTTCAAAGAAGTCTGCTGCAGATTTGCTGTATGTGGGAAAGGGTTAAATGTATGGAAGAATCTAAAATTGATGTTAATATAGAATGACTAGGATAGGGAGTTTGCTCTTTTCCTGAAGTACTGTCTGTCCGTTTGTATTCCAGCCTCTATCTCCAGCTCTGCCAGCTCCATGCGACACTCTTTTACACGCTCTTTGATATTCTTCATAATCAGATCATGGTCCTCACACATCTTCCTGATTCCAAACTGAAACAAAACAAATATTTCTGGAACTGTTTTGTTTTGGTCACCTGCTTTGAAAGTATGTGAGAAATAACACATGCAAGCAACATGAGGGAACCATAAAAAGCTCAAAGGCTGCCATGCTTTCATTATTTTGATCAAATGTATCTCAACTCAAATAAGCAAGACCACATATTATTTTGTCAATAGTCTGATAGAATGACATCAAAATACTTTACACTGTGTAGGCTTTCCCCATATGAATAACATTGATACATTGCTGTTTTCTATTGCTCTATATTTATACATGTTATTGTATTATGGTTAATAAAATGTTGAAACCGAAAAAAATTAATTAAATGAAATATAGTTTTGAAAACATTTTGCTAGAAAGAGCAATTTTTGTTTATCAAAATGTTTTAAAAAAATTGACTGCTGTCGAGGTCTCAATCATTATCTTTTTATGAATCAGTAATGGGGAACAGACCATAGAAAAAAGTATTCCACAAAAAAAACCAGGTTCAGAAATTCTCGGACATTCTGTCATTTACGATACATGTAACCCTAAGACAAAATAATATAACTTTTTTTAATACAACACAAACAAGTATTTCTTCATCAATTGATTTCTTTTTTTCTTCCATTTATTTGTCTCTAAATTATCCTTGTTAGCCCTTTCAAAGCTTATTCAAATAGGTATGATGGTTCGAAAGGGTTCAGAAAAAGTCTCAATGCAATGCATCAAGTAGTTACTGAAATATGGACTTTCAATGTAGTTGCACGCAAAAAAGAGCCATAATTTGCATTATGTGCAGGGTAGAGTTGTCTAACTTGATATTTACATAAAAGCCTTCTATAAAGTTTCAATGCAATAAATCTAGTAGTTAGCTATGGTGTAAAATATGTACTTGCAAGCAAAACTTTAACCAAGGTGTGACGCTGACAGCAGGGTGAGTACCATAGCTCTCATATTCTCCGAATAGTCAAGCTAATACATTGGGAAGACGAAAAATTGCTGGTTCATAGCAATTATTCTTTTTTCAGTCATGCACTGCACATAAGTAATATATTGGCTTTTTCGGATATTTTAACTTACCATGTCCTCAGGTTCTGGGACTTTTTTCAATCTGTGAATATAAATGAAAATTAGAAATATTTCTACATTTCAATGCCAAGGTTGTTAGAGAAAGGAAGCTTACTCTTTGTAGGATATAAAACCAAGCCATGACAATAATAATTAATAATAAACATGTAAATATCTCCAAAAGATATCCGTGAAATGGTGTATCAATTTCATTAGAATGGCAAAAGTCCTTTATCACTCAATTGATTGAACAGTACTTTAAAAGAAGCCATAATGCTACCATGTAGAAATATGAAAGCAGACAGACGATGGATGACAGATGGCGAGTGATACATTTAAATTAAATACGGTAAATTCTTACACATATAAAAATAATATTTAGAAATGAAGTTGAGGAAAGTAATTAATAAAAATTGTCCTTGCCAGCTGTCACATAATTAATTTATATACATGTACATGTATTGAAAGGAATGGTAGAGTTATAGTACAAATTTATTTGGTCTTCTGTTTCCTGACCTAGGACCAGTTAGTACTGGGTTCATGATAAGTGGACTGTCTCCATGATGTAACCGAAATACTTTTGAAAATGGATGTCATACCAATTAAGTTAAAGTAGTACTGGTTAGTCAACAAGGGATCGCAAAATATTGCAACCTCATTACTGTTGCCGTGATATAAATGAAACACTTTATAAACCGGTAAAATCACAATTGAGTCTGCCTACCTTTCTGGTATCATACTCAGAGTAACATTGAGTAATTCTTTAAAATGGCTAATCTCCTCCTGATACTGCACTATACCACAGTCACTGTCCATTGTTCCAATACCTGAAATCAGTTCAATACTTATCAATTATTACCCACAAGCAGACAACTTTTGAAAACAATGTGGCAAAATGGGAAATGGCTCATAATAAGGAATTTCTCATTTTGTAACAATGTGTTCAACATTATTCAAACATTATTCATTTAATTTATTAAAATATATCAATATATTTGCTTTCAAAGTCATTTGAAGCAGATTTTAAATATATAGGAAGGGGTTTACCATTTGTACTCAATATAACATCTTCAATGTTGTCTGCTTCTTTAATAATTTGTGAAATCTGGTCAATTGAAAGCATATTTTCATAAAAAATTAAGAACCTTGTGGCTTGGCACAGCTTGAACTGCTATAGCCAACAAAGTATGTGTTAACCCTTTTTATGATATAAAGCTCTATGCGTCTGCTTTCAAGACATCTAACGAACAAAAAAGAGGAACATTTCGGAAAAAAAGATAAAAGAGTTGAAAATATGGGAAAGAAGAAGAAACTGGATCATTTTAAGCAATTTCTCATTTTTCCATAATGATTTCAAACACATGCTATTAAAGCTGCATCAGAAGTTGTCCATATCAAGTTTAGGATTAAATAGTTTAAGTTCATTTTCATCCATATTTTATCATGCAGGCTCTGCAGGTTTAACCCTTTCCCGAATACAACAAATCTGCAGCAGACGACTTTGAAATCATACCCCAAAAAAAAATGGAAACTTCCTTTAAATGAAAGTACAATAATTAAATATAGTTGAAAACATGTTGACAAAAGGAGAAATTGCTCAAAATCTTCTTTTGTCGCCATGTTTTCAAAAAGCTGTCTGCTTCAGAGGCGTCAAAAAGCGTCTATATGTGGGAAAGGCTTAACATATTTCTTATGATAATGGATGTGTGTTATTCAAACTTGCAGTATTTTTACATTTATTTACCTTTTATAACATTTTCTAATTCAGTAATTTCTTTTCTCACAACATCTGCTGTTCTCATTCGTGGCAGTCTAACTGTTTGTCTGTGGAGAAAACATTAAAATACTATTATCTAACTGTTGTAAAGAATCCCCATACAGCATTTTGTAAACGCTCTGCCACACACAACAAATCTCCAGCAGATGACTGAAACATTCAGGCAATAATATATTTCAAATCTCTACAAAAGAAAGTATTATTATTGAATAGAGTTGAATAGATTGTGGCAAAAGTAGAATTTGCTCATGAGCAATTTCTCCTTTCGCCACACTGTTTTCAAAAATTGTCTGCTGAAGATGTGTCAAATTTAGTCTTGAAGTGGGAATGGGGGTTAGATAAGGCACATCCAATTAAAAAATACAGCCTTCATACCTTTGGAATTAAAGACAACTACAAACTTTCATCATTGTATAGCCGGTTGTTGGTCATAATGTTTCTGAGGGTTTCAGAGATGAATATACAACCAGAACATGACCAGGACAGATTCTTATTAAACCTTTCCCTCATATAGACGCTTTCTGACGCCTCTGCAGCAGACGGCTTTTTGAAAACATAGTGACAAAAGAAGAAATTGCACAAAACGTGCAATTTCTCCTTTTGCCACAATGTTTTCCACTTTTTGTCATAGGTTATCCATTCAATTATGGAGATTTTCTATGTTTTGACAAAATACGTTCAAAGTCGTCTGCTGCAGAATTGTCGTATGAGGGAAAGGGTTAAACTGCATATTCCATGATTGTCAAGTCCTGAAGGCTGGTTTTCATTTGTGGCCATTTTATTTTTTTTCCCCAAAAAAAGTCTTCCTTGATAGAGAACTGCATATTAGTTTAAACATATTCATTTTACATCGATTGAGAATCAAGCTTCAAGCTTATATTAATCACGCTCGATGTCTGCTTCCTGGAGGCAAAACCAGTACTCGCACTGTCTGTGTGGAAAAATCCCAAAGGCAGAACCCGGGATCTTTGGTATGAGAGGCCGGCGCTCTATCACTGCACCACTCTCTTCCAGAACTGCATATTGAATGCTGTGGCAGGCAAATTTGGAAAGAGTCAAACTGTCCAAGGATTTACCATGTCTAATAATTACATTTTCTCTTTCCATAATATGAATGATTTAATTTGGAAAAATACGATTTTTTTTATGTTTAAACAGCGTTTTAAGCCATTTTCAAAAATATTCTACTAAATGTTGGTGGAAATTATTACAGCGGTTAAGGAGATGAAATTGTTTGAAGCTGAAAGTTCATTTTATCCCTTTTCTGATGCCGCCTGGTGGCTATGTTTTTCAACCTATCAGTATGGCTTGAATAAATCATATAAAGAGTCTCTGAAGGAACATTTTTACTAGTACTTTCATAAGAATAGAATTTTAAAGATTTGACAGTTTGCCCCTTTTCTGATGCCTTCTGTCTACCAAGATTTTCAACTAATCAATATGGCTCGAACATTTTTGTAGTGTATCACTCAAGGAACATCTCTGTCAAATAATGTTTTAATCTGTCACGTAGATTAAGAGGAGATGAACTAAAGTTTGATCATTTTCACCCCTTTCTCATGCTGCAGGAATTAGAGCTCTACATAGAATTTAAATATTTGAGCAGTTTTAAAAGAAAACAATCACAGGAACATTCTTGTAAAGTTTGGTTGAAATTACTCCACTGGTTTAGGAGAAGATGTTTTTATTAGCTAAAAATTATCACAGAAAATGAACAGAGAATGATCAAAATAGATCAGGTCATCTAAAAAGTACTATAAAATTGACAGTGCAAGTTTTCAAATATATATGAAAACAAGAGGCCCAAGAGGGCCAGTATCGCTCCACGGCCATAAGGCAAAAATCAAATCTCCAAACAGCCCTGCCCCCTAGTGGCCATATTTTTTACCAACCACCATGGCTTAAAGGAATCTTGTAGAGTGTCACCCAAGGAATGTTTCTGCAAAATTATTTGAAAATCGGCCTGACACTTTCGGAGGAGAAGATTTTTTAAGTTTTCACAATAGCCATATAAGGCAAAATAGCCCCACCCCATGGCGGCCATATTTTTGAACCAATCAACATGGCTTGAAGGAATCTGATAGAGGGTCACCCAAAGAACATTTCTACAAAATTATTTGAAAATCGGCTGAACACTTTCGGAGAAGAAGATTTTTTAAGTTTTCACTATGGTCATATAAGGCAAAATAGCCCCGCCCTCTGGCGACCATGTTTTTCGACCAATCAACATTTCTTGAAGGAATCTAATAAAGGGTCACCCAAGGAACATTTCTACAAAATTATTTGAAAATCGGCCTGACACTTTCAGAGAAGAAGATTTTTTAAGTTTTCACTATTTTTTTCTTTTGGTTGCCATGGAAACCAGAATTATGGATGGATCAAAAAAATTTGAAGGAATTTAAGAGAGGACATTGAGAGGATGCTTCCTATGAAGTTTCAACCAAATTGGCCAAGTGGTTAGTGAGAAGAAGTCGTTTAAAGGAAAAAGTTTACGCACGCACGCACGCACGACGGACAATTCGCCATGACATAAGCTCGACTGGCTTTCAGCCAGTGGAGCTAAAAATGAAATTCAATAAACAGGTCTAATAAATTAACCAACATATACACATATAGTTCCTTTCTGACTCCTCTGCAGCAGACGACTTTTGAAAGCATTGTGACAAAATAAGTTCAATTTCTCCTTTTGCCACATTGTTTTCAACTCTATTCTTTAATTTAACTATTAATTGAAGAGATATTTCCAATTGTTGTCCATCTGTTTTCAAAGTCGTCTGTCTGCAAATTGTTGTATGTAGGATAGGGTTAATGGTAATTTGGTGTGGTTTGGGCTTGAAAATAATAATTAGTGAAAGCAATTTCATCTATAACAGGTTGCATTGAAATGTGGATTGATACAATTCTTATTCAACTCTTTCCCACACACAACAAATCTGCAGCAGACAACTTTGAAACTATACCTGATTTTTTTTTAAATGAAAGTACAATAATTGAAAAGAGTAGAAAACATGGTGACAGTAGGAGAAATTGCTTGTTTTGAGCAATTTGTTCTTTTGTCACCATGTTTCAAAAAGCACTCTGCTGCAGAGGCATCAGAAAGCATCTATATGAGGGAAAAGGTTAACACTTTGCCACATACAGACGATTTCTGATGCCATAATAAGCAATATTTCTTGCTGCAACAATTATCAACTCTTTCCAATAGTTACACTTTCTGTTTGGAGGATTTTCACTTTCTTGCCTAGATATTTTCAAAGTTGTCTGCTGCAGAGTTGTTGTTTGTGGGAAAGGGGTGTTAGATTATACTAAAATGCTTCATTGTTTTGACAACAAAATACTAGAAACTAGAGGTTGTTTTTGGGAAAAACGTATGTCTCCCCCAAGGGGTATTTGTCTGGCTGACTGTATTTTGTCAGTTAGTGATTTATTTTAAACAAGAGGGCCATGATGGCCCTGGAATCGCTCACCTAACATTTTTTTTTCACTTTAGCTATATAAGCCCCGCCCCCTGGCAGCCATAGTTTCCGACCAATCAACTTGGATTGAAGGAATCTGATAGAGGGTCACCCTAGGAACATTTCTACAAAATTATTTGAAAATCAGCCAGACACTTTTGGAGGAGAAGATGTTTTAAGTTGTCACTATAGCCATATAAGGCAAAATAGCCCTGCCCACTGGTGGCCATGTTTTTTTACCAATCAACATGGCTTGAAGGAATCTGAAAGTGGGTCATCTAAGGAACATTTCTACAAAATTATTTGAAAATCGGTGTCTGACACTTTCGGAGAAGAAGATTTTTTAAGTTTTCACTATAGCCATATGAGGCAAAATAGCCCCGCCCCCCCTGGCAGCCATGTTTTTTGACCAATCAACATGGCTTGAAGGAATCTGATAGAGGGTCATCCAAGGAACATTTTTACAAAATTATTTGAAAATCAGCCAGACACTTTCGGAGGAGAAGATGTTTTAAGTTTTCACTTTGGCCATATAAGGCAAAATAGCCCTGCCCCCTGGCGGCCAAGTTTTTCGACCAATCAACATGGCTTGAAGGAATCTGATAGAGGGTCACCCAAGGAACATTTCGACAAAATTATTTAAAAATCGGCCCGACACTTATGGAGGAGAAGATTTTTTAAGTTTTCACTATAGCCATAAAAGGCAAAATAGCCCCGCCCCCTGGCGGCCATATTTTTTGACCAATCAACATGGCTTGAAGGAATCTGATAGAGGGTCACCCAAGGAACATTTCTACAAAATTATTTGAAAATCGGCCTGACACTTTCGGAGGAGAAGATTTTTTAAGTTTTCACTATAGCCATATAAGGCAAAATAGCCCCGCCCCCCCCTGGCGGCCATGTTTTTCGACCAATCAACATGGCTTGAAGGAATCTGATAGAGGGTCATCTAAGGAACATTTCTACAAAATTATTTGAAAATCAGCCTGACACTTTCGGAGGAGAAGATTTTTTAAGTTTTCACTATAGCCATAAAAGGCAAAAGAGCCCCGCCTTGGTGGCCATGTTTTTCGACCAATCAACATGGCTTGAAGGAATCTGATAGAGGGTCACCCAAGGAACATTTCTACAAAATTATTTGAAAATCGGCTTGACACTTTCGGAGGAGAAGATTTTTTAAGTTTTCACTATAGCCATATAAGGCAAAATAGCCCCGCCCCCCCTAGCGGCCATGTTTTTTGACCAATCAACATGGCTTGAAGGAATCTGATAGAGGGTCATCTAAGGAACATTTCTACAAAATTATTTGAAAATCTGCCAACCAGTTTGGGAGAAGAAGAATTTTGAAGTTTTTTTGGTTTCGTTGCCATGGAAACCAGAATTTTGCATGGAATTCAAAAATTTGAAGGACTTCTGGTGAGGTCATTGAGAGGATGCTTTCTGTGAAGTTTCATCCAAATTGACCCACTGGTTACTGAGGAGAAGAAGTTGACGCACGACGCACGACGGACGCCGGACAAAAGGCGATCACAATAACTCACCTTGAGCAAAGCTCAGGTGAGCTAAAAAGGGCAATAACTCATCCAAAAGTAGGTCAAATTAAACGCCCTCGTAATATGCACAACAAGACATTGTACCGATGACTCCTGTGAAGTTTCATAGAAATGTGGCAAAGGGGTTGTGAGATGAAGGCCGGACAAGAATGAAATGGAAATTTTAAACAAGAGGGCCATGATGGCCCTGGAATCGCTCACCTGTTTTTTTTCTTCACTTTAGCTATATAAGCCCGCCCCCTGGCAGCCATAGTTTCCGACCAATCAACTTGGCTTGAAGGAATCTGATAAAGGGTTACCCTAGGAACATTTCTACAAAATTATTTAAAAATCAGCCTGACACTTTCGGAGGAGAAGATTTTTTAAGTTTTCACTTTGGCCATATAAGGCAAAAAAGCCCCGCCCCCTGGCTGCCATGTTTTTCGACCAATCAACATGGCTTGAAGGAATCTGATAGAGGGTCACCCAAGGAACATTTCTAGAAAATTATTTGAAAATCGGCCCGACACTTATGGAGAAGAAGATTTTTTAAGTTTTCACTATAGCCATAAAAGGCAAAATAGCCCCGCCCCCTGGCGGCCATGCTTTTTGACCAATCAACATGGCTTGAAGGAATCTGATAGAGGATCACCCAAGGAACATTTCTACAGAATTATTTGAAAATCGGCCTGACACTTTTGGAGGAGAAGATTTTTTAAGTTTGCACTATAGCCTAATAAGGCAAAATAGCCCCGCCCCCCCTGGCGGCCATGTTTTTCGACCAATCAACATGGCTTGAAGGAATCTGATAGAGGGTAACCCAAGGAACATTTCTACAAAATTATTTGAAAATCGGCCTGACACTTTTGGAGGAGAAGATTTTTTAAGTTTTCACTATAGCCTAATAAGGCAAAATAGCCCCGCCCCCCCTGGGGGCCATGTTTTTAGACCAATCAACATGGCTTGAAGGAATCTGATAGAGGGTCACCCAAGGATCATTTCTACAAAATAATTTGAAAATCGGCCTGACACTTTGGGAGGAGAAGATTTTTAAGAATTTTGAAGTTTTTTTCATTTCGTTGCCATGGAAACCAGAATTCTGCATGGATCCCAAAAATTTTAAGGAATTCTGGTGAGGACATTGCGAGGATGCTTTCTGTGAAGTTTCATCCCAGTTGACCCACCGGTTACAGAGGAGAAAATGTTGACGGACGACGGACGACGGACAACGGACGCCGGACATAGGGCGATCACAATAACTCACCCTGAGCACTTCGTGCACAGGTGAGCTAAAAAAGGGCAATAACTCCACCAAAATTACGTCAAATTAAACGCCCTCGTAATATGCGCAACTAGACGTTGTACCGATGACTCCTGTGAAGTTTCATAGAAATGTGGCTAAGGGGTTGTGAGATGAAGGCCGGACAAGAATGAAATGGCAATTTAAAACAAGAGGGCCATGATGGCCCTGGAATCGCTCACCTGATTTTTTGTTCACTTTAGCTATATAAGCCCCGCCATCTGGCGGGCATAGTTTCCAACCAATCAACTTGGCTTGAAGGAATCTGAAAGAGGGTTACCCTAGGAACATTTCTACAAAATTATTTGAAAATCGGCCTGACCCTTTTGGAGGAGAAGATTTTTTAAGTTTTCACTATAGCCATAAAAGGCAAAATAGCCCCGCCCCCTGGCGGCCATGTTTTTTGACCAATCAACATGGCTTGAAGGAATCTGATAGAGGGTCATCCAAGGAACATTTCTACAAAATTATTTGAAAATCGGCCTGACACTTTCGGAGAAGAAGATTTTTTAAGAATTTTGAAGTTTTTTTCATTTCGTTGCCATGGAAACCAGAATTCTGCATGGATCCCAAAAATTTTAAGGAATTCTGGTGAGGACATTGAGAGGATGCTTTCTGTGAAGTTTCATCCTAGTTGACCCAACGGTTACAGAGGAGAAAATGTTGACGGACGCCGGACGCCGGACATAGGGCGATCACAATAACTCACCTTGAGCACTTCGTGCACAGGTGAGCTAAAAAGGGCAATAACTCATCCAAAAGTAGGTCAAATTAAACGCCCTCGTAATATGCGCAACAACACATTGTACCGATGACTCCTGTGAAGTTTCATAGAAATGTGGCAAAGGGGTTGTGAGATGAAGGCCGGACAAGAATGAAATGGCAATTTTAACAAGAGGGCCATGATGGCCCTTGAATCGCTTACCTGATTTTTATTTTTTTTTCACTTTAGCTATATAAGCCATGCCCCCTGGCAGCCAGTTTCCGACCAATCAACTTGGCTTGAAAGAATCTGATAGAGGGTCACCCTAGGAACATTTCTACAAAATTATTTGAAAATCGGCCAGATACTTTTGGAGGAGAAGATTTTTTAAGTTTTCACTTAATCCATATAATGAAAAATAGCCCTGCCTACTGGCGGCCATGTTTTTTGACAAATCAACATGGCTTGAAGGAATCTGAAAGTGGGTCATCCAAGGAACATTTCTACAAAATTATTTGAAAATCGGGCCGACACTTTTGGAGAAGAAGATTTTTTAAGTTTGCACTATAGCCATATAAGGCAAAATAGCCCCGCCCCCCCTGGCGGCCATGTTTTTCGACCAATCAACATGGCTTGAAGGAATCTGATAGAGGGTCACCCAAGGAACATTTCTACAAAATAATTTGAAAATCAGCCTGACACTTTCGGAGGAGAAGATTTTTTAAGTTTTCACTATAGCCATATAAGGCAAAATAGCCCCGCCCCCCTGGCGGCCGTGTTTTTTGACCAATCAACATGGCTTGAAGGAATCTGGTAGAGGGTCATCCAAGGAACATTTCTACAAAATTATGTGAAAATCTGCCATTAGTTTGGGAGAAGAAGAATTTTTAATTTTTTTTTCGTTCCGTTGCCATGGAAACCAGAATTCTGCATGGATCCTTAAAATTTGAAGGAATTCTGGTGAGGTCATTAAGAGGATGCTTTCTGTGAAGTTTCATCCCAATTGACCCACTGGTTACTGAGGAGAAGATGTTGAAGATTTTTTAAGTTTTCACTTTGGCCATATAAGGCAAAATAGCCCCCGCCCCCTGGCGGCCATGTTTTTTGACCAATCAACATTGCTTGTAGGAATCTGATATAGGGTCACCCAAGGAACATTTCTACAAAATTATTTGAAAATCGGCCTGACACTTATGGAGGAGAAGATTTTTTAAGTTTTCATTATAGCCATAAAAGGCAAAATAGCCCCGCCCCCTGGCGGCCATGTTTTTTGACCAATCAACATGGCTTGAAGGAATCTGATAGAGGATCACCCAAAGAACATTTCTACAAAATTATTTGAAAATCAGCCTGACACTTTTGGAGGAGAAGATTTTTTAAGTTTGCACTATAGCCATATAAGGCAAAATAGCCCAGCCCCCCCCCCCCTGGCGGCCATGTTTTTCGACCAATCAACATGGCTTGAAGGAATCTGATAGAGGGTCACCCAAGGAACATTTCTACAAAATTATTTGAAAATCGGCCTTACACTTTCGGAGAAGAAGATTTTTTAAGTTTTCACTATAGCCATATAAGGCAAAATAGCCCCGCCCCCCCTGGCGGCCATGTTTTTCGACCAATCAACACGGCTTGAAGGAATCTGATAGAGGGTCATCCAAGAAACATTTCTACAAAATTATTTGAAAATCTGCCAACCAATTTGGGAGAAGAAGAATTTTGAAGTTTTTTGCGGTTTCGTTGCCATGGAAACCAGAATTTTGCATGGATCCCAAAAATTTGAAGGAATTCTGGTGAGGTCATTGAGAGGATGCTTTCTGTGAAGTTTCATCCAAATTGACCCACTGGTTACTGAGGAGAAGAAGTTGACGGACGACGGACGACGGACAACGGACGACGGACGCCGGACAAAAGGCGATCACAATAACTCACCTTGAGCAAAGCTCAGGTGAGCTAAAAAAAGGGCAATAACTCAACCAAAATTAGGTCAAATTAAACGCCCTTGTATTATGCGCAACTAGACGTTGTACCGATGACTCCTGTGAAGTTTCATAGAAATGTGGCAAAGGGGTTGTGAGATGAAGGCCGGACAAGAATGAAATGGCAATTTTAAAACAAGAGGGCCATGATGGCCCTATATCGCTCACCTGATTTAATAGAACTTCAATAGTTTTCAAAGTTTTTACTTTTTTTAGGCCAATACTTTTGGACAAGAAGATTTTTAAAGTTTTAACAATGCACATATAAGGAAAACAAGCTCCGCCCCCTGGCTGCCATGTTTTTCAACGGATTGGAAATATTTGTACAATCTTGGTAAATGGTGCCCCAAGGAACATTTGTGCAAAATAATTTTTAAATCGGGCAAGTTCTTTTGGACAAGAAGATTTTTAAAGTTTTAACAATGCACATATAAGGAAAACTAGCTCCGCCCCCTGGCGGCCATGCTTTTCAACAGATCGGAAATATTTGAACAATCTTGGTTAAGGGTGCCCTAAGGAACATTTGTGCAAAATAATTTTCAAATTGGGCCATTACTTTTGGACGAGAAGATTTTTAAAGTTTTAACAATGCACATATAAGGAAAACAAGCTCCGTCCCCTGGCGGCCATGTTTTTCAACGGATCAAAAATATTTGAACAATCTTGGTAAAGGGTGCACCAAGGAACATTTGTGCAAAATTATTTTCAAATCGGCCCAGTACTTTTGGACAAGTAGATTTTTCAAAGTTTTAACAATGCACATATAAGGAAAACAGGCTCCGCCCCCTGGCGGCCATGTTTTTTAATGGATTGGAAATATTTGAACAATCTTGGTAAAGAGTGTCCCAAGGAACATTTGTGCAAAATAATTTTCAAATCGGGCCAGTACTTTTGGACAAGAAGATTTTTAAAGTTTTAACAATGCACATATAAGGAAAATAAGCTCCGCCCCCTGGCGGCCATGTTTTTCAACGGATCGGAAATATTTGAACAATCTTGGTAGAGGGTACCCCAAGGAACATTTGTGCAAATTAATTTTTAAATTGGGCCAGTACTTTTGGACAAGAAGATTTTTTAAGATTTGGCAATTTTCCCCTTTTCTGATGCCGCAGCAACCAAAGTTCTACTTGGAATTAATTTCTTTGAACAACTTTGAAAGAGGATTACCTAAGGACCATTCCTGTGAAGTTATTTTGAAATCTGTTCGTTGGTTTAGTAGGAGAAGTCATTTGTAGGAAATTGTTAACAGACGCCGACGACGACGACGCAGACGGACGCCGGACGGTGAGTGATCACAAAAGCTCACCTTGCACTTCGTGCTTAGGTGAGCTAAAAAGGGCAATAACTCATCCAAAAGTAGGTCAAATTAAACGCCCTCGTAATATGCGCAGCTAGACGTTGTACCGATGACTCCTGTGAAGTTTCATAGAAATGTGGCAAAGGGGTTGTGAGATGAAGGCCGGACAAGAATGAAATGGCAATTTTAAGAAAGGGCAATAACTCATCCAAAAGTAGGTCAAATTAAACGCCCTCGTAATATGCGCAACTAGACGTTGTACCGATGACTCCTGTGAAGTTTCATAGAAATGTGGCCAAGGGGTTGTGAGATAAAGGCCGGACAAGAAATGTGGACGCCCTGACAGACAGACGGACAGACAGACGGACAGACAGACAGACGGCGCAGGCAAAAGCAATATGTCTCCTCCGGAGGGAGGAGACATAATAAACTATGAGAAAATCAACAAAATCATCTAGCTAAATTTTAGCATGTTTTCTCTAAATCTACTAATTAAAGCAATTACTATTGGTTTGATGCATTAATGTAATTTATCATTTTGAGCTTCAAAAAGGCAACTGATCATCATATAACTAATGGATGCAAGTACAACAATTAAAACTAAGATTCTAAAATTGCCCTTACTTAAAAGTAATTTTCCATATTTCTGCCTAGATGTCTTGTATACATGTGGGAAAGGGATAACAGGATATATATTTTCAGTTAATCTACTATGAGAGTTGTCTGCTTTGAAAACATTTAATCATTTCCCCATTACAACAAACCTGCAGCAGACGACTTTCAAAACATCTATGCACAAGTATGGAAAAGTCTTTATAAAAGAAATTATAATTAGTGAAGAGTTAAAAACATTGTGGCAAAAAGAGAAATTGCTCATTGTGAGCAATTTCTCTTATTGCCACAATGTTTTAAAAAGTTATTTGCTGCATCTGAAAGTGGGAAAGGGTTAAGAAAAATATTGCAACATCTGGAACTTTGAAAGTAACAGATATTTATATTGATTTAAAAGCCTTGTTAGAAATGAGTAATTACTCCATTTGCACTTTTAATCCTTTTCCCACACTGAGTTCAAGTAGTCTGTTACATAAGCACCAGATGTCATCTGTTTCAGGGAAAGGCTTATATCATGTGTTAACCAACAATTTCATAGGACCTTTTTTAGAATATATCAAAAACATTTAAAATATATTCGAAGGAAAAAGCATTAAAGCTGGAAGTATAAAAATAAGTATTACTTGAAAATATGTTATAATCATGGGAAATTGCTACGGATTGAACAAACAGAATGTGCAGCAACTATGAAACAATGAAATATAATAGCGAAACAACAAACTACTGATTCAAACCTTTTCTTGTACTTTCTGATGAAATTAAAAGAAATTAAACAATATCAGGTTTATACTTTCAATTTAATTGTACAAAACTAAAGCTTTGGTTTCACCTCTGTGGAAGCTTAGATTCATACCACGACACCCATCAACTTTAGAAAAATTAGAAAGTTGATTTCACTTCCCTTGAACACAACTGAGCAATGGTAACAGATAAAATAAAAAATAAAATCAACATTATTTGAAACAACTATTGCTCATTAAGGGATGAGTTTAATTTCCCTAAATGTTTTCAAAAGACAATTGATGAAAGAATGAATAAAATGTATCTATAAGGGAAAAGGTTAGAGAAGATCGAGATATATTTGAAAATTAACTAAATGAACACAAACCTATTTTGAATTAAAAAAAGAAAGTAATATTTACATAATTATACCCTATACGATATTTTCACTATGTTCGCTTTTGAAAGATAAGGGAAAAACAAGAGGCCCAAGATGGCCAGTATCGCTCCACGGCCATAAGGCAAAAATCAAATCTCCAAACAGCCCTGCCCCCTGGTGGCCATGTTTTTTACCAACGACCATGGCTCAAAGGAATCTTGTAGAGTGTCAATCAAGTAATATTTCTGCAAAATTATTTAAACATCGGCCTTGACACTTTCGAAGGAGATTTTTTTTTAAGTTTTCACTACAGCCATAATTTATTATAAGGCAAAAAAGCCCCGACCCAGTGGCGGCCATGTTTTTCGACAAATCAACATGGCTTGAAGGAATCTGATAGAGGGTCATCCAAGAAATATTTCTACAAAATTATTTGAAAATCTGCCAACCAGTTTGGGAGATGAAGAATTTTGAAGTTTTTTTCATTTCGTTGCCATGGAAACCAGAATTCTGCATGGATCCCAACAATTTGAAGGAATTCTGGTGAGGTCATTGAGAGGATGCTTTCTGTGCAGTTTCATCCCAATTGACCCACTGGTTACTGAGGAGAAGAAGTTGACGCACGACGCATGACGCATGTTGCACGGCGGACACCAGACAAAAGGCGATCACAATAACTCGCCTTGAGCATAGCTCAGGTGAGCTAAAAAAGGGCCATAATTCTTATAAAATCCTTGACAGAGTTATGTACTCTTGTCTGTTGATGGAGGTATTGATGGTAAATAAGTGTTGTAAGTTTCAAAGCAATATCTGTAATGGTTCTGACAAAAAAGGGAATTGACAGCAACGCCAAAGCCGACGTCGGGGCGAGTAGTATAGCTAGCCTTTTCTTTGAAAAGTAGAGCTAAAAAAGTGAATTGGTACAAGAAACCTAACCAAAATTCTAAGTCGAAAAAGGGCAATAATTCTTACAAAAACCTTGAAAGAGTTATGTACTCTTGTCTGTTGATGGAGGTTATGATGGTGAATAAGTGTTATAAGTTTCAAAGCAATATCTGTAACGGTTTTGACAAAAACCCGGTTTTGACAAAAAAGTAAATTGGTACAAAAAACTTAACCAAGGTGTGACACCAACGCAGACACAGAGGCGAGTTGTTTAGCTAGCCTTTTCTTCAAAAAGTCATGCTAAAAACTGAATCAATTTTAACAAAGTCTGTTACTTGTACACAACAAGATATATGAAAACCTTATTGAAACGATGGCAATGTCAAATAAGCATTCCCATACACCATCATTTTCCTAACATTCACAAAGAACGAAAAATTAATTAATTGCAAAACCACAGGCAGAGAATGTTAGTAAATTCAACAGATTCTCACTTGCTGGTACTTTTTGACACATCTGTAGCAGATGAATTTTGCAATAATGCTTTCAACTCTATTCAATAATCATACTTTTATTTATAGAGATATATCATATTCTTGTCAAGATGTTTTCAATGTCGACTTCTGTGACTTTGTTGTATGCGGGAAAGAGTTAAATATTAAAAAATAATCCATTTCCTGCAATGAAGACAAGTCTAAAAAATGTTTAAGCCTTTCCCACATTCAACAAGTCTTCGGCAGATGACTTTAAAAACATCTTGGCAAATATGTGGAATCTATCTAGATCTATAAATATTTTTTTAACTATTGAAAAAGTTAACAAGAGGGCAAGATGGCCCTAAATCGTCACCTGAATGATAGTTAATTAGAAGCAAATATTTAACTACAAATATCTGTGAAAATTTGATCAAGAGTTCAAATGAAACGGCAAGGAGTGGACACTCAGTTAAAGAAATAGTTTATCAGTAAAAGCTAAAATCTAACAAGAACTTTAATAAGAATGGAATTATAAAGTTTTGTCATTTTGCACCTTTCCTGATGCGGCTCTGCTGCCCTGTTTGTCAACGAAATCAATATGGCTTGATAAATTTTTGTAGGGAGTCACCCAAAGAACATTTCTGCCAAATTATCTTGGAATCTGACAAATGGATTATGGAGATGGAGGTTTTTAAAGTTTGGGTATTTTTCTCAATTTCTGATGCCGCAGCAGCAAAAGTTCTACACAGAATGTAAGTCTTTGAACAATTTTGAAAGAGGACCATCAAAGGAACATTCCTGTGAAGTAACGTTGAAATTGGTCGAGTGGAATGGTAGGAGTTGTCATTTGTAGCTTAAAAGTTCAATTTACCCCTTTTGTGATGACGCGAGGTTGCTATGATTTTGTAACCAATCAATATGGCTTGAACAAATTAAGCAGAGGATCACTGAAGTAAGATTCCTATTCAATTTTCTTAATATCAGACAAGAACTTAAAACAAGAGCACTGCGTACGGCACAGACGCTCAACTGATAGAAAATAGAAACAAGAGGGCCCTAAATCGATCACCTGAATGATAGTAAATTAGAAGCAAATATTTAACTGCAAATATCTGTGAAAATTTAATCAGGAGTTCAAATAAAAGTGCAAGGAGTGGACACTCAGTAAAAGAAATAGTTTATCAGTAAAAGCCATTTGTATCTTGAAATCTAACAAGAACTTTAATAAGAATGGAATTATAAAGTTTTGTCATTTTGCATTTCCTGATGCGGCTTTGCTGCCCTGTTTGTCAACGAAATCAATATGGCTTGAACAGTTTTTGTAGAGAGTCACCCAAAGAACATTTCTGCCAAATTATCTTGGAATCTGACAAATGGATTATGGAGATGGAGGTTTTTAAAGTTTGGGTATTTTTCTCAATTTCTGATGCCGCAGCAACAAAAGTTCTACATAGAATGTAAGTCTTTGAACAATTTTGAAAGAGGACCATCAAAGGAACATTCCTGTGAAGTAACGTTGAAATTGGTCGAGTGGAATGGTAGGAGTTGTCATTTGTAGCTAAAAGTTCAATTTACCCCTTTTGTGATGACGCGAGGTTGCTATGATTTTGTAATCAATCAATATGGCTTGTAAAAATCAAGTAGAGAATCACTGAAGTAAGATTCCTATTCAATTTTCTTAATATCAGACAAGGACTTAAAAAAAATGGAATTTCCAAATTTTGTCATTTTGGCCCTTTTCTGATGCCTCCTTACTGCCATGTTTTTCGACCAAACAGTATGCCTTGAACAATCTTTGTAGAGGGTCACCCAAGGAACATTTCTACCAAACTATATTGGAATCTGACATGCAGATTCAGAGGAGAAGATTTTTAAAGTTTGGACATTTTGCCCCCTTTCTGATGCCGCAGCAACCAAAGTTCTCAATGGAATTTAAATCTTAGAACAATTTTGAAAGAGGGCCACCAAAGGAACATTCCTGTGAAGTTTGGATGAAATTGGTCCTGCGGTTTAGGAGGAGATGATGTTTAAAGCTAACAAGATGATTTTGCCCCTTTTCTGATGCTTCCTGACTGCCATGTTTTTCAACCAAACAGTATGCCTTGAACAATCTTTGTAGAGGGTCACACAAGGAACATTTCTATTAAACTATCAGTGGCCCAGATAATTATTTTAACTTGGGAGTAGTTTACCCCCAGTTTTTAGAGCTTGGGGGTAAATGACCAAAATGTGAAAATTTATGGGGTAGTGACAAAGAAAATGTACAATAAACAACAGTGTATATTTAACTGGTACACAATCTTTTGTATTATATCTATGATATCAACCAATCACAAATCATTAACACGATTTCAGTTTCTTTACAGTCCTACAACATAATGATACAAATACATCAATATCATATTTCATCTGACAATAGTCACAAGTTTTATTTTTGACTGTATGTAGCCTCAATGATTTATAAACACAATATGTCATTACTGTCCTTAACCCTTTCCCTCATACAACAATTCTGCAGCAGACGACTTTGAACATGTTTTGTCAAAAAATAGAAAATATCTATAATTAAATGGATAACCTATGACTAAAAGTGGAAAACATTGTGTCAAAAGAAGAAATTGCATATTTTGTGCAATTTCTTCTTTTGTCACTACGTTTTCAAAAAGCTGTCTGCTGCCTGGGAAGACTTATTCGTATCCCAGCTGCTGCAGAGGCGTCATAAAGCGTCTATATGAGGGAAAGGGTTAAAAAAAACCAGTCAAACCTGTCCATTGCCTCAGTATATTTGAATTGGGGGAAAGCGAAACATATTTAAGCTATAAATACAGTGACTTTAGAAAAAAAAGAACACTAAGGACATTTCTCAAGATCTGTTTTATATTTAGACCAGTTCCAATTTATTTCATTTCCACATGTAATTTAAAGCCTTATACCTATCAAGGGCCGATTTCTGGATATTTTTTGCGCCGTCATTGGCCCACACATTCGTACCATTGTGTTTCTTACACACATTATATTTAAATCTTCGTTTCTTCGTCCTCGAAAAGAATATCCAGCCAAGGGTACGACGTGCACCATTCTTTTGCTTTTTCTTTTGAGCAAGTGGTGTGCACTCTTTTAGTCTTTATGATAGTGGAAATAATATCATCAATTATTGGTTTAACAATTGATATAGGGTGTATTTCACTATTATTGTCTGCAAGCGTGAAAAAACTTTCAAGTTTTGTCTGTTTCGGCTGCTTCGACATTTTTGTTTTTATCTTAATCATGTAAGCGCTTGCATTTTTAAACGTGATTTTAGGTACTTGGCAAGCGTTTAAGTGAAAAGATGAATTGAATAGAATTAAATTGAAAAGTAGACTGGTATACTGTTCCATTATCGAAGAATTACTGCGCATTTTGGGTAAAATAGTTACATTGTCGCAAACCGTTTGGCAGATGTTTATATCAAAATGAAAGTAGGTAATTTCAGCATTGACACATTTTAGTTTACGCTGTTTTATTTGATCTTATGCGTATTTATCAAAGTACTTGCGTTTTTAGTACGCTTATAAAATAAATCTCTTGCGTATCTTAACATATTTGTAGCGTCAATGACGCAGATACGCATCTTATCTGGGACACTGACTATATTGGAATCTGACATGCAGATTCAGAGGAGAAGATTTTTAAAGTTCGGACATTTTGCCCCCTTTCTGATGCCGCAGCAACCAAAGTTCTCAATGGAATTTAAATCTTTGAACAATTTTGAAAGAGGGCCACCTAAGGAACATTCCTGTGAAGTTTGGATGCAATTGGTTCAGTGGTTCAGGAGGAGATGATGTTTAAAGCTAAAAGTTAACAACGACGGACAAAAAGTGATCAGAATAGCTCACCTTGAGCCTTTGGCTCTAGGTGATCTAAAAAAGCTGAGCTGAACAAAAAACCTTAACCGGACGACCACACCAGAGTTATGACAATAGCTCTCGTTTTTTCAAAAGTCTAACTAAAAATGGAATTTCCAAATTTTGTCATTTTGCCCCTTTTCTGATGCCACCTGAATGCCATGTTTTCAACCAAACAGTATGCCTTGAACAATCTTTGTAGAGGGTCACCCAAGAAACATTTCTACCAAACTATATTGGAATCTGACATAGACATTTAGAGGAGAAGATTTTTAAAGTTTGGACATTTTGCCCTCTTTATCAGAATAGCTCACCTTGAGCCTTTGGCTCTAGGTGATCTAAATATATCATGGCTAATTTCTCCTTTTGCCACAATGTTATCAAAAGAGGCATCAGAAAGTGTCTGTACATGTATAAGGGAAAGGATTAAAGATACCTGTATATGGTGTTCAATTTATGAGGTGCCGAACCATCTTCTGTGATATAAGACTTGTGTTTGCAGACCCATTCTTCTACTGGCTGCTTATTCTAAATCAAACAGAAAACGGACGAGTGATTATTCAGTCTCTGTTGCAGTTTAACCCTTTCTTACTTGCAGACGCATTCTGACACATTTACAGCAGACGACTTTTTAAAACATTGTGGCAAAAGTAGAAATTGTTCATGATGAGCAATTTCCCCTTTTGCCACAATGTTTACAACTCTATTTAATGTTTAACCTCTCATTTATGGATATATTTCACATGTTTGCCAATATGTTTTTGAAGTCGTCTGCTACAGAATGTAGTATGTGGGAAAGGGTTAAAAAACTTTGAATGGAATATAGTTACGGTAGTCTAAACAAGAGTTGTCGGAGGACAATATAGCTCGCCTATCAGGGCCATCGTCTATCAGGGCCTACTTCAGAACAGTTATAGCATTAGGTAAAGTCACACAGTATCACCTATTGCAAGATAATACACCTTTTCAATACTTCCATGCAAATGTTAACCACCTTTTCAATACTTCCATGCAAATGTTAACCAAATCCATTCCAGAGTTATGGGACTTGACATACAAGGTCCCCTAATGATCCTGAATAAGTGTGTGAAGTTTGAAAGCAACAGCATACACAGTGTCTGAGAAAAGGCCTTGCACGCAAAGGTTTGACCCAATTTCTAAGTCCAAATTTTTTTCAATACTTGCATGCAAATCTTAACCTGGCAATGCTGATACCAACGCCATACAAGGTCCCCTAATGATCCTGAATAAGTGTGTGAAGTTTCAAAGCAACAGCATACACAGTGTCTGAGAAAAGGCCTTGCACGCAAAGGTTTGACCCAATTTCTAAGTCCAAAAAGGGGCACAATTCAGTCAAAATCCATTCCAGAGTTATGGGACTTGACATACAAGGTCCCCTAATGACCCTGAATAAGTGTGTGAAGTTTCAAAGCAACAGCATGCACAGTGTCTGAGAAAAGGCCTTGCACGCAAAGGTTTGACCCAATTTCTAAGTCCAAAAAGGGGCACAATTCAGTCAAAATCCATTCCAGAGTTATGGGACTTGACATACAAGGTCCCCTAATGATCCTGAATAAGTGTGTGAAGTTTCAAAGCAACAGCATACACAGTGTCTGAGAAAAGGCCTTGCACGCAAAGGTTTGACCAAAATTCTAAGTCGAAAAAGGGGCACAATTCAGTCAAAATCCATTCCAGAGTTATGGGACTTGACATACAAGGTCCCCTAATGATCCTGAATAAGTGTGTGAAGTTTCAAAGCAACAGCATACACAGTGTCTGAGAAAAGGCCTTGCACGCAAAGGTTTGACCAAAATTCTAAGTCGAAAAAGGGGCACAATTCAGTCAAAATCCATTCCAGAGTTATGGGACTTAACATACAAGGTCCCCTAATGACCCTGAATAAGTGTGTGAAGTTTGAAAGCAACAGCATGCACAGTGTCTGAGAAAAGGCCTTGCACGCAAAGGTTTGACCCAATTTCTAAGTTCAAAAAGGGGCACAATTCAGTCAAAATCCATTCCAGAGTTATGGGACTTGACATACAAGGTCCCCTAATGATCCTGAATAAGTGTGTGAAGTTTCAAAGCAACAGCATACACAGTGTCTGAGAAAAGGCCTTGCACGCAAAGGTTTGACCAAAATTCTAAGTCGAAAAAGGGGCACAATTCAGTCAAAATCCATTCCAGAGTTATGGGACTTGACATACAAGGTCCCCTAATGACCCTGAATAAGTGTGTGAAGTTTGAAAGCAACAGCATACACAGTGTCTGAGAAAAGGCCTTGCACGCAAAGGTTTGACAAAATTTCTAAGTCCAAAAAGGGGCACAATTCAGTCAAAATCCATTCCAGAGTTATGGGACTTGACATACAAGGTCTCCTAATGATCCTGAATAAGTGTGTGAAGTTTCAAAGCAACAGCATACACAGTGTCTGAGAAAAGGCCTTGCACGCAAAGGTTTGACCCAATTTCTAAGTCCAAAAAGGGGCACAATTCAGTCAAAATCCATTCCAGAGTTATGGGACTTGACATACAAGGTCCCCTAATGATCCTGAATAAGTGTGTGAAGTTTGAAAGCAACAGCATACACAGTGTCTGAGAAAAGGCCTTGCACGCAAAGGTTTGACCCAATTTCTAAGTCCAAAATTTTTTCAATACTTGCATGCAAATCTTAACCTGGCAATGCTGATACCAACGCCATACAAGGTCCCCTAATGATCCTGAATAAGTGTGTGAAGTTTCAAAGCAACAGCATACACAGTGTCTGAGAAAAGGCCTTGCACGCAAAGGTTTGACCCAATTTCTAAGTCCAAAAAGGGGCACAATTCAGTCAAAATCCATTCCAGAGTTATGGGACTTGACATACAAGGTCCCCTAATGATCCTGAATAAGTGTGTGAAGTTTGAAAGCAACAGCATACACAGTGTCTGAGAAAAGGCCTTGCACGCAAAGGTTTGACCAAAATTCTAAGTCGAAAAAGGGGCACAATTCAGTCAAAATCCATTCCAGAGTTATGGGACTTGACATACAAGGTCCCCTAATGACCCTGAATAAGTGTGTGAAGTTTGAAAGCAACAGCATACACAGTGTCTGAGAAAAGGCCTTGCACGCAAAGGTTTGACCAAATTTCTAAGTCCAAAAAGGGGCACAATTCAGTCAAAATCCATACCAGAGTTATGGGACTTGACATACAAGGTCTCCTAATGATCCTGAATAAGTGTGTGAAGTTTCAAAGCAACAGCATACACAGTGTCTGAGAAAAGGCCTTGCACGCAAAGGTTTGACCAAGCTGGCAACGCGGACGCCAACGCCAACACCAACACCAACGCCAACGCGGACGCCGGGGTGATAACATAAGCTCCCCTATTTCTTCGAATAGGCGAGCTAAAAATTAAAGTAAAAAACAAGTCATAAAATAAATATAAAATCTTGCAAAAGGTTGCCAAGATATTTACTTAATATCACATGAAAATGAAATTTATCTGATTATTTATTATTTTTAATGTACACAATTCTGAAACTGACCCCAGAAACAATTACTGTAACATCTCAAAGGACTTCATCTATAAAACTATACTTACAAACGGATGATTATATTTCTTCGGATTCTGAAATGAAAGAAACAGAGAGCTTTACGCTTTGCCACATACAACAAATCTGCAGCAAATGACTTTGAATGCATATATATAGGTAGAACTATGAAAATACTCTATAGATGTAGGTTTACTAACTGAAATAGACTTAAAAACATTCTGGCAAAAAGGAGAGGTATAGAGTAATGATTCAGTTCCACAATTAAACCAACATTGTGGGCTCTGTATAAAGTATCGACCCTATCAGCCTAAGCATGCCGCGCAGGCTAACCTCGGACAGACACTTTTTGCATCCTGTGGATTTTCTGTTTCAGGAATCATTACTCTATACCTCTACTCCCCTGAAACGGAATGTGTCAGCCAGATTAGCCTGCACAAACTGCACAGGCAGATCTGGGTCGATATATTATGCATAGTCCATAATGTTTATTTTCTCGTGGAAGGGCTCATGTGTCTCCTGCTAAAGCAAAAGACACAAAAATATGTTTGCAACCTTTGGTTCTTCATCATGCATTATGTGTGAAGGAAAGGTAGTTACCCATTTTCTAGGGGTTGTAACATCTTTGATGTATGGCAGATCCTCATCCGACTCTGGGGAATCAGGAACCTCTGGGAGGTCGGACCAATCTACAGGGGACAGGAACACAAGACACTGGGCAGGGTCAACACCAATTACTTCCTCTGGTACATCTCTGTTTAGCCATGGTAACAGAGGTTCGAGAGTGTCCGGAATTGAACTGAGAGAATAAAAGTAGTATTATAAACTAGAACATTTTGATGGGGTATTTTTATGAACAAGATTTAATAATAATGAGTAACAATTCTCATTTCAATATTTCTACACTAAGATGCAACAATACACATAGCTATGTGCTGACAAATCCAATACAGAGGAATTATCTTTAAGTCTTTCCCACCTGCAAACACATTTTAATACATCTACATCAGACAACTTTTGAAAGCATTGTGACAAAAGGATAAATTTCTCAAAGGGAACAATTTCCTCTTTTGCCACAATGTTTTCAACTCTATTATTCAATAATCATACCTTCATTTATACAGACTTTACATATATGTTTGTTTAATTATTTTCAAAGTTATCTGCTGCTATGTGGGAAAAGGTTAATGGAAACCTTCATTATTATAGCAATTTATTTGACCTTAAAATCTTTATTATAGAAGTTTACATGTTTTCTTATTTGCAAAATATCTTTTGATAAAGAAGTTTTTCCACTAGAAGAGAAAAATAATGCAATCTTTAATAGTTTGCAGGATATGACGATTTCAAACTTACCAACTTGCAGACGTTTCTTCTTGCTTAATTTCTGTTATAGGTGGGCTGTCTGTTTTGTAAGGAAAATGAGTATCTGCTGAAAAGCCACTTGACAGGTCTGGAGCACCTCCATACACATGTCTTTGTTTTTCTAGTCCATATACTGATGGTTTCAAACCTTTTTGCTGTTTTTTACTTAAAGTTTCTTTCTTACAAGAACATTGGTTGTCTTTGTTACAGTTATGGTCATGATACGCTGAATTTGGTCTGTGAAAGTGCATTGGTGGTTTACTATCAATTTCAAAAGCTCTTGGATCTGGTAGCGCTAACAGTTTGTCCCTCTCAATATCAAACAAATCTGGAATTATCTCATTTGTCATGTCAATGACTGCTGGTTTCATTCGTCCCGTCACATCATTATTACACCTCCTAATATTACCAGCACTTTGTGGTCTTACTCTTATACCTCTTCTTGGTTCTTTTGCACTTGAAGTTTTGGCTTTGGCACTTTGCGTTCTCCTCTGATAATTTGGCACAGACCTTGGGGTGTTTGATGCAGAATCATTATTTTCTATTATAAATGATGGGTGAACTACAAGACTTGTACATTCAACATGTGATGTATCTTGAATTGTCTTGTTTAGTATTTTAGTCTCTGAAAATAATATGTTTTGTGGTGTGGAGGGAAAAAGTTTTCCTGATCCTCTGTTATGAAACTTTCCTGACCCTGGTCTGGATGGAACAGGTGGTTTATTGAACACTGAAAGAAGATAGGAAAAATCCGATGTTAAACCTCCTAGCTAAGTATATGAAAAACTTGATTACCATTAGGAAACAACCAACCAACTTCACATAGTTAAAAGTACATATCATGAAAACAGGCTAAATTGTTACAAGTAACATGCAAACAACAAAGAACATATATCAAGTTATACATGTTGGAGTGACTTTGGGCTGTAGATGCCAGTCACAAATGTTTATTAATACCTTTAGTCCTATCATATATTTAAAACAAGAGTGCCATGATAGCCCTGGATTTGCTCACCTGAATTATGCAAAACAGCCCCCCCCCGTCTTACACTTTCGGAGGTGAATATTTTTGAAGTTGCTACTATAGCCATATAAGGCAAAAAATCTCCGTCCCCTGTTGGCAATGTTTTTTAACCAATCAACTTGGCTTAAAGGAATCTGATAGAGGGTCTTTCTACAAAATTATTTGAAAATGGGCCAACCATTTGGTAGAAGAAGAATTTTAAAGTATTTAAGCATGGAAACCAGAATTCTGCATGAATCCCAAAAATTTGAAGGAATTCTGGTGAGGTTGTTAAGAGGATGCTTTCCGTGAAGTTTCACCACAATTGACCAACTGGTTATTAAGCAGAAGATGTTGATGGACAATCACAATGAGCATGAAGTGCTCAGATGAGCTAAAAAAAGAAATTGAATGCGTATTGTGAAAAACGATATATTGCAATGATTTAACATAATGTAAACCATGAAAATGCAACCCTATAAACATCCACAGAAAGCCTTACAAATAACCTAAATTGTATGTCATTAGTGGATTGATTTTCATAAAATTTGTGTTATTCAAAATATAAATTGTTCCTTTTCATGAAACAGGTGATCTTTTTGTCACAAAAAGGGTTCATAACAAATTTGCAATAGCATTACTTATCTTTTTTCTTATTAAATAATACATAAAAATAGGGTTTAATACAATTATACAGGTACACAAATCAACAGCATAGCCGGTAATTATTTTCCCGTCCATAGGTAATGTGTATGAACTTTGATATACCATGTATCCAAAAATTGTGTCAAGCGAGGTTTTTTTGTTGCAGTCACGATTTACCTACGTTTTGATTGGATGAAAAGTAAATAACGAAACAAAAAATACTTATAGAGGAAATAATTAAATATGATAATACAGACTCGATAAAAGAATGAAAACACATAATCTGATATGTGACAATTTGCGTGTAATTTCACTTGTTGTCTATTTTTAAAATAATTAAAAGAAAAACTGATAACGTTTTATTGACTAACTGGATTTATGATAATATGCGTGTAATTTCACTTGTTGTCTATTTTTAAAATAATTAAAAGAAAAACTGATAACGTTTTATTGACTAACCGGATGTTATATATCCATATTTTTATAATGGTGACGTCATTGTATTATCGTAAAGCAAATAATGAATAATTACCATAAAGGAAAACAACAGAAATGATAGGAAAGGATAGTTTGACTTGTCACAATTGTAGTTCCATAAATTATGGAATTATTTCATTGGAAGTCCTTTATTAACGGCAAGTCGATTATTTTTTGCACCTCTCATCATTATTTCATGGATTAAAATCTTGGATATAATTAGTGTGTTCCTTGAATGCCTACTCAATATAAAATGTATTGGGGGATTAGGTGGCCTTGTAAAGGGTAAATTATATATTTATTTTGTAGATGACTTTGAAAAACTTTACTATAAACTTGTGATATTGAAAACAACCTTTTTAAACATCTTTATCACATCTTATATTATAAACATGTAGCACAAACAAATTATCATTCAAACACCACAAGTATAAATTTGTCATAATCCTTTTCTTTATTAAGTTAAAGCATAATGTTCAAATGAGTTCTTACATTTTAATTAATTCAAACTGTCAAAATCTTCTGGTTTAAGAGTATAATGATGAAGATGCTGAAATCATTTCTCATGTTCAACCATTGCCAAAAACAGCTTTATGTTAAACTCCTCATCAACAGAAGGAGAGACTGGGTCTGAATTTTGGAAGTCTTCGTCATAATCTTGGAAGTCCCAGGTGCTGCGTTGGCTTTTCTACATCTTGCATTTGTTTCCCATTGTTTTATTTTTTAAAAACATTATCAGAAAAGAAGCAAATTGTTACAAAAAGCTTACATTGCTCCTTTGTAAATAATGTTATTGTTTCAGTTTCTTTCATTACACTTTTAAACCAGTAGGTGTTTTATGCGATCTATTATGCTCAGTACTGATTATGCTATCTTCTAGTCACATGTCATGATCTATCTAGCATAAAATTTATCAAAAAGATTGGGTTGGCCATGATTCATTAGATTCATATATATTTTCTCCTTTCGTCTTCAATATTTCTTATCTTCTAAAAAGAAATTAACTAAAATGGCCAAAAATGTTATTTAGTTGTATAGGCAATTATTTTTTTACAGATGGCTCTGAATTTGATCTTTATGGCAAAAAAATACAAAATCGGCAATTGAAAATAATTTCCTATGGATTCGTGTAAACAAAAACATAATCTTTAAACAGTTAAATTGGGTGCAGGACGAAGCGTACAACTGTCTTACAGTACCACTGCCTTTACGTACCATTACAGTACCACATATAGATTATATAGTATATAAATATCATATGGCAGCATGTGTGACATTAATATTGTCAACCCAAGAGCAGAATGTCGACAATATCAATGTCACACATGCTGCCATATGATATTTATTTTATTATACCGAACAAAATTAAGTGACGTCACTGATGTATGCTGTATGTGTATAAGGGAGGCAATCACATCATGATTTAGCTAAAATATTGAAGCAGTTATTTGCCCTTATATGACATTCAAAATATCACTGCGGTCACATGACCTGACAGTCAATTTTCGCTTGGTCACGTGTCAAAAAGGTTGAAAATGTTTCTGATAGTCAAAATATCTCTTTTTCGGGTAATGGGATTTTACCATTGTAGACAAAAGTGAATGAATGTATATTGTTTTATGGCGCATCGACAGGTAAGGTCATTTAGCGCGCAATTAAATTTAATTATTCATGATCCCTGGGTAAACAAACCAGTACTAGGCCAGAAAATGTGCCTTGCCCAAGGGCACTCCACCATGACCGTAGTGCCGCGACTGGGGATCGAACCCGGGACACCCGGTTTCGAAAATTCCCGACGCTAACCACTCGACCACAGCGGATTCCGTAGACAAAAGTGAGGTATAATAATAGTAAATACCTCGATAATAGGTGTGAATAACAAGTGTCATTTACCTGGTGGGGCTCTCGATAATGAGTTAATACGTGTGAATAACTGAATTAAATGAAAAAAAACACATAGATCGATTTCTGTTTTTGAATAAGCATTTTATTTTTGTCATAATTAATTAATAACCACCATCAAACATTTTTTTTCACATTTTACATATCTGGGATACGTGACGGCTCAATCTGTATCATGGAGTCATGTTCTGTGGGTAGTGCTGGTGGAATATAAAGCTGTGA
The DNA here is from genome assembly GCA_031761405.1 of Serripes groenlandicus. Classification (NCBI taxonomy): domain Eukaryota; kingdom Metazoa; phylum Mollusca; class Bivalvia; order Cardiida; family Cardiidae; genus Serripes; species Serripes groenlandicus. The sequence continues at coordinate 83,209,398 of JASEVX010000004.1, read as the reverse complement.
TCTGTTAGTTGTGCTGTCAGCAGCATAGTCTGTGCTGTCAGCAGCATAGGCTGTGATGTCAGCAGCATAGGCTGTGATGTCAGCGGCAATTGTGTCTGTTGATGCTGATCTACATTCTACGCAAGACCATTTAAGATTGATCTGCCCCCTCTGCAACTGACGATACTGAGCATGTGTGATCCCTGCAATAAAAATACAAATAAATAACACATGTCTTTCTTTGAAATTAGATCTATTCAAAATTTAATTTATTATTATTCTCGCTATATTGTAAAACGAATCGATGCAAATTAGACAAGATGAACATTAGATAAGACTGTATAAACCTCTATCAGAGGTAGTTCGTATTCACATTGATATTAACCACTACACATTACAATGTTTGAAAAGATATTTGAACAAAATGCTTACCAGTATTACACTTGCGATGCTGCCATCGGGCACATTCGTCACACTGGATAGCGTGACTCCGTCCAGTGATATTCACAGCGCAAGAGATACACAGGAATTTAGATGCCATAGCTGATTACTGATGTTTTGAATGAAACTAGTCATATATATACGATTTCATCTTTGTTTGTCTCGCGACATTGAGTACTTAATTATTTGACGGAGAACTCCTTTAAACAGAACCCAATTAAGTTAATAATATAACAAACAAGCAAATAGTGTATAATATAAAATTAATTAATGAATGAACACAATTAGGTATAATTATTTAAGTTGTAATTACGATGAACTCCTTTAACCCAATTAAGATCCTCAAACAGTACAAACTTGTTATTACACATCTTGAATAAAATAATTTGAATACTTAATTAGTACATTTATTTGTAACACTGGAATTTAAATAACAACAACATGTAGTTAAATCATAGACGTATTTTAATTCATAAATATAATGTATTGGTTAAATGCATAAATAGTATTTACATATATGGCATTTATAGGTGCCTAGAAATAAAAAAATAAATAACATAATACACTTTTTAACAGTTTAACAAACAATACATTAATATTATTAAAAAATAATATACATAATACACCTTTTAACAAACAATACATTAATATTATTAAAATTTCACTATATAATCTATTTGTGGTACGCTTCGTCCTAGAAAGTGGTACGCTTCGTCCTGGTACAGTAAGGCAGTGGTACGCTTCGTCGGACATTCGTTAAATTAATATAGGGACATTCTTTTATCATATCTTGGTTTGTTATCAAATTGGTTATTGAAATTGTTCTCCCCTACGCTGCTTGAAATGAAAAAATAGTATTGATTGGTGTGAAGTCGTTATCGAGTGTCAAATCTGGAGTTGGGTGGGGTACGGGTTCTCGATAGTGATTGGCTTTAATCTACCAATTGATAACTCCCACTGTCCATCATTGACACTTAATCAAACACAATACACAATGATTGCAGAATAATTACACACGATTTCAACTGGAAGTATACGCTCTGTGTTTTGATTGCCAGCGTATACCCTTAATTCCTACACGTCTCCCTTGTCAATTTTGGGCATACATGAACGCTTTTCGGGCGCAAAAACGCCCATTACTTCCATTAACGTGAGCGCTGCTTGATATGTATTAAACCTGGTTGCTCTGCTTCTTTGTCAACATTCAACACGCATTAGAAGACAGAAACATAATCACCCAGCATACCTGGGGCCGCATTCCAATAGGATCTTAAATATTATAGATTTTCTGAAATCTGAGTTTTCCCTTAAATCACAACATTCACAAAAAGTTATTAGGAACTTATAATTAAAGGCCCCCTTATCCCCAAATTTGACCAGGTAGCGATTAAATACAGTAAATACATTTCAGGAACAAACCGCCTAACTGAGCCATGTTAAATAGAGCTTATGTATCTCATAATTACCGTTTTCATTAAAGGAAACTTGTTTTGATATGTCCAGCTTTGTGAAAGCAGCCATGTTTGTTTACATTGGAGTTCCGGTTGGACAAATTGTAACATATTTTCTCTAAAAATTATAAGATATTCATCGAACTATTTCAAATTTTGCAAATATTCAATGTTAAATATTGAAACTCAATTTCACTAAAAAAAATGTTTTATTCTTGTTATCGAATTTACGAGAGCGAATATGTAGTTCGGCACACTCGGATTTCTTCGGTGTTGTATTTCAGATTTTTTTCAATATGGTGGAAACTTGAGTTTGTGCAGACGATTACAAAAAGAAAACCTTAAAAAATGTCAAAAGGAAAAGAAATCGTATGTTTTCTCCATCTTTTTTGACTCTGGATAATTAAAATGGTTCTGTTTGTATCACTTAAAGCATCTGTCTGTCTAGGATTAAGTTTATTTGACAAAAAGTTCAGTTGACAGAAAGAATGTTTTCATGCCTTTCAAAATAGTTGAGTCATTCACATATTTAGGTCTTTATTCTTGTGTTGTCATGTTCGCTCGCTGTTAGGAGACATAAGTGGCTAACATCCATGACCCATAGACATTTATAGAAAAGAAATCGTACAACGTAACATTAATCAATATTTAATAAAGAGTTTTATTTTCAGTTTGTTTTCCCTGTGAGTTTTTCATCAACATGATGGTAATTATCACAAAGCCCTACATGTAACATTGTGCCTTGTTATTAATTATATGTTGATCATTTATAGGAGTAGCTACTTGTAGCAGGTTCTTATGTATTTGAACTTCAGAAGAGAATTCCCTTACAAGTGTAAACAATTCATTTTTAAACAGAGACATATAAATACAGAGATGTGAATCACTGCGAAATCTCGTATTTTATGCGAATCTCGTATTTTATCGCGGGTAAGGTGAGAATCCATCTGATCATAATCCTTGATATGCATGTGCTATATACAAACAGCAAGCGGCTTGCGTAAATTATTACTCAATCAGAATATTAGCTAGTACATTTTACATACCCTTGAGATTTCTTCCTCGCCTAATGTGAGTTGCCCATCTCTGTATTTAATTTATATATCTCTGTTAAAAAGTCTGTTTTAAACAATGACCAAAATATGCATCGAAAATAGATAATTTGATAACAAATTGACAGATTCTGTTTTGTGATGAATTGATGATGTTCTGCTTTGGAATTCAGATCATAAACACAAGGGCTGTAGCATAGGTTCTAGTCAACATTTTTTTTTTAAAAAATCAGCTACAGTTTTACATAAATTTAAAGTAAAATGTTAAGATTTTAGTGTTCTTGTCAACACATTTAACGGTATTATTTATACATAAGCCAAAAACTAATCTCTCACAATCTAGCACAAGAAAGGACTTTTCTAGAATTTTGCCTTGACATCATTTTCAACCAAACTATCCTCTGAAAGCCAAAGTAACTAATTAAGTTATGTTATGCAATTGAACTCTAAATCATGATTTGTTCACTGGCATGATCATTTCAAATTGTCAGAATTTGTAGTTTAATTTATCTTACAGCAGAGTAATTTATTGGCATGAAAAGATTTAAACTTTCTTGTCAACAATACTTATTTATCGGGATTACCCGAGGTTTCGGTAAATGACCAGTTCGGTAAATTGGTAATATTTTTTTTTTCCTACACGGTTTCACAAAATCTTCGATGTCAAACCAATTAAACAAATAATTGATTGTTCACACCTAGGGTGTTGAATGGGGTTGGTATACTATAAAACACTATATAAAGTTCTTTTTACCGAAACCTCCAACAGGTTTACTCTATATTACCAATTTCAGGGTTGTCAAAATGATTTGGTGTAACAGATCAAATGAGTAAAGTAACCGATCAGGCTTGGGGTCAGATCAAGGGCAAATCCGTAGAAGGGGGCCCAGGGATCTGATTTTAACAGAGGATTTTGATCGGCAATCGGTTAATTTTGAAAACCCTGAATTTGCCAATCTTGTCATTTACCAAAACCTCCGGAACCCTTTATCGGTTCCATTTATAAGTCAAAACGTCGACAACCTAGCTGAAAAAGTACTTCTCTACAACTTGGCCTTAACATCATTTTCAACCAATCTATTCCCTAAACCATGATTTGTTAACTGGCATAATCATCTCAATTGTTCAGACTTTGAACATTAATTGTTTTTAAAGCAGAGAACTTCAATATGTTTTTTAAACACAAGAAAAGGGTAAACCTATTATTGGGTGTTAATTTAAAAATTTGAATTTTTTTTTAAATTATTGATGCATTTAGTGGTCTTTTGATTTATCTTTGAGAATTATGATCACTGATTATTCATATATATATATCTGTTTATTGTGACATTCAGATTGTTAGAATACAAAGTCCTGAGCATGGAACAAAAAGAGTTGAAACTAAAGGGAATGAAAGTATCGCAGAGTTTTTAAACAAGGTAAACAGCTGCTAATTAATCAGTTATCACTTTTTAAACAAAAATGTTCACATAGCGGAAATGAACAACAAAATGAGTCTACAACTCATCTGCAGTGATATTCCAGTGATTAGAAAGAGACCTTAGAACTAGAGGTTGCAGGTTCACACCAAGCTGAAAAAAGTAGAACCACTGAGACTATAATAAGTTATATAACTTATTAGTTTTCAATTCATGGAAAATGTATCTCTTCAACAGTTTCATTGACAAAGTTTCTATTGGATTTCAATATTAAATATTTCCCACATGCATATAAATCTGTATTTATCTTCAGTAGACAAATTTTGAAATCGCTGTTTGGAAATGGAGAAATGTTAAATTCTTTAGTCTACTTCGATAATCTTACTTCCAGTGTTTGTTTATTCCATAAATGTTTTATCCAAATTATTTCAAAGTAGTCTACTTCAGGTTCCCTCAATGTGGAGAGGCACTCAGAGGGTTTTTTCAAAAAAATTGAACATTTCCAGGTTTATCATATCTGTACCTCGAAGTCTATTGTTAATCTCGACTCCTTGATTTTAAAGTTAAGGAGTCCAGTGGACTCTTCTCCAAAAAAACATAGTGTCAAAGGCTGGATTTGTGTTTCTTATTTTATTGTATGTAATAGTATGAGATTGTCATTTGAAACTGAAAATAATTTTTAAAAAATCCTGTTCTATTCAATTTATGGAATTAAAGCAGATATATACATGTTTGCGTCTTTTAGATTCAGACACAGTTTAAACTTACTGACATTGGATGGAGCGTGTTTAAACAAAGAGAGAAAAAGGATGTTATACGAAATCACAGAGCCAAAACAGTAGATTCTTATAAAATCAGGTAAAATATTTTTGAATTGATTCACTGTAAGTGTAAGTTACACATACTGCAGGAGGCTTTACTCATGAATTTGAATTGGTGCATGAAATTTTAATAATAGTTTATTTGTCTAGTTTGTAAATAGATTTTTGCAATACAAAAAAAAAGATATTTCATTTAAAATTATGTGTAATATTAAATTAATTTCCATTGTTAACAAGTTCATCTACATACTAAATGAAGTAAAATGGTAACCTCTATACAATATTCCTAATTGTTGCCGTTTAAAACTTTATTTTGTATATTTAAATGCCATTATGTCTGCAAAGTTTGAACAAATAACTATTTCCTATCCTTTCCAAATATACAGTCGGAGTAAATGTGCCATTGTATTGTATGTTTTTCCTTTCAGACATGGAGACATGTTGTACATATTTTTCTCTCAAACACACTTGGCAGAGAGACCTGGTAGTAGTGACAGTGTTAGTATGGATGTCATGCCAAGTAATTCCATAGTGGAAGATGAAGTCGATCTTCTTTTGTACAAGGAAGATGGGAAAATATACAGGAAAAAAGATGAACAGCTGTAAGTGTAAGATCAGTAAAAAAGATGTGTGGGTCATGATTCTGAATGTCTTGTTTAATAACCTTTTCCCACATACAATAAATATACAGCAGGCGACTGAAAACATCTAAGCAATGATATAGAAAATATCAATTAAATATTGTATAATTATTGATATGAGTTCAAACATTATGGCAAAAGGAGAATTTGCTCATTATGAGCAATTTCGAATGTTGACATACTGTTTTCAAATTTGTCTGTTGCAGAAGCATCAACATGTGACTACATGATGTGAGTGCTTAGTAAAGAATTTATATTTTAGATCGTGAATCATGGTTGATAAGTTGTCATAAACATATTTTTCTCAAGCCATTGAGCTCAACAACTTCATTATGGAACTAGCCAATTACATTTAAAGAATTGTGTGGAGTACTGATACATGACATGTACACAGAGATGATTGAAAAGTTTTGTTTCCATTATTATTTCAGATGTCACCATGGTCCTTCAGGAAAATGCCTTCATTGTGTTCCATTAGAGGTAAGTGATATACTGCAGTGCTAAATATTAAACTGAGCTGAGCAATGAAACGAGAAAATGTATTAAAGAAATATCAAAATACAAGTGCCTGACTGTCAAAACCAAACTGTGCAGGTCAAGCCCGCACAATTTATATTCATAGGAATACAAACAGAGATGACCAATTAGAGCAATGCTGTGGTTAATTTCCCCCAGAAGGTTAATATTCTGGCAGAAGAATAACAGTTTCAATAACTTAAAATTTCCCTGCTAGTTTCATGTGACCTTGTAAAACCCTGTATATATTATAAAAGTCATGCATGAATTATTCTCGAATTAATTTTTGTATGCCTTTGGCTCTTCACCTTAATGTCAATTTGGTGATATGAAGTTATGTTTATAAATGAAAAGATCAGGATGTAAATGAGATCTCAACAGTCTCATTCAATACAAGGATTATTAAAGTGCTGCTTTGATCCAAAATGGATTAACTTTTTATGACTTTAGCCTGTTTGAGATGCTCTTCAATGTAAGAAATTGGCTGAATGCCAACACAATTCCGATAACTGATTTTCTAGTGATGTTTTTATATAAATATTTTATTATAAAAGTAAAAGGACTTCTAATTATTGTTTAAAATTTCTACAGTATGCAAGAAAACTTTCATCTTACTTTTGTTTAACCCTTTCCCATAAATAGACACTTTCTGATGCTTAGACAACTTTTGAAATCATTATGGCATAAGAAGAAATTGCTCAACATGAGCAATTTCTCCATGTCCACAATGATTTCAACTCTATTAAATAACCATACTATCATTTATAGAGATTTCTATAGTTTGAACTTGATAATTTCAGATCGTCTGCTGCAGATTTGTTGTATGTGGGAAAGGGATATATACGCCTTAAAGTTGCCAATATTTCTGATCATGCAGGACATTTTCATAGTTGCCCCATCAATGATCCACTTTCTTTCTTTTCAGCCCTATGATGAGACCTATTTAAAGACTTGTGATCCTCCAATAAAATATCTCTCGTTCCATTCACACATTCGCAAACTTACCAGTGGAGTAGATAAGTAAGTTCACAGCATATGATCAGATTGATCTTCCAACCATCCCCCATATAGATTTCATTTTTCTGTATTTGAATCAGTTAGCTATTGAGAACATTTTTGGAATGCAATCCTTTGCCCATTATGATTAAAGATAATATTTTCTTAATGAATCATTAAACTAGTCTTACTTTCCTTGGCATATAAAATGTGTTGCATATTGGGTACATGGGTATTTTTTGTCTGCAGAAGTCCAAATGCATACATGTATTAATATTAACCCTTTCCCTCATACAACAATTCTGCAGCAGAAGACTTTGAACATGTATATTTTGTCAAAACATAGAAAATCTCCATAATTGAATGGATAACCTATGACAAAAAGTGGAAAACATTGTGGCAAAAGGAGAAATTGCACGTTTGGTGAAATTTCTTCTGTTATCACTATGTTTTTAAAAAGCTGTTTGCTGCAGAGGCGTCAGAAAGCTTCTATATTAGGGAAAGGATTAATCACTGAACAGGGGCCTTTTCATTTGTAAATTTTATTCATTATTTGTTTGTTTCTTCTTGTAAGATTCAGCCATAATGCTGTTTCCTTTATCAGATTCAAGCCAAATCTTTGAAATTCTAACCATTAGAAAGCAGTTTTTACTTAAAAGTCTTTTGAAAATGATATATCTGCTGCTCCAATCCAGAAAAGTATTTGTGACAGGATAAGCTATAGCCTATTGTACTGTAACCTATTCTTATTGTGTACTCTCATTAATTTAATATACCAAATATTTCTAGTTAATTATTTATCTGACATACTGTATAGATATATCTTTAATTTCTTTCTTCTAAGCCAGTAAATGACCATGGACAAATTTTGGGCATTAAAGGATTGAATTGATTGAAATGTATTAAAAGACAATTTAATTTTCAGGGGGAAATTTGCAAATTTAGAGAATTTGAGTTGTAAGATAAAGGAAGGTTGCAAAGAGCATCCGCCATGGCCGGGAGGTATTTGCACTAAATGTCAGCCAACAGCTCTAACTCTTAAAAGACAGGTAAGTTATCATTGTATGAATATAATGAAAAATCTGTCATGTTTACCCCATTAACCCTTTCCCACATACAGCAAATCTGAACAAACAACTTAGAACACATATTGGCACAAACATGAACAATCTCTATAAATTAAGTTTTAATTATTAAATAGAGTTCAAAATGTTGTGGCAAAAGGAGAAATTGTTTTTCGAAGACATCTGCTGCAGTGGCATCAGAAAGTGTTGAGAACAAATCTGCAACAACTTGAAGGCATAAGTGTGAAAAATATGGCATATAACCGTATATGCCCTTATTGAACATTATGGTCCTTTCTACAATGTAGTGTGTTAACTTTCAGCGATCTTTCAGACAAATTGGACTTTGGTGAAGGATCATAGTCCTTGATTTTTCCAGGTTATGTTGTTGTTTTTGGGGGTTTTACTTGAAATTCTAGCTATTGATGTCTGTGATTGTTTCAGTCATACCGTCATGTTGATTATGTCATGTTTGAGAACCCTGCAATCTGTGATCGATTTTTAAACTACTGGAGAAGTACTGGGAATCAGAGACTTGGGATAATGTTTGGGAAATATGAGATTCACAAGGATATACCTCTAGCCATCAAAGCAACAGTTGCAGCTATCTACGAGCCTCCACAGGTAAGTTGATCCATTTAATCTTATATGTTGGTTCAGGTATAGGGTAAGATAATTGATCATTTATATTCAGTTTTTGAAATTAAATAGTAATACTACATACCATATTTTAACTTTTCTACACTGGCTGGTGTCGGGAAAATGGATCAGTAGTACTGGTAACTTACCCAGAAAAACAGTTGAATAATTCTTCACAAGATAAAATACATCGTCATGTGAGATATGCATAAATAAAGGATAGGCTATTGCCTTCATTTTGATCTACCTGAAATTCTTTTCAATTGTTCACCTGATGCGACTCAGTTCTTGTGAAGACTTGCAGATGAATTAAAAAGTCTGAAAATTGAGAAAATCCAGTGTTAGAAATGCATTTGATATTTATTCTGAAGATGGTTGTGAGACAGGAATTGTTCTTCAGTCAAAAAACAAGTTTATGGATCCGAGATCATGTTTTAAGCCACGCCCATCGACATACATCACAATCAAACCAACAAAATAATCATTAAAAACTACCCAGTTCTCGTGCATCAAACATGGCTTATATTTTTTATGCATATACTGTGGCATAACATAGCAATTTTTTTATTGGCTAAAGTACGACATCTAATTTGCATATTAGATCTATAAAATGCCTTTAGTTCTCTAATTGGTGTCGGGTTATAATAGATAATGTCAACAACTTACATTTATAATTGATTTTGCACATTGATTTTAAATAATTTCAGATTAATACCAAAAACAAAGTGGAACTATTAGAAGATCCCATGGAGGAGGCTGTTACCAAAGTTGCAAAACATCTGGGTTTAATGCCAGTAGGGTGGATATTTACAGATTTAGTTGCTGATGATCTCTCTACAGGAACTGTTAAGAACTTCAGAGGAAATGTGGTATGAATGGTGTCTTATAGCTATCTTAAGATAAGTCTTCATGAACAATGAGTTAATTTCAGTTTAATACATTGTTATTCTTATTATATATTTTTAAATATGAATAGACAAGTAATGCAGTCATATATTTTTGTCTGCAATAACATTTAGAACTTTAAAAATGTTTTCAAAGTCTTAAACAGTATTGGTTGACAGGTAGGTAGAGTTAGATAAATCTTACTTTTTTCTCCTGAATTAAGGTTGAATTAAATATTAAAGTCGTACCATGGCTTGGAAAAACCGACGAAAGGGCTTTTTTCATGATTGTAGAAAACAATCAATTTGCACATAAATTCCATGTGATCTTAGTCTACAATGTATGTCAGAGACTTTTAAAATTCTTCTTTGACTTATTAGCAATGAGTGCAGTTCTGGATCAGACTCCGGGGATGCACAGAATGATCTAGATATACTCTGGTGGCAAATGTCTTATAGTTGATTTTATCAGATTTCTGCTCATATATGTGTACTGCACTGCTGACATCTTTTGAAAACAATGCTGGTGAAGGAGAAAATGCTCGTTATATACATTTAACTTCCATTTTAAAGCGTTGGTTAAATTAGTGAAAGACTTACCAATATTTGTATTTTATGTTTCAGGATTCCCATTTTCTAAGTGCTGAAGAATGTATAATGGCAGCTAACTTTCAGAACAAGTACCCAAATACATGTAAATATTCTACAGATGCTCATTTTGGCTCAAAGTTTGTGACTATTATTGTTACTGGTAAGCCATGCTTTATATTTAATACCAAAAATATTGTTTAAATATGTGTTAATAAAACTTTCATTTAATCATTATGTTTGTTATGTTAGTAAGTCAATGTATTACATAAACCAACATTTTGCCATGAAGCAGTGTCTGTCCAAATTGTGCGCATAATGTTACTTGGTTCAATCGAGTAAGGAGCAGACATATCTTGACAGTATTGGTGTCTTCATTTATCTTAAGTGTTATGAAAAGTTATAATCATATGTGGGCACTTAAATATGTTTTTAATATAAACCCATTTTCCACAATCACCAAATCTGCAGCAGATGACTTCGAAAATATTTCATTAAAAACATATTAAACCTCTATAAATGAAAGTTTAACCATGAATAGAGTTGAAAACAGTATGGCAAATGGAGGAATTGCTCATCATGAGCAACTTCTCCTTATGCAACCATGTTTTCAATAGTCCTCTGCTGCAAATGTCAGCAAGCGTCTGTAAAGGGCTAGTAGTGCTGATCTACCTATTTATAAATGAAGGAGTCTGTATAACCCATATAGAAGTATTCAAGGTGAGTTATTTTTCACAATTGCTTATAAATGTTTGTTATTTTTAACAATATTAATGTCCAATTAATGACATTGCTTTATAACATATTTTTCAATGTTTCTGTAAATTGGGACTGATGTGATCCTGATTATGATGAACCTAGTTTATGATCTACAGGTGACCAGGGTGGTCAGATACATTTTGAAGGGTATCAAGTATCCAATGTGTGCATGGCTTTGGTGCGAGATGACATATTGATTCCAACAAAAGATGCACCTGAGCTAGGTTATGTCAAGGAATCTTCAAATGAACAGTTTGTTCCAGATGTATTTTATACGGTAAGGACACAAATGGTTACCATTTGTGTATTATTTTCTCATCATACTTACCATGAAGTGATCTGCTCCAACTGTATTTGAAAAATGCTGTTTAAACAGAGGAAGGCTTCTAGTTACTGATAGAGTAAAGAAAATAAGTGACAAATATTTATTTATTCAAACAGATAAGTCTCATCATGTCCTTCTGAACTTCTCACTGACAGATGAAGTTACACTATTGTTTATTTTGAAACCTTGATATAGAAGTAGATAAGTTTTATGTCTCTGGGTTAACAGCTTTCTGCTGTTGTGAGACATTCATTTTTAGCTATTGTGATACCATTGTCGTTGTTGTCTGCTTCATCACAAAACTTAAACCTTACCTCATAACTCAAAAACATTCAACATTTTCTTGTTATGCTATTGAAAGAGATATGTAAATTTCACACAACTCAAGCTTTCCAATTAACAATACATGCTTGCGCAACAGCTTTACCTTGTATTGTCCATTTTAGGATAAGGATGAATATGGAAACGAAGCAACAAACCTTGCCCGTCCATTGCCTGTTGAATATCTTCTAGTTGATATGAATGGTGCATTCCCTGTTGAGCCAATCTACTCTTTTAAAGTGGCTGACAATCCTTTTCCTATGGAAAATAGAACTGATGTGGGTGAAATGCAGGTGTGTATATGAAACCTTAAGTAAGATTTACATCACTACACTAATTTTATTAGTGTTAAGAAACTTTTTTAATTGAATTTGGTTATAAATGTTTGTTCAGTATTTCTATTTTTACCCCAACTAACTAGATCTGACAAGTTCAATAATATTATTGAAAATTGCTAGAAAGTAACTGGTTCTGTTAAAACAGCTGTCTGTAAAGAAATTAGATTTCACATTAAATGATATATAAATCAAGGAATTTATCATAGCTTCTAAATGTAGATGCATAGTATTAGTACTCCAATCGTGAAGACTGAATCCTTGAGTAAGAAATTCTGTGCATCTGAACAACAAGCCATGGTAATATCTCTTGATTAATCATGCAATTGTAAGCAACATTGTAATATAAGAAACTGCAAGATTTATCATTTAATATAAAGAACTGTCTTTTGTTGTTTGGTGGAAATTACCTCATGAAGATCATCTGTTATTTGTAAGTCACTTGCCTTAGTTTATCATGCTCATATCCTTCTTTTTATCAGGCGGATATCAACACAAATAAATTATTTACACTGAAATTTACTTGTCAAATGTCAAAACCAAGAGAATGTCGCTTGTCATTTGTGAGACATTGGGGAAAAATATAGTTTTCAGATCTTAAATTTGTTAACTGTGGTAGCTTTTATAAGATAAAACAGTTAACTATTCTTTGAAGTGAGTTAAAATATTTCATTGCATTTATAAAAAGATTAAGAGTGTATGAAATAAGTGCATGTTTGTTACTTTCTACCAGGATATTCTTTTCATTTCAGGACTTCAATGCCTTAATCAGATACATTGAACAATTTCCTCCCAATAAATTTTTGGATTGTGTGTCAAATTTCCATTTGTTAGTATATTTAGCTACGACAGATATGCTTCCGTTGAAGGTAAGATAATTATTTATTTATAATATTTGTAAGTCATTACGGGCTATAATACTCAATACTCTACTAAACTGTAAACATTAAAAGAAAAGAATAGAAAAACCCGATAGTGACACTATGATGAGGTATAGTAGAAGGCATAATACAGTCGTCAAAGGATATAGGGATCAGCCTGTACGTATCTTATCCGAATTTAATGAACCTTCACAAACATGTCAAAAAGCATGTCTCTTGTCAAAGTTCAAGGTCACAGTGATTATATTAGTTTCTCAAGAAAGTCATCATTCTGACGCCTTTTGTTTTTATTTGATTGTTATTAAACTTACCACATATATCTTCACAAGTATTGCCTCTTGTACAAGTTCTCATTTCAAGACGTAGGTCATAGGTCAAGGTCACAGGGACTATAATATGTTTGTCATAAAGTGTTATCGCTCTAGCACAATCATTTGTGGATGAAATTCTTTTATACACAGGTTCAGTGTCAAGAGAGCTTGGACATGTTTTACTTTTACTGACCTAGGTCAAGGTCACAGTGACTATAACATGTCTGTACAAACTGGATCATTGCTCTAGCACTAACATTTGTGGACGGAATTCCTTAAATATTCATACACAAGTTCAATGTAAAAATAGCTTGGACGGGTTTGTGTTTAACTGATAAAGGTCAAAGATTAAGGTCACAGCAACTCTAATATGTTTGTACAGAATTGGGTTATTGCTGCAGCACTAACATTTATGGACAGTGTATAGAGAGCTTAGATGTTTTTGAATTTTTCTGACCTAGGTCAAAGGTCAAGGTCACAGTGAATATAATATGTCTGTCTGAAACAATGTCATCGCTATTTCATTTGTTGACGGAATTCCTTCATACATAGGTTAAGTATTGAGAGTGCTAGGACATGATTGTGTTTCAATGAAGTAGGTCAAATGTCAAGGATTACAGTGTCTATAATACCTCTGTACAAAATGACCCTGCAAGGGGATTCGTATTGCCGGCATTTCTCTTGTGTTTATATCAATTGTGAAACAAGCTTCCAGCTTATATTAATCATGCTCAATGTCTTCAATATGTTATAAGTATATCAGGGTTAAAGTTTAAATCAAATCTAGTTATATATGGTTGTTTACTGGAAGGGTTAACTTTATCAAGAAATGAATTATGCTATTTCTGTATTTTTTTAACAGGACAGAGTGTCATCCTTGCTGGATGCAGTAAGAAATGGAGATGAAGGACAGGCCCATCATTTTAAGAAGTCAGAGGAATGGGCAACTGTTGAGGAAATGATGGCTGCTCATGGAGGTTTGAACCTTTGTTTTTCTTTTTTCTGAAGTACATGAAGCTTTCAGATCTGTACAGCTTTAATTCACCTTTGAAATCCTTGTTTAGGTTTACCCTATTTCAAGCGAGTTATTAGATCTGCACCAGGCAAATTGGAGATTTCACTCTTACAGGAATAGCCAAGACTCGGGTGAGCCTTAGGCAGCTTGCACTCTCATTAACCCTTTCCCTCATATGACAATTCTGCAGCAGACGACTTTGAACGTATTTTGTAAAAACATAGAAAATCTCGATAATTGAATGGATAACCTATGACAAAAAGTGGAAAACATTGTGGCAAAAGGAGAAATTGCACGTTTTGTGCAATTTCTTCTTTTGTCAATATGTTTTCAAAAAGCTGTCTGCTGCAGAGGCGTCAGAAAGCGTCTATATGAGGGAAAGGGCTTTGATTTAAAGAGACATCTGAAGAAAAAAAAGATTTGTAGTCCCAGTAGTTCCATACTCTTAATCCCATGTTATGTATTTCTGAAAAATAAGATGCCAATGAATGTTGGTTCTTAGAACAGTATGTTTCCCCTCCAATGCACCCATTTTCACTGTATAATATTAATTTATTTTCATTTTTATGAGAAAAAAAGAAAATATCAGTATTAAAATATGTACTCTTAAAAAGATCAGGACTGTAAATCATTTGAAATTTTTTATAGTAAATGTTCAACAGTTAACAAAAGGAAACATCCAAGTATATTAATTTGACCTTGAACCGTCGGATAACGTGCTCTGCAAGTTCTCACTAACAGTTAATGACATATTTCTCAATTTACTCAAAAATCTTACTGAGGTTTTAAAAGTTATAGTATTAGTGCTGACACCAAATAAAGTCACATGACAACAACATCCCAAAGATGACCTTGACCTGAATCGGGACAGAAGGATCATTCATTTTGGACTTTTTTTCTTCATGTTGAGTAAATCTGTTGAGTTATTTAAAAACCCTTCCAATAGTTGTAGTTATATAGACCTGATGCAAATAAAGTGAGGTCATTGGACATATAAATCAAGATTACGACATTGACTTCTAAACATGTTCTGAGTGATTAGGATGGATAAAGCAGCCATGTTAATAGAATATCTTTTTAGTGGTTCTGCAGTTATTTTTGGCATTGAAGTATAGTCGCATGATACTGGCTGGGATCAGCTGGATCATGTATTGCAGGTCATCTCATTGTTATGAAGAGTTTTAGATCATTGAAACGAGTCAAATTGCTTTTTCAGCTGCTTCATTAATTGCTTTACAATCGGCCTCTTTTTGTGTTGCCTGCTTTGGTAAGGACACACATAAGTTTAAGATTTTCTGTTGTCTAACCACCATGCCCTCACTTACTGACTTATTGGCATGTGAAACATGTGTTTCTTTGAGTAGTTTTGTATTCAATATTCATGAATTACATAATGAATATTTATGCATTGTACATTCCTATCTTTCAGCACCTTCCCCTTCTCTTGGACGTCAGGGCTCTTTTGTTGGACCCGGAGCATCTCCACTCCCCCCTATTGGTGCCTCAGGACTTTGGACCTGTGCTCACTGCACTTTTCATAATAAACCAGAAAACTCTAGCTGTGATATGTGCTCTTTGCCCAGGAACTGAAACTCGTCAGATAATAGGAATAAATGGGATAATTTCGTACACTCAGTAGGATATGTACAGTATGGGTAGGCATTATCCCGGTATGTACAGTCATTTCTTCTTAAGACTGAAATTCAATGGTAGAAGAATATTCCTGATATATATACCTGCTTCGATCTATAAATCCAACTGAAATATAAACCTTAAGTGTTATATTTATTTTCCATTGAAAAAAGCAAACATCTTACAGAATATGCAAGTTAATGTGAGTCTTGTCCAAGGAAAACAAACCTTAGTATATCTGTGACAAGTGTAGACTTGTATCTACCTGCATATCTGTGCAATCTGACAGTATTTGTCAGACGTTTCTTATAACCAGCCATCTCTGACTACTGGTAAATGATGGACAATGCACAGCCAGTTCAAATGGATATGCATCTATTTTGTTTGATCTTCACTTGTTGCAAATGCTCTACGGTTAGTTTTTGTAGAGCACTGCTAACATTTCGATGATCAAGGCTTGAGGACAGGCATGTTTTACTTCAATTTTTCTTTCCCTATTTAATGTCTTTTAATTAAAGTGTATTTACATTTTGCTGAAAATATTTGATTTCTGAAATATCATTTTTGAAAGTATGAGAGGTGTTCAACTTATATTACAACAAATGTTCAATTTGAGCTATGTAACAATATTAAATCTTCCTAAGCTAAGATGGTGATGTCTAATTTATAGCCTCTTGCTCAAGTTCTATCTAATCATCTTTCAGTGCCCGTTTGAGACCTGTTAACCCTTTCCCTCATATAGGTGCTTTCTGACGCCTCTGCAGCAGACGGCTATTTGAAAACATAGTGACAGAAGAAGAAATTGCACAAAACGTGCAATTTCACCTTTTGACACAATGTTTTCCACTTTTAGTCATAGGTTATCCATTCAGTTATAGAGATTTTCCATTTTATGACAAAACACGTTCAAAGTCGTCTGCTGCAGAATTGTTGTATGAGGGAAAGGGTTAAGGTGTTGACATTCTTCTTTTGTAAACTGCGTTTCAATATCCCTCGGATTATAAAGACCATTGTTGCTGTCTGTATCGGGTGACTTTGGCATCCACTTTTTGCGTGAAATATACTGCACATTTTTTATCTTGATGTACTGAATGGTATTTTACACTGTGTGGCCTGACCCAGAATCTTGGTCCTTGGAACTATCTCCAGGGAAGAGCGTGGCATATCTTTTACCATAAAGAATTACGAAACTTTTAAACATAGTAGTACCATGAGTTGACTTTTGTGCCTTTGTCAATGAGTCTCAGTTCAGTTATGCCGCTAAAGCACATACCTATCCATGCCATGAAACCGGAAATTAAAGCAACGAAAGTATCGCGCTCAACAAAACTCAACTTATGCCTGTCATTGTGAACCTTTCTTAAATAGCAGACTTCTTCTACCATAGCTTCCTCCTTGGTAGAACATTGCCTCTGTGGTAACAGTTGTATGTATCAATGATTATGAAATGTTGATTTCACATCAACCCCCATCCCACCTGTCTAAAGAGGCTTTAGATGCATTTGCATGCAGACGACTTTTGACAACATAGTGGTAAAAGGAAAAAAAAAGCTCATTATTAGCAATTTCTTCTTTTGCCACAATGTTTTCAACTGTATCCAACAATTGTTCTTTTATTTATCAAAATTTCCGTAGTAGTTTCTTTATATTTTGTAAGCCGTCTATAATGAAAGTAATGAGAAATGACATCCGTTTTCATTGATTGTATATTCTGTAAATATAATATATTTACCATTGAACATTTAATACTAGAATTCTGATGCCATGTGAGTTCACACACTAATAAGAAACTTGTTTGTTACTTGTTTGTAAATATATGGATTCCCAGGATATGGATGGTAAATAAACTCTTTATCTTTTATCTTGAACTCGAAGAGAATTTCCTAGTCATTAAACTTTGCTGAAGCCATGCTGATGTAAATATAGTCCAAATTGAATTGATTTGAGGTACACTGTATTTATTAAAGTTGGTTCTGAAGCATGGTAGATTTATTTTTTTATTCTTTAGTTGCACTGGTGAGAGAAATACTGCCTTTTTGGTTTATTTGACATCTTTCTTGCTTTAACTGTATACATAGTAAAACGAAGATCATGGAATAAAATATCTTGATCCAATAGATAATGATTGTATTAGTTTAATTTGTGACCAGAGTTTTGCATAGTAGAATTTGATTAGAAGTTTGCTGAAAAATGTGTTACATAACCCTCTCCTACATACAACATATTTGCAGGAGATGACTTCGAAAACATTAAATTTGTCGAAAAAGTGTAATTATCAAATAGAGTTGAAAACATTATGGCAACAAAAGGTGAAATTGCTCATCATTTGCAACAATATTTTCAAAAGTCGTTCACTGCAGAGGCATTAGAAAGTGTCTTTATGTGGGAAAGAGTTAAATACCCCATAACTTGTTTTGACAGTCTTAACTAGAAAGTCATAGTTCAAGAGGACTAGACTCTTTGCTAGTAAAAATGGATATGATCTCGAATTAGGTGTATCTGTTGTTACAGTGTTGTACATCTATTGTCCCGATTTTCTAAATGTCTGGTGGGGACATGATACAGATCTCTACATATTAGCTTTTTGGTAAGACTGTATTGAACATAGGCAGTTAGTTACAATCACTTGTTATAATGTGTGCAAATTTAGTGAATACTGAAAAAGTATGAATGATTACAAGGGATTATTACGATTGACTTAATAAAAACCTGTCCAACCCAAAACTGATAGAGATCCATACGAAGCCCCGATGTGTACAATAATCATGACGATGCTGTGAGTGTAATGTTTGTTTACAACAATTCAAAATGTAATGAAAATTGAAGGAGCAAAGACAAATTTGAATAGTAATGATTAGTGTCTATTGAGTCAACAGTCCTACTTATTGACTTAAGTTACATTGGATACCAGATAGGTCTGTTGTGTCTTGGTAGCTAATTTGAGCATGTGCTATTGTTATAAAAAAACAACTTTCCGTTCACGTTTTTCTTAAAACAAATACTGTTCCAATAGCCACTAGTTTGGCTATTGGTGTTGGAAGAGTATTTGTTTTTAGGCCCACAATGCATTACAGGAATGTTCCTCTTTCAAAATTGTTCAAACAATTTAATTCCATGCCGGAGTTTAATTGCCCTGGTCATCAAACAAGGGGAAAAATTTAAAAGTCCAATTTCAAAATTGTTTTCCTTGGGCGACACTGCAAAACTTGTACAAGACTGGATGAAGGGTATGGAAGAAAGTCCTGACAACTCGGACTACATGGGGCATTAATGATGCTGTTACACAAATGGAACTACAACCGGGCGGAGGATATATTATCCCTATATCTTTTGGCGGTTAAATTCAAGGCTTCCACAATCGGAGGCGAGATATCCCTCCCCAGACCATATTGGTATACATCATCCTGACAAAAAGACGGAATGGGGATTCAGTTGTGAAAAAGGACCTGTCTCCATTGCATCATTGGAAATCGTCTGGGAACATGTGCCATGACACATGTGGCAGACCAAAGTTATGACGATTTGCTTGAAGACCATCCTTGCGCAATCAAATGATTATGATTGCCTGCCATATTAAAAGCCATTTCATACACACTTATCTGGCTATTACACAGCTGGGCAACATGAATAGCCATTTCTTGATGTTGCGACGTTACACAGGGATGTCGAGATTGAGGTCTTTTTGCAATCCTCGGTTTCTACAAGATGACAAACAAGATGTTCTATGATTCACACTAAACTGCAAAGCAATTTGTTGTTGCTTTTCACCTTGCATTAACAAAGAAATAGCCTGACCCCTCTGAATTTCAGTCAGCCGTACCATCATTGGAAGTGATTCAAACTCGATGTAAATAGTGGAAATCATTGTGTATACACGTTATCTCAAGTGGTACGACGAGATGTTTTAATGACATCATCATTATTCTGCACATGTTTTTTTTTTTTATTTCTATCACTTTCTCTCGATGTAGCACGGTGCATTACACAGTTGAGCACCATTTTAAGTGCACAGTGATCAAGATAGTCATCCAAGGCCAAGCATTGAAATAATTGTTACCCTGCATTTCTTTATCCTTTCATTATGTACAGAATTTACAATCACTTAACGGTTAAGCCCAGTGCTTGAATGAAAGTTTAAAATTAAAAACATCTATATCTGGCCCATCAATATGAATTCTCATAAATTGTTCCAAAGTGTTCACTTTCATTCTATTCCTGATTGCTGTCTTAATGAGGTAGACACTGGGAGTAGTAGAAATCTTCTGGCTGCTTCAGCAGTGGCAGGGAACATGTTCTAAAAAAAAAAAAAAGAAATGTTAACATTGTGTTCATGACTGTAAACTGAATAGTGTATTGCTATAAACCCTTTTTATCATTGACTTTTGAAAATCATGATATAACTCATCAACAAACATTTTCTTTTAAATTTTACATAATGTTTTCATTATAATTTATTTGTAATTTAGATATCAAGACTTGAAGTGATGTAAATTAATTTATAGGCAATTACCTTTGTTTTTGGCATGTTTAGTCACAGACTCTTTCTTCAGAACAAAGCAACCAGTTGTGAAACTATTAGAAATCTGACATTTCAAACAGACATCACAGTACATGGCTTTTACATTTGATTCATATCTTAACAGCTATTTCCATTTTTCCAAGACTCTTTCAACAGTCGATTTTCAGATATTTTAACTTTCTTAGCAGGTGGAAAATCCACGGACTCGAGAGATTGCTTAGCCATTCTTAGAATTTCTAAAGTCTGACTGACATTTTTAAAAAAACTACGGGTCTTATATACAGCCTTGTCGATACTTCAAACATACTGGGATATATTTTTAAACAATGTAAAGTTTGTAGCTATATCTAAAAATACCCCTGAAAGACAAAATGTTCACAAACAGCTACAAAAATGCGAGAGAATACAAAGGTTTGCACTGTAATTAAGTATTAAACTTTCCCGTTAAAGACATCTAATTAAATCTCGCATCAACATATAATTGATACATAACACGATGCCGATATACACAGGAACGTGTCATCGCTAACAAACTTACCGATTAACAGATAAACTGATCGCCAAGGTGTGAAAAACAACCATTATCGTATCGTAAAGCTATCGGACATCGATAAACAATGCTGGTACTCGCTACACGCGTTGACTGATAAAGCCGTATCGCTGAATGCGGGAACCAGTCAAAATGGCCGACTCGATTCGATCGAAAGTTGATGTAAAATAGGTTGGCGCCAGCCATTTTCGCCGAATCTTATTTTCTGGCGCCACTTTCTTATTTCTTGCGCCATTGGCGCCGTTTGCGAAGCCCAGCGTGAACCCTGCTTAACCCTTCCTTACTCACATACTGATGCCTCTGCAGCAGATAACTTTTGAAAACATGACAAATTGCTCAAATCAAACTCATTTCAATAATTAAACTTACATTTATAGAAATTTATGCCTAGGTGATGTCAAAGTTGTCTGCTGCTTTTTGCTGTATGTGGGAAAGGGTTAGAGACACAGATTTAATTTCAAAGCAATGTTCCTTGGATGATTCTAAACAAGGTTAATAAACCATGCCACAGAGGTGATATCGGAACTCTCTGCAGCAGCAGACTTTTGAAAACATTATGGCAAAAGGAGGAATGGTTCATGATAATCAATAGATCTACATGCATTTATATTTTATAGAGATTTACATACTTTTATCAGGATGTTTACAGAGTCATCTGCTGCAGAACTATTGTATGTGGAAAGGATTAAAGCCATCTTGATTGGTCCAAAAATACGGCCAGTAGGATCAGACTAATTTGGCCTATGTGTCCTTAGTGAAAACGTTGTCATGTATGCTTGTAGTTTGAATGAAAACATTCGCCTTTGAAAGAACAGGTTGGATCTCAAAATTAGCGAGCAAAAATGACCCTTTTGCATCTCTACAAAAACTGTTGAAGCCCCTTGATTGGTCATGGTAAGTTTCTCTAATATATCAATAGTTCAAATGTTGAAAATCTTCAAGAAAGCTTAGTTGGTAACAATATGGGCTATCAATCCAGGAGTTGCGAGTTTGAAACCTGGCCCAGCCATCTCTTCTTACTGATAATGAATAAGTCATTTTGACAAGCATCATGTGTCTCCCATCAATGGGCTAGAATAATTAACCACCTATATTGAAATCAGTTAAATGCTTGCAGAGAAAAATGAAGCATTTTTTAAAGCTACAAAAATATAAGATTTTTACAAGAGGACCATGATTGTCCAATACCGCTCAATTTCATAAAACTTCAGTGGATTTCAAAGTTTTTAATCTATACATATAAGGAAACTAGTCCACACCCTTGTGGCCATGTTTACAACGGATTGGAATAATTTAAACAATCTTGGTAGGGGGTCACCCAAGCAATATTTTTACCCAAGTATTTTCAAATTGGGCCAGCACTTTTGTACAAGATTTAACTATATACACATGAAGTTAACCTGCCCTGCCCCATGGTGGTCATGTTTTTTCTGTGGATCGGAATAGTTTAAAAGATCTTTGTAAGAATCAAAGACGAACATTTGTGCCAAATAATTTTCAGATTATGTTTTTACTATTATTTATAAAAGGAAACAAAGCACCGCTCACTTGTGCCCATGTATTTTAATGGATCAGAATAAAATAATAATCTAGGTAGTGTGTCATCCAAGGAACATCAGAGCCAAATTATTTTCAAATCAGGACACTATACCTTTATATATGCATATGAGAAAATAAGCCCCTCCCCCTGTTGACCATATTTTTCAACAGATTGGAATAATTTGAACAATCTTGGTAGAGGGTTACACAAGGAACATTTTTTCCAAATTTTCAAATTGGGCTTATTTTTTTGGAAGAGATTTTAAATGTATTTACTAATACATATAAGGAAAAGCCCTGACCCCTGGTGACCATGTTTTTTAATTTTTTAACTATTGGACTGGACGATTTTTAGAAAAAATATTTCCTTTACCATGGCAACAAGTTTCAGTTGGTTAGGAGTTGATGTTTTTTAAGAATTTAAAAAAAAATAAAAAAAAATTGCCATGTCAACCAGAATTTTGCATTCAACTCAATTCTTTTAGCAATTCTGAAAAGGCATGGTCATGAACATTTGATTGAAATTGGGCCAATAGTTTATGAGGAGATGTCATTTAAAGAAATTGTTGAAGAAAGACACATAAGGTCCCGCGGACATCCATCCAACGACTCTAAAAGATCACTTTGTGCCCAGGTCAGCTAAAAAGCAGTATATAATTTACATTCTGAAAATGATTGGATTTTTATTTAAATAAATACATGTAATACCATAGGAACATCTATTATTCATAAAATAACACACATGACAAAATAACATTATTTCCTTAAAACAGGACCTTAATATAAACAACCGGTAATAGATACAAAAACTGAGCATTAAATGGAACACATGTGGGTTTAAATAGGACCATTACAGAAGCACTGCCTTTTATTCATGTAACAAAGTTCAAACATTGTGTTCAAAATCCATTTGCAGACACATTTTGACGAAGCAAAAGACGGAATGGCTCCTAATATATGTTTTTAAAGTTATCTGCTGCAGAACTGTTGTATGTCGGAAATGGTTAACAACATGTTGAATGCACTCAAAAACTCAAAAGAAATCTGTATCTTCACTATTTTAAAATTCTGTATCTTCACAAGCATGATTTGTACAAGAATCAACACTTTTAGGCTAATAAATTTGAAAAAGGAAATTCTTTATGAGAATCTAAGTTTCACTTTTCCCAAATTGTTTACAAAAAGTTTTGAAGCAGAGGCATCAAAATATGTTAACCCATCTTATATAACGAATCTGCAGCAAACAACTTTGACAACATTTATTCAAAAATGTAGGAAACTTTATAAATGAAAGAATAATTATTGAATAAAGTTGAAAACATTGTGACAAAAGCAGAAATTGCTAAATTTCTCATCATGAGCAATTTATCTTTTTTGCCACAATGTTTTCATAAGCCATCTGCTACTGAATCGTCAAAAAGCGTTTGTAAGTGGGAAAGTGTTATTAATTGAGAATGCGATAAAACAATAGGCAATCCTCATAAGGACCCATCAGGACACTCAAGTATTCCTGTATCATTTTTACACAATCTCTGCAAACTGCCTATTCCGATGAGGTCCCAATTTATTTCCTGACTTTTAAACACGCACTGCAGACTGCTTACTCCGATGTTTTTCCAATTTTTTCCTGATTTTTAGGAGAGTTCTCCACATTCCCTTGAGGTTCCTGAGTCTCATCAACAGCAACACCATCACCCAGAGTGTCATTATTAGGGACCATATACTTCACCATACTGGCGACGGTTTCTGTAGGGACATCGATTTCTGTATCCAGGCTTTCAGCTGAAATAACACCTTCCTGAGGAAGAGTAATCGTGTGTATCTCGCTCCCGTCTTCACCAGAGGTCGTGACGGGGACAATGGCGATTATTTGTCCCGTCTTGCTGTCCATGATTTTCATCTGGCTCCCGCCTGCTTCGGATATCATGATATAATCTTCAGAAACCTGCACACCTTCTATAAGGGCTTCTCCCTCTTCACTTGTAACTATCTCTAAATTCTCAACCTCTTCCTCCTCTTCTCCCGTCTGAACCAATACATATTCCGTTTCCTACAAAACACCGACATTTGAATTAAACAAGTCTCAATATGCACATCCACTTTTTTTAACCCTTTCCCTCATATAGACGCTTTCTGACGCCTCTGCAGCAGATGGCTTTTTGAAAACATAGTGACAAAAGAAGAAATTGCTCAAAACAAGCAATTTCTCCTCTTGCCACAATGTTTTCCACTTTTCGTCATAGGTTGTTATCCATTTAATTATAATAGAGATTTTCTATTTTTTGACAAAGTAAGTTCAAAGTCGTCTGCTGCAGAATTGTCGTATGAGGGAAAGGGTTAATATAACCAGTCCAACATACAAAAAATCTCAACAAAATAACTTCAAAAAGATCTAAACAAAAATATATATATTTTCAAAACTGAAATTTTGATTCTTGTATAGATAGAGATGAAAAATAGTGGCAAAATGAGAAATTGTCTATCATAAGCAATTTCTCTTTTTGCCACGATGTTTTCAAAGTTGTATGCTACAGATGTGTCAAATGCTTCTGCATGTTGGAAAGAATTAACCCATATCCTGATAAAGATTTTGTTTCCTTAGAAACTGATGACAAATGAAAACTATGTATCTATCATAAAAAGGAAACCTTACTTAAAACATACAAGACAACCAGTTATATGTATTGGGGAAATTTGTTCAGACGTCATTTGATCCAATGCACTCCAAAACTAGGTAAGCAAGGTACAATTGAGTTCCAGTATAACGCAATATTAAGGGTCCAGGATTAAAATCGCGTTTGAATCCAATCATGAGTCACCGTTAGAAATTAAAGCGCTCACAACTTACGTGCCTCAGCAAGCCAAAACCCAATACTCGTCAATCTCCACATTTAAACTGCCATGCAATGGCGATGGAATATGTCTCTGAGTGTACTTTGAATATGTCTATGTGAATGGTAATACAAACATTCACGTAGGTACCTTGTTTTCAAGTACAGTGGACCTAATCATGTATTTCTAGTCTGCGGTCAATTAATTTTTACTATATGATGGATCCCCAAATGGTATTTTAAAATATCAAAGGGCCATGTCTGTGTCACAAGATGGTTATCTTAACCCTTTCCCTCATACGGCAATTCTGCAGCAGAGTTTTGTGCAGTTTCTTCTTTTGTCACTATGTTTTCAAATAGCCGTCTGCTGCAGAGGCGTCAGAAAGCGTCTATATGAGGGAAAGGGTTAACAAGCTGATAACATGTGCCTCTCCTCTAAGTTTAAAACTTTCACTGAATTCCAGCTAGCAGTTGCAAAGAATTAGTCCAGTCAAATTAACAAAACAGACGTTCAGACAACATGTGACTATGTTTCCCTGACAATTGAGAGAAGCATAATTATAAAATGACTTATTTTGAACACACCATAGCAAAGTATAGAATTAAAGAAATATATAAATTCATAAAGCAGTTCATATTCACCTGATTAGGTTGATCCAGTTGAAGTTCATTGTCTGTCTCTAGTAAGTTATCTTGTACTAAAGTTTCCTGTATTTGTTCGCTATCTACCTCTCCCTCAGGAATAATATACTGTTGTGTATCGGCCACGACGGATGAGAACTCGGCCAACACTGTGTAGTCTGTATCATCGTCCCCGTCGATGTGTCTGTCACGCAACTGTTGTAACTGTTTCGTACATGACACTGTCAGAAGAAAAATATAAAAAATATCAAATTGATGTTTTCACTTATTAAAGATTTCAAAACAGTTGACAGCCCGAAGCAGTCAAAATGATTTAAGAAAATGTTTCTGATCAGGGTCTGTACTGCTGATGACACTTGTTAACCCTACCCCTCATACAGAAACATTATTTAGACAAGAGGATCATGATTTTCTTAAGTCCCTCACATGATTAAATAGAAATCACAGATTCAAATGTTCTTACAATATGCATAGAAGGAAAACAAGAAAGGCCCCGTTGTGGTCAATGAATCATAATAAATTTCATCAATCTTTGTCGAGGGTCACCCAAGGAACATTCAGGCCAATTTATTTCAAAATGGGCCAGTACTTTTGGACAAAGTTGTTTTTTAAATTTTGGCATTTTTCTCCTTTTCTGATTCCGCAGCAACCAAAGAAGATGGAATTGAATTCTTTAAACAATTTTGATGAGGGCCATCTTAGGAACCTTACAGTGAAATAACAATAGCTTACCTCAAGCAATTTGAGCTCATTTCTTGAAATTATTTAAGCTGTACCTGTTTGCAGCAAAGACGCCTCAATTTATAAGTATCGGGGAAAGCTTTAAACAATGAGTGCAAGCTCTTAGAATCCCATGACAAGTCGTGATTGGGGGAGTTTGTAATGCATTAACTATTCAACCATTTTCAATGCAAAGCGATGAGACAATATATGCATCAATACTCTTGATAGCTCCTGTTGTTAGGAAAATTTGAAAAACAAGAGCGTTGCCAACGCTTGTCTGCTTTTTTCTAAGTCGAAAAAGGGGCATTACTGAATAACTATAACCAGAGTTATGTGACTTGGTATAGATATTTGTATTGTTCCTGGGAACATGTGTACCAGTCTTCATTTGAAATGTTGAATGAGGTATTGTTAAAGTTTTGGGATGACAAAGACGGCAACGCCAAGAGTATCACAATCAATATACAAGACTTTTTTTTCATGAATGATCCCTGTTTACTTGTATCAGCGAGTTCTGTAATGTTCTTATTGTAGCTAGTTTTAAAAAGTATTTGAAATTAAATACGGTTATTCCACATAGACGAAATATTAACAGGGTGTTTATTTGAAAAACTTTTGAAAATGGCATAAAAAATCAATAAAACAAATTAACAAATGTTGTTGTGGGTTTTTTCCCCAAATATTTCTCATGTTCAATGGAAAAGATAAAACTTATTCAAGGTTCATTTCTTTTGTATCTCAGTTTATCCAGAGTGAAGACATATAATGGGAACACTTTCTTATCTGATAATTAGAACAATGATCAACCTGCAGCTTCCAAAAGTCTTATCAGATCCTGCACTATTTGCAAGATTTCAAATAACTCAATTTCCTAAAAGCATTAATGATCAAACTCAAATCTGTCATTACCTTTTGCTTTAAGGTGTCGATTGAGAGTACCATGTTCTGCAAAGCTTCGTCCACAATACATACACTCGTAAGGTTTCTCCCCTGTATGCATTCTTGTATGTCTCAGAACTGAGCCTTTCTCTCTGAACCTTCTATGACAGAAGGTACACTCGTATGGCAGTATATCGGAATGGGTTCGAAGATGAACTTTCATTGCATTCTGAGAAAAAAAGATATTGAATATGGTAACATTTAACATAAATTTTGTCCGACATGACATTTAAGTTACTGAATGCTGAAGTTTGGTTGGAAGATTTAAAGACATGTGCCAGAGAGTGGGGGAGAGTGTGAGCATATCAGTGCTGATACATGTCTTAATCCTTTCCCACATACAATAACTCAGCAGCAGGCGAATTAACTTAACATAACAAATTTATTATAAAACAAGGCCCTCAGCTCAAAATAAAGCCGGACAAAAATACCGAAAATGTAAATGAAAGTGTAATTATTGAAAACATTGTGGCAAAAGGACAAATTGCTTTTTATGAAGAATGTTTTCAAAAGTTGTCTGCAAGAGAGAAAGGTTTTAGCTTTACGGTATATAGTCTAAAGGTAATCTAAACATTTTTTATATAAATAGAGAGGCATCAAAGAAATAATTCATCAAGTCTTTAGTTACGCTTAAAGCTGGTAAGCAAATAGGAAAAAGATACTTTAACAAATGAAATGCTTCAAATAAAGAGAAATGTTGTATGTTATTATAAATACATACATGTATAACCTTCACTTCTACTATGTTTTTTTCAGGTTTTACTATTTTAACATATCCTAAACACAATCTATCTATGCTATTTATCTTAATTAAAAGATATTTCTTGTTTCTTTATTTTCTATTTAGCTATATGACAAAAAGCTTTCAAAGCAATTCAGATGCTATGAACTTTAGTCACTTAAAAATTAACTAATATCAAAATGATTTTGCTGTTATGAAAATTTGCCTTAATCCGATACGTTTTCCTTTTGAAACAATGTTTTTAATCCTTATGTTGTTTTGTAAACATATCTTTATCCCTTTCCCACCTGCAGACGCATTTTGACGCAATAGCAGCAGACAATTTTTAAAAACATTGTGGCCAAAGGTGAAATTGCTCATCATGAGCAATTTCTCCTTTGGTCACAATGTTTTCAACTTAACTTAACAATTAAGCTATCTTTTATGGAGATTGTTTAGGTTTTTGACACCATGTTTTCAAAGTCGTCTGCTGCAGATTTGTTGTATGTGGGAAAAGGTTAACTGCTGTATATATCTGTAAGCAAGTGGAAAAGTTCGAGTTATATACTTACATTGGTTTTGAAAGTTTTACTACAGACTGTACAAGGGAAAGGTCGTAGACCTGTGTGAATTTTCAGATGTTCTCGAACATGGGACAGCCTCTTGAACAACTTTCCACATTCTCCACATTTAAAGTTTCTCTCCTCCTCATGAGAGGACATGTGTTTGTTTAGAGTGTCTTTTGTAATGAAGGATTTATCACATTCTTCACATTTGTGTGGTCTTAAACCTGACAAAGAAAGTTACACACTATCAATAGCTGTCAGAAGACAATACAGTCAATCTAGTAGAATAAATTTTCAGAGCATTAAACCAATTATTTAAAAAAAAAAATGTACAATTAAATGAGAACCTTGAGCCTATGTCAACAATGAAGACAATAGAAGTACTGCAATAACACTCAAGACCTTTGTCAATGAAAATTAAACAAGAGCTGTCTCATGACAGCTTGCTCGACTATTGGACATTTTGTCAGTAAAGTTGTTTATTGTCTAAGAACATGCATATTGTGCAATTGTGTAAGAATTAAGGTCAAATATGAAATTTGTTTTAAGACCTTTGTAAATGTAAATTACATGCAAAGCCTGGATTCTGTCAGTCAACTGGGTGGGGGATTATTTCAAAGAAATACAAGTCTGACTTTATGACCTTGTTTCTTTGATCATGAATAACTTTGTAAAGTTTCAAAAGTGATATGCGTCAAATCTAAAAAAGCATGATGACCATGTTGTCACAAGTAATACAATTTGAAAGTTTGATGAAGAAATATTAAAAAATGGCAACATTATTGTTGACTAAGTTACCATGACAAAATCCAAGTACAACAAGAGCACCGCGTACGGCACAGACGCTCGACTGATAGGGAGAAAAAAAATTAAAATGAGCTAAACAAAAAACCTTAACCGGACGAACACGCCACCGCCGCCACCACCACCGACGACGACGCCAGGGTCATGACAATAGCTCTCATTTTTTTCAAAAGTCGAGCTAAAAAGGGGCATAACTTTGTCAATGTGACCTTGATTTTGGTTGCATCACAACTCTGTTGTCATAAACAAAATAATTAAAAAAAATTGATGAAGAAATATTGAGAATGGCAAAGTAATAGCTTAGGTTATGTTTTTGTGACAAAATCTAAGTACAAAAAGGGGCAGATGCATACTACTAACCAGTATGGTTTCTCATATGTAGTTTGAGGTAGTTACTTCCCCTGAATTTTCTCATACAAATCGGACATTTATACAGTAGTCTGGTTCCTGCCTCCGTGTCATGCTGACTCTTGGTATCGTCAGGGATTTCCATTAACTGTTTCACTGCTATCTGGGCATCCCTGAAATTTAACAAAGAGCTTTCATTACCTCTTTACTAGATTGATCAGAGTAACAACATCATACAGGACCCAAATTAATGTCAATGATTGATCTTAAACTCTTTCTCTCCAACAGATGCTTTCAAGTCTTCTCTTAATCTTCACTGTCCCTTCCTATCTACAAATCTAAAAAACATAATTCCATAATGTGAATAAATAATTTTTTATTCAAGGATACAAAAGCCCATTATACATGTATATATTAACCATTTCCACGATACAGACAACTCCAGATGCCTCTGCAAGAGATGATTTTTGAAAACATTGTGAAACAGAGAAATTGTTCAACACAAGCAAATTCTTCGAATCCAAAAGTGTTAGTTACTCTGTATTACAATTACATTTTTAGTTACTAAAACCAGGTATACAGTTAATTCAGCCAACGCATCACACACAATTATAAAAGGACCTAACAACAGTGACTCACTTGTGAGTGTCCCTCTTTTCCTTGCCTTTACTGTCAGCCATTGTGTCCTTTATATCAGGTTCTAATGGCATTAAATCTAACACAGGATCACTGTTCTGTAATGTAAGAAATTGTTTTATGTCAACAGTGCTCTAGATAACAGACGTTTTGCATGTTCTAGAATATTTATTTAACCTCCAAAACATATGTTGTGGGTACTCAAAAGAATCATCTCAGTGAGACGATTCTTTTGAGTACCCACAACATAGGTTTATAACCCTTTCCTTCATACGGCAATTCTGCAGCAGACGACTTTGAACGTATTTTGTCAAAAAATAGAAAATCTCCATAATTGAATGGATAACCTATAACAATAAGTGGAAAACATTGTGGCAAAAGGAGAAATTGCACGTTTTGTGCAATTTCTTCTTTTGTCACTATGTTTTCAAAAAGCTGTCTGCTGCAGAGGCGTCAGAAAGCGTCTATATGAGGGAAAGGGTTAAGAGTGGGAGATATCGTGGAAGCAAGACCTGTTTTCTCCTCCTTATCTGTGTCAATATCTGTCTTTACCCAGGTAAATCCTATGTTTTGGATGCTCAGAAGAATCGTTTCAGCGATCTACTTTTGAGCACCCACATCATATGGTTAAAGGTCAAAGAGGCCTTTACATCATGAAATATGAATCTTATCTAGATTTCTGTATGAATCTCAAAGTAAATCATAGAATTCTCTAATGTGATATTGACCTGAAAATGTTTGCTCACAAATGTGTACTGTTCATTTTTAACACTTTGAATAGAATCAAAAGAGAAGATACTGCACATTGTATGAGAAAAAGAGAAGAAAATGAACAAAGTGAATAATGTAAATCATCTAAAAAGTATTGATTATGTAAACATGGAGAATTTGTTATTCCTTTCACATACATTTTGATGAATCTGCAGCAGAGAAAATCCTCATAATAGGCAAATGCTTTTTTTGCCACAATATTTTCAATTCTTTTCAATATTATTAATTCTTTCATATAAACAGATTTTCCATATCCGTGCCTAGATATTTCAAAGGTTGTCTGCCAATTTGTTACATGTGGGAAAGGCATAAGGAAAATAATAACTTTGCAGAAGATAATGCACTTATCATAAGTAAAAGACAATGAAATAAACAAAGAAAGATATCAATTGATACAGATTTGAAACATTACAGGACAAAGAGAAAGTACCTTATTTAACCCTTACCCGCATATAGAAGCTTTCTGACGCCTCTGCAGCAGATGGCTTTTTGAAAACACTGTGACAAAAGAAGAAATTGCACAAAACGTGCAATTTCTCCTTTTTCCACAATGTTTTCCACTTTTTGTCATAGGTTATCCATTCAATTATGGAGATTTTCTATGTTTTGACAAAAAACGTTCCAAGTCGTCCGCTGCAGAATTGTCGTATGAGGGAAAGGGTTAACAATTTCTGTTTCTCCCATAATGCCTCCAAAGTAGTCAGTACAAACCTTAATCTGCACATGATGGTGCATTAACATATGGTTTTCAAATGCCTCTTTGTTTTCTGTATTAAAATGACACATCCAACATCGGCATGCCTGATCAGCTAAGTGCGTTCTTAAATGGATTTTTAATGCTTCTATTGATGCCAGGTCCTCACCACACACCTGAAAATTTTAAAATGTGTAAGGAATCCGCCAGCTTGTTTTAATTGAGGTATCAAATACAGTTATGTATCAAATAAATCTTGCATTATTTCATTCATATTAATTGGCACTGATGCTTTGAAATTAACCCTTTCCAGCCTTTAGATGCCTTCTGATGATGAATATGAAGCAGACAACTTTGTAAATCCTTGTGGCAAAAAGAGCAATTGCTCACAATGAGCAATTTCTCCTTTTGTCACATTAAGCTCTCAACTCTATAAAATGACTTTCCTATATTGCGATTTTATAAAATAATTAACTAGTTATTTCAAGTTATCTCTAGCAGATTTGCCATATGTGCATGTTGTATGGTTGGATCTGCTCAAAGCCATTCTCCAAAGGCCTACATGGTGCTAATTGGTATTAACCCTTTCCCTCATATATACGCTTTCTGACGCCTATGCAGCAGACTGCTTTTTGAAAACATAGTGACAAAAGAAGAAATTGCACAAAACGTGCAATTTCTCCTTTTGCCACAATGTTTACCACTTTTTGTCATAGGTTATCCATTCAATTATGGAGATTTTCTATGTATTGACAAAATACGTTCAAAGTCGTCTGCTGCAGAATTGTCGTATGAGGGAAAGGGTTAAAGACAATTCTGATGGGACTCGCTGAGAAACGGGCTAATCAGCATATCGAGGACTTGGCGTGAAACGGTTGTAACAAAAAACCTAAATTTCCATTGTTTACCAAGAAAAATGATTTAATGCTTATAAAGACTTTATGGCGAGGTGATTAACCTTGGTAAAAAAATACCAATTTAAGATACAACCGTTTCACGCCAAGCCCTCGATATATGCTGGTTGCAAAATTGTTTTCTGTATAACATGACTCATATTCAAACTATAATTTGCAATATTAGTCACTAATATACAATTATTGAAATTCATCGAGATTTAGAGCTAGAGAATAAATGTTATAAATGTAATTCTTGTTATGTGTTGATGGCCTTAATTCAATTAATTATTTGTCACTACCGCTATAGAATATCAACACGAATATATGCTCTTATTCCCACCATGTTATTAAAGTCTTAAGTTTTAGCTATTGCTACATTTCTACTCTAAATGGGAAATATTTAACCCTTTCCCTCATATGGACGCTTTCTGATGCCTCTGAAGCAGACAGCTTTTTGAAAACATAGTGACAAAAGAAGAAATTGCTCAAAACAAGCAATTTCTCCTTTTGCCACAATGTTTTCCGCTTTTAGTCATAGGTTATCCATTCAATTATAGAGATTTTCTATTTTTTGATAAAATATGTTCAAAGTCGTCTGCTGCAGAATTGTCGTATGAGGGAAAGGGTTAATCAAGAATAAGTTTTAATTTGCATTCAAATTCAGATAAATTTACCCATGTAGAATAATCGTGAATGAATAAAATAGTTACCCGACAAACATTGGACACAGAGTCTGTCATATCCGTCTCATTCTGTACAAATTGCCCTATACTGTCATCACTTATCACATCGTCAGTACCCGTTATCACAATCTCTACTCCACCATCATCATCAATATCATACTGAAAATTAACACAATTTTATCCCTTTTCCAAGAATGCTTTTGAAAGTCAACAGCTTTAAATTTTGTCTGAATCAGGGATAGGGTTAAACAAAAACCTCCCTTTCCCAAATACAGACGCATTTTGACGACTCTGCAGCAGCAGACTTTTGAAAACATTGTGACAAAAGTTAAAATTGCTCATAATGAGCAATTTCACCTTTAGCAGCAATATTTTCAACTGAACTTTAAAATGATATATTCACGTACAGGTTTTTCAAATTTTTGACCAGATGATATCAAAGTCGTCTGCTCCAGATTCAGGACAGAGTTATGGGTACATTATGTATGACCTTCTATTTTAATGTTTGCACTCAGGTCATTGTATGAGCCCGACCTAGAGAACTGATGCACATTGTCATTTCTTGACAGTGCAAGTTCAAATCACCCTATCCATCTGATCGTTCTTACCAGAATCTACACAAGTTGACACAATCTTCGAGCTTATGTAAGAAATATGTTAGCAGTGTAGATATTAATCAGCATGTGTGGTTCTATATCTGCAATATTCACAAAACTTACTAGTACCTTTTCCCAAGAACACACTCATATATCATGTTATTTGACTGCTATTTAATGGAAAGGTGACCACATTTTGTTATGAATGTCTGCAGGTTAACAGCTGGAGACAACTGAATTTTATCCTATTAGTTTTGTGTAACTTTCTAGAAAGAATTTTTGCTTAAGTCTCTTTCAATCCATTAACCCTTGAAATGATAACTCCAGTTAATAAATAAAATCTAATTCTACATCATCTGCAAAAATAGCCAACCAGAGAAGACCAACATCAGACTCCATATATACACACACACACACTCAAAAAGTCCAAACTTACATATTCTTCTCCTTGTTCCTCATGCAGTGTTTCATCTAGAACTTGGACAACAGTCGTCATAGCCCCACTATCATTAACTGGTAGCGTGACTTCTTCGGAAACTTCTTGTATCATCTGTAAAATACATTATATCTACAATATATCTATATCTCTTGAGGCTACTTTGATAGGTTTCAAGCTATTAACGATACAATCATACTTAACAAGTTTCAGAACAACAAGAATGATAAACATAAGGCATCTATTGCAATAATAACTGCACTGTGAAAGTTGAACAATAAGATCTGACCCGGAAACTATCAAAGTCTGAGAATAATTCTCTGTGCTTGAAAATGAACTCTATGCTCAAAGAAAGACATATGATTAGTCAATTTTGAAAATGAATTTGCTTCTGACCAATCAGATACTCAAGCTTTAGAACTAGATGAAAACTGAAGTCTCTGTAGTCCCTAACAAACGATGCAGTGTCCGACAAATCCATTGCCCGGAGCCCGCTGGCTACTACAATAATTGCTCGGGCTACTGTTTATTCCTGTGTCTGGTAGCCCGGCTTAATTACTTACACACATGTCGTGTATAAACAGTGAATGTATGTCACATGCATAAACCACTCGCTGTGACCATAAAAAAAAATCAATAACAGTAGGCGGAGTTACCCACCTGTCAGATCAAGTGGTTTCAGCCAACCGAATCGCGTCAGTAATAGTCAATCAACGTGATATGTATACCCAATACGGCGGTCCAATCATTAGTGACCATTGTTCCCTGGGACTTACGCCATGAATGCTAGCGAATTAACCAATGAAATTAAAATATTCCCTTAAATGTATTTTGATCCATATTTCTACTTTCGGTATGCGATGTTTGCAAACTGGTGCAGACCGGCTCAGAAAGACAGAGAAGAAAATTTTCGACATGCAGAAGTTAATAAAATGAATTTGATCCAAATATTAAAGACAATACAATACGACGACTTCTAGATCTTATCTTGCCGTTTATCAAATATAAAACACCTTCATAATCGACATAGTATTCGTAATATCAGGGACACTAGTAATATCAAAGAAAATGTTTGGGATGAAATCTATAAATGATTCCCCGTGAATAATAAATACCCAATCACGGCTTTGTTTACCAAAATGACTTAATTATTGCGATTTCATTGGATGAAATGAAAAATTAGGTCAATGACGTTCACGACCCGACGACCATGATGTTTACCGATTTCTAATTCTGAGTCGGGAACCATGATTTACATTGCACAATTATCAAAATGGCGGCTATGTTGTGAATAATACCGTAACACATGAAACAAATTTAACATGTTTCATGTGTTACGGTATTATTCGCATCATTGTTTTTGACAATATTTTATGATTTAATAACTACATTGAACCTGCTTAATTTTGCATTAGGTTATAAAAATTAAATCTTATTTAACATGTCTTTCTAAAACTGACTTGTATCATATGCCCTGTTTCGGTGAGGGATCTGAATCGGTGACCTCCAATACATACATTTTATGCAGAATATTTCAAATAACCTAGTAAAAATTATCTTGAAAAACTTAGTAACAATTTTCTCCTATCTGTCAAGCTCTTTTCCAAATTTCATTTTTTTTTTTAACTGAATGCTGCACTTCAGGTCTTTTGCAACACAGTCATGTTATTTGAATTGGTCACTACCCTTAAATCATGTACATGGTGTGCTCTTAATATTATCTTTGTACAGAAGTAGAAAACAAAAAATAACCATAAACAAGAGGGCCATGATGGCCCTTGAATCGCTCACCTGATTCTTTATTTTTTTTTTCACTTTAGCTATATAAGCCTCGCCCCCTGGCAGCCATAGTTTCCGACCAATCAACTTGGCTTGAAGGAATCTGATAGAGGGTCACCCTAGGAACATTTCTACAAAATTATTTGAAAATCGGCCAGATACTTTTGGAGGAGAAGATTTTTTGAAGTTTTCACTATAGCCATATAATGCAAAATAGCCCTGCCTACTGGCGGCCATGTTTTTTGACCAATCAACATGGCTTGAAGGAATCTGAAAGTGGGTCATCCAAGGAACATTTCTACAAAATTATTTAAAAATCGGGCTGACACTTTTGGAGAAGAATTTTTTTAAGTTTTCACTATAGCCATATAAGGCAAAATAGCCCTGCCCCCCTGGCGGCCGTGTTTTTTGACCAATTTTGGTGAGGGTCAACCAAGGAACATTTCTACATTTTTTTTTGAAAATGGGCTTCATACTCATCGGAGAAGTTTTTTTAATTTTCACTATAATAGCCATATAAGGCAGCATAGCCCCGCCCCCTGGTGGCCATGGTTTGTTTGTCCAATCAACATGGCTTGAAGGAATCTGAAAGTGGGTCACTTAAGGACCATTTCTACAAAATTATTTGAAAATTGGCCAGACACTTTCGGAGAAGAAGATTTTTTAAGTTTTCACTCTAGCCATATAAGGCAAAATAGCCCCGCCCCCCCCCCCCCCCCCCCCCCCCTGGCGGCCATGTTTTTCAGCCAATCAACATGGCTTGAAGGAATCTGATAGAGGGTCATCCAAGGAACATTTCTACAAAATTATTTGAAAATCGGTTTGACACTTTCGGAGGAGAAGCTTTTTTAAGTTTTCACTATAGCCATATAAGGCAAAATAGCCCCCCCCCCCCCCCCCCCCTGGCGGCCATGTTTTTTGACCAATCAACATGGCTTGAAGGAATCTGATAGAGGGTCATCCAAGGAACATTTCTACAAAATTATTTGAAAATCGGCCAGACACTTTCGGAGAAGAAGATTTTTTAAGTTTTCACTGTAGCCATATAAGGCAAAATAGCCCCGCCCCCCCTGGCGGCCATGTTTTTTGACCAATCAACATGGCATGAAGGAATCTTATAGAGGGTCATCCAAGGAACATTTCTACAAAATTATTTGAAAATCTGCCAACCAGTTTGGGAGAAGAAGAATTTTGAAGTTTTTTTCATTTCGTTGCCATGGAAACCAGAATTCTGCATGGATCCCAAAAATTTGAAGGAAATCTGGTGAGGTCATTGAGAGGATGCTTTCTGTGAAGTTTCATCCCAATTGACCCGCTGGTTACTGAGGAGAAGAAGTTGACGGACGACGGACGACGGACACAAGGCGATCACAATAACTCACCTTGAGCAAAGCTCAGGTGAGCTAAAAACTCAATAGCATATTTTGGGCTACCAGCTTCCAAATCTGGTAGCCCAGTGGGCTACCAAACAATTCTGAAATTTGTCGGACACTTCAATGATTTTTAGTAGTTTCTACAATAAGTTCCATTAATAAGTATCTAGGGTTACGTATGGTATTAAAACTCTTCAGCCATTTTCTTTTAACAAAAATGGCTCAGTGGTATAGGAGAATCTGCCATTCCCAAATGTGCAGCAGACCTCTTTGAAATCATTCAATAATTTGAAAGGAAAACAATTTTTTAACTGAAATCCACTTACGCTATCTTTCTTGAGATTCCCAATATTTGTTTGTCCATCATTGTCCCGAGCTTTGTTAGAGCTTTTTTTTTTTGACATATTGACAGCAGGTATATTGGGTGTATAGGTCCACTTTTTACCATACCTTGGCAAGTCATTGTCCGACTTGGAAGTACAGGGTGTTCTAAAATCAAATTAACTTTCTTTGAGAAGAGGGATTACAACCAGTTACCTGATCAAGACTGCAGCAGTCAAATTTTGAAAACACTGTGGAACAAGAAACCGCTGAAGACGGTAAATCCGGATTGTCGGCAATTTGACCTTGAAAATTGACAAACCAAGGTCAAGGTCAAAAGTAACCATAGAAATCAATAGAACTTGCTACTGGTTACCTTCAGGCAAAGTTTCAAGTTTGTAACCCTTTCCAGTGCTGAGATTTTGCCTCAACCTGAAACTTTAACCAAAATGTTGATGGACAGACAGACAGACGGACGGACATCGCCAATCTATAGACCGGAATTGCTAGAGCAATCCGGCCAAAAATGAAGAAATTAAAAAAAATATATATGTTTTCAACTCTGAATAATTTCTCCAGAGCACTGTTAGGAAATGACTTCATTGTCAGGGTAAGTGGAGCAGGTATATTTAGTAATTCCCCCTTTCCCACTTGCAGATACATTTGAAGCATCTGCAGTAGTCTACTTTTGAAAGCATTGTGTTAAAAGGAGAAAGTGTTCAAAATGAGAAATTTCTCCTTTAATCAAAATATTTTCAACTCTATTCAACATTTCTACTTTTATTTTAAGAGGTTTTCCATATTTCAAGCCTAAATGTTTTCACAGTTATCTGTTGCAGATTTTTTTTGTGTATGTCGAAAAAGCTTAAGGTCCTTTCTTTCACCACAATTCCTTGTCTAACTTAGATGCATAAAATGTTCTGAAATAAACAGTGATACAGATGATATTTGCCACTAAGACTATAAGCGACTTCAAGAAGAAAAGAAAAGCATAACAAGAGGAAACTAATGGATGTTCTGAAGCAATGGTATGGAGAACAACAAGCAAACATTTATGAATTTTATTTTTTTCCAATAAACAGCCACATTTTAGGTTACAATACACCAAATAAATTCCTTCTTTGTTTCCATGTAAATCGACCAGTTTCAGTCCTCAATTGACACACTTTTAAAGCTTTTCTCATTAAGAACACCATATATCATTGAAAAGAGTTACCTCTAAGCTTTAAAACAATCCAAAGAAAATGGGGGGGTCATGCATTATGCAAGAAAATGGTTACCGTAATTTTGGACTAAATCGGTACCGGACAAAACCGGTGTTTAGCAATCTCTACCTTCACTTTCAAACAAGGTCGAAATACTAAAAGTGATCAAATCAATAATTTACAGTACATCCTATACACATTTACAATGATTTTAAACTCAATGTCATATAATCAATGCATTCTGGTGATGGTACACACTCATTTCTATGCAAACACAGGTTTTTTTAGGCACTATTTGGGTGTAGATCAGCATGTCATCGGATCTATTTGGCGTAATTTGACAAAATCATTTACTGCAGAAAACATAATGAAGAAAGGAAAGATTTCTCTTTCTGTGCTCAACTCTATTCAATAATTATACTTTCATTTATACAGCTTACCCATAGTTTCCCATACATATTTTTGAGACATCAATTACAGTTTTGTTAAGTGTGGAAAAGGATTACGTTTCACCGAATGTCAAAGAAATAGAACTGTAAACATTTTTGGACAGAAAGTTTCGAACAGGGTATAAACTTTGACTTTTAAATAAACAAATATGTCATGGTCTGTTTACCTTGATTTTAAATGTCTAGTTAAAGCTCCAGATTCCGCGAAATTTCTGCCACACAGTTCACAAGGGTAAGGTCTTTCACCTGAAAAAAATATAGAAGAATAAGACAACGTATACCCAGGTAAACTTTATTTTACTCATGTTTTACCTTAAACCCTTTCCTATATATACAACCAGTCAGCAGCAGACAACTCTAAAAATATCTTGGCAAAAATACAAAAAATCTCTATCATTGAAAGTATATGTATGGAATAATGTTGAAAACTTTGTGGCATAAAGAGAAATTGCTCATCTTATGCAATTTCTTTATCCCCCCAAAAAAAATCAAAATCCATCTGCTGCAGATGTGTCAAAATGTGTCTGCAAGTGGTAAAGAATTTACCTTTGAGCAAGTCTCCGATGCATATGACACTTGGTCTAATCAAGGTGAACAATTGTTTCAAGTTACTTGTCTTCAAAATCCATCAGTATATCTAGAAGTTATAGCCTGGACAAGCTCTATATCACCAAGTTTTGCTTACAAGCTTGAATTATGAAATTGGTCTTTGAGGAAACTTACTCACTTTACACTCTCCCTTTAAGGTGAGCAATATGCAGTTATTTGAGAATAAATTGTTGTGGTTACAACAGAGAAAAGAGAGACTGACTATTCTATCTCACTCAATGTAAGTAGTCTTGACAAAAATTGAAAGCATAAATATGAGATAAAGTAGAAAAATATTGCGGAAAGAAAAGAAATAACTAATCATGATCAAGAGAAACTTCTCCCTTTCAAATAGGTCTGCTGCAGTCTTGACCCTTTCCCTCATATAGACGCTTTCTGACGCCTCTGCGGCAGATGGCTTTTTGAAAACATAGTGATAAAAGAAGAAATTGCACAAAACATGCAATTTCTCCTTTTGCCACAATGTTTTCCACTTTTTGTCATAGGTAATCCATTGAATTATGGAGATTTTCTATGTTTTGACAAAATACGTTCAAAGTCGTCTGCTGCAGAAATGTTGTATGAGGGTATAACCCTTCCCCACATGCAGACTCATTATGCCACATCTTTAGAAAACAGTGTGGCACAAGAAGACTTTTGACATAATGAGTAATTTCTACTTTTTTGCATCAATGATTTTAGCCTTATTCGATAATTTTATTTCCATTTTAAATAATTTTGCATATTTGTTGCATGTTGGTAAGGGTTTTAAACTGACTTCTAACAGAGAATTGTGTAAAAAGGTAGGAAATAATTGTATCCATTCATAATCCTACCTGTGTGACGTCGCAAGTGACGTTTCCAGGATCCTTTTGTTTTGAAGGAATATGGGCAATCTCCGTAGGAGCACACAAACTCCCTCTTAGCGCTATGTGTTATCATATGAGACTTCAACACATTACTCTGAAATAAATCACAAAGTATAAAGGACTTATTTCATGCGAATAGAATCTATTTTCTTTGGCCAACTCTTTATATGTATTTTATATTGTTCACCTTCAAAAACTAGCAATTAGTTCCATTATTTACATTGCAAATCAAATATTCTTTTTCAAGCAACTATCTGAAATTGAGCATTTATATCATTAGATTTTAAGACTATGAATTCAGTTATGGAAACACAAACCTCATGTCTTACAAAGATGGTAAATTTTATAAATAACTTCTTTTCCACTAAACTATCCTTTTATGACCAAAGTGATTCATTGCTTACATGTTTCAACGTTATTTTCAGTGTACGAATAGAAAATACTTTTACCTTTTAACACACGCAAACTTATTTTGATGTATCTGCAGCAGATGACTTTAGAAAATATTTTGGTAAAAGGTGTAATATTTTAGTTTTCAGGGATTTTCCATATTCTTGTTGTTCAAAATAGTCTATAGGAAAGGGTTTAGACCTTTCCCAATTGCAGATGGATTTTGACACATATGCAGCTGACGACTTTTGAAAACATTGTGGCATAAATTGCTCATAATGAGCGTTTTCAAAACTGCCTGCTGCAAATTGATTGTATGTGGGAAAGGGTTAAAGGTGCTGAACTCCAGAAAATAGATATTATTGTCAAAGTTTAAAACTGTTCAAAAGTTTTCTTGAAATATTAGAACCATAAGTCTTGGATAAAAAAAAGATTAATAATTTCACTTTCCAGTACCATAAACATCTAAGTATTGATCGAGTATGCTTCTTTTTTACAGGGTAAACATACCCAGTAAGCCAAAATTAATTTGTAAATTTTTATGAACTTTCAATTGACAGTATTTCAACATGTACTGCCAAAATAGTTTTGAACTTCATATTACTTTCTTTGTTGTCACTATTAGCAATATTTGCAGAAGTTTCAACAATTAAAAGTTTTGATAGATCTCCATCTGTAGTTCAGCACCTTTAACCCTTTCCCACATATAGACTATTTCTGACGCCTCTGCAGCAGACAACTTTTGAAAATCATTGTGGCAAAAGGAGAAATTGTCCATAATGGGCAATTTTTCCATTTGCCACAATGATTTAAAAACTCCATTAAAAAATCATACTTTCATTTATAGAGATTTTCTATATTTTTTATTTGATAATTTCGAAGTCATTTGATTGTATGCAGGAAGGTGTTAAATGCAATACAATTCTCTTACATCTTTGAATTTATTTCCACAAAGGAAGCAGGAGTACTTCCTTAAAGCCTTTTCTTCTTCAGACAATTTTTGCCTCTTTGAAGGGGACGCAACAAAATCTCCATTTTCCTGAATGCTCCCCGTCCCAAGGGTAGACTGGTCATCTGTTAGTTGTTTGGTTATGGTCGCACTGATGACTTGACCACTGTCAGTGGTTATGGACACAGTCTGGGAAACCAATGAAGACTCCTCTGCCTTCTCTATCATCTCCGCAGCCATGATGACCTGATTCCAACTGTCCATCTCTGCTGTTTCCTCTTCAGCCTGGTCTTTCATTTCCTCTTCCTGAAATAATTAGTTAAAACATTTTTCACTGGCAGATCCAATTTGATGAATTGATCTGCAGCAGATACCTTTTGAAATAATTGTGGCAAAAGGCAAAATTGCTCATTTTGAGCAAAATCTCCTTTTAAATTTTGCCAACTCTTTTAATTAACCCTTTCCCTCATATAGACGCTTTCTGACGCCTCTGCAGCAGACGGCTTTTTGAAAACATAGTGACAAAATGAGAAATTGCTCAAAACGAGCAATTTCTCCTTTTGCCACAATGTTTTCCACTTTTAGTCATAGGTTATCCATTCAATTATAGAGATTTTCTATTTTTTGACAAAATATGTTCGAAGTCGTCTGCTGCATAATTGTCGTATGAGGGAAAGGGTTAAATAAAGGGCTCATACCTCAATATCTATCTTGGAAGGTTTATAATCTCTGTCCCTATCATCATCCAGATGACCTTCATCTTCATCTTCAATGTCATCTTCATTGTGATCGTACTGGATATGGCGTCTCAATGGTGCCTCCCTATTAATGATTCATTTTTATTTCAAGTTATTGAAGTATGAAGACAATTTCAACCCTTTTTCTTAAATATAAAGTGATAGACTGGTTACCGGTATATTGAGGTTGGATTATATATCTGTCCCTGAAGCAAGATATATTTGAGATCCTAGGCTAGTTTCTACCAATGAGTGTATAACAAGGGAGCCGCAGAGCAAACGCCAACACTCGTCTGCTTTTTCTAAGGAGAAAAAGGAGAATGACTTAATAATTATTAAAGCCAGAGTTATGTGACTTGGTATAGACATGCATTTTGTTTCTAGGAACATGTGTATCATGTTTCATTTGAAAATGTTGAACGGTTTTTAATTGAAGAGGTAAGGTTAAAAATTGTTGTTAGACAATGACACCAAGGGTATTACAATGTCCGGAAAAAAAAATTCTTTGAAAACCAGACGAGCTAAAAATAGAAGAAAATTACTCATCTTTATCTTCTTCTAAGTACTTACCATGAATCATTATCTCGATATGTTATTTTTTGTGTAATCTGCTTTCAACCATTTCCCATATACATGCACAGCAAATATGCAGCAGACAACTATGAAATTAATGTGACAATAGTTGTCTGCTGCAAATGCATCAAATAAATATGCAGGTGGGAAAGGTTTTAAACATCAGAGGACAACATTTTCAGACCTAAAAACCTGAATGTTTAATTTTAATAACAAATTGTAAACATTGTGATAAGAAAAAATAAATTAGTTTTGAGAAAGAATTTCTTTTACAAATATTGTTCTCAAAAGTTGTCTGCTGTAGAGGAATCAAAAACCATCTGTATATGAAGAGCTAACATTATATCTCAGTCACTGGTATTAAGACAAATGACCGATGTTACAAATGTATCATCCACTTTTAAGGAAATGAACAAATACTATAATAAATGTGTAAATCACAAATCAAGCAAGTAATCAACTTGGCAGTAGTCTTTTTGTATTCAGAATGCACTTGTACGATTTTTCCTCAAATTATCCTTAAAGCATGAGATCCAAATGTAATCGCCTTTTATACCTTGATTTGAACAGTATCTCAATTTCCAACAATGTTTTAAAAAAGTCTTATTCTGCAGACATCATCAGAGGAAGGGTTAAATCATAGACATTGATTTGGATAAACTCTTATTTGGAAATAAAGGACGTGTAAATACAAGTTGAATAGGAATTGATGGTACTTGTAAATGTCAGCTTCATAGAACATATAAATGTACCTGTTAAATGTCTTGTGACATTTTT
Source organism: Serripes groenlandicus (assembly GCA_031761405.1). Classification (NCBI taxonomy): domain Eukaryota; kingdom Metazoa; phylum Mollusca; class Bivalvia; order Cardiida; family Cardiidae; genus Serripes; species Serripes groenlandicus. Next base: position 83,164,425 of record JASEVX010000004.1, on the reverse strand, counting down.
CACATGAGTATACTGGTTTTTCTGTTATCACAAGACCCTGGTCGTGTACCTCACTTGTCCTCTTTCTTCCCCTTTTACCTAGTTATATAGAAACAGTACAACCACATAATGAACAAAACAGTTTCAACTTAATATTTATAAATTGTAACAATACAATATGCTTTTATTGTAATATAAGGCCTCTGGCCCAATTGTAATATACCGTATATCCGCGGCCATAAGTCGAATTTTTGAGACTAAAATTTTGGTGTTGAAGCAGGGGCTCGACTTATGACTGAATGACAATCTCTCCTAAGGCTATATTTTACATGCGACAAACAGTAGAGAAACTACTTTTTATCAGCGATGCATCCTTTCCTTACATTTTTTTATCTAGTTTTAAAGCCGTAAACAAAGGTTTGTTGTTGGTTTGTTGTTGGGGAAAGGGTTAATACAGACAATAAATCCAATAGATATTAAGCAGTTATAATACAATATAGAATTTATAATTATATAAAATGTAAAAAGTGTTTAAAGGAGCTTGTGTTGCCTGTAAATATGTCATTAAGACTAGGAAAACGTGGTAGAAATACTTTAGGGAATGCATGTCTATGTGTGTCCCTGGCAAATGCCAGTGACACAAAAACAGATGTAAGAGAAGAAATGGTTCCTTTAAAAGATGTCTCCTGTATGTGGCATTAAAGGCCATCTGTATCAGGGATTGATTAATTTTATGGTGTTTTACGTCACCTTCAACAATTTGTCAGCGTTTCCTGGGTAAGTTATCAGTACTACTAGTCCACTTATTCTGACATCAGCCAGTCAGTATTGTTTACCCCGCAACCCTGAGCGCCCAGGAGGGAAGCCATTACTACCATTTTTAAAGTCTTTGGTATGACCCGGCCGGGGATAGAACCAAAGACCACCCACACCCAAGGATGCTCTACCACTACACCACCTAGGCGGTCATCAGTATCAGGAAAAGCATAAATAAATATTTTTCATGAAGACAATCTTCTCCCAATTGCAACCTCACAACAATGATTGAACCCTTTTCCTAATGCAAATGCTTTCTGACGCATTTGCAGCATGCAGCAGACACTTTTTACTACAATTTGTTCAACTTTATTCAATAATTGTTCTTTCATTTATAAAGAGTTTCCATAGTTTAGACCTAATAATTTCCAAGTCATCTGCTGCTGATTTGTTGTATGTGGGAAAGGGTTAATTAGGCTTTCCATCCTTTCTGCATATATTTGTAATAGACTTGTCTGCAGGTAGTTTCATATGTAATTTGTATGTATAACATGGTAATTATAGCTTATTATTGAGAAAAGCCATCTCTTGGCCACAATGTTTTCACAATGTTTTCATGTCAAGTGTTTAACAAAATTCATCTAACATTTATGGAGTTTTTTCACATTCACTTTTCAAAGCCGTCTGCTGCAGGTTTGTTGTATATAAGAAAGGCTTATCCTTGACTTTATCAATCTATGAGTGAAGAAATTAATCTGGCACCTTTCTTTTTTGAAAGTTCATTTTCTTTCTCTTCCTCCAATACTTCTGGTACTTTAGTTGTTTCCTGGAGTGGCTTCCTCCTACTCTTCTGGACCAACTTGGGCATGATCATCCTCCTGTCCACCTCTGATCTTCCATATTTAACCTGGAACAAACAAAATCATAGTTTTATACATAACTTCAGTGTCCAATCTAGCAGGGGAATTGTGCTAATTCTCAAATCTATCTAATTTTCAAATCATTACAACTTGAAACAAGTATCAAGCTGATGCAAATACAACTGACAAAAGCCAATTAACTTCATAGAGTCTATTAATCTTTTCCCACATTCACCAAATCTACATTAATTGACTTTGAATTAGTCTTGGCAAAAATATGAAAAATCTCTGTAAATGAAAGTATAATAATTGAAAAGAGTTGAACATTTTTTATGAGCAATTGCTCATTTTGTCACAATGCTTTCAATTATATTCAATAACTATACTATATATTTAAATCAACTGCAGCAGATTGGTTGTATGTGATAATGGGTTAGCCAAGCGATGTTCTTGTTTTCGTGAACTGATTTCAAGGGCCGAACTCTCAGACCTTAACCCTTTCCAATATTTGACAAATCTGCAGCAAACAACTTTGAAAATATCTAGGGTAAAATATGGAAAATCCATTTAAAGGAAAGTATAATTATTGAATAGTTGAATTTTTTGTATCAAAAGGAGAAATTGTATTGAAAAAATTGTGGCAAAAGGAGAAATTACAATTTTTCCTTTTATCACAATGTTTTCGAAACATATCTGATGTAGATGCATCAACATGTGTTGAAAAGGTTATAAATGTGTTTTATTAATTATTATCAATCGTTTAACCATTACTTCACACATTCACGACATTTGAACATAATTTTTGAAAACATTGCAATAAAAGGTGATATTGCTCAAAATGATCAATCTCATATTTTATTGCAATATTTTCAATTCTTCATCAATATAAATCCTTCAGTTTTCTTGATTGTTGAAATTGTTTGTCTGAAATTGTAAAGCAGACGGCCTTTGAAAAGTCATGTGAAGTAGGGTTAAAACAATTTAACTCTTTCATCAAAACGGGCAAATGGTGGTTAACAAAGAGATGCTCATGCTAAGTGGTTTATTGCACAAAAAAGCTTTCCTTACGATTAATTGTTACAAGTAAAAGAAACAAATTTACCCTGAAGTTATCATGTTTAATTTTGTGTTCCAAATATTTTTGAATTCCACAAAATTCCAGGTTGCATTTTCTGCACACATGAATGTCATCATCGATATCATTGAGCTCATTATCTTGTCCTTCTGCTGGTGAAAGAAACAAACAAACTATTAATACAAAACAAAAAGAGAGAAACTTAAAAGTTTAACCTTTCACGCATTTATACAATGTCATGCAGTTTTCCTACTCTTGGTTAACATGTCTTTGTAAACAAAAGCAATTTCCATTGATTAAGATTTTTTTCTTATTTCAGCAAGAAAAACGTCTTATCTGTTAACTAGTACATCGAGGGCTTGGCGTGAAACGGTTGTAACTAGAAATTAGTATTTTTTTTACCAAGGTTAATCACCTCGCCATAAAGTCTTTAAAAAAAGTCTTTAAAAGCATTAAATCATTTTTTTGGTAAACATTGGAAATTTAGGTGCCATTGCTCGTTCTGAGCAATGGCACCTAAATTCGCATTGGTAACAAAGGGGTCAAAATTGCCTCTAAAACAGGGTTTTCAAAATAGGTTTTAAGTTAAAATTGTTTCACGCCAAGCCCTCGACAGAATTCCATAACATAATCTGACATAACAAATTGTTTAACCCTTTCCCTCATATAGACGCTTTCCGACGCCTCTTTAGCAGACGGCTTTTTGAAAACATAGTGACAAAAGAAGAAACGAGCAATTCTTTGACAAAATATGTTTAAAGTCGTCTGTTGCAGAATTGTCGTATGATGGAAGGGTTAAACTGTATTCATATTATATCCATCAGCTGACATGTTGGAAAGAGTTTAAATCAAGGGAGTGTTCTAGTGTGTCATATTAAATACGAAAAAGCCATTGGTGTGGTGATCAGTCAAAATTGTTCAATATTGTGTCACTTTACGCAGTGACCATTCATTATTAAATAATAAATAAAATGTAGATCTAACTAGAAGATTTCTATTTGGATGAAAGTGTTTAATAAATCAACTGTTTCTAACTGTACACATAATTTCACCAACTTTGGGTTAATTTTCTTGTTGACACAATTTGGACATTTATAGTTTTCTTTGATTTTCATTCTCTGAAATAATAATATATCTGATGATTTGGTATTTATTGGCTGCAATACTTTTTGTATGAAAATTTGAAATACAAATCTCCAGCGCACCACTTTGAATTGATTGATTGAGGTTTAACTCCGTTTTCAACAATTTCTCAGTCATATCATGGCGGCCAGTTCACCTACTCATGTGTTTACTGGTTTTCTCACACCAGTACTCCACACAACAATCGTGGAAAAGCAACTGGCCGAGCCGGGATTCAAACTCACAACCCCTGGATTGACAGCTCGCGTCGTTACCGACTGAGCTACCGAGACTCGACTCACCACTTTGATAACATCTTGGCAAAAATATAAAACAAAACCCTGTAGTCTAATTGATTAGTATAAATAATAATGATACAATCTAATAAGAGTTGAAAGCATTGTGTATTTATAAAGGAAAAATATGGTCTCTTTATCATGTATATATAAATGAGAACTGTTGTCGTTATATATAACGGAAATAATGTTGAAACAGCGTAAACCCCAAATAAGACAAATCATGTTCCGACAACTATTTCATCTAAACATTCATTTAAATAAAACCTTCCCACTTATAAATGCAATTTGACCGATCTGCTGCAGACTACTTTTGAAAATATTGTTGCAAAAGGAGAAATTGCTCATGATGAGCGTCATTTCTGATGAGCGATATCTACTTTTGCCACAATATTTTCAACTCAATTCAATAATTATTCTTTCAGATATAGAAAATGTTAACAGTTTTGCCTACATCTGCTGCCGAGTTGTTGATATCAGAGACATATAAACACTGTGTTTATATGTCTCTGTTGATATAGATCTTTAGGAATGCGATTTTATATTTTCAGGGGCGTAGCTTGGCAATAATCAAAGTGTAGGCCGTCTCCCGAGAAAATCAACATTGTGGACTCTGCGTAAAGTATCGACCCGGATCAACCTAAACATGCCACACAGGCATACCTGGATAGACACTTTTCGCCTCCTGTGGATTTTCTGTTTCAGGAATCACTACTCTATACATATATCCCCCTAAGATGGAATGTGTCGGCCGGATCAGTCTGCGCGGACAGCGCAGGCTGATCTGGTCGATACAATACAGATGTTTATCGCCGCAGCTGCATTTTGAGAATAAATGTGTAGGCCATAAAGGGAGCTACGCCCCTGATTTTGACCGTTCGCGTGTACTGTTTAATACAATGTTATATGTAACGGGCGATATATTGAGACTAATATAGATCTATGTGGGAGAGGGTTAAATAAAAAAAAACGTCATGTGCTTAAGTTACAGATGCCTAAATCGACGTGACACCGAATCATTGTAAATAACATAAACTAATAGTATCCGAAAATTATAACCTTTCCGGATATTGTTGCTTTCAGAAGAATCTTAAAGTTTTATCAAAATGGCGGGCGTGTGTATACAGGTTGCACTTAGATTCCATTATATGATATTTATGAATGATGCTGGTACTGTATCAACATAAATAATTCCTTTTGAAAATCTGTTTGCAAACTTCATTGTGCGAAACCTTCAGATCCGTACCTGCGTTCTCAGGTCTGTCAATTTGGTCGGTTTTTGGTGATATGTCGTTCACGTCCATCCTTTTTGCGACATTGGGAAGCGCGGTCTATTCGGACTTGCTACTCGTGTGTAATATCTAAATCTTCTAGCTCATTGAATTCACTAATATTGTTTTCATTCCGCCTTTAAGGCGAAAGGAAATATTGTGGAAAAAGAACTGAGTACTTTAACAGATAAAAGTATGATTTATCGACATTTAAATAATAATAAATCTCTTTTAAACTAGAGGTCATGGTCCTACTTGAAAGCTTCATCAAATAAAGTCATATTTCGAAAATATAACAGATAACAGTATGATGGACATTTAAATAATAATAAATCTCTTCTAAACTAGAGGTCATTACGGAAGGGTCCTGGTGCCATTTGAAAGCTTCATCAAATAAAGTCATATTTCGAAAATATAATTAAAAATATATCGCAAGAAAAAGTTGATGCAACACATCAATGTCGGCGGAAATCCATACTACAGTTATGCATAACATTTACATTATAGTAGTTGAAAAAACAGTTATAAACTCAGGGGCATATTGGAACATCAGGGGTGGGGTCAAGTGACAATGTATCATTACATTTTTTTGTCAACGAAGTGAATATGTCCTTCATTGAAATATAATTGAAGCATTTCATTGTTTATGACCAATCTCCATTCTAAGGTAGGTTGACTATAAACACAGCCAACTAATCATTGATCATAAACAGTAATGGAAATGAGTAATCTTGTCAATCATTGTAGTCTTATTATGTATACAGTGCTGTCATTAAGGAATACTTATAAGATTTGTGAATTCCACAAACACTTTTCAAGATGTTTGTCAGAATATTTGAATTTTATTATTCTTCACAAAACAGCAATCTACTTTTAAAACAATGAGATCCTAATTATAGCATACCTTGACAAATGTTAAAATATAGTCCAATATATTCACAAAGTAGATTACCCTCGAAATATATAATATCAGCTAAACAGTTAAATCTCATTGGAATTGTTGTATAATTTCAAATTAACTTAATTTCGAACATAAACTGAACCCCACAACATATTTATTGATTATAATTCTTTCCTTCCTTTTTTAGCTCGAATTTTCGAAAGAAAATGCTAGCTATTCTACTCGCCTCGGACTCCATCAACATAACTCTGTCAAGGTTTTTGTTAGAATTACGGCCCTTTATTTACTTAGAATTTTGGTTAAGTCTTTTGTACCAATTTACTTTTTTTCAAAACCATTACAGATATGTCTTCGAAACTCACAACACTTATTCACCATCATTAAACTCCATCAACAGACAAGAGTACATAACTCTGTCAAGGTTTTTGTAAGAATTATTGCCCTTTTTTTACTTAGAATTTTGGTTATTTTTTTTGTACCAATTTACATTTTTTCAAAACCATTACATATATTTCTTTGAAATTTACAACACTCATTCACCATCATTACTTCTACAAACAGACAAGAGTACATAACTCTGTCAAGATTTTTGTAAGAATTATGGCCCTTTTCCGACTTTGAATTTTGGTTAAGTATTTTTTACCAATTTACTTATTTTCAAAACCATTACAGATATGGCTTCGAAACTTACAACACTTATTAACCATCATTAACTCCATCAACCGACAAGAGTTCATAACTCTGTCAAGGTTTTTGTAAGAATTATTGCCCTTTTTCGACTTAGAATTTTGGTTAAGATTTTTATACCAATTTACTTTTTTTCAAAACTAATACAGATATTGCTTTGAAACTTACAACACTTTTTGACCATCATTTCCTCAAGCAAGAGACAAGAGTACATAAGTATGTCAAGGTTTTTGTCAGAATTATGGCCATTTTTCACCTTAGAATTTGGTTAAGTTTTTCGTACCACCCCACTTTTTTTCAAAACCATTAGTGATTTAGCTTATACACTCACAAAACTTGTTTATCATCATTACCTCCATCAACAGACAAGGGTACATAACTCAAGTTTTGTTTAAGATGTATGGCACTTTTTCGATTTATAATTTTGGTTAAGTTATTCATACCAAATCAAATTTTTTCAAAACAATTAGAGATATAGCTTAAACACTTACAAACATCTTTTTGCCATCATTACGCCCAACAACAGAAAGAGTGCATATTTCAGTAAAGGTTTTTGTAAGAATTGTGACTCTTTTTCGATAAAGTACTTTGCTTATAAATAATATGATAAAGTACTTGGTTATGGTTTTTCTATCATCCAAAAAAGTTTTGTTTTATTGGCAAGCACAAACAAATCGAGCAAGCTGTCCTCCGACAGCTCTTGTTATAATGAAAACAAGAAGAATTTTGATGCAAAGCATTAAAGACGCCGCGCATGATTTTGAAGCATGACTTAAAAGAAGCAGATGCAGTTCAATACATTTAAATAACCTGTGCAAACAGACAGGATGTAAATATTTCGAAAAAGAAGGCCATTTGTCCCTTTATTTTGAACAAGAAGGCCAATATGTGCCTATATTGCTCACCTGGCTACCATAGCCTATATATAAAGGTTACTAAGAGCAGAAAGGGTCAATATTGACGTAGGGATTAAACGTTTTATATGCTACGATCTATGTGATATTCAGCATGTGAAGTTTATAGTCATGAAATGACAAGTTAAGTCCTGAAACCATTTCACTACTATAATGTGTCATACAAGCTGAAGTTTCTCAAGTTTTTTTTTACCAATAAACTGTTTTAAATCCTCTAACTAGATAACAAAAAACATAGGTGCTTAAATATTAACATATATTAAGGTTTATTGCCTCTAGCGTGACATCATCTTTGGGAGGAGAGGGGGAAGTCTATTCTCCTTCCAGTTTAACAGAAGTATGATAGCAAAAACGGGAGTATATAAACAAAAAAGGCGAAGTTAATTAAAGATATTTATGATCCAGATTGAGCATTATGAAAGTTCACATGTATAGTCAACATATAGCAAGAATTATTAAGTCTGTTTTGTCTGATTCTAATGTCAGTTAAATCGTTTTGAACATGCAAGAAGAAAACTGAAAAATAAACAAAAGAAAATGGTCAAGTCAGTTCCCCAAGAGCAAAGAGCGAAAACCAGTTGGTACGAATCGTTCATCTCGAACGAAACATGAAAAACCGAATACGAATCCAATGAATTTTAGAAATCGGATGAAATCGTGAAAACAGCGAAGTATTCATAACGGAAGGAAGCAGAGACAACTTAATTACTCTATGGGAACCGATGACACCTTGTCATTTATTAGATAAGACTAACCAATGCCATGCTGCATTTACAAATAATAGAATGGGTCACGTTACGGCCCTGCCTATTGCATAGTTGGGTTAACGTTGCGTTTACAGTTTCTAGACTTATACTGTAATATGTATTAATTAAATATTATATGTATTAATTAAATAACAAACAACACATGTTTTAAAATGATATCATGATGAGCGCCCTTGTGTCAATGATGCATAACAATATGCAGATCGCAAGCAAAATGCCTTTAGGGAATCTAATGACACATTTAAAAGTGTCAAGGACGAAATAATTTTGTACGAAAGACCCGATTCGTGAACCATTCTTCTTCGCAGAGTTGTCGTTCTTTACACTCTCTTTATAGACAGAGAGTGTTCTTTCAAAGTCATATCTCTATTAAAACCAGTTTTATACCAGTTTGTTCTTTTTTTCATTTGTTTCGAACCAAATAAACATGAATTATTTGTAAGTGAGTGTAAAGAATGGCTCTCTGCAAAGGAGATTTATCTACGCAGTCGGTATTCGCTAGTCATGTGATCAACAGTTTTAGGTTAGAAACAGTTCATATTATAGATATACATAGATACACATTATGAAATGAATTATTCACATATCAAGACATATCTTTGAACATGAAAATAACATTCAGTGAGTTAAAATTACTGTTTAAAGGAGAATTCGACGTGATTTTATCTCGATATTGACACATTACAGTCTGCTGCAAGTCTAATAGGGACTCATTTGTCTTCATGAATAAGACAAAAAAAAAATGCGAATCAAAATAAAGGAACTGCAAATACTTGAAACATCGGAATATTTATTTCATTTTAGATATGTCATAACTTAGTGTTTTTAAACAAACGCAATTGTAATATATGTTCAAGACATTTAAATTAATTTTTTTCTAATAAAAGCTCGTCCTCCCATGTCATTTCCGAAAAGCTTTTAAAAATATAAGTCGCGGGCTTCTGCCCCGCGACTTTGTTAACAAGTAAGGTAACAATGTCATAATGTGTGTGATATCAGAATATTACGACGGCCTCTTAAGTGTTTTATAAACATCATTTGCATTAATCCTGTTTGTTGTTGTTGTAAATGTAAATTGTATAATTATAATAAAAATTTGTTTGTCACAGTTGTTATATATACTTCTGTATTCCATTTCGCACGACCCAAAGTGAACTCAATAGTAAGACGGAAAGTTCGATTTACCATTTAGTAGGGTTGGTGAATACGAACTAAATTTTAAATTTCGTACTTGAGTCAGAAAATTTAGATTGAGTCCAAAAATCGAACTTGAGACGGGTTGGTGAATACGGTCCAATGAGAATCATGATTATCATGAGAGTACTTTACGTACTTTGCATGGGGCTCCGTTTGCATGGCAGATAATACGCGCAATGATATAACTTATCTGGCCAAACAGGATGAATGTTAATATTTTAATCCATTAACTGAATGTAGATCTAAGCTCGATACATCTCAGATCTTAGTATCATTCCGGTACCAACATAGTAATGATGGAATTATTGTTAACCGTGTCTCTGGATCACTGATGTGATTATTTGGCGGTTTCTATTTGTAGGTTATTTGGTTTGCAGTATTACGTAATCTTCAACAGACTTTCAAAACATAGCTATGTAAAATTGGCTGTTGTTGTTGTTGTTGTTGATGTTGTTGTTTCTAAACCAATCGCCACAAAAACACTTGGTTTGCAGTATTACGTAATCTTCAACAGACTTTCAAAACCGTGCTATGTAAAATTGGCTGTTGTAGATATTGATGTTGTTGTTTCCAAACCAATAGCCACAAAAACACTTTAATAAAATGTTTAAATGTATTATATGTTCGTGAATGTGCTATTAGATTAAACATCATGAAAAATATAAATATATGGCCGTTATACAACTATAAAAAGCTGTTTTCGTATCAGCTATATAAGATATTTTCGCGAAAACAGGTTGTTTTCGGTATCTAGCTATACCGCATATAGATCGTTATTAAAAGTTTAATTTGTATTTATGTTGTTTCTTTTAGATATTAAGTTAAATTGCAATTATAATCATATAATTAAACAAAAACAGTTAGCACAGTTGTTTGATGTTGTTACGGAATCTTCTTTAATATCTTAAGTTTGATTGGCTTTAAAGTAGCGTGTTTTTGTTATCAATGTGATGTTAGTAACGAGTCTGAGTTAGAGTAAGTATATAGGCTTAAAGAAAATAAAAAAAAAGCCTCACTGTGCAACACTATATTTGCTTGTGCTATATGTGTTCTCAGAGAAATTTACTTGACTTAATTACATTATATTCTTTAATTTGCATACAAGTGTGCATTGTTGTTTGTTTTTTGCGTGATGGAATTGTGCATTTCTTTGATAACTTTTAAGTTAAAATATTAGTTGAAATAAGAATAAAGTTGTCTGCACTGCACCATAACTCGATGCCGAGTTGACTCGGGGGTGAGTGGGTTACAGGCCGAGTTGACCCGCTATATATACCGTCATAATACGAGTAATTACTTTTTTACGCAGCGGACAGCCCTGCGTTGAACTTTATCAATGGTATCATTGTTATATTGTGTGCGCGGGCACTAGACGCACGCTGCATATTCCAGTTGTGATCTAACAAGAGTGTAATACGCAAGCTGCTTGATCTTCTCATTTTTGGTGACGATGTTCCTACGAAGAAAGCCAAGAGTTTTGAAAGCATATGAAGGTTATCGATTTATGTATTTGTTCCAAGAGAGGTCCCCGGAGATGTCTATACCCATATATTTTGCGTCTTGGACCGATTCTAAGGTATGACCACGATGTACATAGCTAAAAAGAACTGTTTCTTTATTTCTAGTTATGTTTAAAACAGTGCATTTACTGGGATTGAACTCCGTCTCCCGCTTATCTTCCCAACTTTCAAGCTTCTTTTTCTTGAAGTACTTGTGGGTCTTTTTTAAATTATTAATTGCAATGCAATATAAACGACAGTGTCATCTGAAAATAAACGAACTTGGGACTTAAGGGTTTCGGGAAATAGAAACGGTCCATTTACAGATCCCTGTGATACACCGGGTGTAACTAGTTCCTCTGATGAGTGTTCGCCTTCCATGATAACTGACTGCATGCGACCTATTAAGAAAGATTTAATCCAAGATAAAGTTATACTGATGATGCCATTTTCTTGAGGTTTATATAATGGTTTTAGTTGGCTGACTTTATCATATCCTTGCTGAAATATAGTAGGACTAATTCAGGTTGATGGCATTTCATGATGTTTTTTTCCAACGGGTCGTCGCGAAGCTGTAAGAGTTGTGTCTCGCAAGAGCGGCGTTCTCAGAAGCCATGCTATTGGTCGTAATGAACAAAATTATGTTTAGTAAAGTAAAAGAGATAGGACGGTCGGTAATTTGCAGGATTTTCGCTGTCTCCTTTCTTGAATTTTGGAGCAACATTTACTGATGTCCATACTCTGGGCAATGTACCTGAAAATAAGGATTTTTGAAAGATTATTTGTATAATGAAACAATCTGGTTCCTGAGTTCCAACCATTTCCCCCACATGTAGACGCATTTTGACACAATCGCAGCAATCGACTTTTGAAAACATTGTGGCCTAATGTGAAATTGCTCATGATGAATGATTAAGGTATCTTTTATGGAGATTTTTCAGGTTTTTGTCACTGTGTTTTCAAAGTCGTCTGCAGCAGATTGGTTGTATGTGGGAAAGGGTTAAACGCAAGTGGCTTCATGTTATCTGGTCCTGCAGGTTTGTCAGGTTTTTGTCACTGTGTTTTCAAAGTCGTCTGCAGCAGATTGGTTGTATGTGGGAAAGGGTTAAGCGCAAGTGGCTTCATATTATCTGGTCCTGCAGGTTTGTCAGGTTGCAAGTTTGACAGTAACTGTAGTAGCCCATTAAGGTCAATGGTGATGTGTGGTGTGACAGGAAATATCTTAGGCGCGCCTGTAGCAGGGTCCGATGATATATATGTACATATATTATTTAAGACAGGGATACATACTCGGGATCATGTTAGGGGAGATATGGGGATGGGAATTTTCTTCTTAATAAGACTTTTTAAGTTAGTAGGAGCCTCTGATTTTTGTGCATCTAGATTTTTTTTGTATATACTATCCCGTTTTCTCATCAGTCATTTTATTTCTTGCATGATCCAAGGTGAAGATATTTTGGTGCAGATACAATGTAGTAAAATATTTTCTTTCTCTCCTTCCAGAAAGGTTCTAAACCCATTTCAGTTTGTCTTTTTGCAGAGTGGTACGATCCTGCGTTTCTGTTTATTCTCCTTTGGATTGAGATGTGAAATAATTGTAAACATCTCACGACCTGAGATGCCGGGAGTATTGTTAGTAATTGAAAAAGGTCCAGGGTATTGTCTCCCCTGGTTGTTTCTGTGACCATCTGTATGAAGAAAACATTGATAAGAGTGTGTGAAGGTCTACGAAAAAATATATAATTAAGTGTCAATATTCTGTTAATTTTGTTTCGTTGACACTTACTGCATACACAATAAAAAAGAAACTGTTTTAATTTAATAGAAATTGTTATTGAATTTGTTTTGGGTTTGGAGCAAAAAGGTCTTCAAATCAGGAAATAGAAAATGAGCAAAAGTATCAACACCAATTGACTATAACCTGGATACTTTACATACTAATGTTTGTGTGTTTACATCCGACGTAGGGCCTTGCATAGAAGAAAGTCGATATCGCTCAACTCCGCTAAATGAATGATACATTCCTATGTTGGTGAGTGCCTGTATAACTATAGCAGTACATGCATCTGTCCTTCAACAGCAGATCAACTATTTATTTTAACTATCCCTTGAAAGTTATTTCAGTAAAACAGGAGTTATTTCCCTTGTATATTGTAATGCGCAATAAAGAACCAACCTTGGATCTCCCCAACTCAGAGTTATTTTGATAGAAGAGATTTTAAGCGTTTATTACATTATAAATGACAACATCAACGTTCTCTTTTATTAATTAGTTTTGTTAAACTTTTATTTTCTTCTTCTTTTCATTGCGTTTGCGTGAATATTTATCTTTGAAGGGTTTTTTTCCGGGTCTGAGATAGATCCTGTATGTTTAAGAATATTGATGCAGACTCGTCGCTTATAGTATTGTTAAGATCAAAAGACGTTTGTAGTTCAACTTCTTTTAACTTACTAAGTTGTTTGTCAGAATAAAAACAGTAATATTAAATTGTCACAGATATATAACCCGACATAGTGAGAATATAATCCTGAAGAAGGTTACCATGTATTAGTGTTTATACTAAATTGCAAATCCAGCATAATATTCTTTGTCAACTTCTTTAATGCTACTTAATAAATATAAAAATATAAGAATTCCAATCCCGATTGTGAAATTAAGTCCACCTAGCTAGAGAGAAAGTTCTGACTTTGATATGAACAGAGCAAATGTCGTTAAATTCATTCGTGCAAATTGGAGAACAGTGGCCCTGCCCTGGAAGATCTTTTTCCATTGTATACCGGAGAAATTGAGGCGAAAAGTACATGTATGTATATATAACTGTATTGAATTAAGATAGTTATGCACGAGTTTAAGCGAATTTTATCTTCAAACTGCGACGTCAAAAAAAAAAAGTTACAATATTCTTAATCCCTCAATTTTTTTTATTTATGAAACATGTTTTGCAATTAAATATGTCATATTTTGAACAGAAATATATTATTTAATACAATCTTATTTATTCTCTAAAAGTTTGATTTATGTTGAAATTATAGCAACAGTCCTGTTACTGTTGGACCATTCCCGTTTGTCATTGTTGTGCGTCAAACGTGTTAGAAACCGAGGCATTGTACAGGAGATGATTCGCCCACCGTATACACTGTACGTCATTCGGAATTGGAAAGGGGACGCTTAATTTGTTTTTAGCAAGGGTTCTTTAGAGCAAATTGCTACAGTAGGCGAATTCCGAACAAACACATTTATAGAAATTTAGACTTCAATCAGTCGCTATTATTAAAGTACAACATCGACAATGAATTACTTAATAATATGTCTTTCTACACAGTACCTCTCAATTACTGAACATCGTCTCGGGTTCAGAGAAACGTCATGATATTCGTTGATTGTTTAATGCCAGTGAAAGCACATACATCTGTGGAATATTTTTTTTAGAAATGAATGGACTGTGTCGAGAGTTCCCATCCCTACTATATCGTACCGCCAATAAGTCCGCAACTTAATCAAAGCACTGAAAGTGCTATCAGCAAGGGGCTAACTGCAGATTATATTTGGAGTTGGGTTTACCAATCCAAAAGTCTAACTGGGACACTTTACAATAGTATTTTGTTATGTCCATATATTGAATTATAAAGGAGTTGAACGCAATATACTGTACACACGGTATGATGGTCTATCGATACTCTAAAATTTGACACAAATATGCGTATCTGCTATCTGGGTAGTTTCTGTTAAGCACTCTCACTCTCTTCAATTATGTTACTTTCTGCAGACGATATAGCTATCTGGGTATAACTTTTCGTTATACAGGATTATGTTATTTTCAGTTAAGAACCTAATCGAGAGACAACAAAGCATACAACAATATCCTTTCACCTTTAGAAAGCCCAAACCGAAATGCGCTAGCCTAGTCACAAAAAATGTTGACATTCAATGGAAAGAATCATTTAAGGAGCCGCTGTTCGAATTCACGACCCCTGGATTGAAAAACCTCTTCGGTACAGACTAAGCTATCGGGGCGCGACAATCGAATGATTGGCCGGGGATAACGGAACATCTGTTCGAATTAATGTCACATATCGTCGGACACCCACGGTTGTTGACTCTGCTATGCTCCATGATGTTGGAGCACAGCAGAGTCAACAATCGTGGAAGTCCGAGTATTTTGGTCATAATACATGTTCCTTAATCGTATACATGAGGAAATATTGAGCCGCATCAGGCGAAAAGAGGTCGAAATATGGTACAGAAACGTTTGAGACTACAATTCTAGTTTTTCGTCATCAATTAGAACTTAAACTATTCTAGATGTAGACCTATACTGATGATTGCAGTGAAACTTTGCGTATACACCGACTCGTTTGATTCTGCATTGTTAGCGGATGCACTAAGACTCTTAAGTGTCCGCCCCAGTATGTTCTAAAGGACACGTAACTAGCTGTATGTTTGGATTTGCTAGGTATCTCTTATTGTCAGGCTTTTCTGTCTGTCTGTTCAGATGTGTATTTTTGCGACGCCCCACACAGCCGAAACATACGGGCCGATTCCGATGAAACTTGGTGAACATGTGCCATATGGTCTCAGGGTGCGCGCGTTTGAGTTTCGTTGCTAAGGACCCACCCATTACTATGCAGCTAGCAAAAGAAACGCTTTTAAAAACCCAAACCATTTTTCTATCCTATCCTACAGTACTAAAACTTCGGTCATAGATACTTCGAGATATTTAGAAAAAACGTATCCGTTACGACTTTTGATTTAGGCCTTTGTTTCCAAATGGTAGCCTTTCAAAGATAGGGTATCTATTTTACCTAATAACACAGTTATTGCCCTATGTTACTTTTTATTGTGCGTAGAATAACTTTAAAACTATAAGATGGAATTGAATAAAACTTCATACGATGATACAACACGTTGAGAGAAAGTGCATTTTACAAGAACCATAACTATATTTTACCTATTTACAGAGTTATTGCCCTTTCTTACTTTTTTGCTCTTTGTAGACTAACTTTAAAACTACTGGATGGAATCTAATAAAACGTCATACTATGGTAACGCACAATGAGAGGAAGTGCAGTGTACAGGAACCATAACTCTATGCAAAGGCGAAAGTCACCAAGGCGAATCCCACGTCGCCTACCGGCTTGTATTCATATGTGTGACATTTTTGCTTGTATATTGTATAAGAGTTTTCATTCGATGGGTATTTGAAATATTTCTCAAAAGAGCATCTAGTTTCATTAATATTTAAACAGTTTCGGGCATGTATTAGCTCTGGACTGTAAAAAAGCCTATTGCTGTCTTTATCTAAGCAACCACATTGAACACATGTCCATGTTCATATATCCAGTAGAAATAGCGTGATCTCCCAGTCTTTTCAGTATTTGTGACAATTTCGCTTGCATATTGTAATAGAGTTTTCATTCGATGAGTATTTGAAATATTTTCCAAAAGAGCGTCTAGTTTCATTAATATTTAAACAGTTTCGGGCATGTACTAGCTCTGGATTGTAAAAGCATATTGGTAGTACAGGTATACTGTCTTTATCTAAGCAACCACATTGCCTTACTACGCGTTTTAAATAGCGCTCATATTCACACAGTAATCTCGTGTAAGCAACTCTTATTAGCCTGTTCAACTCTCTTCATTATCCTGGCAAAAGCCGTACCAGCCATTAAGTAGATTTATCTTTTCTGTGCGCTTTTTCTCTGAGATTTTTATATAAGTAATGACATGAGAGCGTGATATAAATTGTAAAGGATCAGGTTGATTTAAGTAAAGGTTTACACAGGGATGGGTTGTATAAAAACTATTTTGAATTAAAATGAATTTCAATCGATACATCTAATCCTCCCATACCTGGATATGTGTAGCAATTACCATAGATGCTAGCATGGTTCAAAGTCACATTTACTTCTTTGCATGTACCTGCATTAAAAAGTTGAAAACAAATACATTAACATTTTACCAAATGAAAAACCCTTTTCACACACTAAGCGAAGAGCATAATATTTATTCCTTATTTCTTATTCATTTATAATCAAATGTGCAGTTTATTTTCTTATATATAGATATTATTCGTTATTAATTGAAATGTGAAGTTCTTAAATCGTATCTTGTTACATATTCATTACTTAGTCAAATGTTAAGTTCATGGGTTTTTCTATCATGTTTAAACACTGCTGTTGCTGTTTATGTTAATAATTTGAAAACAACAAACAAATTCAGCAATTCTGCTCAAAGAATCAAAAGCTTAGGATTGTTTGACTATGTGTGTCGTTTTTAATGTGCCGGATTAGCTTGCGCGACGTCCTCACAATTGTTATGAAGACGTTTTAAATGGTAGTATTGAGATATACACAACTTGATACAAAGGTGCACCAAATAGCCATATACTTACACCGTCTACGACATGAAAGTCGTGTTTCTTCTACTTTTCAGTTGTAGAAACGTTCTTTTACTATCCTTCTCACAATGTAGTGGTCCTAAAGTAGAATATTCTACTCAAGTCCTATATAGATGAAATTACTTTGACCTGTAAGAACAGTATCGACGCTGGCCCATGCATATACTTCTTAACCGTCTGTCGCTGTAGACTGCCGGTTCGACCGCCATACGACAAAGTACGTTCATGTCTGTTATAACTGCATCCTAAAACTGTTTGGGTTAATCGCAAGATCATGGAAAATATGTATAGCATGTCAAAATAAAATGGCATTATTCACCGTTCTATCAGAAGATTCCTGCCTCTCTAGTTCCTTATTTTATAGCGTCCCTTTAAACCATCTCCCATATACTGCAAACGACTTTGAAAACCTATTAAATTTAAACTGATTTAGTCATTAGTTAATCGATTGCGAAACAAGCTTTCAGCTTATATTAATCTCGTTCGATGACAGCTTCCTGGAACCAGTACTCGCACCGTTTCTGTGGAAAATCCCAATGGCAGAACCCGTTCATCACAGGATTCGAACCGGGACCTTTGTTACGAGAAGCCGAAGCACTACCACTGTTTTCCACACGAAAACCTATTGGAAAAAATAAGGAAAATATCGAGGTGAATTAAGTTGAAATGTTGTCGCAAAGCTAAGATAATTTTCTTCTTTTGCAATTATGTTTTCAAGACGGAAAATGTTAATGCGGGCTTTATATTGATCAATAATAGATTGAACAAATCTGGTTTATTTTAGCAAGGGGCTCGTTAGAGCCAATTGCTATAGTAGGTGAAATCCGAAGATACTTTGAGGCTGGAATCTAGACTAGTGTTTTTACAATATTGGCATTGAATTATTTCACATCTGTCTTTCTATATCAGCTCTCCGTTTCTGAACACCATCTCGGGTTCTGAGAGATGTCTTGGTAGTTGCAGATCGTATATAATATCAAATGAAAGTGGGTGATCTGTGGAATATGTTTTTAAAATTTAATGGACTGTTGCCAGCTTATACCCATGCTGTGCCTTTCGAACCGCCAAATAGTTCTTGTTTAAAAATAAAAATGCGGTAACTTGTATGCATATCAGTCGGAAAATGGATTTGATTCGACATCACTTACCCAGAAGAAAGAACTCGAAAAGAAAAAATATGTTAAGATATATGAATTACATGATAAAAAAAAAAAAATGTATTTCTACGCTGTCAATATGACTTCATCACGCGCGACGTGCATGGACAAGTTAAAGCAGCATGTGCATACTTTCCGCAGGTGTAATTATAATTGCGATTTCAAAATTGAATTTGAATTCATGACTTAAAATTTGAAAGAGGAGAGTCCTGTGTATATTTGTGTATATTGGCTTAACTAATTGACTCATGAATTAAATGTTGTACACATACACAACAAATTGGCGACGAGGGTGGGATTTTGTAACGCTATAAATGATAATGATTATGTTAACTGAGGTCATCGAGTACATTGGAACTTAATGACTAATGCATTCACAATCGAAACAAGTTAAAGTAGTGTGTGCATACTTTCATCATGTGTATAATGATTGCGATTTCAAAATTGAATTTGAATTGATGACTTAACATTTGAAGGGGGAGAGTGTTGTGTATATTGTCTTAACAAATGAAATCATGAATGAAAGTGTATCCACTCAAAGCCATGCCTCTAAGTGTAACATATTTCTATATAACCCATGCATTTAAATATCATACTAGCTTTACAGTTCTCCCTTCATTTATTTATTTATTTGCTTTAATATTTTTATTGGAAATTCAATATAGTTTTTATTATTATGTAGCGTTCTTTTGATTTTGATGCAATATGCATTGTGGTTAATGCATCAATGAATGTGTAAAACATGCAACGACCTCTGTGAAATACCGCCAGTCAAATAGAAGTTTTTGTGATAGACCCCCATGCTGTGTATACAATATTGTGCATTCAACTCAAATATTATTCAATTAAGGTAGTAGGAGCCTAATGGGCAACATTTCAAATTATGATCAGCTTGATTATTTCTTAATGTGTATCATTTCCTGGATTCAAAAACAAAATTTAAAAGAAATTTAACCTCAAATAACAATTTTATTTGAATTTGAATTACCATATCCCCCTTTCAGAATTTTCGATAAAAACGACTTCACCCGAGAGACAAGAAAAACCCTTATTTCATTTATTTTTCAACATGTTGGTAATACTTTGGTATCAAAATAACAAGAAATATATTTGCTTTCAGAAATAATACATTATTGATCACATCACCAACAAATATAATCAAACTGTACTGGAATAGTCATATGGTATTACGATTTTAACATACTATTTTGACCGCGTAAAATTGGAACATCGACGATTAAAAGCAAAACCAACAAGTTCTAGAAATACTCATGACCTGTTCTTTATTGATAATTAACTTTAACCTTTTGGGAACATTATGCCAAAAAATCAAAATGTTTTAACCGTCTCATTTAAAAAAAATAGAGTTTGAAATTCCCAACCACCTATTTCAGCCGTGACTACAAATAATAAAATCTTCAAAGAAGCTAATATATATGTATAGAAATATATTTAATTACTTTTTAGCTCACCTGAGCTTTGCTCAAGGTGAGTTATTGTGATCGCCTTTTGTCCGGCGTCCGTCGTGCGTCGTGCGTCAACTTCTTCTCCTCAGTAACCATTGGGTCAATTGGGATGAAACTTCACAGAAAGCATCCTCTCATTGACTTCACCAGATTTCCTTCAAATTTTTGGGATCCATGCAGAATTCTGGTTTCCATGGCAACGAAATGAAAAAAAATTCTTCTTCTTCCAAACTGGTTGGCAGATTTTCAAATAATTTTGTAGAAATGTTCCTTGGATGACCCTCTATCAGATTCCTTCAAGCCATATTGATTGGTCGAAAAACATGGCCGCCAGCGGGGTCCGGGGCTGTTTTGTCTTATATGGCTACAGTGAAAACTTAAAAAATCTTCTCCTCCGAAAGTGTCTGGCCGATTTTCGAATAATTTTGTAGAAATGTTCTTTGGATGACCCTCTATCAGATTCCTTCAAGCCATGTTGATTGGTCGAAAAACATGGCCGCCAGGGGGGGGGGGGGGGCGGGGCTATTTTTCCTTATATGGCTATAGGTCACAATACACCAAATAAATTCCTTCTTTGTTTACATGTAAATCAACCAGCTTCAACCCTCGTTTGTCACAATTTCTAAGCGTTTCCCATGTAGAACACCATATATCATTGAAAAGAGATACTTCTTACCTTTAAAATAATCCATAGAAAATGTGGGGTCATGTATTATGCAAGAAAGAACTCGCTCTGTGAAGATGGGGACCGTCCTTTTTACAACAATCCAGCTAGGCTGAAAATGGGTTTACCCATACTCTACTTTCACTTTCACACAAGGTCAACATACCTAAAATGATCAAATCAAACAGTTCCAGTTCATCCTCTACATATTTACAAAGAATGTACACCCATTGTCACATATCCAATGCAGTCTGGGCCAGATGTACAACCATTTCTAGGCAAACAAAGTTTTGTTTACGCACTACTTGGCTGTAGATCAAAGGGTCCCGCGGATGTATTTAGCGTAATTTGACCTATAGTGAAAACTTAAAAAAAATTCTCCTCCGAAAGTGTCAGGCCGATTTTCAAATTATTTTGTAGAAATGTTTCTTAAGTGACCCACTATCACATTCCATCAAGCCATGTTGTGATTGGTTGAAAAACATGGCCGCCAGGGGGCGGTGCTATTTTGCCTTATATGGCTAAAGTGAAAACTTAAAAAATCTCCTTCTCCCAAACTGGTTAGCAGATTTTCAAATAATTTTGTAGAAATGCTCCTTGCATAACCCTCTATCAGATTCCTTCAAGCCATGTTGATTGGTCGAAATATATGGCCACCAGGGGGGCGGGGCTATTTTGCCTTATATGGCTATAGTGAAAACTTAAAAAATCTTCTCCCCCAAAAGTGTCAGGCCGATTTTCAAATAATTTTGTAGAAATGTTCCTAGGGTGACCCTCTATCAGATTCCTTAAAGCTAAGTTGATTGGTCTGAAACTATGGCCGCCAGGGGTGGGGCTTATATAGCTAAAGTGAAAAAAAAATCAGGTGAGCGATCCAAGGCCATCATGGCCCTTTTGTTAATTCAAAGTACAATATAAACTTCTGTAAAAAGTGTTAGCTAATGAAAACAAAGAAGAAAAAAAAAATGCTTCTGGAGGGATTCGAACCACTACCTTGAAACCCTCAAAAGATTTGAAGTCCTGCGCTTAACAACATAGGCTAAAGCATTACAATTGAAGAGTTTCAAGTGGAGGTTTTCATTACGCTCCTACTACCTTAACGGACATAACAAGGTCTTCTTGTGAAGTGTTTGTGATAACAAAAATGGATCGGTAAATCCTTGTCCTAATGTATTCCGTGATCTGCAGTAAGCCCCTTCCTGACAGCACTTTGAGTGCTTTGATTTTTTTTAGTATTACGCCGTTTTCAATAGTAGTTCATTAAGATCACGGCGACATTACACTTATCAATGAATGACTACATAACCCGTGAAAACCTTCATCCGTTTCGTCAAATTTTTAATGGTTATGTTTGTATCTTTGTAGCGCAATCAACAACCATGGGTGTCCGACAATGGATGTAAATAGGCCTTCGGGGGTTCAGAGGTTTTGACGATTTCGTACGCAATCCCACACGTTTGAGATCACAACATAAGACCGCGAGGTTTGCTTCTGACTTTGACGAAGTTGCTCCTTCAAATGTTTACACAAAAAACCGACTTTGACAATGGGTAAAAAACAGTGCGTGATTCGACTTCAACATTGTCGCGGTTGTTTCTGTCTTCTATATCTTTTATTCAAACTGGAAATGATGGTCTTTAATATAAGTGGGTTTTTTCCAGTCATTTCCCTGAAAACCGACTTCATTTCGCTGAAATGAAATAGGTTTTCACGTTTAACGGTCAATAAGAGTATATACTCAACAAATTATAATTATGCTCGGGGCGATTGGAAATTTGATATGAGAAAGGTACATCAAAAGTTCAATGATAAATTAAACTTTATTTCCTAATTTAAAGAGAGATTCCATAATTTGACTTTAATTTTTATTAAGTTGTCCGAAGCAAATTTGCTGCATGTGTGTGTAATAATTGTTAAACCATAGAAGTGTAAATTGTGTATTTGTCTAAACCTATAGTTTGTCAACCAGAAAGAATAACAATAAAGTTAATAAAGCGAAACAAATTAAAGAGACATTTGAAAAAAGGTACAACTCAGTCAAATATGTCCTATAAGTATTGTTTAACTACACTGATGTTAGCCGTTACGTTTAAAACTATGCCTTTTTGTATGCTTTCTTCCACGATGAGTTTATAGTCCAATCTAACGTTTACTGTGTGCATTATGATAAAAAATCCCTGTTAATCGGTATACATGTATGAGGGTTGGAAATCAGTTATACTTGGTAACCTTTTCTACGACATTTTTCCTTTCAGAAAACACAAAGTAGCGTGTATATTTATCTGAAAGAGGACCAAAGTTGTAGGTGGTTTTCAGGCTTGCATTTTGTATGTGCACACAAGTATTGTTGGCTGTTCATAATTAATTTTCGGAAAAATAAGACGTGTTTTGTGATATTTGACAGGTTTATTAGTTAAATATCCAAATCAATGTACATAAGATGAACATTACCTACTTCAAAGCAAAATAGAAGTGGACAGTTTGTGCAACAGGAGCAACATTTTCTGAAGGTCAACTTTATAAGACAAAACATTTTCGTTATTCTTAGCCGTTTAACGGAACAGGAGAAATGCCACATAAACAATCGTATAAGTTACCACTGGACGTCATGGTCGTGCAATACGTTGACGAATCATACGTTAACGTTTACGCATAGATTGTGCTGGTAAAATACGAGATCACGGTCCAGTCATGAAGTGACACTGACCACCAATATCAGTTTGTTGGACGAGGCAAATGGACATAATGCTCATAATCACCAACTTCTCATATCTAGCAATACTATTGAATATATAACATATACATCGAAGATTTATAGAAATATAAAGATAATCTTAATAGGAAATAATATCAGTTACGCGGGTGCCATTTTACGCATAAATTGTGCTGGTGTCATACGAGGTCACATTCCTATCATGAATTGACACTGACCATCTATATTAGTTTGTTGGACGACTGACTGGGCTCATCTTAATTTAAGCTTAGAGGAACTGATTGAGCAGGAGTGCATTTTAAAGGTTTTATATAGTGTCAATACGAGTAACAACGTCGCGTCGTAGTAAGTAGTTAACTAGACGTATGCGTCACACAACTTTTATTTTGACAATGAGGAAGAGATACTAGGAAGTCATTTCTGCTGAAACAGAATAAACCCGGTATTGACGCACGTGTGCATTTGGGTTTTACTCATTGCTTTCATAAAACGTTATCCAAAAATAATTTGCATAAATAATCTTGTTTTTGAGGTTTGAATTGAATAGAAAATTATGTGATTGGTGCATTTTATAGAATTGGTTAAGTGTATACATCAATATGATTTGTAAAGCTCTATTCATTCTTTGTTCATTCTACCCTTTTCCATACATTTTTCCATTCTACGTCGATTTTGTTTTAAAATGATTTGACCCTTTCAGCGAAGGTACTTCATAATAGTGATGGCCAATCAGAGTGTTTTTGATCGGTGCTCTGCGAAAACCAACCATATTTATAACAGGTGAGGAAAGAAATAGACCAGTCTGCGCTACGATGATTACAGATCCAAATATATTCTGATTAACTGAGGTTTCTTTAAACAAAATATGACTAATTCACGAACAGTGCAGATCCAGATCAGACCATGTTGATTCGCAGGCTGATCTGGGTTAACACTGGTCGCAACTGCTTTACGGTTGGTATTCCCTTAACGCTGTTTATAAGAACATTTGGTAGTACAGTCAAACCTCGGTGGCTCGAACATTGGAAAGCTCGAATACCATGGAACTCGAATTCGTCTCTCGGTCCAGACCAAAACTTATTTAATTCAAGTTGTTCTACTTCGGAAAGCCCGAACACCTTCTCTTACGAACTAACTAAAATGCAGAAATAAAACTGTGGATTACTTTTTTTCTTCTTTTTAAGTACTTAGTCTCTACGTCATACATGTGTCTGTGATCAAGAAAAAAACCTTTAAGAGAAACAAATCTCTGGAGGTATGTGTCGGTATTATGGTTAAAGGTTGTGACAGATTAATTAAAGCTGAATCCTCTTTGAAATATTAGTTTGCTGTTAATTGTTGGGTCCAATTGGGATTTATCAACGTTATATGAGCCCTTCCATGGGAAAAGTTGGTATTTCTGAACCGTAGAGGTTACATCAGCGTTTACATCTACTCTCTTAATAAATAATCTGAAGTTTCTAACAAACTCATGTAATTAAAATGTGACAAATGAAGATCTTGATGATGCATCTTCAGTCTGATCTAGATCTATAATGTGTACAAAAGTCAACATGTACTTTTAACTTTGAACGAGCTCATATATGTACTGCAGATACATGCATGCAATTTCACTTAACGAATCGGGAAAGGGATTTTTAAATCGTTCACAATAGCAATAAATCGGAATTTCAACAGTTTCCAATAAGAATTTTATTAAAATCTTTTTAATTCATTTTCTTATATATTAAACACATTACATCGACATCTTAAATGTACTTTAATTTTCAAGTTTTAATTATATTCGTGCATCTTTATTATGACAAAAACAAAACATGCTTTGACGAGATGAAGTTGTTTCAAACAAGTTTAAAAGACTATTGTAATTTAAGCTTTCTTCTTAAAACAGGTGCATTGTAGTGATTGTACATTAACAGCTGCTTGTGTTCAGCGATTTGTTTCCTTCATTTTATTAATGTTTCTTAATATGATACGTAAGTTTATCAAAGTAATTGACATGTATTCCATTGTGTCATTTTTATGTCTGCACTAACCAGTCATTTGGGGTAACACAGGAAGAGGCTACTGTTTATGGCGCCCATCTACGGATCTTCATCTCGCTTTTCACCAACGACGTGCTGTACAAAGTGAAGGAATACCATGATAAACCTTTGGCATCAGCAGTGTTTCCGTAGTCTCCGTTCAGATTTGACTTATGGCAGCGTGAATACCACCATGCACCTGCATGTACTACTGCACAGTTACCCTCATAGCTATCGTAATCCCTATCCTTGGTGGAGAATCGATGTCCGTGATGATACGTAAACGAATCGCCGGCATCTCCATGGTACCCATCCACTGTCAGTTTATACCTCGACTCCGCATTGCCGATACTAAACACGTTATACGACGCATATCTCAAAATGTTATTTGAATCCATCATGTCAACCCTGAGCTCGTACCATCCTTGCGCTGTTATCATGTGCAGTTGTTGATTTCCGAGCCAGAAATTCTCAGACATATCTCCAAACCCAGTTTGATATTCAATCCATGTTTTGTAAAAGTCGCTGTCAGAAACTCTGCGTTGAAATACGGTCCACCCGCCATTTTCCGTGTCCATGTCGCAACGGACCGGGAAACCCCGCGTCCCTTCAGGATAGATTATATAAATCCCCGTTTGATTATGACCCTGATCAAAGACATCCTGGCAATCTTTTGGTCTGCTTTTTGCTTCCAATCGATTCTCATATTCGGCAAGTAATGTTTCCGAGATATTCTGAAATAGTTACCGAGCCTGTTCGATTTTAATCTCAGTCCTCACAGTAACAGTATCGTTAGGATTCTCTCCATTCGCATTGTTCACGTAAATGATTGTAAGCAACATCCATGAAAGTCCAACGATTGTAAGCAGCAGACAGATCATTTTGAAGGTTCTGTTAAAATTAATTTGATGTTTGGGTTTTATGCCCTCGCCTTTCGGCATGCAGCCAATTGTCGAGCTGCCAATACTTTACCTTTTCATCTGTTATGGGAACTATTATTTGATTTCATTTTCCATATTTCAGTTTTAAGAAATCTAAAATAGACTATAGACATTTTTATGCAAGTGCTAACTATTCTCTCGCTTTCTGTTTGGAACTATTGTGTAAAATTATTGTTGCTTATACATAATATATAGATATTTCTTGTTTAGAGTTGTTAACATTTTTAACATTTTTAAATAGCTGCAGGTTCTTTCTTGTTTAGTTTTTGAGCTCGTGATTGGCTAGAAAAGGCCCTGACGTAAATGTGGGATTTCCCGTGAATTTAAGAAGACATTATACCCAATTAAACCCTCGTTTGGAAATGAAAACATGATCGGAAATTACCATTATTCAAACCAACGTACAACACACCCATATCGTTGTTCCATTTATTTAAAAGCCTCTATGTCGTTTCTTCTTGCAATGGATACTGCAAATGAAGTAGTTTATATGTCAACAAGTAGTAATATTATGCAAAATCGCTGTCGTTTTTGGAAATAAGTGGAATAGAAACATACAATAGCCCGCGTCTCTACCAACTGAGCTTCCGGGGCTCGGAGTAGAGTGATACTGTAATGCCTCGATCTTGGGGTGCTTACCTTACCTTTATCTTTTTGAGTCCTAATTCTAGTCTATTTCCCAAATTATGGTACAGACCGTATGTGTTCACTTCGAGTGTCATTTGCTAGTAAGATGCTATCAACGTAACACAGAACTGTACACTTATGCGTTGACCAACATAAAATGACAGACCAATCACATAATATACTTCCCCATGTTCGTTTAATCTTGCCCGAAGTTTGTTTACATTCACATTTAAAACATGTCGTTATTTATCCTCATATTTCATCATTTTCCTAGCTTGTGAATCACTGTTACTTTCGCACAATTAGTCCAGTCAACTTATATGTATGTGTAATACTTGTTTCATTTGTCTGCATAATCTAGTCTCTGCGTAATTCGTATCTATTCTCAAAGAACATGCTTATTTTCCACATTTCCTGACAGGATATACAGTTTGTGTCCGAGTGCATTGTGGGACTGTTTACTACCTTCTTCTTCTTCTTTTCCGTAAATCCCACCAGTAAGTGGTGCACCGGGTTTCCCCGTAAGCGTTATTGTTTTTAGCTTGTTGACGAGTATGTAAAAAAGAAATGATATAGCTGCAGTATAAAACAATGTATTGTGTCCCACACATGTAAAACACGACTGTACACTACACGACATGTAAAACAACTTCAACCAGTAAGTATTGCACCGAGTTTCCCCGTAAGATTAACACAATTCTACTGGTTGCGGACGTCGGACGGCCAGAGTTTTAATTATAGTTTTTGCGTAGTTTATTTAGTCATTTTGGAGAGTATGCAGACGCTTGACGTGTAATCGGTAGCACAGTAGCCTCGAATATGTCTCTATGTTCCGTGTCACAACAGGGTTGGGGGGAAGGATACCGCTTGATACGAGGACCCCACAGTCGATGATAAGGGAAGTAAGTAGTTGGCGATTGGCAAGTGTAACCCATACATCATTTCCATGATAACGTTGTATACAGTTCCTTATCCAACCGATTGGCTCACGTCTCGCAGAATCGAGTGCAGGACATCTAATTAACATGTGACTCAGGTCTTCATCCTCCAGTCGACACATCGGGCATTTTGGATCGATTTCGTATTTGTTGAATTTGACTTTGGTTGTTTGAAGCATGTAGGTTCCTGTCAGTATTCTTGCTTTAATTATTCCCCTTTTGACGTCAGAAGTGTTAGGTTTCACGCTGTCCCATATCGGGTGCGCTCTGCCAATACGCAGTATATCAGTGTTACAATTTTGCATAGTTGACCTTTGTTCTATGTCCATACGGAGTTCATTTGACCAGTGGTTGTGTACTGCCTTTTTTGTCATTAATTTCCATTCAGATCGTGAGATATTTGATTGAGTTAGTTTATTCACAGAAGGGAGGCGGTAATGTTTTAACGTTTGCGAAACTGTTGCGAAGAAACTGTCTGGTATATAGTCTTTGAACAGGGTTTGCCTACTAGCTACTTCACGAAGTACAGAGTTATTTCCTTTTGTGGCTGCATATATCAATGAGAGCTGCCTTTTGTGTATTTCAGCCTCTAACGGAGCTGCACCTACGAGTAGAAGAACTGCAGAACGGGATGTTCTCAGTGGCAAAGACTGGATATTCCGTAAAGTGTCTGTATGGAATTTGCTGAGCTTTGATAATTGATATTGTTTAAGGGGTAACACTTCTGTACTATATAAGAGCCTTGGGAGGACATACATTTGGTAGATACGGTAGCTTGTAGTTGGATTCAGGCCGTTGGAACCATGGACCCCAGACTTCATCAGGGAGTAGAGAGTTCTACGAGCGACACTTATTCTCTGCTCAATGTTTATGTTGTTTTCGTTTTTTGCAGAGCGAACTAATCCTAGATGTGCTGCTGTTGACTCGACCGGTAAATCGGAGGTTCCTAGGAACCAGTTTGTAGATAGGGATTTTGTCTGAGTTCTGGGTAATCTTGTGATAGCGATGCTTTTATTTGGGTGAATAATATATCTATGTTCCTGAGAATACGCGTAGGCTATATTTAGCATAGACTGAAATTCGCTGGGATCTTCTGACATTAGTAGAACGTCATCGGCAACAGTCGGGCAACCCACGTATGTAATACCGATCCGTTTTCCTAGAGAATGTTGCTCGAGGTCCACTAGAAGATTATTAATATATAGCTTGTAAAGACTGGTAGAGAGAATACCGCCCTGTCTGACGCCTTGTTTAATGGGAAAACTGTCGCTAATGTCCCCTTGCCATTTCACCTTAGCTGAAAGTCCGGTGTACATTGAGTTTACGGTTGACCAGAGTGCTCCGGTGATACCTTGTGAGTAGAGCTTGTTTAATAGAATTTTGTGATGAACAACATCAAATGCTTTTTGGGTGTCAAGTGTGGCAATAAATAGGGGTCTACCATTATGTTTGGCGTCAATGATTGCTTCCGATACTAGAAGTGAAGCCATAGTTGGTGATAAGCCTTTAGTAAAGCCATATTGTAGTTCAGATTGTTTTGCATTGGCGTCGCTAATACGATTCAATAGAGCTGCCTCAAAGAGCTTTCCAAATATACTGGATACGGTTATACCACGGTAGTTGTCCATGTAGCTACTATCTTTTCCCTTCTTGTGTATAGGGTGTATCAGTCCAGACTTAAATACGTTAGGGATCTGTCTAGTTGACATAATCTTATTGAATATTTTGGTGGTACATGGTATTATTGAGTTCCCTGCATATTTGAAATGCTCAGCGGATATGTGAGATTCGTCAGGCGACTTCCCAGAATTTAGTATTCGGATACTTTGTAGTATTTCCTGTTCTGTGAACGGCTTGTTTGGTTCATTATTATTGTTGTTTATGTCTATCAGAGCTTCGTATTGTAGCTCGTTGAGGACAAATAGGTCGTGCTCGAAGTTTGGATGGTCCTTTGGTACCGCGAGGTCCTCGTAATATGCTGCGAAGGCACTACACTGAGCGTCTGGGTCATTTAGTTCGGACCCATTAACATTCAAGGTGCATGACTTCGTTTGTTTTGAGCTCCTGGCTCTACGAATAAGCTGATGAAACAACTTATCTGTTGGTCGTTGCATAATCTCCTGGTAGAGGTTATCTCTGGCTGTTGCAAAGTCGTGTCTCTGCTGTCGCCTCAGATTATATTTAGCTTCCTTTCGTTGGGTTGAGAGGGGATGTTCTGGATTTGGTTTTCCTGCATTTTTCCACAAATAATGGTATAGTTTACTCGTTGACATTAACTGGCGTGTCTTTGGGGATAGTTTAAAACTATGTCCTTTCAGTTTTATAACCCTGTTTGGCACAGTCTGTTTGCTTGCTTTCAGAAGAAGGCTTGTTAAAAGTTCTACTGCCTTTTCCGGATTGTGCTCAGTAATATTGGGGTCTAGCTGGTCAAGGATTGCTGATTCATAACTGTCAAAATCTGCTTTATCCCAATGAAATTTGTGGATACATGGTAATTGTTTTTTCATGTTTAGTGCTTGCTTATCAATACAGATACCTATAGTTGTTTTGACCTGGACATGCGTAGATAGATTTAGAGCCGATTTTCCCATAATTTCTGTGTGTTGTACCAGGCTCATTTCAGTTGAGAAAATATAGTCAATTTGTTACTACCGTAACTAAGCGATCGCTGGATAGTATCCGTCACTGTGTCATTTCTTCGGTCACTGTGACCCGATTCGGTCACTGTGACCAAGTTGGTAGGTGACCGTTTAAAATCTGGTCAATTTACCAGTTTTCTTTGGTCACTTATCTCTTTTAGTATAAAAGGAATTGTTTGTGACCAGATAGAGGACTTCTTCTTCTTTTTCCGAACTGAGAGCACATTTTTCGCAGATACAGAATTTTCTGAACAATCTTTTCAACATGACTTGCCATATTGTAAGCACATTTTATTAGCGGAAAGAAGTTTTTTATAAGATTTACGAAACCCTTGTTTAAGAGAAACCCTTTTGACACGATTTGATATATATTATTTGATTCAGTACTATGCAAACAGTGTGTGTTATCTAAGGACTCGTGCACTCTTGTCTACTAAAGTTGTGGCAAGCCTATAGGTAGTCGTACTTTAAGTTTAATACGTAAAACGGTAGTTTTCAATACATTACATGTATATTATATAGTGATACGTTTATGATTAGACGTGAATTAAACCCCATGAACTGTTACTCCAGTGTTTTAAACGGTTAATAGATTCCAATGCATTGTATGTGAATTGTAGTTATATGATTGTGATTTAGAAGTGAATTAAAACCTCATGAAATTTACTTATTACTTGTTAGCGATTCATCTCGTATACTAACAAAGACCGCGTCCTGACAATACAACACGAGTACGTAACAATTTTTGGTGTCAGAAGTGGGATCCATTTATAAAAAAAAAAAAAAAAAAACATGGATCCAGTGATACGAGCTCAAGCCAGCATGCAAGATATTAGTGAACGCTCACCGCAGGCGGTAGACAGTCAAGGGCAAATATTCTTTAGGCACACAGAACAGACACAATACTCTGATAAGGCGCAGGGGTTTAATATTGAGGAAGATGACCAACATTCTGTAGCATCTTATCATACTGTAGACAAAACAGACCGTGCCGGGGTAGCTGTAAACACTACATTTGTTCAGAGCAGTGAACATGACAGCTCTAGAGACGTAGTCGGATGCATGATGAGAGATGTGCAAGGAGTGTTGAAAGATGTCGTAATAGAGTTAAGGAACCTTTCTAAAAGACAAACTCAATCGGTCGAGCAAACGAGGACCACAACCGGTAACACGGAATACGCACACCATAATATGCGACCTCAAGGGGTAATCATTGACCTTGAAGATTCTAGGCTTCGAGCAAACCAGAATTTTAACCAGGGTGATTCAGCATCCTTCCCTGGTAGAGGTGATCATCACATACCAATGAGGTTGAGAGATGAACCGTATCAACATGGGAACAGACAAGGAGCACCTATGCACCACAGAAACTATCAGCATAGGTTGCCGGAAATGAAAATACCACCTTTCACAGGAAGAGAAGATTGGGCTGTATGGTCGGCAAAATTCGAGACAATAGCTCAGCGTTTTGGCTGGACGGAAGATGACAAAATCGACAATCTTCTGCCCAGGATCGAAGGACAAGCCAGTGAGTTTGTATTCTCGCAGTTACCTGTCCAAGTTCTGCACAGCTATGACGAACTGACGGCTGAATTGACAAGGCAGTACCGGGTGATAGAAACCAGCCGCTCTTTCGCTGCCAAATTCAGCCAAAGAAACCAAAGGCCAAATGAAACCGTGGAGAATTACGCAGCTGAACTGAAACGCCTGTATGGTAAAGCACATGGATACCGGGATAGACGGGTCAGAGATGAAGATTTAGTCAGACGATTCTTTGACGGACTTCAAGACCAAGAAATCAAGTTTGAGGTGGAATACCACAAAGAACCAAGAGATGTGGATGAGGCGGTATACCATGTAGTCAACCTAATACAGACACGAAATGGTTGCCGATATGATAGGCGTAATAAGAACCTGACAAGACAGGTATACGATAACCCAGATATGGAGGGCACTTTACCTTCGGCTGAGTACACGGAATGTATGGGTACACCAAATAACTATATAAATCGAGTACCGGACAAAGACAGGACCCAGGTTAACCAAAGTAATAGGCAAATACCCGACATACCTGAGGAAGGTAAAAATGCCCAAGAAGACCTTCTGATGCGTCTTCTACAGAGAGTTGAACAATTGGAAGCCGCCTGTGTCCGTACCAATGAAAGCAGGCAAAGAAAAAGTAAAGAGGTTGAATGCTACAACTGCCACGAAAAAGGCCACTATGCAAGAGAGTGTCCAACCAAAATTAATCGGAATTGGAACAGTGACAGACGACAAAATTGGGAAGACGGAACAAATAACCATTCTTTAAACTACCAGGGACCGGCTCTCGCGCCCAGAGAGAGGTCCATGTAAATGAGAGTTCGGGATCAGGAGAGGGCAAAGCAAATGCAAATCCAGCAGGTGCTTCATCTGAGGCAGCCAGGAATAGTCAAGTTCAATTGGAACTTGGCGAAGGTGTTTACGTACAGGGCACAGTTGAAGGCGAGCCTGTGACTTTCACCACAGATACTGGGGCCTCAAGGACCATTTTATCCTACAGTGTATACCAGCGGTTACCGGATGGCAGAAAACCAATTTTAAGAGGGTCTGCAGGGCTACGTGGAGCTGGTGGTAGTAGAATAAGGGAGTGGGGTAAGGGGGAGTTTAACCTTACTATGGGGCCAATACAAACAACAACTGAAATGGTAGTGGCCGACATCGGAGATGACGCAGTGTTGGGTTGCGATGTTTTAGCTGGAAGTGAGAAAGGACCAGTAGATATACTCCTCAGTAAGAATACGATAGTCTTTGGGGGGAAAGAGATTCCTTTTCAGTCAAAAGTGAACAGAAGGGGTGAAAGAAAAGTGACGGTAGCGGATGATATCACCGTACCAGCGGGTGCAGAGACTCTGGTAGATGTTTTTATTGAAAGGGTTGAAGAGGATGATACAGATCAAGAATCCGACTACCTAGTAGAAGCAAACGATGCTTTTAAGGAAAAATATCAGCTAGCTATAGCTGCTACCTTGATTAATATCAACAGAACTGCTACACAGAAAGTAAGGGTTCTTAACCCTCATACTGACGAGAAGCGGTTGAGGCAAAACACCATAATAGGCACAGCGGAAAAAATTGAAACCGTCACCAGAATCATAACAGGGAAAGAGCACCAAGAAGAAGAAGGAAATCTATGCCGGGTGCGAAGAATCAACACGCTGGCCGATGACAGTATAAACAAGGAGTTACCTTTTGAAAAGGCAAATTACAAAGCTGTACCAGATCACTTAAGAGACCTGTACACAAGATCAACAGACGGAAAGTCAGCGAATGAAAAGGAGATCATAGCGGGGCTTCTTGTAAAGTACAGCGAAGTTTTTTCAAAAAATGAATGGGATTTAGGTCTTACTAGCCTCGCGGAACATCCGATCAACACAGGAACGGCCTATCCCGTCAAACAAAGACCTAGACGGGTGCCGTTAGCGTATGCAGAAGAGGAAAAGAAAGCAATAGACGATCTTCTAAAAAAAGGGGTCATAAGGAAAAGCACCTCTCCTTAGGCTTCACCAGTAGTCTTGGTTAGGAAGAAGTCAGGTGACGTTAGACCATGTGTGGACTACAGACGGGTCAATGCACTGGTAAAGCCTGATGGGTTCCCATTGCCAAGAGTCCAGGACTGTTTAGATGCTGTTGCGGATTCCACGTACTTCAGCAGTTTTGATCTGACAAGTGGATATTTCCAGATACCTTTAAAACCAGAAGATATTCCCAAGAGTGCATTTTGCAGCAAGTATGGTCAGTTCGAGATGACAAGGATGCCATTCGGTTTAAATAATGCCGCAGGAACATTTCAAAGAACCATGGAATTAGCTCTCCAAGGTTTACAGTGGGAAACATGTCTCGTGTATATAGATGACATTATCGTTTTTGGTCGTAACTTGGAAGAACACAGGGTCCGTGTTGCACAAGTTCTTGACAGGATGCAAATGGCCGGTCTCAAGTTAAAACCCCAAAAATGTTACTTGTTGCAGACCAAAGTACTTTTTCTGGGTCATATTGTTTCCGGTGAGGGTATCCGTCCCGACCCTAATAATGTGTCGAAGATTGTTAATTGGCCACAACCGCAGAACGCGCGGCAAATAAAACAATTCTTCGCGACTGGTTCTTACTACAGAAGGTTTATCAGGAATTTTTCAAAAATTGCAAAACCTTTAACAGAATTGACGAAGTTAGGAAAAGAGTTTGTCTGGGATACCAAGTGTGAGGAAGCATTTCAGACTTTGAAAAGCTGCCTTATAAGCCCCGAAGTAATGGGGTATCCCCTCAACAATGCTGGTGAGTTTCTGTTAGATGTAGATGCGTCTGGTCTTGGACTCGGCGGGGTCCTGAGCCAGATGCAGAATGAGCGTGAACGTGTAATCGCGTATGCAAGTAGAGGACTAAATAAGGCTGAGCTGAACTACTGTGTGACTGAGAAGGAGCTGCTTGCAGTTGTCTATTTCACCCAGTATTTCAGACAGTATCTGTTAGGACGAAGGTTCAAGATCCATACTGACCACCAGGCCCTTGTCTGGCTGTTTAAGCTAAAAGAGCCAAGCGGCAAAATAGCACGCTGGATTGAAATTTTAGCAGACTATGATTTCGCGATAGAGTACCGTCCTGGCAAGAAACAAGGTCATTGCGACGCATTGTCTAGATGTGCAACTCCACATGATTGCACGTGCGCGGAGGTGGATATGACTGAGCCACTGAAGTGCGGACCATGTCGCAAGTGCCAAAGAAGAGCCGACCTCATGGTGCTTGACCTACAAGTGACTGTCAAAGAAAGCACTTCTAAAGTGAAGTCTAAGGTAGAAGACAACTATATTGTGGTAAAAGCCGTGACAGCCAGTGGATCTCAACAACCTAGCACCTCACAGGGTACGTCAGGAGACGACAACAAACAGAATAGTATTGATTGTTGGTTAGGTGGATACACAATCGAAATGGTGAGTCACCTGCAACAAGAGGATGATGACATTTCTTTACTTTTAGAGGCCGTTAAATGCCAACGACGCCCATCTGTATCAGACATGTTAGGAAAGAGTGCGACAGCAAGGCACTATTGGGTCATTTGGGGATCCCTATTTGTTCATGCTGGAATGCTATGCAAAAAATTCAAGAAAGAAAACGATACTGGGGAGTTTACTCAAATAATTGTACCAAGAAGCCTTCACCAGGAAGTCATGAAGCAATCACATAGTGCTGTAACGTCAGGCCACTTTGGCGTCAAAAGAACTAAGGCACGCATTCTTCAAGATTTCTACTGGTATAACATGGCTGAAGCGGTCAATCTATTTGTACAGTGCTGTGATGTCTGTGAAAGCGATAAGCGACTACCAAAGGCACCTAAAGCACCTATGAAGTCTATTGAAACCGGGGCTCCATGGGACGTGCTAGCGATCGACTTCACGGGACCTTTTCCTGTAACACAAAGGGGCAATCGGTATATCATGGTTCTCACAGACCTTTTTTCTAAATACCCAGAGGTTATCGCAGTGCCGAATCAGACTGCTGAGGAATGTGCTACAAGGATTTTAAATGATTTCATTTCCAGGTGGGGAACCCCTATTTCAATACATAGTGACCAAGGAGCCTCCTTTGAAAGCAAACTTTTTAAAAATCTATGTGCAATGTTGGAGGTAAAGAAAACGAGAACCAGTGCCAGACATCCTCAGTGCAACGGTCAAGTCGAATCCATGAATAAGACCTTGATTAAGATGGTAAGGGCCTACCTAGTTGGTGAACAAGACGAATGGGACAAGAATCTCGGCTGTTTTGTAGGGGCCTACAGATCCACACCAAATGAGTCTACCAGACTGACGCCAAACTTATTAGCACTTGGGCGCGAGGTGCGTCTACCAGCTGACCTCATATTCGGACATAAGGACGCAAGCACCGAAGAACAGCCACTTTATGATGTGTATGTGCAAGGCCTTAAGGACAGCCTGCATAGAGCACACGAAGTAGCACGCAGATACCTCAGATCGAATGCTAAAAGAAGTAAACAACTGTATGATGTCAAACAAAGTTTTCATCAATATCAAGTTGGAGACGCTGTGTGGTGTTTAAACGAGACCAGGAAAGTGGGAACAATGCCTAAGCTGCAAAAGGCATTTGAAGGTCCTTCTTTAGTCAAAACAAAGCAGTCCGATTTAACTTTCACAGTACAGATAGACAAACAAGGTCGTGAAAGATTGTTTCATCACAACAAGTTAAAGCCGTATAGGGGTGAAAGCCTACCAAAATGGATTGTTTCATTGGCCAAAAGGCTAAAGAAGCAGAAATAATATGGAGCAGTTAAAATAAACACAGTCGCTATGTATAAAAGTGTTATGATTGAGTTAAATTTTGTTGTTCATTTTTTAAATATGGGATTGCCCCATGTAATGTACATTCCTGCTGCAAGTGCCTATGATGTAAACAGTTTAATTTAAATAAAGAAAAGCCGAGCAATGTATTACATTTGTGTATAAACATTAAAACATTCTTCAACCCTTGGGGTAAAATTATATTCAAATAAAGAAGTGCATATTTTAGAGTATATACGGTAATGTTTAAACTAGCAAAAAGTTTGAAAATAGGTAAAGTGCATATTTAACGGTATATACGGTAACGTTTAACCAAGCGAAAATAAGTAGTGCATTTAAACAAAACATTTTTTGGTAAGCAGTGTTCGGCAGACAGATCTATGCTATTGTAGAAGAACATGTAGCTAATGTATAGCCAAAGTAGTGGTGAAGCCAATCAAGAGTGAAGAGTAAGAAGTTAACCCAACATGTTAAACATAAACCACTATGGCGTTATCAAGACATTTTACTTAGACCGGTATGCGCTTTAATTTTTCCAGGCCTCTGGTAATAAAGGAAAGGCTCTATACCGGGGAAAGTCATACCAGTGCAGAAGATGCCTAAAGATAGATCGAAAGGGGAGAACGGTAGCCCACATACTTAAACACCATGTTCCATTCGACCAAGTTCCATATTCCTGCTCGCTCTGTAGTTTTCGGTGCCTGGACAAGGAAACGTTGGTGAACCATATTGGCCAGTACAAGCGACACAGAGAGGAGGTGAGAAAGGCAGGGGGCAGGGTTGAACACTCGAAAGTACTGAACCGGTCCAGCAATCCGAAGTTTATTGGGGACGAAGACATGTCCCTGATCACCAGAGAAGACCCGTGTAAAAGAGTCAGCCGACAAGAGGATCCACTAGAGGACCTAGATAGCATTTTTGAGGATGACGAGGATGACTTTGGTGCTCTCTCCTTGCCAGCCTGGGCTCGAAGCACCGCTACTGGCAGTCCACCCGAAACAGCGTGCAACATCACCGCCTCAGATACTAGTATCACTATGAGTCACCCTAGGCCAGACTCCGGGCTTGAATACATACAGCAAGTGCTGATGACCCCACCTCTGCCTGCTCGCATTAATCAGCCATCATTATGGGCTGTGGCCACAACAGCTGCGGTAACCACCGTTAGTCCCACCATAAGTTCAGCGACGTCACAGACTGGAAACCGTTTAACAGGGGTAGCATTTCCACCCACCATATGCTTAGAGGACTTATACCCCAGTAATGGCCCCTTTCCTCCAACATTTCAATTAGGGTCTGTAAACAGCGGTCGAGGCCAACAGACGCCTTTAATGGACGAGTCTCCCATATTTGAGGACATTTTGCCGGCACTTGTGAGGGCGGCATCAGAGTCGGACCCCTTGATGGTAGAAGTGGAACAGGCCAGAACGTCGGAGAAAAGGGAAAGCGATGCTGATGAAGGCAACTGTAAGAAGGTGAAGAGGGACGACCGATCGCCACACAGTTGCCCTTCACCAGTGGATCTTAGCCCTATTGTCGAGGCAATAGACAGGGCGACCAAAACGATTGCGAGTGCCATCGATAGTGGTAACCGTGCCCTAAGGTGTCACGACCAGACATTATTGAAGGTCGTGGCAAGTTTAGGCAGAATAGAGAGGTCGATGGAGAAAAGACGCGAGCCAGAGAGGATGATGGAGAAAAGACGCGAGGCAGAAAGGTCTCCAACCAGAGACAATAGACGCGGACGTGAAGGCAAGGAACCCCAGAAAGAAAACAGACCAATTAAGAGCTCGGTGAGCAAAATAAACAACATACATAAATAAACTGCTCTGACAATATATAAATTAAGGAACATAATGGAAAAAAAACAGTGACAAAAACATGTGTAAATAATTATAAGTGCTGTATTTATAAGCAAAACAAAAGTAGGACTATCAGAATTATTACATTATACACTCACAAGTTTAAAGTGCCAGAGTTGTATATGACAGTTAAAGTGTAAAAGAATCAGTAGTTGTTGTTAGTTAATCTTGTTATTTATAATTGCTTTATGATTGTGTGCGGTAGTTTATGGTCATAGACTTCAATGGTTGTGGGACTATTCTTGAGTGTTGTTTCCAAACTATTTTAGCTGAGTCTGTGGACCTCCTGCTTGCTTAATTTGCATTTTTTAGTACTTATCAAAAGTCAATAAAGTTCGGCAATCGGAGTTTTGCCTTTGAAAGAGAGGGATAATGTAATGCCTCGATCTTGGGGTGCTTACCTTACCTTTATCTTTTTGAGTCCTAATTCTAGTCTATTTCCCAAATTATGGTACAGACCGTATGTGTTCACTTCGAGTGTCATTTGCTAGTAAGATGCTATCAACGTAACACAGAACTGTACACTTATGCGTTGACCAACATAAAATGACCGACCAATCACATAATATACTTCCCCATGTTCGTTTAATCTTGCCCGAAGTTTGTTTACATTCACATTTAAAACATGTCGTTATTTATCCTCATATTTCATCATTTTCCTAGCTTGTGAATCACTGTTACTTTCGCACAATTAGTCCAGTCAACTTATATGTGTGTGTAATACTTGTTTCATTTGTCTGCATAATCTAGTTTCTGCGTAATTCGTATCTATTCTCAAAGAACATGCTTATTTTCCACATTTCCTGACAGGATATACAGTTTGTGTCCGAGTGCATTGTGGGACTGTTTACTATGTTTGTTTTAATCTACTCTAGATCAATATGAACCCCATATAAAACATTTCAATCTTTTAGATACATTTTGACGCATCTGTAACAGACAATATTTTAAAACACTGTTGGAAAAGAAAGATTGTTCACCATGCGCAATTTCTAAAATTGACACAATGTTTTTCGATATTTTGCTAAGCTTTTTTCAAATTCGTCTGCTGCAATTATGTTGTAGTTGTAAAACGGTCTAAAGTGACGAAATAAAACTATAAAACTTGAGAGACTGGATTAATCTGATAGAACGGTAAACAGTGACATTTGTTTTCGATATGCTAAACATTACCATGGTGTTTAGTGTTGAGGACACAGCTAGAACGGACATGAACGTACCTCTACAACTACCTTGCCGTGTGGAAGACGATCTGGGAGTCTACAGCGACGGTTTAAGAACGTTATGCACGGGCCAGCGTCGATACTGTTCTCGCGGATCTAAGTAGTTTCTACTAGGTCTGGATTAAAATATTCTACTTTGGGACCACTACATCA
This sequence comes from Serripes groenlandicus, assembly GCA_031761405.1. Lineage (NCBI taxonomy): Eukaryota > Metazoa > Mollusca > Bivalvia > Cardiida > Cardiidae > Serripes > Serripes groenlandicus. The sequence goes on along the minus strand of JASEVX010000004.1, from coordinate 83,123,970 downwards.
CGAGAAGGATAGTATAAGAACGTTTCAACAACAGAAAAGACGCAATGCGAACGTGATTGTCGTGCCGAAGACGGTGTACGTATATGGATAGTTGGTGCATTTGCATTTAGTGGCGTAAATTTAAAGAATGCCATAAAAAACGACTTCATACAAATTGTAAGATAAAATAGGTAAGTAAGTTTTATCGTAGTGAATTTTACATAATATTGAAACATATATGTGTACACCAAACACACACTAACAAAGAAAACAAACACCGGAATGTTTAGGGCCTATAGATACGTCTCTATACACAGATACAACCTTTTCAACATTTAAAAGGAAAGGGGAGAATGAAAAATTACAAATTTAAATCGGATCTTGAACAGTTTCAAAATCGATTGTATTTGTGCATGTCTAATGAATGACACAAAAAAGAGAAGAAAAACAATGAAAAATAAAAATAAACAAGTTCAAAAGCCCAGTGTAATTAAGTTTATAAGGTTATTTGTACTGATTGTGCATTGACAGTTGCTTGTATTAGATACAAATATTCATGTGGTTTGTTTCTTAAATAATACGTTTAATAAAAGAAATTGACACGTATTTCATGTTGTGTCATTGTTTGTTTCTGCACTTCATCAACCATTTGCGCTAACGGAGTAGGAGGTTAGTGCTGGTTGCATCCACCTACGGATCTTCATCTCGATTTTCGACATAGACTTGTAGTACGTAGTGAAGGATTTCCAAGTTAAACCTTTGGCATATTGAGTTTTTCCGTAGTCTCCGTTCAGATTTGACTGATGACAGGTTTTATACCACCATGCACCCACATACTTTGCTGCATAGTTACCACTTGCGCCATCGCAACCCCATATCCTTGGTCGTAAAACGTTGTTCTTGAAGATACGTAAACGAATCATCGGTATCTCCATAGAAACCGTCCACTGTCAGTTTATTCCTCGACTCTGCATTGCCGATACTAAACACGTTATTATACACCGCATATCTGGAACTGCCATTTGAGTGCGTCATGTCAACCCTAAGCTGGTACCATCAATGTGCTGTTATCGTGTGCAGTTGTTGAATTCTCAGACAAATTTCCGAACCCAGTTTGATATTCAGTCCATGTTTTGTAAAAGTCACTGTGTGAAATACGACTCATTCGCCGTCATTCGTGTCCATGTCATAACGGGCCGAGAAACCCCGTGTCCCTTCAGGATATATTATATACATCCCCGTTTGATCATCACCCTGATCAAATACATCCTGGCAGTATGTTGGCTTGCTTTTGGAGCTGTCTTTTGGCCCAGTGGTCAACATCGTTTCCAATGGATTATCATATTCATCGAGTAATGTTTCCGAGATATTTTGAAATAGTTCCCGTGACTGTTCAATTTGTATCTCAGTCCTCGGAGTGACGGTATTGACAACTTTCTTTCCATTTCTATTATTTACATTAATGACAGGATTACAAACCTGTGCAAGTGAACAACGAATCCATACAAGTCCAACGATCGTAAACAACAGACATGTCATTTTGAATATTCTGTTAAGGTTAATGTCATGTTGTGGGTTTATATACCCTCGCCTTTCGGCATAAAGCCATTCGTGGAGCTGCAACTAACTTACCCTTTCAATCTATTATGGGGAAAATGATATTTTCCATATTTCAATTATTTAATGCCATATTTGACTTTTGACATTATTTTTTTCCATTTGCAAACTTTTCTTTCGCTTTCTTTTATAATCGTTGTATTTAAAACTATAGTGTACAAATATTTCTCCTTAAAAGATACAAATTTGTCTCTTGTTTAGGGTTGTTAAAGTTAAATATTGATTAAAGGTTTTGTTCCTCCTTGTTTAGTATTTAAGCACGTGGTTGGCTAAAAACGGTTCTGACGTAGATATGGTTTCCCCCTGATGTTATGCCCTTTTACAAGCCTCTTATAATATTTTAAACATGGTCGTAATTTCAATTATCCGATCTGAAGTTAACCAAATAAATAATAAATCTTTCAGTTTTTAAACCTCATTTTCATTTATTTTTGCAATCTTATTGAACATTAAATATATTATATAAAAAACAGTACAGTTATATTATCCAAATGCGCTGTCTTTTTTTGAGATAAGACCATAACACATTTTTTCGTTTTGTCTTTTCTTTCAACATTTTTTAAGCTATATCACGGCGTTTTAAGGTTAATTTGCAATACTCCTGATCCATTTATCCTTACATTGGCGAGTCAGTAGTAATGATATCCCCTCAATCCTGAGCACCAATGATGGAAAACCATTACTACGATTTATAATATTCCAGTATTGTGTTCGGCGAGCCCTAGAATAACAAGAGTACAGTTTGATAAAATATATAAAATGAACCAAAATATGCGCAATAGGTTCACTATTATTAAAACCTATGCTCAACTACAATCTTATACGAAACATATTCCCTCCAGCTCACTCGTGCATTCGCAACGAATTATTGCTGACGGGTACGTTGCCTGCAGTACACAACTAGTAAGGACTCTGTTGTTAATTCATTGTCTTTAATTATGAGTATTATTCATATTTGCTACAAAACTTCAAGTGTTTATGCAAGAACATATATTGGGTTGTTGTTTATTGTAAAATCATTCTGCTTTCCCGTTGAGTAATGACATGAATACCACATCAATGTTGGGTGAATCGGGTGTTTAATGCCCGAGTTCGGTAAGAGCTTTTGCTAGCTTATATGCACGTAGACCCAACAGATGCATACCTAGTGCAAGATAGTTTTGAACGCATTCTATCCCTCGAAGCCCGTTTTAAAATGGACCATTCGAATTGTGTAAAACAGGGATTTTCCTATTGATCTCATTATTTAACGATAGTATATTGTCATATCTAACTCTTGTCGAAATACATATGCAAAGGTAGCTGGAAAAAACGTACTTGGGTTGGACAAAACGATTATTTTATGTTATCCTAACATGGAGCCGTTCGAATCTTAGTGTAAACATTACAATGAAATACTATATACTTGCGATGACTTGTACTCGAAAGGGAAACAAACATAACCTCGAGTGATTGATGGTTTTATGCTAAATTCATTCATGTATTTATGTAAGCAACGTTATTTATCTATCATTAAGTGTTGGATATCAAAAGTAAGCCAGTGATAAATCGTATGAAGAAAACTGTTGCTACGCTGTTTTCTTAAGACGGATCCGTTCCTGGAAATCGTTTGCATTAAACAATATATACTATTTTTCCATGATCGATTACTCGCTATTCAAATGTATAACATGTTTATAGTTCGTTTCGATTTTTTATGTGATTTGTTGTTGTGTTTTTAATAAATTCAATCTCAAGCATTTCACTTAAAACATAACATTGTACTAACAGATCAATTCAATAAAATTCCACATGGATGATATTTCTACAACTATATGAGATAACCCTTTCTTTTACAAAATTAGCAAGTGAGTACGGATGTCTTATTTGTTTAAGCTTCTTGTATCATATGTTGTTTATATCACCAATAAAATAACTATTCGTAGTTAATTTATGCTAAATCAGAGATTTATCACTGAAATAGAATTTTGCGAAGAGGAGATTTATACAACTACATGTCACCAATTTTATGCGGGGGATTCAGCTGTGCTGAATACCTCCGTATATTGTCATGCCCAGCTTACAGGAAATGAAAATTTGTAAATTTTTTGTGCTGCCCTCTGTTTTTTCAAAATGGACAATTTGTCTTGATTGCCCAGGGATCAGTTAAATACGTTTCACAACAAGCTAAACAGTATGCACATTATACAAAGTAAACGTACACAATGTAAAGTTTTAATCCATAAAGTTGTATACATAATTTAGAAATTTAAATATAAAATATAACACAAAGTAACTTCATTATATATAAAAGTATAACAATTTGCTTGTGCAAAAATAACAAAATGTAAATTTATATTGAAACCATTTTTTGTTTGATAAAACCCCTAGTTATAGAGCTTGTTGTATCTTTTCACAACAGGTAGAAATGTTCACTTTAATCCCTAGTCATAGTGTGTGTTGTATTTTTACACAACGGGTAGAAATGTTCACTTTAATGATTATTATTATATATAGGGTGTTACGCCACTTCCAACATTATTTCAGTTATATCACGGCGACACTTCACTTATTCATGATCCCTGGGTAAACAAACCAGTACTAGGCTAGGAAATATGCCTTGCCAAAGGGCACTCCACCGTGACCGTTGCACTTTAATGATACTGTGTATCACATTTAAAACACATGGCTGTCAATGTTCAAGGTTACTAAGAGCTCATAAGTCTGTATAAATGCTTCTGACAAATAATTACATGTTGCCCCCATGTATCTAGTTAATTAAACGCTCCACTGTTTGCTACATCCACCGCATTTTAGTACTTCAGTACTTTGATTATATTTTACAAAGTAGCCAGTAAGTATGAATGTCTTACATATTTGACAATTTTTAGCTCAATGCTCGCGATGAGTTTTAAGGATCCTTGGATAATCTTGCACAGGTGTCTGAGTTTACATTTGTGAAAAACCGTTTAAAATAATAGCATTCTGTCATACTCTGAAAATAGTATGGTTCGTATACACTAATAATTATCTTTTTAAATAATACCATCTACAGGGTCTTTTTATTATGATTATGGGGGTTTTCTTTCAAAATTGTCGCAACAAAGGGTAGACACATGTGGACTGTGTAACGTCGTCCGTCTTCTGATGGCATCTTCTCCTACACTACTGGGTCAATTTCAAACTTGCTTAAAATGAATTACATGATAAAATCCTGGTTTTGACATCTCTAAGCTAACCTTGAAATTATTTTATGACATCTCTAAGCTAATCTTGGACTTATATAATGGGAATGATCATCATATTAGATGACTTTTAAAATGGTATTCCAAGTGAAACTGTCTTGGTTTTTAAGATAGTTTAGTTATATATGTTAAAACAAATTCCTTTTTCTTTCAAAAAAAACCCTTAAATGTTATTGTGAACTGTTTGAAGCCTTTTAGGAAATTAAATACAAAACACTTCAATTAATACTACATGAAATATGACCGGAAGGATATCAAAGATTAACGAAAATTAAAAGAATAAAGTCAAAAGTATTTTAGTATTAATCAAAGTGATACAATTTACCGAGTTCGCTTAGTGAAAATTAACGATTTTTCAGCTACTGAATGCATTGCTTAAGATCCACGTGTTTCTAATAAGGGGTCTTAAAAAAAGTTTTAGCCAAAATGGTAACCCTTTTGCCCCTTTAAATAAGGAATAAGCTTTTCATGCTGTAGAAAGAACAGAAACTTGCATACACTACGTTTATTATACGTTTTATTCAAACTAGTTTGATCCATGTAATTTCAATAAGGGATCTTTAAACGATATCTTATTATCATTGTTTCATATTTAGATGAGAGCATATGTTATAAATTCAACTTCATGCAACCTCTTAGGAATACGCCGTGGTCTAGCGGTTAGTGTTGTGGATTTGAAACCGTGTGTCCCATGTAATTTCAATAAGGGATCTTTAAACGATATCCTTTTATCATTTTTTCATATTTAGATGAGAGCATATGTTATAAATTCAACTTCATGCAACCTCTTAGAAATCCGCCGTGGTCTAGTGGTTAGCGTTGTGGATTTGAAACCGGTTGTCCCGGGTTCGATACCTAGTCGCGGTCATGGTGGAGTGCCCTTGGGTTTGTTTACACAGGGATCATGAATAATCATTGTCATTGTCATCAGGTCAATCATACTGACAAAGTTGCAACACCTTAGATTCTCAGAAACGTGGTTTCTATAGTGTTTACAGAAATATTCTAAGAATTGACCTAGTGACCTCACATTTGACCCCACGTGACCAAGTATGGACTAATCTGTTTTATATTATACATAAGCTACGGGTGTTAAGTGTGGCCTCTAGAGTGTTCAAAATGTAATTGTGATATAAACCATGCCATACAGCGCAAGACAAGAAGGAACATCCGACAAATTTAAAATTATCTTCTCATTTATTTAGAAACTTTTTACAAAAGGAATGGTGGTAACCACAGTCAGGGAACCAACTCTCTTATAATAAAGTTGAACCTTATACAAGGGAAGTAACCATGTAAGACATAGAGGTATATCAACAACACTTATGTTCTCTTTTCCTATCAAATTGTCATAATATCCTAAATACTTCAAACTGTTCATAATAGCTTTGATTAGATTGTATCAGGACATCAAGATGTATCACATAATGCTAAGTTGACATATCCAAAGACGGCCAGTTATGTAAAGAATCCTTGTCCAGAGCAAATGCGGAATTAGTAAATGCCCAAACATGTATTCAATTTCATACAAGATTTTGAAACTGTTAACAGAAATAGAACTTCAACCTGAAGGCTAAAATCATTTCAAACAAATCGTAACACGTAATACCATCAAAGAATTAAAACCTTGACAACATATCTTCAAATAATCAAGTGCAAACAATACAATGCTCTAACGATATATTGGTATGCGTCTTGAACTATCCAAAAGTATGGGTACTATCCTTCTAGATAAGTAAGTAATGTGTCATAGATATTTACCTGTATAATATTGAAAGATAAAATTAGACTGACAACGGGAGTAATGTATTTTTACAGTACATAGTCAGATAGGTAAGCGGGTGGTTTTCTGATGCGCTGTGGCCTAGGCGTAAGTAAATTATGTTAGGAATATTGTTAGGTTCTGGTTGAGTAGTATTTGGTGTGGACAGCGTTGATGGGATCGAAACTGGCGCCTGAGGCTCACTGATAGTATGACTAGAATTACTTTCGTCATAAGACATGTATTACAGTAATGAAGATCTGAATGCTGGGAACTTCACTGAACTCACTAGGAACGGGATAAAACTCACTGTGTTTCACTTTGTTTCACTTTGTTTCACTTTGTTTCACTTTGCTTCACTTTATAAATAGAAGCACGCAACTGATATTCTGAGATCCTTTTAACAAAACACCGCATTCAATGACATGACGCCACTAGATACATTTATGCGCTTTCAACTAGCTTTTATCAGAGAACAAATACACTATATAACCAACATACACACCATCTGGTGGCCTGTCTTAAGATCTTTAGACTCGGCCTTTCGCTGTGGGGATGACTGACTTCTCTGTCAGATAAGGGGAGCTGATCATGGGTAAATTTCGACCTTTGTTTCCATAGCTCTCGAGCAGAAAGACCTGATTTTCGTAAACGTGAGTTTAATTTAGCGACAACAATGGCAAGATCTAATTTCGAGATTGGACCTCCTCCGGGCTTTTACCGTAGTAGTTCATGTTCTAGCTTCTGAATAATTTTCTCTTTCAATGCTTTCTTGTTCATGTTTTATCATGCCCGATCTCTTATACGATGTTTAACTGTCTGTCTGAAGCGCTATAAAACGAGGCCCAGTGTCAACACGAAAAGTAGCTGGGGACCGTCTATGGGATGTCACTCTGCACAAATACATGCTTAAGCTTCATGGATTGTGTCCTTTCTTTCATCGGTGATTACACAAGCTTTTGTATAACTTGTAACTCTCTCACGCACCAAGAGGGTAGTTTGAAAATTACGTTGTAACATGTTTGCTGCGAATGAAACACCTATGATGTCTGATGTTCCTCACTAGTTTGTTCGGAGGCACAGTCCGGAAATGTTCATAATAAGGGTCATAAATGGCTCTTGTAGTTACTCGTGCAATGACACTTTGTAACTCAAGAGCAAAGAAGCGCTGTGTCATAACAAGTTCAAGTTGATATTTAGTTGGATGGTCTTACTTAATATGAATACCACTGACTAGTCCGGCTAGTACCTTGTTTGAGATGAGTGTGTGTTCGACGTAGGTCCGGACATTCAGACTGAACCTGTAACCAATGCGATCGAGTTGTGAATGGAGGGAAGTTGTTTATGACGTTTTCTAACTGTATGGTACGAACTATTGACTTTTCCGTGTGGTGAATGAATGTGGTTCATTACACTCGGATGCGTTCCTACTAGAAAAGTCAGATGGTTCATTGGCTGAACCAGTTTGGTCATGGACATTAAATTGTTAAGGACTGACAAAAGAGAAAAATGACGTCAACTTTAGGGCTGGCTGAGTCTAACAAAACTATCTTTTCCTGAGTTTTGTTACCACCTGAAAGGTCGTCCAATAGAAGCTTTGAACAACGGGGAAGAACACTTCAAAGCAAACGTATTTGCTCTAATGAATGAACATAGACCATGGACAGTTTCTTGAAGACGTCGCAATGCGGTGAGAGGGATTGCAGAAAGTTGACCTGAGGAACAAATCCATCCAAGAATACTGGTATTATGTAGTAGTCTTCGGCGATATCACAGTTAGGGCTGAAGATGAGTGTTACCCATTTCTCTGTAAGACCTCAAGGACATTGTGTAACAAGTCATTTATACTGTCGGCACTGCACTATAGATATCAGCTTACTTTGCTATTTGGTCGTCTTGTACCTGGTCGCAAAGGTATCGGTATCGGCTATACACGGGAAAGGATTAAACCCTGTCCATGGTCGCTACTGTATCAGACGGAAATATTGTGCAAAATTAAACAATTGGTGGAAATGAGCAATTCCTTCTTTTCACACGATGTTTTCAAACCTGTTTCAAGTTTATTCTTCCGATATTCTAGATATTAAAACGTTATGAAAATGTATTATATCCCCATTTCAGACCCAATTTGAATAGCCTGTAACAGATGAATGATGATCAGCAATTTCTCCCTTTTCCACGATGTTTTTCATCACTCGTTCATATTTATGTTTTCATATATACAGATTATCCATTTGTTGCTGATACTTTTTCAAAGTTGTGTGCTGTAGATTAAGTCTACGTGATAAAATACATTAATAAAGTTGTAAACATTGCGCCGAAAGGAGACATTGCTGATTTTGAGCAATTTCTCCGTTTGTCTCAAATGTTTCAAAAGTCGTCTGCCTCAGAGGTGTCAAATTTCGTTTATATCTGGAAAATGATTAACGTTTTGCATTTGTGTACATTGAAGACAAATCTAGAACTGTAGCCGTTGTAAGGTTTTCGTCAATTTACCAACAAAATGGATGAAAACCCAGAGACCTTGCAAGCTCAGTCTGTTTCAAGTGTATGCTAGCCATAATCAAATAACTTGGTTAGTCGACCCAGTCCACCTATCCAATGCTCTGTGTTTGCCAAGTATCAGCAACAGAGGGGGATAAACTTATAAAACAAGCATAGGTTGGCTGTACACAGTGTCATGTCAACAAGCACATGTAGTTTCCTGTGTCGGCTAACTGTATCTACCAACAATAAAGGAAACTTATTCCAGAAAATACTTATCGACCTCTTCCATCAATGTATCTAGTGTTCCTCGCAAGGTGATATGTGAAACATATCAGTTTGTTCTAAGGATATGCCTAATGTTGGTTAGGTACGAGCATTTTAAAATAAACCTTTCTGACCTGTTTTGTCTCTGCATGGTGTCATCATGGTACGGCATCTGTTGATTGCCTGTTTAATTAACAGTGTATATAGGTGTTAATAGATGATGATGGTTCCATTATTGTATTATCAAATTCATTCTAATAAACAGAGCAGTCAGCAGTCTAAATCTAAATCGACACTTTCTTCACACTGACAGAATAATTTTAAAATATTAAGATGAACAATGCGGAATCAAGTGAGACAACTAATCATGAGCTGTTTAAACTAAATCTGCATTGTTTGGAAAACATTAAAATTGCCTTTGGCACAGAAATAAATAAATGAAAAGTTTGTTATGCTATAGTTTCCACTTATTCTATTGTTTGTTAGTGTGTTTGTTTTTACATTTTAAATCATTTAGTGAATACATATATTGTATATGTGTCTCTTATCAGATCATTGAATTTATGATAACTGTTAAAATTATATTTTGATAAATTAGCAGTTAAACTAGATAAGTATGGGATTATAAACTTCAATTATGAATAGTTTGTATGGTTTAAAATCAGTGAAATGTACTGTGCATGTTCCCTCAAAACAAGTTTTGCATGCTGGAATCTTTTTTTTTTTTTTACTAAGCAGACATAAACAATTTGTTTATAATATGTTTCCACATAGTGTATTCCGTCACCTATTGTTCTTTGTTACAATGTTGTTGTTTTTTGTCTCTGCACAGTATAATTGAATTAATGATTAAGCAGAAGTTTAGGGGTGAAGCCCCATATGCTAATGGAATATATGTATAAATAAACATATTAACCTAACCAAATATATTCAACAGACCATTTTGATAACATCTAAGCAAAACTACATGGAAAATCTCTATAAATGAAAGTAAAATCATTGGTAAAAGTTGAAATAATTGTTCAATATGTTTAAACTTTAGTTGTTTGCTTCAAACTAGGCTCTTAAGCTTGTTCTGAACTTTATTTCAATGGGACCTTTATTTGTGTGTTTTTAAGCTCACCTGAGCACAATGTGCCCGAGTTAAACTATTGTGATCACCCTATGTCCAGCGTCGTGTCGGCATTATGTGATGTAACGAGTGACATTAATTCATCAATCCGTAACCCTTTCCCACAGACAACATTGAAAGCAGCTAGGCAAAGTATTGAAAATCCCTTTCGATAAATGTTAAACTTAGGAATAGACTTTATAACAGTTTTGCAATGTATGGAAAATCTCTTTCGATTAAAGTTAAACTTTGGAATAGACTTTATAACAGTTTTTTTAAAGGAGAAAATATTCACTTTGAGCGTTATCTCCCTTTGCCACAGTGATTTAAAAAGTCATCTAAAAGTGGGAAAGGGTTAAACAATGTCTCGTCCTAAACCACTTGGTCCACAGTAATCAACCTTCATAAGAATGTTCCATAATGGTTGTCCTCTTTACAATGGAAAGGCAAAACTTATGAAAATACTGTTCTGAATTTGAAAATAATTTGGCCCAATTCCTCTTCAGATATTGATAAAATTATTCCTTTCCTTGAAAAACATGGTTTTTTTTCCTTGTAATTTCATTTAAAAAAAAACCTTATTATGCTCATGTTTAACATAGGCAATAGGTGAGATGGTATAAAGGACAAGGTTGCATAAGTCTAAACAATAATTGGAATAAAACTGTTGTAAGGTAACAATTCAATGTTTAGAAAAAACATCATTTGTTAGTTGCACTTTAAACTATCACAAGCTCTGATTTATTAGGAATTCCATTTTGCGGTAAAAAAAAATGAGGCATTTTTCATTTGTCACTTTCTTTGAGGACAATCTTGATTGTAAAGTAAATATGTTTAGCTACATTTTTAGAGACCTTATAGTTTTAACTTGTTAAACACCTGGTCTAGCCAGGAGTTCTGACTTCAAATGTCAGTAGGGACAAAATGACACTGTAGCTAAATACATAAAATTAAATCAATTAACTGTAATTTTATTTTAGAAAATCTGAGCACAGCATGCTCATTGTGAGCTTTTGTGATAATCTTCCCTCCACCATGCAACATCCAGCAGCAACTATTTATTTTAACAACAGCTGCTAATATGAAAAAGGCAAAGCCTCATCACGAGCACAGCGCCTATAATGGGTCTAAGCTGTAGGTATATGACTACCATGATTAAGGAATATGTTACAAGCTGACAGAACTGGGACCGTTATTGTACACTATCCCTACTTTATCTTTTGGTGCAAAGTCAAATTATCAAACATTTAAACATTGACTTCATCACATGAGCATACACATATATATAATACAGTAAGGTCAAACATAATAATAGTGTTAACAAGATATCCTTCAATTTGGCATTGTGACATAGTTTCAGACAGGTTTATAGCAATGTTCAAAACATCCATCTGCCAAAGTTTCAACATGCAAACATTAAAAGAAAAGCTTTCCGAGTGTTAACAACATTTTCCTTAAATATGGTCTAATGAACTTATGTTTGATCCGACATGACACATATTTGAACTTGGCCTAGATATCCTCAGGACAAACATTCTGACAAAGTTTCAAAATACTGAAGCAAACATTGACGTCAAGAGTGTTTACAAGATTGTTCTCAAATGTTTCCTAGTGACCTAGTTCTTTTGTATCCAACATGATCTTTAATTGGATTTAGCCTAGATTTGACCATAACACCAATTCTGACAAAATGTCAACATGCTAAAATTAAAAATTCAGCATTCAAAATGTCTGATTGTTTACAAAATGTGCCTTCAATTTGCTCTAGTGACCTAGTTATTGACCCCCCATGACCTTTCTTTTTACTAGGCCTATATATTGTCAAGACAATCATTCTGACAAAGTTTTAAGCTGCTGAAGTAAAAGTGTGGTTTCTTGACTGTAAACAAGGTTTTCCTTTAAATTGGTGAAGTGACCTAGTTTATGACCCAACATGACCTAAATTTGAACTTAGCCTTCTCCAAAATAACATCAAGATCATAATTCTTATAAAATGTCAACATGCTAAAGATAAACATGCACCCTCCAGTGTTAACAATATTTTCCTTCAATTTGAACTTGTGACCCAGTTTTTGACCTCATATGACAAAGTTTCAACCTTGGCCTAGATATCATTAGGACAAACATTCTGACAACATTTGGCCAAGTGACCCAGTTTATGACCAGAATCACTGGATATATCTAAACATAACCTAGTTATCATCAAACAGTTATTCTGAAAACATTTCAACATGCTCAAGTTAAAAAAGGCCTCCAGAGTGTTTACAATATATATATTTTCCATCAAATTGACATTGTGAACTAAATTTTCACCTCACAGGGCCCAGTTTATAACTTGGCCAAGATTTGTTGGAGATGAACTACTGCTAAACTTGCATTCATATTGTCTGTTGTAAAATGTTGCATGGCGTGTGAACGAAGGACATCAGACAAAATGTGATCGTGAAAAAAATACCTGTGCAATCAAAGAACAGGACTTTATTTGATTTTGATATATACTTATCCGTTTATAAACATTACTTTGTATTAATCCATTAGTATTATATGTAATCAGCTGAATTTCCTCTACAGTCATCCTCATAACAGCTGTAATTCCATCATTGTATGAGTTGCTCTCAATCTATTCCCTTGTTTAATGTTGATGCAGGAAGTTATATTATCCAACACTCAAAGATGCATGCAATTTTCATTGTTTTGACAGGCACGAATGACCAAAGGGTATATCTCTAACTGCCTATTATATATGAACTTCCTCTCCCATTTTCGCCATAACAGCTGTGATTCCATGATTGTACAGGTCTCAATCCATTTACTGTTTTGATGTGTATGCAGGAAAGAATATTACCCCACAGTCAAAGATGCATGCATTTTTCATTGTATTGACAGGTACCAATGACCAAAGGGTATATCACTAACTGCCTATATAGATATGAATTTCCTCTCCAGTAATTGCTGTTATTCCATGATTATATAGGATGTTCTTAATCCATTCTGTGTTTTAAAATAAAACTTGATGCTAATATCAACAAGGGCACCGCAAAGCGGATGCATCCCCTCGGCTTTCCATTTTCACATTGAGTTCTCTTGTGATCTAAATATTTAAGTCCAATTTTTGACTTCGATCTTTGACCTATGACCTTGAATCAATAGGCTTCAAAATATTGTCACAAACTAACTGTATGCCAAGTTTGGATAAGATCTGTCAAGGAATGGTCAGTGTAGAGTGGTGACAAGGTTGCCACAGCTGAGATATATTGTAAGTTCAATTTTGGGCATGACCTTTGACCTATGACCTTGAAAACCAATAGGCTTCAAGACATATCATAAACTAACTGTATAATGAGTTTTATTAAGATCGGTCAATGAATGGTCAGTGTAGAGTTGTGACAAGGCTGCCACAGCTGAAAATATTGTAAGTCCAATTTTGAGTTTGACCTTTGCCCTATGACCTTGAAAATCAATAGGCTTCAAGATATTATCATAAAGTAACTGTATACCAAGTTTGGTTAAAATCTGTCAAGTAATGGTCAGTGTAGAGTGGTGACAAGGTTGCCACAGCTGAAAATAGTGTAAGTGCAATTTTGGGCTTGACCTTTGACCTATGACCTTGAAAATCAATAGGCTTCAAATATTATCATAAACTAACTGTATAATAAGTTTTATAAAGATCGGTCAAGGAATGGTCAGTGTAGAGTGGTGACAAGGCTGTCACAGCTGAAAATATTGTAAGTCCAATTTTGAGCTTGACCTTTGACCTATGACCTTGAAAATCAATAGGCTTCAAGATATTATCATAAAGTAACTTTATACCAAGTTTTGTTTAAATCCGTCAAGTAATGGTCAGTGTAGAGTGGTGACAAGGTTGCCACAGCTGAAAATATTGCAAGTCCAATTTTGGGCTTGACCTTTGACCTATGACCTTGAAAATCAATAGGCTTCAAGATGTTACCATATACTTACTTTGTACCAAGTTTGGTTAAGATCTGTCAAGAAATGGTTAATGTAGAGTGATGACAAGGTTTGTTACGGACGGAAGGACGGACGGACGGACACACATACATACGGACGGTCCCGTTACTATATCCCTTTCTTGCTTACTTCGTAACCGAGGGGATAATAATCATTGACTGCTGTTTTAATACATGACAATAACTGCAAATAAGAGGGACTTTTAACAAAACAAGATGATAAATGTCTTTAAAAAGTTTAAATAAAATAAGATGATAAATTAATTAACAAATTTAGATCTATGAAAATATACATGTAAGCCAAGCTTTGGGCTCTGAGAATAGCTTTCCTGTTTTGATTTAGATCAGTTTGTACCTCTGTGTCTTATCTGGATTATTCATTTAAACCAATTACTTTAAACTTATATATTTTACATCAATTGTAAAACAAGCTTAAATCTTATTTTAATCACACTCCATGTCCTTGAGATACAACCAGTTCTTACGCCATTTGTGCAGAAAATCCCAATCTTCACCGATTCAGATTCAGTAGATATTTGGGGGATTTTTTCAGATTTTGATAGATTATGAGTATTCCAGTGAATTTTAGTATGTCTACGCACCGCATTTGTCATTTGGTAGGCCAATATTTTGGCAGAGTTGCTTTTGCTTTTCAAAGGGACCAAGTCCCTACTTGTGTTCGGAAAAAAGGAGCCATTTAGGCCGTTTTCAACAATTTTTCAGTCATATAACCTCGACCAGTTCACCCACAACAAGCTGCTTTTCCACTTAGACTGTTAAACAGACCATTGGTGAAAGAATCACGCAGGTCACAATGACTTTTGTCAAAGTCGGAATGAATGTTGGTCGAGCTGGGATTCAAACTCACAACCTCTGGATTGACAGACCGCGTCGCTACCGAGCTACCGGAGCTCGGCCATTATGATAAAAGGTCAAATTGTTGACAATGTGCAATTACAATACTTCTTCTCACAATGTTACTTACATGAATCATGTTTTGCCGCAGGATGGGTTTCTTTAGAGCATCGCAGTGATCCTGACCTGCAATGTGCATTCAATTTCGATAATTGTCACATCCTTTTTCACTTGTAAAAACACTTTTTAATTTTGTTAAGAGCACACAGGAAAAGTCATGCCCATATAAATCCGTTTCGGCTCTTGAATTCACTGGGGACGTTTCATCTTGGGTTTGCTTAGTCTGAACAGATGTTAGTTTTAACTGAATAGCCATTATTTAGAAATATTCCATCCACATTGCGATGTGTTTCAACACTAAAAAAAAGGAGTGGATGTCATGCAGCAGAAACGTAAGCTATTGCGTCATAATATGTGTAAACAATCTGCACTTGAGGACTTCCAAGAACACTTCTAAAAATAGATTAACTTTTCTTCTTATAAATGTGCGGTTTTAGTGGTTGCATTTAATTCTGAATGGGGTATCCTATGGCGGTAACGATTCCGAAATTTTAACCATTTGCATTTTCAGAAAAAAATCCACAAAGCGAGTCCACAGGGAGGTGCTCCTGTTGGATCTAAAACAGAATATGACCCTATGCATACATTTAGAAATACAGGAACGCGTCCCTGTGATTCAACTCCGTGTTGGTGTACAGTACTTGGGTAGACATACATATACATGTCTCTGATTTGCGTCACCGGGTGTTTCGTGTAACAGCTATTTATTGCATTGATCTTTGACAGTCCGAAGGAGTTTTTGTCAGAAGGACATACGACTTCAGCGAAGTCTGCGTAGCATTGAGGGTGAAAACAATTTACTATAAAGAGCCTCTTCTAAAGATCAGACAGTGAAACCAAAATATTCCATCAACAGAACATACGTCAATGAATATAACCCATCACTGATTCTCAGATGCACACTACAGCTTGATTTTAAATCAACGCCAACATGAAATTTCCAGTATTAATTTATGTTATTCAATGGGAAACGAGAGCGATAAAAATTCTTACCTGCGCAAAGAAACTCGCAGCCGATTTAGTTATGGTTGTCAGCCTTAAATGTAAACAGCACAGTTGTTCTAGTTATCTCGGGTACCAACTGAATATGACGTCACCGGATGTTGATAATTGTCGGTCATGGTTCCCTGCTTTCTTCTATGTAATTTTACTTGGAATTTCACGAGCTGGGCCATAGTAAAAATTTGCACCCAATTTTTTTCCATACTGATTATAGGAAATTTCCTATAATTAAGGTAATACCTAAGAACGAGCTGCGCTCGTTATTAAACTACTTGACCAATTTTAACTGAGCTGCACAGAATATTTCGAAACATGATGAATTCTGGTAGCTGCCACATCAGAAAAGAAGAAAAGTGACACACTGTTAAGGTATTCTCTTATTTCTGTATAATTTGGCAGGACAGTTCCTTATGTAATCCTCTATAAAAGTGTTCAAACTATATTGATTGGTTGAACAATATTATCATCAGGTGGCATGAGAAAAGGAAGAATTTTCTCGTATAATTTCAAAGTAATAATATTGTTGCATTAATTTTCCCTATGTAACCATCTATACAATTATTCAAGTCATCTTATCAATACAAAAACAATGTTGCCAATGTTGCCAGGCAGAATTAGAATTGGAGGTCGTCTTTCAAGATAAGTTGGCTTATTAAATATGTTGCTCTTTCCGGATTGGTTTAAGATCAATGCTGCCAGGCGGTATCAGAGATGGAGTAAAATAACAATTTTCCTCTTTAAATGCTTGTCTTATGTCAAGATAGGTTAACAAAAACGTTCTCTAATTCACCCAATTAAGTTGTCTTAGCTTGAACTTGAACTCTCCACCCCTGGATTGCCAACTCTATCCATTATCAATTGAGCAAATAGCTTATCAATCGTTTCAGCAGGGGATTAAATCTGTTGAGACTGAATGCACTTACCGAAACTTTCTGAGGATTTGCCTTTATTCATATTTATTTGAATACATCAAACAACTTCAGCAATTCTGCTAAAGAGGCCTATGACTATTCGATTATTTGTGGCGTTTTAACTGTGCCGGATAAGCTTGCGCGACGTCCTCCCAATGTGTATGACGACTTTTTAAATAGCAGTATTGAGATATACACAACTTGATACAAATGTGCATAACATAGACATAAACTTACACCGTCTACGACACGCCAGTCACGTTCGTGTTTCGTCTACTTTTTAGTTGTAGTAATGTTCGTTTACTATCCTTCTCACGATGTAGTGGTCCTAAAGTAGATGAAATTACTTAAACCTGCAAAAAGAGTATGGATGCAGGCCCGTGTATATACATTTTCTCCGTCTGTCGCTGTAGACTGCTAGCTCGCCTACCATATGACAAGAATTCCCGTTATAGCTGCATCGTCACTGTTTGGGTTAATCGCAAGACCATGGACAATGTTTATAGCATGTCAAAATAAAATGGCACTGTTTACCGTTCTATCAGAAAACTTCTGCCTCTCAAGTTCTATATTGTATAGCGTCCCTTTCAACAATTTTCTATATACACATACACATTTAACTTTTAAAACATATTAAAGTTAGACTGATTTATTTATTTTAAATCGATTGCGAAACTCGCTTTAAGCTTATAATTATTGACGCATGATAGCAGTTTCCTGGAACCAGCAGTCGCGCCGTTTGTGTGGAAAAATCCCAATGGCAGAACCTGCTCATCACGGGATTCGAACCGGGACCTTTGGTACGAGAGGCCGAAGCTCTACCACTGCACCACTGTTTTCAACTAGAAAACCTATTGGAAAAAATAAAGGCAATATCGTGTAGAATAGAGTTGAAATGTTGTCGCAATTCTAAAATCATTTCCCTCTCATGCAATTATGTTTTCAAGAGGGCATTTTTAATACGGGCTTTATTTTGTTCAATAAATGATTGAACAAACCTTTTTGATTTTACTTTGGGTATAATGCTGTTTTCTATATTTCAGCAATGTCATGGCGACATAAAACGTATCCATTGGCAATGAACGACTACATAACGCTGCGTTCAATAGAAACTGAAACCGGGTTTCAGTCAATTTCACTGAAAACCGACTTCCGTTTCGTCGAACGAAATGGATTTGTTAATGGTCATGTTTGTATCATCAACCATGGGTGTACGACATTGGATGTAAGTAGACCTTCGACGGTTCAGAAGTACTGAAGATTTTGTACCAATCCCACAATTTTGAGACCACAAAATAACTTCGCGAGATTTTCTTCTGACTTTGTCGGAGTTTCTCCTTCAATTTGAAAACAGATACAACCCAGCCAAATAGGTCCTATAAGTAATGATTAACTACACTGATGTTAGCCGTTACGCTTAAAACCATGCTTTTGTTGTATACTTTCTTCCGCGATGTGTTTATAGTCCGATCTGACGTTTACCGTGTTCTAAAGCTAAAAATCCCGGTTAATCGGCATACATGTATGAGAGTAAGTTCCGTAGGAAATCAGTTATACGTTGTAACCTTTTCTACGACATTTGTCCTTTTAAAACATACAACGTAGCGTGTATATTCATATGAAAAGGGACCAAAGTCGTTGGTGGTTTTCAGGCTGGAATTTCGTATGTGCACATAAGTAGGATAGCTGTTCATAATTAATATCAGAAAAATAAATGTTTAGTGAAACTTGACAGGTCTCTTAGTTAAATATCCAAATCACATAGAAGTGGCCGGTTGTGCAACAGGTGGAACATTTTCTGAAGGTAAAGTTTATAAGACAAAACATTATCGTTATTCTAAGCCGTTTACGGAACAGGAGAAATGCCGCATTAAAAATCGCATAAGTTTACCACTGAGGTCGTGCAATACGTTCACAAATCATACGTTTACGTTTACGCATAGATTGTGCTGGTAGAATACGAGATCACAGTCCAGTTATCAATTGTCACTGACCACCTATATCAGTTTGTTGCAAGACTACGTGCAGGTTTTCCTAATTTAAGTTTGGAGGGAACTGAGTGGGCAGGAGTGCCTTTTAAACGTTTTATACTGTGTCAATAGCAGCGTAGTAAGCAGTTCCCAAGACGCATGCGTCATACAAATTTTGTTTTGACAACGAGGCAGAGATATTAGGAAGTCATTGGTGCTAACAGATAATAAACTCGGTTTTGACGAACGTGTGAATTTGGGTTTTACCCATTGCTTTTATAAAACGTTTTCCAACTTTACTTTGCAAATATAATTTGGTTTTTGAGGTTTGAATTGAATAGACAATTATGTGATTGGAGAATTTTATAAAATTGGTCAAGTGTATAAATCAATATGATTTGTACAGCTCTATTCATTCTTTGTTTATTCAACACTTTTCTATACATTTATCCATTCTACGTCGATTTCGTTTGAAGATGATTTGACCCTTTCAGTGAAGGACTTTCATAATATTGATGGCCTATAAGAATGTTTTTGATCGGTGCTCTGCGAAGACCAACATTATCATAGTTATAACAGGCGTAGAAATAAACAGACCAGTCTGCGCTACAATGATTAAAGATCCAAATTATTCTGCTTTACTCAGGTTTCTGGATACATTGTACAACTAATTTACGAACAGTTCAGGTCCAGATCAGACCTTGAAGATTCGCGGGCTGATCTGGATTTACACTAGTCGCAACTGCTTTCCGGTTGGTATTCGCTTTACGCATTTTATGAGAATATTTGGTAGAACAGTCAAACCTCGGTGGCTCGAACATTAGAAAGCTCGAACACCATGGAATTCGAATTCGTCTCTCGGTACCGACCAAAACTTATATAATTCAAGTTGCTTTACTTCGGAAAGCCCGAACACCTTCTCTTTCGAACTCTCGATTTTACTAAAATGCAGTAATAAAACTGGATTACTTTTTTTCTTCTTTTTAAGTACTTATTCTCTACGTCATAAATGTGTCTGCGATTAAGAAAAAAAGCTTTAAGTGAAACGAATCTCTGAAGGTATGTGTCGGTATAAGGTTGTGACAGATTAATCAATGCTGAATTAATTTTATTCTTAATCTGAATCTTCTTTAAAGTATTGTTTTGTTATTAAAGTTGGTACTTCTGAGCCGTATAGGTTACATCAGAGTTTACATCTGCTCTTGTCTTATCAGAATCTTAATAAAGTATCTGAAGTTTCTAACACACTCATGTAATTTAAATGTGACAAATGAAGATCTTGATGATGCATCTTCAGTCTTATCTGGATCTATAATATGCACAAAAGTCAGCATGTACAAATGTACTTTTAACTTTGAACCAGCTCATATGGACTGCAGATATATGTATGCAATTTCACTTAACGAATCGGGAACGTTCACAATAGCCATTGGATATAAATGATTAAAATATCGTGCAAACTGACTCGTTGCATTTTCACGGGGTCATAACAAGTAAGTGATCCTACGAATAAAACATTGTTGAAAACGGCGTTTAAACCAAATCAATCAATCAATATCATGAAAACAATGTCTTATCAAACTTCGTAATAATAGATTATCAATAGTTTTGCCAAAATAGTTTTAAACTCATCTGATGTACCCATCGGATGTGATAAAGGGTGAAGCAGACTGTATACTATACTATTATGTAAACGGTTTTGCCTCCAAAGATAATTGCAATTAAATAGAGCGGCTGAATGTTTAAGGGACACGATTAGCAGTCAGTCCCTTGCTGTTGGCATTTCAGTGCGTTTGAAAATTAGCTTGAATATTCCATGTTCACTTATGAACGACACTTTGGTAACTATTTCAAAAGTTGTTGAAAACGACGCTAAAACAAAATCAATCAATATATACCTTGGAAACAATCAGTCTATTTAAACCAATAAGTTGTGTAAATGGTAGGCTGTACTGATGAGAGTTTTTATGTTATTGAGGGACCTGAAAGACGTTATGTCCTAGTTTAATAGACAGGTATTTTGTAGGTCTTACACTTTGTATTCAGAAGTAAATAAAATGTAGAAATCCCAACACGACGATATATATCATACGGTAACACTTTGTGGCATACATCATGGTTTATTTCTATTCATTTCACAAAATCAAGTAAATTGTTTTCTTAAAATTGCTAAAAACAAATCTGAATAGAACAAAAAAGTATGTGGATATTTGAATAAAAAGATTATTAAACTTAATTTGAAAAGAACCATTAATAGATTCTAAAGGTGGACTCTTTTTTAAATATGTCAAAAGAGCACAATGAAATCGTCATTTTGGAAAAAAGTATGACAAAAAAATCCGCGTGATGTGTATTTGACACAATGCATCCTTAATTTAACGGAGCAAAAGAACTGTGCCTGGGTTAACATATGTATACTAAATATAGACACGAATTGGTGATTGAACACAGCATGAACGAATTTCTGATGTCTGTATGAAACTTGAGTCTTAAAAAACAAACAACAACTTTACATAAGACATACTCATAAATAAAGAGATAAATCTTAAGATACGATGTGTAAAAGTCGAAAGTAAGCTTCCATGTAGTATGTGTCATTGGCGTTATGGAATTCCAGATAACACCAAGTGATATTGAATGTTCCAACGTATACCCCTTTATGTTTTAAAGTTGGGTTCACAATAACGGAAGGGTTGGCTTTCCTTCGTGGGCGTCGTAATGTGAGTATCTTCGTCCTTGTTTGTTTGGCAAAGGATCGAGTCGTCCCGTTTTGATCTCGTTAGAGTGTACCTGGTCCTCACATCTCAGTTGATTAACATAAATTCGTATTAAGTATTGATACTCTGCAAACACTTATCTTTTCACAAATGTTTCAGATCAGTCACTAAAGAACAGTTCGGCCTGTGAACTTCTAAGTTGGTATGCAGCTTGGCTATCATCTGTAGACAACTCCTAGCCCTTTTGAGGTCATAACAAATGATCAACCTAATACCGTCCAAACTGAAGAAAGTGAACAGTTAAACAGCTCAAGGCGACATATGGCATTTATAACGTCTATTGTTAACTTTCCAGTCGAAATGTATGGAAAATGGATATAAATAAGTCAGGATGATTAGATAACAATTACGTAGAATACCTTGACAAATATCAAATATCCTTGCGATGTTTGTTGAAACGCCGGCATGCTGTTTACTTGTATCTTTGCTTATATTTAACATACTCATCATTAACATTCATATTATACACCATTAATGGCTAAAGTCATAGTGAAATGCAAGTACTAATGTATCCAACTTTACGGCACAGCAATATATCCAGATCAACTTGCAAATCTACATATGTTCATCTGGCTAAATTTGCCAAATGTTTAAAAAATATTTTAAAACACAGTCAATTCTATTTTTTGGATGTACAAATCTGTTTTTCAGGCGATTCTTATAATCTTTCTATATCAAATGGCGAACCAGACTGGGTGCGGGGCATGTTTATCACCATGTTTACTGGTCGCTTTTCCCTAAGGGTGCTTAACCAATGGAAATAGTTAAGCTTTAATTATTTTACGGAGGAAGGTAACTATACATACCCTTCTCATCGCAAGAATAAAACCAGTCTACAGTACAGTCGATTACAAGCCAAGACAATGACATTTATGACTTAGTCAAGAGAATGTCAGTTTTGACAGCATAGTATTTTCGGTCATCTGTCCTATATTTGTTCGTTTAAACTGTCTCAAACAATATGAAAAGTATAGTCAAGGTATGAAATCAAAGTGCTGGGGGTAGAATTGCGATAGTTAAAGCGGATAAGACGAAAACAAGAAGTTGTTATCTTTTAAATTTCTTTAAATAACCAAGAACAGTTCTTGACAATTGCAAGAATTTCTATGCATGAATTGTTCAAGAACACTTCTAGAACTGTTGGTCAAGAACACATGATGAACTGTTCTGAGAATGTTCTTCAATAACAGTTCAAGTAATGCTCTTGAATGTTCTAGAACACTAGAAAACCTAAATTTTCCCATATCACTGAACTTGGAAATATCGCCCTTTCAAGTCAATTCATAAAGGGCCCGACATCTTGACCCGTTAATGCACAACCCTGCATACTGTATAATAATACATTTATAGTTTCTGAAATTAGAACTCATCATTTTATGACATAATACTCATGAAACTTAATAGCTGTTCTTGTAATGATAAGGTTGTCATTTCATTCTATATGTTCACTATAAATCATTGAATAACTAGTTATACATATAAGTTTACCTGTCAAATGTTCCAAACCAAGTTGCAGACATTGTCATAACGGAGTAACTGCTGTGCCTGTTTAACTCCGTGTAATTTTTATTCTATCTGGATGTATCTGTAGGGTTTTTAGAAAAGTTCTTTACAAGTAATTATGAACATAATAGTTGATGACTGTGTGTTTTGTGAAAACATTGCCTAACTTCAAAACTGCCACATGGTCAACGCTCTTTTTGAAAACTTGCAGTTTCATGTTGTTGTTGTTGTTGTTGTTGTTGTTATTGTAACTAACAGTTTACAGTTGTTGTTATTATTATACCTCCAGATACATAGTATATGGGGGCTACACAGGAGTCACGATTGTCGGTCGGTCGGTTTGTCGGTTTGTCGGTCCGTTGGTCTGTGGACATTTCTTGTGAACACTTTTTCTCAGCAACCCTTGGTCAGAATTCAATATAACTTCACAAGAATGATTGATACCAAGCTTAGTTGTGCATATTGTCGGCGTGTTGCACTGGAATTATTTTTAAATGAGTTGTGGCCCCTTGAATTTCTCATACATGTCAGGCACCAGCTGGGGGTATTCATCACATTCAGTGATATTTCTAGTTGTAACTGGCATTTTCCTGTTTTTGTTGTTATCATATTTTGAGTGCTTGTTAAATTATAGAAAGCTTCAAGCACAGTTATTAAGTAGAATTATTAAAAAAAAAGAAAACATTGATGTTTCACCATTTTAAGAACTAGAGCAGATTGTTACAGGAAGTATACTGTTTCTAAACTGTTCTTATAACGTGTGTTATGACTTTTAGAACAGTTTTGGAACATTAAAGCTCTTTATTTATTCTTTATTTGTTCTTGAGTTCCTAAACAGTTTTTCAGATGTTCTTATACTAATTTCAAGATCAGAAGTTGAACATATTTAGATGTGAATGTGCATTAACTGATATAATTGCGTAGCAACGAATACCATTGCAACAGGTGAGATTTTGCAGTCACGTGATGTAAATGACTGAGAACACAAATCTACTAAATTCAGTACGAAGCCAAAAAATAGTGCAAATTATTCTAGATTGAATTACCAATTCAAACATAAGCAAACGTAAAATAAGTAAAATAAATTCTTCTTATTCTAGGTAACCAAATAAAATAACAAGTCTCTAAATGTATAAATATCATATTTAAGTGTACTGAATAATTGAGATATCACTACTCCAATATGAATACACAAGATTGTAAACACTGCAACAAATTACCCTTTGTAAATTGTAACCATTTGTTCCCCCTAGTAAAATAAATTGTTGAGGAACATCTATTATTTCTGTCAAAGTAGATTTGTTTAGGATATTTTAATAGCATTTTTTACCACTTGCAAATGCATTTGCAGTAGACAACTTTTGAAAACATTGTGACAAAAGGAGACATTGCTTATAGAGATCAATATCTCCTTTTTGTCACAATGTTTTCTATTCTATTCTTAAATGTTCAGAAAAAAACCTTGTATACTGCCGGTTCCTCCTCTCCCCTACGCACACACGTCAACATAGTTGTAGAGGTTCCTTCAAATCATATTGATTGGTCGAAAAACATGATCACGGGGGCGGGGCTAAAATTTTCTCCTCCGAAAGTCTGCCATTTTCAAAACAATTTTGTGGTGGGTCTGTTTTACCTAATATAGCTATAGTGAAATCTTCAAATTATGGCTTATTTCCAAATAATTTTGCAAGAATGTTTCCGTGTTGACCCACTAACATATTCCTTCAAGCCATGTTGATTGGTCGAAAGACTTAGCCGCCAGAGACAGGAAGTTTCTGCATTATATGGCTAAATGAATCGAAAGTATCTGGCAAATTTCCAAATATTTTATAGACATATTCCTTGGATGGCCCTCTCCAAATTAACTTAAAGCCATTTTAATATGATTGGTAAAAAAAGAGTTATTGTGGTTGGTATAACATATCACATTGCATTACTCAGTTGAGCGATCGAGGGCCATGATGGCCCTCATGTTTATTATCATTTCTTTTTGTTTTAATTGTTTTTTAAATATTCTCGACATGATCGTCTTGAAGAATAAACGGTGACTTGTTTGAAATTACTTTATCGAATTTTTTTCTGACTCTAATTTGCGCTCTTTCTACGATGTTCAAGAAATTAAATAGTTATTGAAACACACTTCTCTACAAGACTACCATGTCCAGATTGAATAAAAGAAAAAGAAGGCAAAAAGGCGATAAATTTGACATCGAATCACGCATTTTCACCCCATCGACTTTAAAAGGGGAACTCAGTGTCCTTTTACAGAATTAAATGTTTGTATTGAAATATAAACGGCGTACTTCCATCTCAGTCATGATATATCAGAATGATTAAATGGTAAAACGGGATGGTTTCTGGTTTTAATCTTCCCTGCGGAGTGCCCTTGGACACGGTACATTATCTAGCCTAGTACTGGACTACATTCAAAAGAAACAAAACATTACGGTTAAACGTAAAAACCCATTTTGTTCGACGAAGCGGAAATCAGTTTTCACGGAAAATTACGGGAGACACTGTTTAGACACTGTTTCTGTTTTGTGTTTTTGCGAAACATTGTTCGGTTTCAGTGTTTATTGAGCACAGGGCTATAGTCATTCAGGGAGCATGGATAAGTGTTTTGTCGCCGTGATACTACCGCATAACTATTGAAAACGGCATAGTCCCTAAATAAACCGAATATACTTGTTTCAATATACGGCAGTCTACTGCGACGGTGTAAGCAATTTATGCCGCAGGACTAAGTCGTTTCTACTAGGACTTGAGGTGAAGATTCTACTTGAGGACCACAACATCGTTGCAAATAATGATAGTAAAAGAAAGTTTTTACAAAAGGAAAGACGCAACAGTAGCGTAACTGTCGTACTGAAGACGATGTCAGTATATGGCTATTTTGTGCATTTTTTAATTAAGCTGCGTACATCTGAATACTGCCAATTAAAAGTCTTCATACAAATTATAAGATACTATAGATAAAATCGTTTAATACATGTTATCATAGTGGTGTGTGTGTATACACAATAGAAACATACATATATATATATTAAATAAAGATCAACTAAAAACAACAACAAAGTTAACAAACATCCGACCGTGTACAGATATAACATTATTAAAAAAAAATCGAAAAGATGGAGAGAATGAAAAAGACATCTATAAATCGGAATTTCAACAGTTTCTAATTGGAATTTTATTAAAATATTTTTTAATTCATTTGTTTATATATCAAACACATTTAATCGACATTTTAAATGTACTTTATTTATCAAGTTATAATTGTATTCGTGCGTCTTTGTTATGACAACAAAATATAACTCTTTAAAACCAAACATACTTAGACGGGATAAAGTTTCAAACAAGTTGAAAAGACTATTGTAATTTAAGTTTTCAACTTAAAACAGATGCATTGTAGTGATTGTACATTGACAGCTGCTTGTATTCAGCGATTTGTTTCCATCATTGTATTAATGTTTCTTAATATGATACGTAAGTTTATCAAAGTCCATTGTGTCATTTTTATGTCTCCACTAATCAGTCATTAGCGCTTACAGAGGATGAGGCTACGGTTGGCGGCACCCATCTACGGATTTTCATCTCGCTTTTCACCAACGACGAGTAGTACCCAGTGAAGGTTTTCCAAGTTAAACCTTTGGCATAAACAGCGTTACCGTAGTCTCCGTTCAGATTTGACATGTGGCAGGCGTTATACCACCATGCACCGACAAATGATGTTGCACAGTTACCGCCATAGCTATCGTAATCCCTATCTCTGGTTGAAAATCGTTGTCCGTAATGATTCGTTAACGAATCGCCGGCATCTCCATGGTACCCGTCCACTGTCAGTTTATACCTCGACTCCGCATTGCCGATACTGAACACGTTATACGCCGCATGTCTCGAAATGTTATTTGAATCCATCATGTCAATCCTAAGCTCGTACCATCCTTGCGCTGTTATCGTGTGCAGCTGTTGATTTCCGAGCCAGAAGTTCTCATACAAATCTCCAAACCCAGTTTGATATTCAAACCATGTTTTGTAAAAGGCACTGTCTGAAATCCTGCGTTGAAATACGATCCATCCGCCATTGTCTGTGTCCATGTCACAACGGACCGGGAAACCCCGCGTCCCTTCAGGATAGATTATATAAATCCCCGTTTGATTATAACCCTGATCAAAGACATCCTGGCAATCTTTTGGTCTGTTTGTATTACAAACCTGCGACAATGAACAAGGAATCCATAAAAGTCCAACGATCTTAAGAAACAGACAGGTCATTTTGAATGTTCTGTTATTTAGTCATTTATTTGAGGGGTTTATATACCGTCGCATTTAGGCATATAGCCAATTGGAGAGCTGCCACTGTTTTACCCTTTCACATTTTATGGGAACTATTATTTTATTTAATTTTTCATATTTCAGTTATTTGATTCCAGATTTGACTTGTGACATTTTGTTTTGCAATTGCTAACTATTCCTCCCGATTTCTGTTTAGAACTATTGTTTAAAATTATTGTTGCTTATAAATAATAAATAGATATTTCTTGTTTAGAGTTGTTAACATTTTTAAAAAGATGCAGGTTCTTCCTTGTTTAGTTTTTGAGCTCGTGATTGGCTAGAAAAGGCCCTGACGTAAATGTGGGATTTCCTGTGAATATAAGAAGACATTATACCCACTTCATCCCTCGTTTAGTATTGTGAACATGATCGGAAATTACCATTATCCGAACCAAAGTACAACAAAACTATATCATTATTCCATTTATTTGAAAGCCTCTTTGTCGTTTATTCTTGCAATGAATGCTGCAAATTACATAGTTTGTATGTCAACTAGTAGTAATATCATCTAAAACTCGCTGTCGATTTTGGAGATAAGTGGGATAGTAAACACACATTTAGCCGCTAAGTGTACTGTCAATATAGCTAAATACTTCAATTTGGGCATGGTTATTTTAAACGGGTCGTCTAACAGACTCGATTTCTTTTACCAAAGTGTCTATAATACAAGGAGTTACGGTCGGGAGGTTATTTTTCGGTATTTTATAATCTTAAGGTTATACTATCGCAATGCTCCTCCTGTATTACAAAGATGTCTTCAAAGTGTAAATATATGTATAATTAAACAAACCCTTTTTTGTTATGTATTATAGGTTATTGCATCAATATGGGAAAATATTGTGTTGGACGAGTTCCTTCGGATGAGTTGCCCGAGCTTGCGAGGGCAGAACTCCGCCGAAGGAACGAGTCCCAACACAATAGATTCCCATAATCATGCAATAACCTTTTTATTGTATAATTTGATATTTGCTATTTAAAATGTGTCGTTTTGTTTGTTTTAAACACGTCACACTATTAGAAAATTAACAGTCGTTTTGGATAATTTTAAAAAACATTAACGATATATCGCGCAATTATACTCTCCTTTACACTGGATGCTAAGGTCGCGGAAAATATAATTTACGAGCCGCCACTGTTGTCGACTCGAAATTGGAATCGTCGACAAAATGATGTGTAACGCCTTTTCTAACAGTGTTTTTCATTAAGAACTCGTGTATTATCTTATTCTTGTATTTACACCTGGATATTTGTTTTTTTATTACGATTTAGATTTAGATGCCCCTTAAAAAGGGCCTTTTGACCTCGCAGTATGTTCAGTAAAGCGAACACACATCTTTGATATACATATAAAGGCTACTGCGTTGATAAACTTCACATCGGAGGATAACAAAACAAATCTGAATACCTACCTTTAAAACAGTCATTTGCTTATTCATCCTAGCAGTTATGAATCCCTCTTTATTTGTTGATACACTTATAATAGATCGTCAACGACAATCAAAACAACAATCGAGCAATATTATTGATGTACACGTCACATTATTACGTCATAAACTACGTACGTATTTACTAGCATAGCTAACGCTATAAATAGACCAGATTGGGTTTTGTGTACGTCTATCGATTATTTCACTACGTGTCATCTATAAAAGATGTACCAAACAATGTAATACGAACTGTATAAGCACAGCCCTTTCCTAGAACTATCAGAGAGTTGAACCTTGAGCAGATCACATCTGTAAACTGATTCAAGTCCCGTCTAGATTGATATACAGCCTAAACAACACAGATGTTTTTTTATTTCATTTATATTTGTAAATATGCCTAATTAGTTGTTTTAACCATTTTAATGGCTTCACTTCACTTGCCTGCGATGCACTGAGCCCTGACAGTAACACAGTAGAAGTAGAAGTTAGCTGGTCTCTAAATCATGAAAGGTTGGATGAGAGCGCTTTGTAACGTTAGTGTATGGAAATAGTTCCGTCCTTAGCGTCACGTGAAAAAGATTCCAGTGCAATATCAACCCGTGCAATATCAAATGATATTGCATCCTTTATTCATATGGAAACAAGAAGGAACAATATCAAAATATACAATAAGTACGATTATATGAGGACTCTTCTGTAAATTCATTGACTTAAATTATGAGTAGTATTCACACTTCCTTTAAAACTTGTTATGTGTGTATACATGCAATGCAATATATTGTACTGTATTGTATTGTATACCTTTAGCAACATCTCACCTTTTTTTCCCACACATCCAACTTTAAAAAAAGCAATGTTACAAACAAAGTTAAATATTATAAAAAAAAAAACACTTCTCAGTTCAGTACATCTTTAAATGACCTACATGACTCTTTCGAAAATGCGGTTATACTTCATGGCATTAGACTACCTTTATCCAACTCTGATAAAGATAAAATGAATACTTTTCTCAAGCTTTTTGTCCCTCTATATGCTGACGACACAGTGCTTTTCAGTAATACTGCAGAAGATTTACAGAATGCTTTAAATGTTTATCATAAATTTTGCAAAGAATGGAAACTCTCTGTTAACATTTCAACATCTAAAATTGTAGTCCCTCCGTCCGTCCGTCCCACCCACCACCTTTATAAAGACACTTAGATAAATAGTTTGTTTTTATTTTTTATAACATGTATCTCATTTGCATATTATTGTTATTCATTCCGTAAAAGGGGGTTAATTACGGAATGAATTGCATACTTGTAGGGTGCACCCCACAAGTACTCTCCCATGAGTTCCTCCGTCCGTCCCTTCGTCCGTTCGGGTTTTCCGCACTTTTTTCTTACATACTTTGAGCTATTGAGCTGACATTTTGTATACGGCTTTGTAGTGATGTGTCATAGATCCAGTTCATATTTTCTGGGATTTCTGAATGAGTTATGCCCCTTTTTGGACTTAGAATATTTGTTTTCCGCACGTTTTTTCTACATGCTTTGATGTATTGAGCTGAAATTATGTATATGGCTTTGTAATCAAGTGTCACAGATCAAGTTTTCTCGAATTTCGTCAATTTTTGAATGAGTTATGCCCCTTTTTGGACTTAGAATATTGGTTTTCCGCACATTTTTCCTACACATTTCCTCGGCCCCTTTTTGGACTTAGAATATTTGTCAATTTCTGCATGAGTTATGCATTTTTCATAGTTTCCCATTATTCTTTAACTTATTCCTGAACGACTTTATTAACTTTTTACAAACAAACAATATATCAAAACAAAGAGGAAACTTACAAAGAAGTTCCTGACGGGCGTATTATGTACCGTTTGCGGTACTCTTGTTTCTAAAGGTAGAAACAAAACCCATAACTTAACATATAATGATTCAACAATTGAAGTTGTAAATGAAAGTATGTATTTAGGTATCATTTTCGGTCGATCAGGATCATTCTATAAAACAGAGCAGGAAATAGCAAAATAAGCAACAAGAACAATGTACAGTTTAATAAAGAAAATTAAACGACTAACTTAACCCCTAGATATGACAATATAGTTATTCAACAACACGGTCAACCCCATTCTACTGTACAGTTGTGAACTGTGGGAGTTTGGCAACAATGACGTCTTAAAACGGGTCCAGTTAACATTCTTAAAGTACAATTTAAACCTAAAAAGGTCAACTCCAAATGATATCGTGTACGGAGAAACTGCTGTTTTCCCTTTATCAATTAAAATAAAATTTTGATGTATACAATACTAGACTAAGAACACAATAAATACAACTCTTTACTATTTAACGTATACCAATATGTTCACCAACAATTCTGTAACGCTTTAACAAATTTACCACTATTTAATTGGATTATCAATATTAAGACTATTTTTATTAAATGCGGATTAATGAACATCTGGATAAACCAATCCTTTACTATTAGTTAAATGGGTTAAACTCACTGTGAAACAAAAATTGAAAGATCTATTCCTTAACTCGTGGTACAATGTAAAGAAAGAAATGATGCATACTTAACATATAAACTGTTTGAAAAGAAATTTGGCTTTGAACAATATTTAATTGACATCCCCCACTACCTAATGAAATACTTATTTCAATTCAGAACAAACAATTACAGAATCCCTATAGAAAGTGGCAGATGGACAAATACTAATATAAACAAGAGTTGCTGCAAGTGCAGCAATTTAATTGTATGGGAATCAGCATTTTATGACTTAAGAAATACGGTTTGATTCGAAAGCCACAAAACCTGCTTTTAAATATATGATATAAATATATGATAACAATAGTTTTTTAGTTAAATACGTAAAACTAAAACAAAAATACCCTTTTCCAGCGTATTGACCTCGATCTCCCAAAATTATTGTAAACATTTGTCTGCGCATGCGCGTCCTTTTTTTTTCCTTAATATATTCTTAAAATGTAAAATTTAGCAAAATTTAACTTAGCATTTATGAAAATATTCCCATTTTCCTGTTATTAAAAAATATGGTTTTAATTTATATTTTAATCATAAAAAAACTACTTGCATATAAATAGACTGGTTCACTAATCTTAATATTCTATTGCAAACTCGAACGTGAACCAGTATAATGACGAACAGCAACATTGGGGACGAATACTACTATTTGTTAGAATGTAATTATTTAAGTAACGAACGAAAACAGTTAATACCCATTAAATATCTGAACAGACATAACATTATACAATTTGACAGTATTTTGAAAACAAAATCCAAAAACGAGCAAATTAATCTTTGCAAGTTCTTGAAAATTATTATAAGGAATTTCTGAAACAACCACTCTATGTATACATATGAACACACACTGTTATGCCCCCGCTCTCTCTGTGTCTCTGTGTCTCTGTGTGTGTGTCTCTCTCTCTCTCTCTCTCTCTCTCTCTCTCTCTCTCTCTCTCTCTCTCTCTCTCTCTCTCTCTCTCTCTCTCTCTCTCTCTCTCTCTCTCTCTCTCTCTCTCTCTCTCTCTCTCTGTCTCTCTCTCTCTCTCTCTCTGTCTCTGTCTCTCTGTCTCTGTCTCTCTGTCTCTCTCTCTCTGTCTCTCTCTCTGTATCTCTCTCTCTCTCTCTCTCTCTCCCTCTCTCTCCCTCTCTCACTCTCTCTCTCTCCCCTCTCCCTCTCTCTCTTTGTCTCTGTCTCTTATTGTCTCTGTCTCTGTCTCTATGTCTCTGTCTCTCTCTGTTTATGTCTCTATGTTATGTCTCTTTCTGTCTCTGTCTCTCCCATCGCTGCATGTGTGTGTGTGTGTGTCTCTCTCTCTCCTCTCTTATATATCTCTCTCTGCCTGTCTGTCTCTTTCTCTCTCTCTCTCTCTCTCTCTCTCTCTCTCTCTCTCTCTCTCTCTCTCTCTCTCTCTCTCTCTCTCTCTCTCTCTCTCTCTCTCTCTCTCTCTCTCTCTCTCTCTCTCTCTCTCTCTCTCTCTCTCTCTCTTTATATATAGTACACATTGCCTCATACGAGAGTGTATTGTAATTGTGGATTGAAGACTTAAGTTTCTTTTCTTTTCTTCGCCTCGTTGACTATGTATATTTATTTTATTCTCATGTATTCTGTTTGTAGAACTGAGAGAAATAAAGTTATTTGCATTGTATTGTATTGTATTGTTTAGCATTTGATAAATGATTTAACAGGACAGGAAAGCACAAGGTGTCCACTTTGTATCACATATTGATGATCAATTTTATCACAATAATGTAACACTTAAAAATTAATGTCCAGAAGATGTAAACATTTTCAACGGTGTCCTAAAGAAATGAACATGCATTACAAATAAAATAAGACAAACGTATGATGGCATAGGTTGATAAATCAATTTTTAAAAAAAATCCTGAAAAAATTATTCCGATAATTTGTGAAATATAGGTTTCTTTTTTAATTCCTGAAAAAAATACGGAAAATTTCGTATAAGTGTTCGGAACTTGCATAAAGGTGCCGATACACTAATCAAGAAATTTAATTTCTGACGCAGTAGATATATAGAATAACACTCGTAGTATGGATTACTTCTTTGACGCGTCGCAGACCGCATCGGTGTGCTAGTGATATATCTTGTGCGGGAGTTCGCGGGTTTGATCCCCGACTTTGAAAATGGTAGTAATTGCTTCCGATCCTTGGCACTCAGAATTGTGGATTTAGCATTACGACTGGCTCACAGATGTCAGGATAAATTAAACAGTAGTACTGGTAACTTACCCAGACAGCGCCGTGATATAATTGAAAACAGTTTTTGAAAGTGGTGTGAAACACCATGCAAACAAAATAACAAACAAACGCGCCGAGGAGTTGGTGGTGGTAAGTAGAGTTATACTTGATAGTCTATATAGTACAAAATTGTATTTCCTTAAAGTAAATATTTAATCGAGTGATTGGGGTTTAATTTCACGAAGTAAAATTAGTTCTGGGCACTTATGTAAAAATATCGAGATGACAGTTAAGCTGATCTCGATAATATTTCCAGGAACGTTCAGTTATATCGAGAAAATCTTCTCAGCAACAAGGAAGCTTCTCGATAATTTGTTAAAGTATCACGATACGTATCTTGCTATATCGTGTTAGTGTGGTATAATTAGCAAAACAAGAGGCAAATTATGAATTCTGACGGTTAATTGGAATATCAAATAGCCTAAATGCGCCATAAAACCTAACTAACTTTCCTAGAAATATTAGATCAATAAATAGTGAAACAGCAGGTCGGACACGGAAGTGTACCTTCCGCATATCTCATATGATTAACATTAATTTGTATTCAATTATCATAATGTACCCAAGTACGCTCAATATTGAAATATGTAAACCCTTATCCAATTGACATTAATGTGTATTAAATTATCATAAAGTACGCTCAATTAATTATCAGAGTGTACCAAAGTACGCTAAATATTGAAACCTGAAAACCCTTATCAATTGCCATTAATGTATATTCAATTATCATAATGTACCAAAGTACGCTCAATATTGAAACCCTGCAAACCCTTATCTAATATACATTAATTCTTATTTAATTATCAGAATGAACGCAAGTACGCTAAATATTGAAACTCGGCAAACCCTTATCAGATTGACATTAATTCGTATTCTATTATAAGAGAGTAACCAAGTACGCTAAATATTGAAACCCGGCAAACCTTTAGCCAATTGACATTAATGTGTATTCATTTATCAGAATGCACCCAAGTATGCTTAATATTGAAACCCTGCAAACCCTTATCTTACTGACATTGATTCGTATTTGATTATCAGAGTGTACCCAAATACGCTAAATATTGAAACCCTGCAAATCCTTACCAGATTGACATTAATTCGTGTTTAATTATAAGAAAGTACACAAGTACGCTAAATATTGAAACCTGGCAAACATTTATCCAATTGACATTAATTTGTATTCATTTATCAGATAGGTACCCAAGTATGCTAACCATTGAAACCCTGCAAACCCTTATCCAATTGACATGAATTTGAATTCAATTATCATAATGTACCCAAATACGCTAAATATTGAAACCCTGCAAACCCTTATCTTACTGACATTAATTTGTATTTACTTTCGAGAAAGTACCCAAGTACTCTTAATATTGAAACCCTGCAAACCCTTAACCAATTGACATTAATTCGTATTCAATTATCAGAATGTACCCAAGTACGCTAACTATTGAACTTGTAAACCCTTATCCAACTGACATTCATTCGTATTTAATTATCAGAATGTACCCAAGAACGCAAAATATTGAAACCTGTAAACCCTTATTTGATTGACATGTATTCGTATTCAATTATATCATAATGTACCCAAGAACGCTAAATATTAGAACCCTGCAAAACCGTATCTTTGTTAGCGTTAGACAGGTTGGAATGTTCAATATATGACACCATTCCGACAATGTACCTACGTGTTTATTTTCGCTAAATATTGAAACCCTGCAAACCCTTATTTATTTTAGGTTTAGACTGGTTCGAAGGTTCAATATTCGACACCATTCCGATATTGTACCTACGTATTTATATTCGCTAAATATTGAAACCCTGCAAACACTTATCTATTTTAGTGTTAGGCTGGTTGGAATGTTCAATATTTAACACCATTCCCCCTTTTTTAATGGAGCAAAAGAACTGTCGTGGGTTTTAAATAAAGAACATAAATAATTAAGTGGTCAGTTGCAGCCATAAGATGAACAATAATGTGGAAACTGCGAAATCTCTCCGATTTGACTAAGGCTTTATACTTCAAACCACCAACATAACAGTATATAGCACATTAATAGTATACGTGAAGTTAACCGGAACAGCCCAACACTCCGGCTACCTTGGCTGTATTAACCAGTCGGAACATCCGGAGTTTACCAGATTCATATACACGATTGAGGTCAATGCGTTGACAGATCGTGTCGAAATTGGAAATTGGAAATTATAGTAAAACATTTGATTCGTTAGGTATGACAAATTATTCAGAATATTATTCAAAATGGGACTTCGGGCGAAAATGTTTAAATCCTTCTCATCACGGCAAAGGGACATAAGCAGTTCCTTAATTTTCAACTTGTTTATACAAGAGTTATCTGCCTTTTTAATGTATATTTCCCAAACGATGTATTCTTTATGCTGATGATGTTTTAACTTTTTCTGAGAGTTAATAAAAAACGAACTTAGAGTTTGTTAAGAATATAAACTTTCAGTTAATACGAAGAAAACAGAAATAATAGTATTCAGAAATAGTGGACCATTAAGATCAATTGAAATATGGTGATTTGAAGGCTCAAATGTCAAAATTACCCGATCTATAAATATATGGGTCTCCTGTTTATTCTTAATTGTCCTGGTCAGCTGAGAAAACTCAACTTGTCGCGCAATCTAAAAAGGCAATATATTCCAATATATCATATCAAAGTAATTTTGGACATTTTCCATCTACTGAATAGTTTAAGCTTTTTAGTTTAAACATATTTTATTCAGTTCATATTTACAATATTAACAGTACAACAAAAGTAGGTTGAAATGGATTGGAAAGCAAGCAATGTTATTGCTTATAATAATTCCTTTCCAGGAGTGTACAGCAACAAAATACAAAGAAAATCAGTGTATGATGTGCTCAGTATGATGAATAATATCTATATAATTAAGCCTTGTAGTAAATTTTAAAAGAACTATTAAAGCAGTTTTTAAATTTATCTTGAATATTTTCGGAATAGGAAAAAATGTAAAAGTAATCTGTCACACACACCGTCCAGAGGAAGAAGATCGATACACCACAGGTGGTCAAATGTTAAGCGTCAAAACGCTTTGTTGCTGCAATGTATCCTTGGACTTTTAAAAACATGCTTGTATTTGCATCTTGGGTATTGCGATCATTACCGAAAAGAAGATTTTCTAATGTAGGAGCACAAGGTAGGCCATGGATATAACGATCACGCATTACTTGATATCTTGTACATTGGGTGAGATAATGCGACACAGTCTCAACGGCACCGCAAGCACAGTGGGAGGAAGGGACAATATTTCTTCTGTGAAGATCATGGTTTAATGAGCTACATCCTAATCGCAAACGAGCATGATTGACTTGATTTTGTCTACTTCCAACGTTATACAGGTTTTGTGATTTTTTGGGTCTTGTGTTAAATTTGGCTTTGAATTTGCTGAGAGTAGGTGTGTTTCTGACATATTCAGGAAGTGCATTCCATTGGCGAAAAGTTAGAAGCAGAAATGAAGCAGCATAGGCTTGAGTGTTACAAGGGATGTTTGGAACATCTGAGCGGGAACGTAGGGCATATGGTTGTTCTGGTTGCTGGGGAATCAAATGTGAAAGATACTCGGGAGAAAGACCATTTTTCATCTTAAAGAACAGGATGAGGCGATGTTTACGTCGCCTTTCCGCCAGCGTATCCCAGTTAAGGTCAGATATGAGTCGGTCAATACTACAAAGTTTGGTAGCTCCTGTTACAATTCTAGCCGCTTCGTGTTGGACAGCTTCGATGTCGTTTATAAGAGCCTTACTACAATTGTCCCAGACAACATTTGCATACTCGAGTAGTGGTCTGATGAATGTGACATACATTTTCTCTAGGGCTGAACGAGAAACAACGAATTTTAGAGTCCTAAGAAACCCAATTCTCTGCCATGCCTTGTTGATGTTTGATGATATGTGAGATTTCCATTTGCAATCTCGAGAGAAAGTTACCCCAAGATGTTTATGGGTACTGACTTGAGATATAGGAACGTTGTCGAGATAAAGTGAAGGGTGATTTGGTTTCTGATGCTTACGAGAAAAAAGAACAGATCCAGTCTTAGATGGATTAAAAGTTACCAGCCATTTCTTCGACCAAGAAGATATTTGTGACAGATCATGGTTGAGGACAGCTGCTGAGGTAACAGGATCTTCGATGACAATGTAAAGACTGGTGTCATCTGCGAATAGGCGAATGTTTGCTTCAATGTCATTGACAATGTCATTAATGAAAATGAGGAAGAGTAACGGTCCAAGGATAGATCCTTGAGGAACACCAGCGTTGATAGTGAGGGTTCTTGAAACAGAGTTTGACAAGACTACCCGTTGTTTGCGATCGGAAAGATAAGAGGTGAACCAATGGAGGAGGGGACCGCTTATACCGATGGATGACAGCTTATGAATGAGACCCTGATGCCAAACACGATCGAATGCCTTTGATACATCACAAAAGACAGCCCGTACTTCTTTCCCTTCATCTAAGGCTTTGCTGACGTCATTGTACAAAAAAGCTAGCTGATTGACGCTAGAATCGCCTTTGATGAAACCAGATTGGAAGGGTGTAAGAAGTCTATTCGAGATGACGTAGTTGTAGAGGTGTTTGTGGATGCAGCGCTCCATGAGTTTGCCAAGACAACTTAGAAGTGATATTGGTCTATAATTGCAAGGGTTGGAAGGGTCAGATTTTTTAAAAATGGGACAGACGTTCGCCAACTTCCAGGGAGAAGGGTACGTAGAGTTTGTCAGCAATTTGTTAAACTAATTTGAGAGCGGTACTGCAAGTTCTTCTTTGCCTTCTTTGATAAGTTTAGGACTAACAGAGTCAGGACCACAGGCTTTACTAGGATCGATACAGGAAATTGCGTCTCGGACGTCCTGACTCGTCAAAGTTATTTCTGAAAGGAAAGAGGATGGAACGTTCGCATCTATAGGGAGAGGATGTTGCTGGGTATCTATGGTTGATTGTTTGCTAAAGTACGAGTTTAGAAGATTGGCCTTTTCTTCATCTGACTCTGCCGTAATTGTTCCCTCAATAAGAGTTGGTAGTGGTGAAGATGTTTGTTTTTGAGTGAGTTGTTTAGCAAGTTTGAACCATTTTTTTGTTGTTATATTATTAGTGTTAATTTTAGTTATTATGTTATGTTCGTATTCCTTTTTAGTTTTTCGAATAATGTTTGTTGTATCATTTCGAATGTTTCTGAACTGTTCCCATATCTGCGCATTATTTAAATGTTTAGCTTTTTGGTGTAATTTGTTACGTTTTCTTATTTGATTTTTTACCTCATTGTTTATACAAGTAATATCACCGGGACGGATAATTAAATATTATTTATTTGGAATACGTTCGGAACCTGCTTGTAAAATTGAATTAGCGATTGTGTCTGCGGTAACATCTAGATTTTGATTGTTTTCGATGAATGACCAGTCAGTGGATCTCAGTTTGTCATTATATTTTGCATAGTCGCCTTTGTCATATATCCAAATTTTTCGCTGAAAAAAAGTATGTTTAGGTTTAGTGAATTTCAAGACAGCAACAGTCGGACAGTGATATCGAACAAGATTTGGAACAAAAGGATCTGCAACGAAACTTGAAATAACTTAAGTTGAATGTTTGATAAACACGAGGTCAATCAGTGAGTCGGTGCTTTAATGAGCTGTTCAGAATTTAAGGAGTCTATCAATCTACACATCCTATTAGACGGATTCGAATTGATATTGATATTAAAATCGCCTGCTACAAGTATGTTGTCAATATGCTGGTTAAAAGCTTGGTCGAGTGAATGTTCCATGTTTAGCCACTGTGTGTTGTTTGAGTTAGGAGGACGGTAAATTCCACCAACAAGTAGTTTGCGGTGGCAAACATGTAATTAAACCCATACAGCTTCGACACCATTAACTTGAAGATCATTCCGTGGAATGGCATGCAGAGTATCTCGGACGTAAATAGCAACTCCACCACCAAGACGATCGTTTCTGTCACAACGAAATGGCTTTTTAAAGTTTGGGATTTGGACATCTTCGTCTGAATATTTACTTGACAACCATGTTTCAGTAAAGAC
The DNA here is from genome assembly GCA_031761405.1 of Serripes groenlandicus. Lineage (NCBI taxonomy): Eukaryota > Metazoa > Mollusca > Bivalvia > Cardiida > Cardiidae > Serripes > Serripes groenlandicus. The sequence continues at coordinate 83,083,821 of JASEVX010000004.1, read as the reverse complement.
AAGAACATCGTACGATTGTGCTTCTACTGTAAGAATGTCGATTTTCGGTTTCAAACTTTGTATGTTCAGATTCATGATGCTTAAACCACTATTGGTTAGTCCTGCATATGATACGAATGAGGTGTTCAAGCTATCAGAGTGTATCGAGGGACCAGGATTAAGCTCAATGTCGCCCGATCTGCTTATAAGTAGTGAGACGATGTACAAGAAAACCAGAACAGAATACATGGATGAAAGAGAAACCAGGGATACTTCAGGATGGCGACTAAATTTAGAACCTCTAGTTGAGATCGTCATGTAGAAAGCTGGTAGGTAGAACCATGATGTGTCGCCGGCTGAAATAAGAGGGGTGTCTGATTCCTAACAATATTGCACCAACAATGAACCGACAATCACCAAGGACAGTATGTGTGACACAATAATAATACGAAAAGGGTAAATAATTAAAAAACATTTTCATACGAAAACTGTAATATATGAGGAAGGGACAATTATAAAGTTACGATATGAACGTTAAGTTGCAAACCTGTTGTAAAGGGTAATTTATAAGTTGAAAAGTAGTACGTTAAGATTTAAATGTGTGTTATCATTATTATACGATAGATACATCTTATGTTGTGATTTGTTGGCATTATATTACAAATATCGTTGAATAGCTGCTATTGTATTACTCCTTCACGAAAAGAAATCGTACAACATCACAAGCATATTTTGATTGTACATCTATATTGGTAGTTAATAAATACCAGAGTGCAAAACAAACCAACATACAAATACAAGAACATATAAATCATCAGCAGTTTGATCGTACATCTATTTGGTAGTTAATAAGTACTAAAATGCAAACAAACTAACATACAAGAACAAATACAAAAGATCTCAATGGGAAGATCAGCAACAAATTAGTAAATGTACGACTCGTCTTCATTTTGATAATATCGTTAGAAAACGGGCAAACTGTAGAGTCAATATAAACACTATGTTATTGCTTAAGCTTTTTGATACAAGTATTTAACCTATTCATACTCTTTCATACTTCACGTAATGAACACTACGTCCGTCAAACAATGAATACACACCGAGAAATGGTTTGTTATTAACGACAGAGTGATTTATAATACATTCCTCTAGTTACGAATGGTTAAAACCCGGGGAAAAGATAGTTTTAGTATTGAAACGCAATACTTCCAAGGTTGTCACAATGTCATGGTGTATCAGGTAGACTCATGGATGAAACGGGATAGTGTCTGATCTCAATCTTCCCTGGTAGCGATGGTCATGGCGTAGTGTCCATTTGCTGGCCTAGTAATCAAATGCGTTCAATAGATACTAAACATTACGGTTATATCCCACTTCTTTTGACAAAAATGAAGTCTTCTCTCACCGAAATTTACTGAAACACATTGAAACAGTTTTCGGTTTCAGTTTCTAATGGACGCATGACATGTAAGTCACTCAGGGACCATGACTAAGTGTTCTGTCGTCGTGATATGACTGAAATATTATTGAAAACGGCGTAAAACCTTAATAAAACAAATATATGTGTGTCCTACTCTTGATCATTATGAACCCTATATAAAACATTTCAATTTTCAGATTCATGTTTTGACGCATCTGTAGCAGATGACTTTTGAAAACACTGTTGCAAAAGAAAGATTGGTCACCATGTGCAATTTCAAAAATTGACACAATGTTTTCAAGTCAATTCAATACTGATAGTTTCAATTCTAGAGATTTTCGATATTTGGTTAAGACGTATTCAGCGACGGTTTTAAAAACTTTATGCACGGGCAAGATTCGATACTGTTCTTGCAGATCTAAGTAGTGTCTACTACGTCTGGATTAAAATATTCTACTTTAGGACCACTACATCACGAGAAGGATAGTATAAGAACGTTTCAACAACAGAAAAGACGAAACGCGAACATGACTGTCGTTCCGAAGACGGTGTACGTATATGGATAGTTAGTGCATTGCCATTAAGTTGCGTACATATCAAAAGTGCCATTCAAAACGTCCTTATACAAATTGTAAGTTAAGGTAGGTAAGTTTTATCATAGTGATTTTAACATGATATTTAAACGTACATGTGTACAAAAAACACACAAGACCAAAGAAAACAAACACCCGAATGTTTAGGGCCTATACATATTAACGAATGCAACACTATTAACATTGAAAAAGGAGGAGGGAAGGAAATAATATTACATATTTAAATTGGATTTTCAGCAGTTTCAAATTAGAGTTTTATTTAGATTTTATTCTGATATATGAAACATATTTCATCGAAAATTTAAATGTAGTCTTGCATAGTCGAATTTTGATATAGTTTTCCAGTTTGAATTGTATTGGTGCATGTCTAATGAATGACAAAAAAAACATGAAGAAAAACAATTAAAATCAAAAGAAAAAATGACGAGATGAGATTTACACAAGTCCAAAATGCCAGTGGGATTCAATTTGTCAGGTAATGTGTAGTGATTGTGAATTGATAGATTCTTGTATAAGATACACATATTCATGTTGTTTCATCTTTCAATTAACTAATAAGTTTAATATAAGTAATTGAAACGCATTTTAATTTGTCATTTCTTTTGTCTGCGCTCATTAGCCATTTGCGCTAACAGGGGAGGAGGTAACTGTTGGTGGCAGGAACTACGGTAACACTCAATATGCCAAATGTTTAACATGGTATGCCTTCACTGGGTACTACACGTCTTTGTCGAAAACCTTGGAAATCCTTCACTACGTACTACACGTCGTTGGTGAAAAGCGAGATGAAGATGCATTACTGGACATAGTAACTTGCAGGATTGGCGTTGAATAGGGACTTGAACCCGCCGGCCCTGTGAGTGTTTGTATGGTCCAATGTGATGAGGATTTCTTGAACCCTGCCATAAGCCCGTATAATTGAAAGTGACTGGTAGGGAATTACATTTTGTGGAGCCTTTGACGTAAGTGCCAGTTCTCCTACCCTAAACAAGCCAAAAAAGGCAGGCAGAAACATGGTTTTATATAAAACCAACATGTATTGGTCGTTGGTGATTGATTGAAGCATCCGCATGAGTTGACGAATGTGATCAATAGAAAAAGGGTGACGTTTATCCAGAGTACGAAAACGTCTTGTGCTGTGTAATAGTTTATGGATAACAAAGACACTAGTTGGGTTACGGAGCCCCTGGATTCTGTGAACGTAGGCTAATGCTGACATATAGGATGAAATGGTTGATGATTTAAGGCCTCTATGGTGGCACACCGTTATAAATTGGGCGACCTGTTTGGTGGAGGCTGGTAGAAATGGGTAAGAAGGGTAATGTACTAGGAGGAAATCGCAGAAATGCTTTAATGCGTTCCGGTAACTGGCAGCAGTGGATGGTGCAAGAGATGAGTTAAGAAGGTCAAGTACGGCTGAATTTAGTGGAGTGTAAGTAGATGTTCCGAGACGGGGGTTGGTTCTCTGTCCATGTGTGGAGCCAGGGATTGAAAACGGTCTATCTGTGAACGAGAAAGTAGGTCAGTTAAGATATTATGTTTGCCTGGGATATGTTCAGCCGATACCAGCATGTTAAATGTCATGTATGCAAGAACCAAACGACGAACTAAGATCATGATGGTTGGCAAGTTTGTTTATTGATGATATGAACTACTGCTGCGTTGTCTGTGTGCAGGAGAATGCATCGGTTTTGCAGATTGGGGCCCCAAATTTCGAGAGACAATACAATTGGCAAAAGCTCTTTAAAGGTAATATCATGTAGAGCCATGTGTGAAGGCCATAAGCCTTTGAACCAGTGTGAACCAAAAACAGCTCCGTAGCCAATGGCTCCGGAGGCGTCGGTATGAAGGTGCAATGTGTCGGTATTCACCCATCGTTTGGATAACAAGAGGTTTTTGCCATTGAAATTATCGACAAATATGAGCCATGCTTGAATGTCTCTACGATTTTCCTTGTTGAGAGTAATTTGGTGATGCTGGCTTATTACTCTCTTGGTAAGGTCGGTGATGCGTCGAAGGAAACACCGGCCGGGGACTACTACCTGACAGCAAAAATTGAGGAGGCCGAGAACAGATTGCAATTGTTTAAGAGTACATTTGCGTTTGCGAATAAATGTCTTAAGCAATTCTCTCAATTTTGTTAGTTTATCGGTTGGGAGCCGAGCCTCCATTTTGATAGAATCTTGTTCGAGACCCATAAACGTGATGATGGTTGTCGCGTTTTCAGTTTTTCCATGCTTAATGGGTACTCCGATGAGTTGACAAAATGAAAGAAATTTATCGAGGTATTGTTGGCAAAGGTCCGATTGAGGGGGACCTAGAAAGAGGAAATCGTCGAGGATGTGGACCATGTTGGGAATATGCAAACGGGTGACTGCAATATGTTGTAACGCTGAACTGAATTGTTTGAATATAGCACAGGCAGAAGAGATGCCCATTGGAAAGCAGCGGTCATAAAAGTACTGCTCTTTAAATTTAAAACCTAATAAGCAATGGTCCGCGGGGTGTATGGGTATCAGACGGAAGGCCGATTCAATATCAGTCTTGCAAAAAGGGTTTTTGGACCTAGCTGTATCAGAAGTGATACTGCATCATCAAAGGTTTCGTAATGAACTCTCGATAAAGCAGGATCTATGAAATCATTGAATGAAATGCCCCTCGGGTAACTTAGATGGTGGATAAGTCTAAATTGGCCGGGGGACTTTTTATGCACTAAACCGATAGGGCTTATCTTCAGATTAGGAAATGGAGGGTTCTGAAAGGGGCCAGCTATACGCCCTGCGCGAAGTTCCGCATGGAGCTTTTCTTGTACTAAACAAAGGTTTTCATCGCAAGATCTAAGATTCGGGGATGAGGAGGCTATCCGTTGACCTGTAAAGCCGACTCGGAAGCCATTGCGAAAACCAGCTACCAAGTAAGTGGCAAGAGAGTAGTCGTGAAGAAATGGGATAAGAAGGTCGATGTTAATGGGCGTGGTGACAGGAATATCATTTAGATGATTTTTGATAGTTTGGCGTATTTCCCTTGGGAGCTTGTTCCCGAGATGTGTAGGAACAGCTGGATGCTGCGTGGGGGTCTTTGCAGAAGCCACAGACATGCGGGATAGAGCATTTGGTAAAAGTGCATTGTCTGCTGTTGAAACGCCAGCATGTGTTGTCAAGAAACCGACGGGGTTTGGCCGTGTTCTGACGGATGGACTGTTGGGCAGAGCGAGAGGAGGACTGTTGGGGAGCACGAAAGGGCTGTTGTTGAAAGGAGGTGACTGCCATGAGCCAGAATTCTGTGTGAACTCTGTCCCAAGGAAGGGGGCAGAACAACGTAGCATCCTGAACTGGGTATCATAGAACAAGAAGCCAAGGCCGGGTTTCCTGTTTGCTATGTCGCGAATAATTTAATTAATTGGGGAGTTTCGAGGGGATATTTCATAGCATAGATTGCTGTGAAACGGACAAAGGCTGCGGTTCATGATTCAATGTTTTGGATTTTCTTTGTGTGTGTTGTTGGTGCAATACTGATCTGAGAATTATGATCCATTTGTAGGGTAAAACGTTGAGTGTCAGATACAAATGCAGATGGAAGAAGGGAAGCCATTTCGATGTACTCAGTTTTCCATATTGATTTTTGGGTACTCTTTTTAACCTGAAAGGCAATGGGCGAGCTAATGGGCTCTACAAATTGCATTGCGTTACCTGGAAATATGTTTTCACAATGGTCTTGGAGCGTAGTGTTAAACGAGTCTGGGTGGGAGAATTCCACCGAGTCATCTGACTCGTCACTGCTGTAGTCTATTGTTTGTATGTGATTCACATCGGGCATCCGTACCCTTTCATGTTGGCTTGTAGATGATCTATTGTTTGTTTGAACATGATTCCGTGACTTTGGCCCAAATGTTCTAAGAGTGGACCTATTTGCGAGTATAGGTATTCTTGATGTAGGAATGTTCGTTTGTAGAGGCACTGTTACAGCCCTTGTTCGAACCGGGATTCTGGATAGCCGTGGCGTCCCATGGATCAGATGTGCCGTTGTAGTAGCTTTGGGTCTGAGTGTCTCTGCTGGAGAACTTCTTTGACGTTTGGAATGACTGCGTTCCGGCTGAGGACAGCAGGGACAGGAAGACACGGTTTGTTGTCTTTTTTGTCTCTTCATCTGGAGTGAAAGAGGTAAACAATATTATAGCATCAATGTATGGATTGTATGAGAAATCCTACCCGGCTCACCCAAGATATAATATGTGGCAGCTAATTTGTCAGCTGTGTTATAGGAGGGTAGCAGACGAGCATTCCGAAGAATTTTATGAAAACATTATGTTCATAGCAATTTCATTGCACTTTGAGAGATTTCGATCTGAATTGGTAAACAACCAGGGTGAGCTGGGAAAAGTGAAGCTAACTGGCCAACAATACAACTGTAGCAAAAGCCAGCTATACAGCGTAACTACTGTATTGAAAACACAGGGCGCTGTGTCAGCTGCATAATTAATTGAATTCATCAAAACATAGCTATGGTGTGTGAGGGGCTGCGAAATATCTTGAATTACTAAGACACAGGGCGCTGTGTCATGATTCGAGATCTATAGAATTTATATGAACATGAACACAGGGCGCTGTGTCATATAGGATAAACAGGGCGATGTACGTCAAATGAACCATCTATATGCAAATAAGCCTGATGACAGGGGGCGCCCTGTCGGCAGGACATACTGAGCCAAAATAAATAATACACAGGGCGCTGTGCTAATGAAAATGTGACTAAATGACCACAATCATCTATATGCAAATAAGCCTGATGACAGGGGGCGCCCTGTCGGCAGGACATACTGAGCCAAAATAAATAATACACAGGGCGCTGTGCTAATGAAAATGTGACTAAATGACCACATTCATCATTAATGGAACCATTGTCCCCATACATGAAACAGTGACAGTACTGTAATAGCAAAAGTTTATAGATAACAAAGATACGTAGCTTTTAGTATTTGAACTGGGCCTCAGCTGGACTGTCTCAGGACGGCGACTGCTGCGGCTCGTAAATTGAATAGAAGTTTGGATTGGCCCGTCGGTGATAGGTGGCAGCCGCCAGCTGCAAAGACTTTCTTTTTCGCTTGCTCTGACCAAACACCTTTAAGTTTCCAGAGGTATGTTTTGGAAGGGTACTGAACATGTAGAATGTGTAGAAGATCAGAGAGGAAGCCGTTTGTCTCATCAACCCTGTTGTTAAACCAACTGACGTCCACCACTGGAAATCTCGTCTTGGTGCTGGGTTCGCAGCGGTGTGTAATTGAAACCACGATCACCTGTTTAATTCCTAGCTCGAGAAGCTTTCCAACCAAGTTTATTATGTCCTGAGCCACGCTCGACGGAGAAGAGGATGTACGATATAAGTCGTTCGTACCGATGAATAGAAAAACAATGTCTGGCTCGAGGTATTCAACGTAGTCTAATTTGGAGCGAAGCCTGTCGACGTTTGCTCCTGGAAAGCCAGAGTATTGTATAAGGGGTGGTCCATGTAAATCCCATGTAAACGAAGCTGTGTCGTTGTCGGAAATAAAGTCTCGAAGTCTGCGAACAAAGGAATGTCCAAATAATTGTATTTTTTTCGTGGGCGCTGCCATCTTTGAATGACGTCACAGTGACACAATTTCACGCGCCAATTTCGTGGAAAAAAGACAAAGGAAAAAACGAATATCACCAAAACAAAATTTATGCCGGGTCGCCGTCCTAAAACGATTAGTCCAATAGATAGCTTAGATTAATTAGAAGCTAACTGTTATAAAATTAACCTTTAATCCGTAGTTAAAACACGGTCAATATTGAGAGTTTTATTCTTGAAAGCAAAGCGTGCTTTCTCCCTCGAAATAAATTGTAAAGATGGCGATAGAAGTACCCGTATGACGTACGAAGATCTAATTGGCTAATCTTGAATATGTTATGTAAATCCTGATATAAATAGTTTTAAGTTTATTTTGCGGTATCAAGGTACTTAGAGTAGTACCCTGAACCATGCATAAAATATGTTTATGTTTAAACATAAAACGTCATTTATATTATCAATATCCGCTATATGTTTTTAAGATGAGACCATAACCTATTCTTTGTTTGTGTACGTATGGTGTTTTTCTTTTTTTATCATTTTTAAGCTATATCACGGCTGTCCAAGGTTAATTTACGAATACTTCTGATTCATTTATGCTGACATTCGCGAGTCAGTAGTCATGATATCCCCTCAATCCTGAGAGCCAATGATGAAAAGCCATTACTACGATTTATAGTATTCCAGTATTTTGTTCGGCGAGCCCTCGGATAACAATAGCACTGTTTGATAGAACGATATAAAATGAACTGATATATGTGCAATAGTACTAAAACACCATTCTCAACTACAATGTTATACAACTCGTACATTCGCAACGTAGCATTGCTACGGGTATGCTGCCTCATCCTGAATTAAGAACAGAAACTTGCATACAAGTAGTTCATTATATGTTCTATTCAAACTATTATGATCCATGTAATTTCAATAAGAGATCTTAAATAGATAGGCACCTCAAAACGATATCCTTTTATCATTTGTTCATATTTAGATGAGAGCATATCTAGTAAAGTCATTTTCATGCAGCCTTTTATTATCAAGAAAATTGCCAAAACTTGTATATAGTATTTTATGTATACTGTTAAAAGTATTAACATATCATTGATACCAATATGGTCCTTAAGATAACCCAAGAGGATAATTTTTTCCGACGATACCGTGTGAAAATGAACACGTATTTCATAAGGCCAGACCAACATTATGACAAAATGCCAACATGCTAAAGTCTAAACTGTTGCTGCTAGAGTTCCCACACGATTGTTCTGAGATTAGAACTTCTATGGCCAATACTAAGACATATTGTAGATGTCATCAGGTCAATCACACTGACAAAGGTCCAACACCTTGGAGTCAAAAATGTGGTTTCTACAGTGTTAACACGAATTTTCTAAAATGTGATCTAGTGACCTCACGTTTGACCCCACGTGACTAAGTATGGACTATTCTGATTCATTTTCATAAGATACGGGTGTTAAGTGTGGTCTCTAGAGCTTTCACAATGTAATAGTGATATAAACCATGCCATTCAGCGCCAGACAAGAATGAACATTATACACAATTTAAGATTATTTTCATATTTGTTTAGAAACTTTTTACAAAAGGAATGGTGGTAACCACAGTAAGGGAACCAACCCTTTCATAATAAAGTCGAACCTTACACAAGGGAAGTAACCGTGTTATACATAGAGCTATATCAACAACAATTATGTCCTTTCAAATGGTCATAATAGCCTAAATCATTCAGACAGTACATAATAGCTTTGATGAGATTGTACCAGGACATCAAGATTAATCACATAGTACTGGGTGACATATCCAAAGACGATCAGTTACCTAAAGAATCCTTGTCCAAAGCAAATACGGAAATAGTAAATGCCCAAACATGTATTTAATTTCATACAAGATTTTGAAACTGTTAACAGAAATAGAACTTTTACCTGAAGACTTAAAAACCTTAAAAGTTAAAACCTTGACAAAATGCAAACAATACAATGCTCTAACGATATCTTGGTATGCGTCTTGAACTATCCAAACGTGTGGGTACTATAGTTCTGGATAAGTAAATATTCTAACCTGTATAATATTGGAAGATAAAATTAGACTGACAACGGGAGTAATGTTGTTTTACAGTACATAGTCAGATAGATAAGCGGGTGGCTTTTGGGTGCGCTGTGGCCTAGGCGGAAGTAAATTATGTTAGGAATATTGTTAGGTTTTGGTTGAGTAGTATTTGGTTTAGACAGCGTTTTTGGGATCGAACTGGCGCTTGAGGCTCACTGCTAGTATGGCTAGAATTACTTTCGTCATAGACATGTATTACAGTAATGAAGATCTAGAAACACGCAACTGATTTTCTGAGATCTTTTCAAACACCGAATTCGATCACATGACGCTACTAGATACATTTATGCGCTTTCAACTAGCTTTTTTATCAGAGAACAAATACACTATATAACCTACATAATTATGATCTGGTGGCCAGACATGTTGATTTTTAGACTCGGACCTTTCACTGGGGGGATGAATGACTTATCTGACAGATTAGGGAAGCTGATAATGGGTAAATTGCGACTTTTGTGTCCAAAGCTCTCGAGCAAAAATACCTGATTTTCGTAAACGTGAGTTAAATTTAGCGACAACAATGGCAAGGTCTAATTTCGAGATTGGTTCATGTTCTAACTTCTGAGTAGTTTTTTCTGCCAATGCTTTTTTGTTCATGTTTTAATCACGCCCAATATCTTATAAAATGTTTAACTTCCGTAATAGTCGGGAGTCCATCAGGGAAAAAGTAGCTTATGGTCCATGGCATGAGAGAGTAGAATTGTTTGAATACCATAATCGTGTTGCCAAATACCAGTTGTCTATGGTTCTGCCCCATGTCACAGGCAACACCGTCCGTGAAGGTCAAAAAGTAGGTCAAAGGTCAAGTAAGTGCAGAATTTAAACCTCAAACCTTCTTACTGTATTTAGTATAACTATAAAACGCTAATATATATCGACTTAAATGTTTGAAATATATATGATATATGAATACAGAGCTTTCTAGCAAACTGACCATCAATGTCACTTTAAGTTAGGGTCAAGGTCATTTTATGGTCAAAAAGTGAAAAAATACCTGAACATTTCAGAATTGATGAAGGTTTTTCTTTTTATTTAGCATTTTTCATGTTCATATTGGTTTGTTAAGTTGTTACAAAACAACCACATGTGTAAGCTTTGTTTTATGCAAAATTGGGCACTTAAATTTATGTTGGTTACCATGGTAACCAAGACAACACGCACAATGCCTCCGGTTAGCTGATTTCATGACAACTATTTTGCATTTCTTTTAACTGTTAAATAATAACAAATATATTCTTTCATGTGTTGAGAATCATATCTATGAATGTGGAGCTTTCGATAAAACGGAACACTAAGGTCATTTACGGTCAAGGTCAATGTATTTTCAAGGTCAAACACGGAACATTACCCGAAAATATAGCATTTAAACTATGTTTTTATTTAGCATTCCTTGCGTTTTTGGAATGATTACAAATTGCATGGTAAAGACGTTTAATATATAAACTTCGTTCTATTAGAGAGGCTGGCAAAATGCAATTCTGAATGTTGCCATGGTAATCAAGTAAACTAGGATAGAGATCATGCACTTGCACAATTCATTGAAATCTCTTAGTAGAATAAATGTTCGCTATTATGCTGACAGAAGTCTTATTTTTCGGTGCATGTGTGTTTGTCTTTATCGATATATTTGTAGCAATATCAAATTATGTGGGACAAACCTATACTGTGATCACTGGTGATCAACCTCTCTATGCCAAAGGAATTGAGCTTACATTGGGGAATCAAGAGATGTATAAAAACGTCATATTCCGACTTGGTGGCCTCCGTGTCTGTTTCAACGTTTTGAAAGCCATTGGTCAACACATGGAATCAGCCGGTCTTGATGATGTGTAGGTTGGTGCTGGAGTATATCCTCCCAACGTAACTGCAAATATGCTGGAAGGGAAGGCATACTACAGAGCAGTACGTGCACATATCCTAACGTATGAGGCTTTGTGGTGGCTAAGGTGGACCCTGTTTAGATCCTGGTTACATCAAAAGGCCGGTGATACTAGTACAGATGTTGAACAGATAGAAGCATCGTCTACGGAGCTGGTTAATGTCTTCAAAACGTCAAAGGTAACTGGATATGACCACAACGTAATGGATTGGGCTGCGAAGTTACATGAAGCTATTCAGAATGTTAATTTGATCGGCCAGATGGAAGAATTCGACTCGCTGTTTCTTGGCAACAAACAGTATGTGTTTTGGAAAACATATATGGATATGTTTGAGATTCTGCTTCTGTTTATCCGCGGGGAAAGATAATGGAACTGGAAGCTTCACCTTGAAGCATGTTGCCTTGGATGATAGCGTATGACCACTTAAACTATGCACGATGGGGACCAGTGTATTTAGCTGAGATGAAAGATCTGGAGAACAAGGCCCCAGAAGTTTATAATGAGTTCATGGATGGAAATTTCGTTTTCAAGAGAAGTATAAGGAATTGTCTGTCTGAATCGATATAAGACGAGGCGCCGTCTATGGGATGTCACTCTGCACACATACAGGATATAAAGCTTCATGGATTGTGTCCCTTCTTTCATAGGTTTGTATAACTTGTTACTTTCTCACGCACCAAGAGGAAAGTTTGCAAATTGCGTTGTAACATGTCTGCTGCAAATGAAACACCTATGATGTCTGATGTTCCTCACTAGTTTGTTCGGAGGCACAGACTGGGAATATTCATAGATGGCTCTGTGTAGTTACTCGCGCAATGGCACTTTGTAACTCAAGAGCAAGGAAGTGATGTTTCATGACAAGTTCAAGTTGATGTTTAGTTGGATGGTTTTACTTAATATGAGGAGCACTGCCTAGTCTGCCTAGTACCTTGTGTGAGATGAGTGTGTGTTCGACGTAGGTCCGGACATTCAGACTGAATCTCTAACCAATACGATTGAGTTGTGAAGGGAAGAAGTGACAACTTGTTTATGATTTTTTCTAACTGTATGGTACGAACTATTGACTTTTCCGTGTGGTGAATGAATGTGGTTCATTACACTCGGATGCATTCCTGCTAGAAATTGGCTGAACAAGCTAGGTCATGGGCATTCAATTGTTAAGGACATTCAAAATACAAGAATGACGTCACTCTATGGCTAACCAAATTAGCTTTTCCTGAGACTTGTTACCAGCTGAAAGGTTGTCCAGTGGAAGCTTTGAACAACGGGAAAGAACTCTTCCAAGCAGACTATAGGCTATAATGAACATAGACCATGGACAGTTTTTTGAAGGAGACATATTGATGATCTCAATGCGATGAGGGCTTGCAGAAAGTTGACATGATGACCAAATCCTTCCAAGAATACTGGTAGTCTTCGGTGATATCACAGTTTGGGCTGAAGATAAGTATTACCACTTTCTCCGATAGGCCTTAAGGAAATTTTGCCAATTATGTTACAAGTCATTTATACTGTCGTCACTGCAATATAGGTAATCAGCTAACGTTGCTATATGGGCGTCTTGTGCCTGGTCGCCAAGTATGCGACACATAAGTTCATGCAAAGCTGTTTCTGACCTTGAAAGTACAGCGGGTGTATACACGTACACCTCAAAATGAAGTGGGAACATCGAAAAAAGTTCCGCTAGTGGAATTTGGTAAAAGGCACTAGTCAAGTCTGTCTTGATAAGGTACTTCCATTAACCGACGGCCCGAAGTGTAGAGTCAACATCGGGCATTAGGCTTTTTTATCAGACGACTTTAAAGGAAAACTTAAGGACATTTCTAAAAATGAAAGTATAATTATTGAAAAGAGTTGAAACCATTGTGGGGAAAAGGGAGAAATTGCTCACGAAAAGCTGTGATAGCTTTTGTAACAAACGATTTGAAAATATTGTTGGAAATGGATCAATTGATTAAACGCCGCTTTCAACAATTGTTCAATCATATTACGTCGGCCAGTTCAACAACCCATGTGTTTTCAGGCTTTCTCATACCAGTTCATCACACAGCAGACTTTTTAATCTACTGGCTGTTTTTCCACATGGACTGTTAACCCATTGGTGAAAGACGACTGACGCTTGTCACAGTGAATTTTGCCAAACGTCGGAGAGTATGTTGGCCGAGGTTGGGTTCGATCTCACACTCTCCGGATTGACAGTCCGGGTCTCACGGAAAGAGCTTCCTGGGCTCGGCGTAGGAAATAGAGAAATTGCTTACACTGAGCAAAATATGGAAATCTCTGTGAATAAATTTATAAATTTTGAAAAGTGTTGAAAACTATTGTGGCAAATGGGGGATTTGCTCACTTAAGCATTTTCTTTTTCTTTGTCACGTTGTTTTCAAATGTTTTCTGCTGCACATGCATCGGTTTCGTCTGTACACGGGAAAGGATTAAACCCTTTCCATGGTCGCTACTGTATCAGACGAACTTTGAAAATATTGTTCAAAATGAAACAATTGATGAAAATGAACAATTCCTTCTTTTCACATATTGCTTTCAAGACTGAGAAATTGTTAAAACCGGCGTTAAACCCGAATCGATCAATTCAATTGAAAACAGCTAGGCCAAAATATGGAAAATATCTTTCGATAAAAGTTAAACTTTGAAATAGACTTTATAACAGTTTTGTAAAAAGAGAAAATATTTACAAAGAGCGTTATCTCCCTTTGCCACAGGGATTTCAAAAGTCATCTTAAAGTGGGAAAGGGTTAAATAGTGTCTCCTCCTAAACCACTTGGTTTATTGTAATCAACCTTCATAATAATGTTCCGTAATGGTTGTCCTCTTTACAATGGAAAGGCAAAACTCATGAAAAATAATACTGGCCTGATTTGAAAATCATTTGGCCCAATTCCTCTTCTAATATTGATTTAATTATTCCTATCCTTGAAAAACATGGCTTTTTTTCCTTGTAATTTAATTTAAAAAAAAACTTACAATATATTATGCTCATGTTTAACATGGGCAATAGGTGAGATGTTATAAAGGACAAGGATGCATAAGTCTAAACAATAATTGGAATAAAACAGTGTTGGAAGATAACAATTCAATGTTTAGAATTTACCATTTGTGACTTTCTTTGAGATAAATCTTGATTGTAAATTAAATATGTTGAGCTACATTTTGAGACCTAGTTTTAACTTGAAAAACACCTGGTCTAGCCAGGAGTTCTGAATTCAAACGTCAGTTGGGACAAAATTACATAAATACATAAAATGTAATCAATTAGCTTTAATTTTTATTTGTTTTTTAGCAAATCTGAGCACAACATGCCACTGTGAACCTTTGTGATAATCTTCCCTCCACCATGCAACATCCAGCAGCAACATATTCTTTAAACAGCAGCTGCTATTAAACTACTTGGACAACTTTAACTGAGCTGAACAGAATATTTCAAAAAGTTCAAAGGGATAAATTATGTGATGAATTATGGTAGCTGCCACATCAGAAAAGAAATAAAGTGACACAATGTTAAGGTATTCTGTTATTTCTGTATAATTTGGCAGGACAGTTCCTTATGTAACCATCTATACAACTGATCAAACCATATTGATTAGTTGAAAAATATTATCCTCGGGGAGCATGAGAAAAGTAGGCATTTGCTCGTATAATTTCAAAGTTATAGCATTGTTGCATTAATTTTCCTTATGTGACCATCTATACAATTATTCAAGTCATATTATTAATTCAAAAACAATGTTGCCAATGTTGCCAGGCAGCATCAGAATTGGGGGTCTTGTTTCAATATAATTTGGCTTAAAAATTCATTATGTTGCCCTTTCGAGATTGGTTTAAGATCAATGCTGCCAGGCGGCATCGGAAAGTTAGTGAAATAACAATGTTACTCTTACACTGCTTGTCTTATGTCAAGATGAATGGCAAAAATGTTCTTTAATTCACCCAAGTACGTTGACTGAGCTTGAGTTTAAACTCTCAACCCCTGGATTGACAACTATATTCATTATCAATTGAGCTGAATAGCTCATCAATCTTTTGAGCAGGAGATTAAATCTGTTGAGACTGAATGCTCTTCCCGAAACTTTCAGAGGCTTTGCCTTTATTCATATTAATGTGAAAACAAAAAACAACCTTAGCAATTCTGCTAAAGAAATCAAGAGGTCTATGACTATTTGTGACGTTTGAACTGTGCCGGATTAACTTGCGCGACGCCCTCACAATTTGTATGAAGACGTTTAAATGGCAGTATTGAGATGTACACAAAAAAAGTGACACTTACATCGTCGACGACACGTCAGTCACGTTCATGTTTCGTCTATTTTTCAGTTGTAGAAACGTTCTGTTACTATCCTTCTAACGATGTAGTGGTCCTAAAATAAAATATTCAACTCAAGTCCTAGATGAAATTACTTAGACCTGCAAGATCAGTATCGACGCTTGCCCGTGTATATACTTCTTCACCGTCTGTCGCAGTACACTTCTGGATCGCACGCCATACGACAAGGTACGTTCATGTCCGTTATAGCTGCTTCCTCAAAACTGTTTTGGTTAATCGCAAGACCATGCAAAATGTGTAAAGCATGTCGCAATAAATGGCACTATTTACCGTTCTATCAGAACATTCCTCAAGTTCTATATTTTAAAGCATTTCCCATATACACATATGCTGCAGACAACTTTGAAAACATATTAAGGTTAAACTGATTTATACATTTTAAATCGATTGCGAACTAAACTTTAAGCTTAAATTTATGACGCACGATGGCAGCTTCCTGGAACCAGTACTCTCGCCGTTTGTGTGGAAAAATCCCAATGGTAGAACCCGCTCATCACGGGATACGAACCGGGACCTTTGGTACGAGAGGCAGGCTCTACCACTGCACCACTGTTTTCCACGCGAAAACTTATTGGAAAAAATAAAGAAAATATCGTGTAGAATAGAGTTGAAATGATGTCGCAAATTTAAGATAATTTTCCTCTTTTGCAATTATGTTTTCAAGAGGGAACTTATTAATACGGGCTTTATATTGATCAATAATAGATTGAACAAATCTATTTGTTTTTACTTTGGGTATAATACCAGTTTTAATAGTTCAATAATATCCCGCGACATTACACTTGTCAATGAATGACTACATAACCCTGCGCTCAATAGAAACTGAAACCGGGTTTCAGTAATTTTCACTGAAAACCGACTTCCGTTTCGTCGAACGAAATGGATTTTGTAATGGTAATGTTTGTATTATCAACCATGGGTGTACGACAATGGCTGTAAATAGACCTTCGATGGTTCAGAAGTACTGACGATTTCTTACGCAATCCCACAATTATGAGACCACAAAATAAAATAGCAAGATTTTCTTTTGACTTTGTCGGAGTATATCCTTCAATTTTGTATACACAACACTGACTTTGACAGTGGATAAAAATAAATGCGTGATTCTCTTCTTTACCTTTTCTTTCAAACTGGAAATGATAGTCTTTAATATAAATGTTTTTCAGTAATTTCCGTGAAATCCAACTTCAATTTGTCGAAATAGATAAGAGTTCACGTTTAACGGTAAATTTAAGTGTCTATTCAACACATTATATAATTATACTCGGGGCCATTGGAAATTTGATATGAAAAAGGTGGGTTGTTTTACCCACATCAAAAAATTAATGATCAATAAAACTCTTCTTTATAATTTATAGAGAGTTTTCATAGTTAGACTTTATTTTTTTTGAAAGTTGTCCGCTGCAAATTTCTTGCATGTGTATAAAGATTGTTAAACCATAGAAGTGTAAATTGTGTAGTTGTCTAACTATAGTTTGTCAACCAGAAAGAATAAGAATAATTTTAATGAAGCGAAATGAATTAAAGAGACATTTGAAAAAAGGTACAACTCAGTCAAATATGTCCTATAAGTAATGTTTAACTACATTGATGTTAGCCGTTACGTTTAAAACTATGCTTTTCTTTGTTTACTTTATTTCGCGATGTCTTTATAGTCCGATCTGACGTTTACTGTGTTCTAAAGCATTGTGGTAAAAAATCCCGGTTAATCGACATATGAGAGTAATTTCCGTTGGAATTCAGTTATACTTGGTAACCTTTTCTACGACATTTTTCCTTTCAGAAAACACAAAGTAGTGTGTATATTCATCTGAAAAATGATCAAAGTCGTTGGTAGTTTTCAGGCTGAAATTTCGTATGTGCACATAAGTAAGTTGACTGTTCATAATTAAGTTAAGAAAGAATAAGACGTATTTTGTGAAATTTGACAGGTTTATTAGTTAAATAAACAAATCAAACTTTACATGTGTGCAGGAAATGTACATAAGATGAACATTACCTACTTCAAAGCAAAATAGAAGTGAACCGGTTATGTAAAAGAAGCAACCTTTTTTGAAGGTCAAGTTTATAAGACAAAACATTTTCTAAGCCGTTTACGGAAAAGGGGAAATGCCGCATAAACAATCGCATAAGTTACCACTGGACGTTCACGAATCATACATTAACGTTTACACATAGATTGTGCTGGTGTAAAACGAGAAAACGGTCCAGTCATGATGAGACACTGACCACCCATTATCAGTTTGTTGGACGAGGCAAATGGAGATAATGCTCATAATCGTCAACTTCTCTTTCTGCCTAATGTTTTCAATAGTCATGCTATATATATATCACATATACAGTGACGATTTATAGAAATATAAAAACGATCATAATGGGAAATAATTCCCATGGAAAAATGTCAATTACGCGGGTGGCATTTTACGCATAATAGATTGTGCTGGTGTAATACGAGGTCACATTCTCGTCATGAATTGACATTGACTATCTATAAACGTTTGTTGGACGACTACTTGTTGTTGTTGGTTGGCCTTGTTTATCCTCGCACTCGGCAATATTGCGATTTGGCGAGCAAATTTGACAACTACGCTGGGCTCATCTTAATTTAAGCTTGGAGGGAACTGATTGACCAGGAATGCCTTTTAAATGCCTTTTAAATGTAATGTGATAATATAGTGTCAATACGAGTAACAACGTCGCGTCGTAGTAAGTAGTTAACTAGACGCATGCGCCATACAAGTTTTATTTTGACAAAGAGGCAGAGATACCAGAAAGTCGTTTGTGCTAAAAGAGAATAAACCCGGTATTGACGACCTTGTGAATTTGGGGGTTTTCCCATTGCTTTTATAAAACGTTTACCAAAAATGTTTTGCATATATAACTTTGTTTTTGAGGTTTGAAGTGAATAGAAAATTATGTGATGGAGCACTTTATAAAATAGGTTAATGGTATAATCAGCGTGATTTGTATAGCTCTATTCATTCTTTGTTCATTCTACCCTTTTCTATACATTTATCCATTCTACGTTGATTTCGTTTCAAGATGATTTGACCCTTTCAGCGAAGTTACTTCATACTAGTGGTGGCCTATGAGAATGTTTTTGATCGGTGCTCTGCGAAAACCAACCTAACCATATTTATAACAGGCGAGGGAAAGAAGTAGACCAAGTATGCGCTACATTGATTAAAGATCCAAACGTATTCTGCTTAACTGATCCAGATCAGACCGTGTAGATTCGCAGTCTGATCTGGTTATTCACTGGTCGCAACTGCTTTCCGGTTGGTATTCGCTTAACCCTGTTTATAAGAACATTTTGTAGTACAGTCAAACCTCGGTGGCTCGAGCATTGGAAAGCTCGAACACCATGGAACTCGAATTCGTCTCTCGGTTCCGACCAAAACTTATATAATTCAAGTTGTTCTACTTCTGAAAGCCCGAACACATTCTCTTTCGAACTTTGGAACTAACTAAAATGCAGAAATAAAACCGAGGATTACTTGTTTTCTTCCTTTTAAGTACTAAGTATCTCCGTCATAAAAGTGTCTGCGATCAAGAGGTTGTGACATATTAATTAAAGATGAATTAATTTTAATTCTTAATCTGAATCTTCTTTGAAATATTGTTTTGTTTTTAATTATTGGGTCCAATTGGGACTTATCAACATTATATGAGCCCTTCCATGGGAAAAATGGCATTTCTGAACCGTTTAGGCTACATCAGCGTTTACATCTACTCTTGTCTTATCAGAATCTAAATGAATTATCTGAAGTTTCTAACAAACTCATGTAATTAAAAAGTGACAAATGAAGATCTTAATGATGCTTTATCCATCTGATCTGGAACCATTATGTGCACAAAAGTCATCATGTATTTTTAATTTTGAACGAGCTCATGTGTACTGCAGATACATGTATGTGCAATTTTATTTAGCGTACTGTGAAAAGTTTAAATCATTCACAGTAGCCATTGGATATCAATGATTCAAATGTCGTGCAAACTGACTCGTTACATTTTCACGGGGTCATAAAAAGTAAATGATATTTCGAATAAAACATTGTGGAAAACGGCGTTTAAACCAAATCAATCAATCAATACGTTGGAAACAATCACTTTTAGTTTCAACTTATTCATTTTACATTTCATTTTCCATTAATCACGCTCGATGTCTACTTCCTGGAAACTTAACCAGTACTCTCGCCGTTTGTCCGGAAAAATCCCAAAAGCTGAACCCGCTTTTTACGGGATTCGAACAATTGGTACAATCATTCTTATCAAACTCTAGTCACATCATTTGTCAATACTTATACTTTCATTAATATAGATTATCAATATTTTTGTCAAGATATTTTCAAACTCAACTGATGTAGCCATCGGATGGGATAAAGGGTTAAGCAGACTGTTACATATCATAGCATGTAAACGGTTTTGCCTCCAAAGAGTATTGTGATGAAATAGAGCGCCTCTCTATTGATATGTTTCATGAATAAATGAATGTTTAAGGGACCCGATTAGCAGTCAGTCCCTTGCTGTTGGCATTTCAGTGCGTTCGCAAATTACCTTGAATCTTCCATGTGCACTTTTGTACGGCACTTTGGTAACCCTTTCAAAAGTTGTTGAAAACGACGCTAAAACCAAAGCAATCAATCATTACCTTGGAAAGAATCAGTCTATTTAAACCGAAACGTTTTTAAATGGTGGGCTGTATGGATGAGCGTTTGCAAGTTATGGAGAGACGTGAAAGACGTTATGTCATAGTTTAATAGGCAGGTTCTTTGTAAGTCTTATAATGTGTATTCAGAAGTAAATAAAATGTAGAAATCCCAACGCGAAGATATGTATCATGCGGCACCTCTTTGTATCATAAATGTCATGGTTAAATTCCATTAATTTCAGCAAATCAATTAAATTGTTTTCTTGAAATTACTAAAAATAAATAATACTAGGAATAGGACAAAGAAATATGTAGATATTTGAATGAAAAGATTATTAAATTCGTAATTTGAAAAGAACCATTTATAAATTCTAAAGGTTGACTTATTTTTACATATGTCAAAAGAGCGTCATTTTCAATATCCTTGCGATGTTTGTTGAAACGCCGTCTTAAAGGCATGCTGTTAACTTGTATCTTATTGCTTATCTTAAGCAATTTTATTTACATTCATATTATACACAAGTAATGGATAAAGTCATAGTGAAATGCAAGTACTAATATATCAAACATTAAAGCACAGCAGTAGAACAAGATCAGCTTGCAAATATGCATATGTTGATCTGGCTAAACTTGCCAAACATTAAACATATTTGTTTAAGAAAAACATTGTTTAAGCACAGTCACGTCTGTTTTGGGGCGTACAAATCTGTTTTTGAGGCGATTCTTATACTCTTGCTTTATCAAATGGCGATCCAGACTGACTGGCGGGGCATGTTTATCAGCATGTTTGCTGGTCGCTTTTCCCTAAGGGTGCTTTACCAATGGAATGGCTCAAACACATATTCTACTTCTAAGCGTTTCAGACGATTAAATCATGCGACTTTTTCAGCTTTTATTTTTTTATGGAGGAAGGGAAATATACCTATCATTCTAATCGCAAGATTAAAAAGCAAGTCTCCATTACAGTTGATTACAAGCCAAGACAATGACAGTTATGACTTTTTCGGACATTCAGTGCGCCAAACAAATAGCGCAAAATACTCTAGATTGAATTACCAATTCAAACATAGGCAAAAGTCAAATAAGTACAATAAATTCCACTCATTCTAGGTAACCAAATAAAATAACAAGTCTCTAAATGTGTAAATATCATATTTAAGTGTACTAAATAATTAGGATATCACTACGCCAATATGAATACACAAGATTGTAAACACTGCAACAAATTACTCTTTGTAAATTGTAACCATTTGTTCCCTATAGAAAAAGAGATTGTTGAGGAACATCTATTTTTTCTTGTCAAAGTAAATTTGTTTGTGACATTCTTATAGCGTTTTTTACCACTTGCAGGTGGATTTGCAGCAGACATCTTTTGAAAACATTGTGACAAAAGGAGACATTACTCATAGAGAGCAATAACTCCTTTTGCCACATGGCTTTCTATTCTATTCTTAACTATTCAGAGAAATAAACCTGATATATCAACCATTACCCACATACAGACCCTTTGTGACGCCTCTGCAGCAGACGACTTCTGGAATCATTGTAGCAAAAAAAGAAATTGCTCTGTATATTTATTCTCTACCAAGAACTTGCTGCGGCGTCAGAAAGAGTGAAATATACCCATTTTTTGAAAATATTTCCCTCTGAATTCGCTTGTCTGGTTTCAAGATAATTTAGCAGAACTGTTCATTCAGTGACCCTCTACTTGTTTTTAAGTCTTATTGATTGAAATCAGCTAGAAAATGGATTATGCTATTCGATTAAAGTATACATCGTTAGTCGAGACAATACAACCAAAAGAAAGTCAACCTTCGGAAAATAACAACCAGCAATGATCAGCCTGCTCCACCACACTCTTTAGTTAACATATATTCTGATCGCAATCTACCAGTAAGAATTATCCGACTAGTGGTCATTTACAGTCTAGTTGTAATAACGGAATCCTGTAAGGGACATCGCATTTTTGAGACCACACACTAAAAGAAACCGCGAGATGCGTTTATTACTTTTCGCGTGTTTTTTCTTCAATGTTTTACACACATTTCTGTTGTACATGTACAACCATTTAGTTGCCTTTTAAAAATCGATGAAAAAATGCGAGTTTCGGGATTAAACTTTGTCGCGGTTTTGCTTTAACTCACATGTGCACGAATTGCTCATGATGGGTTACTGTGGTTGCCCTTTGTCCGGCGTCCGTTGTGCGTCGTGCTTCTTCCGTCATCCGCCAACATCTCCTCCTCTCTAACCAGTGGGTCAACTTCAGAAAAGGCGTCCTCTCAATTTTCACATCTTATTTCCTTCAATTTCTGTTTTGATCCATGCCTAATTCTAGTTTCTATGGAAACCCAAAGAATACAACTAAAAACATGATCTCATCCGAAACCGGTTGGCCGACTTTCAATTTCATTTTAATTGTCTTGCAGGGCTGTTTTGCATTATGTGCTCTTTTGAAAGAGCTTTTTCTTCGAAAGTTTCATCCCGAATTCCAAATCATTTTATAAGAAAGTTCCTTGCGTGACTTTCTAACTGATACCTTTAAATCGTATTAATTGGTCAAAAAACGTGGTCACCAGGGGGCGGGGCTTGTTTTGCCTAATATGGCTTAAGTGAAAATTAAAAAAAAAATCTACTCCGAAAATATCTTGCCATTTTCCAAAGAATTGTGCAGAAAGATGACCCTCTATCAGATTCCTTCAGGCCATGTGGATTGGTCGAAAAACATGGCCACCAGGGGGCGGGCTGTTTTACCATATATTGCTATAGTGAAATCCTTAAAAAAATCTTATTCTCCAAAAGTATCTGCCTTATTTCCAAATAACTTTGTAGAAATGTTCCTTTGTTGATCCACTAACATATTCCTTCATGTTGATTGGTTGAAAAAACCTAGCCGCCAGGGACAGGAATATTCTGGAAAACTTTGAAAATCTTCTTCTTCGAAAGTATCTGGCAAATTTCCAAATAATTGTGTGACACTCTTCGACTTTACTTCAAGCCATGTTGATTGGTAAAGAAAAATTGAAGTTGGCATGACACATCACATTGCATTACTCTGTTCAGCGCTCGAGGACCGTGATGGCCCTCATGTTTATTATCAATGTGTTTTGTTTTAATTGTATTTTAAACATTCTCGACATGATCGTCTTGATGAAAAAACGGTGACTGGTTTGAAATTACGAATTGTCTTCCTCACTCTATTTGCGCTCTTTCTACTATGTTCAACAAATTAAATATTTATTGAAACTCACTTCTTTACAAAAACGCGATAAATTTGCCATCGAATCACGCGTTATTTCCCATAGACTTTTAAAGGAAAACTCAGTGTCCTTTTTACAGAAAAATGGTTGTATTGAAAATATAAACGGCATTCTTCCATGTTACTCAGTCATGATGAATCTGGATGATTCAATGATAAAACGGGATGGTTTTTTGTGTCGATCTTCTATGTGGAGTGTCCTTGGACAAGGTTCATTATCTAGCCTAGACCGGACTGCATTCAATAGATACAAAACATTACGTACGGTTAAACGCGAAAACTCATTTCGTTCGACGAAATGGAAATCGGTCTTCACGGAAAATTACTGAAGACAATCATTGTTGGATTTCAGCGTTTATTGACCACAGGGATATGGTCATTCAGGGAGCATGGATAAGTGTTCTGTCGCCGTGATATTACCGCATAACTATTGAAAACGCTGTAGTACCTAAATAAACCGAACATACTCGTTTCAATATACTCTTGCTCAATATCAAGCCCGTATCAACCATTTACGTCTTGCAAACACGTTTTGACGCTCCCGTAGCATAAAAGGAGCAATTTCTAAAAGTATGCACAATGTGTTCAACTTTATTCAATACTTGTTACAATTTTAGAGAGAATACATATGTTTGCCAATATGTTTTCAAAGTCGTCTGCAAAAGCTTTGTTGTATATTGGAAATGGTTAAAAGGTAAACAGGGCCTTTTGATTTTTGACATCCTAAAATCATTTGCCATGATCTTGCAATGAAGCAAAACGTGTTCAGGTAGAACGGGAGTGGGGGACGAATCGGCAGTCTGAAGCGACAGTGTAAGAAATGTATGCCTCAGGAGATGAAGATTCAATTTGAGGACCACAACATCGTTGCAAATAATGATAGTAAAAGAAAAAATTCACAAACGGATAGACGCAACACTAGCGTAACTGTCGTGCCGAAGACGGTGTTAGTATATGGTTATTTGTTGCATCTTGCATTTAGTTGAGTACATCTCAATACTGCCAATTATAAGTCCAAATGTTTTTTTGATGAAGAGTTCTCGTCATTGCTTCAATATTCTTTATCATTGCTACTTCAAAAAGAATTTCATACAAGATGTGAAAATGGAAAAAGCAATGTTATCTTTATGTATTGACTAAAGTGGAAAAGGGAGGGAAAATGATAATACGTTATAAAAAGGCAAATGCCGAACACTTGTTACCTCCCCTGCTTTCATATAACGATTCCGTTTTGAGTTATCGCTGGAAGAAATGTATTACTTTGTTCATTCATAGGGAAATTTATAAATCAATTGATATGATATTTCAACGCTATTCGTGTTTTATATATATGTTCTTTCAGAGATAATAGTAAAGAACTGCAGGAAATGGAGTTACAGACGTGGCTGCCTTTAGAACTGCCGGTGATATGGCGATATGTGGTTATCGTCAAGGCGATTGCTTTTCCGATCTATGGACCATAGAAGGATTGCTAATAAGTATTGTAATTCTGTGGTTTGTTGTCGTTGGTTTTAGGATAAAATGTGTCGTTTTTTACTAGGTGTAATGAACAAAAATAAGTAAAGAGTAGTGCAAAAGGTATTTGCCATGGTGTATGGTCCGATGCAGAAAGTGCAAAATACTCCACTAGGAGAGAGTTAGAAACGGTTTATAGAGTAATGTATAAGTAATATACTAACAAATCAAAAGGTGAAATGGTTTACAGACAATCAAAGGGTGAAATCTGTTACAGTAAAAGGTTCAATGAAAATAGAATTACAAGATGTTGCTTATTTCCTTTCTAAGTGTTGTATGGCAAGTTCAATAAGTTTTGAAATGGAATGGATTCCGAGGTCTGAAAATTACAAAGCAGATTTATTTTTGTCTAAACTAACAGATTACGATAATTGTGGAATTCCTTATGATATTTTCCAAATTATAGAAAATAAGTGCGGGGAATTAGAAGTTGATTGCTTCGCATCTTATTACAATGAAAATTGCTGAAGTTATATTCAAGGTTTTGGAACCCATATTGCTGTGGTATAGATGCATTTGCAGAATATTGGGGTGATCAATTCGGGTTATTTGTTCCCCTTATAAGTGTAATACATAGTTATTCAGAAAATGATTGAATGGTTTGATTTTCAAACTGAAAAAGCATAATTATATGAGATGTAAAAATGGCAAAGAATTGTTTGGCAAAACGGATTTGAATTTCAGAATATTGGCGATCATGATTAGTTCTAAGCAAGGGAAATAGAAAGCCGAAATATTGACTTTCCATGTAGTAAAGTCAGACGGAATCGCATCGAAATTGATTTCTCAAGTAGCTAAGTCACGCAGAATTGCAGCAAAATTGACTTTCCATGTAGTAAAGTCAGGTGTAATCGCATCAATATGGATTTCCCATGTAGAGTCCTACAGGTATCGCTAAGAATAGCTAAGGAATTGCCCTCCTTATACTAAGAGAAAAAAAGAAAGACAAAGAAGTTAAATGAATGACGTTACTACAGCAGTATTGCTAAAGATTAGGCGGTATCGCCGAAATATTGACTTTCCATGTAGTAAAGTCAGGTGTAATCGCATCATTATGGATTTTCCATATAGTCTTATCAGAATCGCTAAGAATAGCTAAGGAATTGCCCTCCTTATACTAAGAGAAAAAAGAAAGACAAAGAAGTAAAAAAGAATGACGTTATTACAGCAGTATTGCTGAAGATTAGGCGGTATCGCCGAAATATTGACTTTCCATGTAGTAAAGTCGGGTGCAATCGCATCAATATGGATTTTCCATGTAGAGTTATATCGGAATCGCTAAGAATATCTAAAGAATTGCCCTCCTTATACTAAGAGAAAAAAAGAAAGACAAAGAAGTAAAAAAGAATGACATTATTGTACAGCAGTAATGCTAAAGATTAGGCGGTATCGCCGAAATATTGACTTTCCATGTAGTAAAGTCAGGTGTAATCGCATCAATATGGATTTCCCATGTAGAGTCCTATCGGAATCGCTAAGGAATTTTCCCCTTATACTAAGAGAAAAAAGAAACACAAAGAAGTAATAAAGAATGTGGTATCACAACCAATGTTATTACAGCAGTATTGCTAACGATTAGGCGGTATCGCCGAAATATTGACTTTCCATGTAGTAAAGTCAGGCGGAATCGCATCAAAATTGATTTCACAAGTAGCTAAGTCACGCAGCATTGAAGCAATATTGACTTTCAATGTAGTAAAGTCGGGTGTAATCGCATCAATATGGATTTCTCATATAGTCTTATCGGAATCGTAGAGTCATATCGGAATCGCTAAGAATAGCTAAGGAATTGCCCCCCTTATACTAAGAGAAAAACGAAAGACAAAGAAGTAAAAAAGAATGACGTTATTACAGCAGTATTGCTAAAGATTAGGCGGTATTCGCCGAAATATTGACTTTCCATGTAGTAAAGTCTGGCGGAATCGCATCAATATGGATTTACCATGTAGAGTCATATCGGAATCGCTAAGAAAAGCTAAGGAATTGCCCCCTTATACTAAGAGAAAAAAGAAAGACAACGAAGTAAAAAAGAATGTGGTAGCACAACCAATGTTATTAAAGCAGTATTGCTAAAGATTAGGCGGTTTCGCCGAAATATTGACTTTCCATGTAGTAAAGTCAGGCGGAATCGCATCAAAAATGAGTTTTCATGTAGAGTCCTATCGGAATCGCTAAGGAATTGCTCCCCTTATACTAAGAGAAAAAAGAAACACAAAGAAGTAAAAAAGAATGTGGTATCACAACCAATGTTATTACAGCAGTATTGCTAAAGATAAAGTGGCATCGCCGAAATATTGACTTTCCATGTAGTAAAGTAAGGCGGAACCGCATCAAAATTCCTCAAGTAGCTAAGTCACGCGGAATTGCAGCACTATTGACTTTCCATGTAGTAAAGTCAGGTGTAATCGCATTAATATGGATTTCCCATGTAGAGTCAGGCGGAATCGCATCAATATTGACTTTCCATGTAGTAAAGTCAGGCGAAATCGCATTAATATTGATTTTCCATGTAGTAAGTCAGGCGGAATCGCCATGTTCAGGATATTTATTAGGCGGAATCGCCATGCTTAGAATATGCAGGTGGAACCGCCAGGTTTAGAATACTAATGCAGAATGTACATGCTTATAATTCTAGGCTGAAATACATATATAGCAGAGTGTAATGTATGTCAGCGTTTTGCATTCTTTCATGTATATGAAGTAGCAGCTTGCTATATTACGTGTTTCTTATGTACATTTATTTTTTCAGAAAAGAAAGTCAGCGCATTATTTGTGCTTTTTTGGTATCTTTTGTGGGCTTTTAAAGAAGTTCTGAGCTTTTAAATATTCGTATTTCTGATATTGTTTTCAATATTTCTTATATGGCTTTATTCATAGAAAGCAGTAAGGCGGATCAATACCGTGATGGTGATTGGGTAATGATTGCTAAAACAGGATCTGGGGAAAATTGACAGGTGATGATTATTTGTTTTGTAATATATGTTCAACGAAAGAAGGAAATAGAGTGAGAAAATCGAACAAAAGTTATCATATACAAATCGGAGGGAGCTATTCCTCCTAGAGGCTTTAAAACCACATGTAATGGACGTCAAGAAATACTGTCTTCATTCCTTGCGCTCAGGAGGGGCTACTATTGCTGCGAATAACGGAATTAAAGACAGATTACTCAAAAGACTTGGACGTTGGTCAAGTGAAAGTGCAAAAGATTGCTACATTAAAGATAGTGCACATGAACGATTGTCGGTGTTATTAAATTCAGAACTGTAAATAAATAACATTCAAATGTGTTTGGAAACGGTGGGAAATAAAATTCGATTTGAACAAGTAGTTCATATCTAATAGGTTAAAATGTATCTTATTTCCATGCATGACAGGTTTATCATAATTCGTTACACAGTTGCCCGTTCTTTTCATTCAGTCGACTGTCCAAATGCTTGTCGCAATTATAGAAAATGTATTTTCAATATGAAGTGTTATTTGTTTCATTTATCATTAGTCATTTAATGGCAAAAATAAGTCTGTGAATGGAAAGGTACATGAGGAAATGAGTTAGTCGACTACAACCATGTCGCGTTCTTTTTCTCTTCTTCATCTTTTATTCAAACTCGTCGAACAAAATGAATTTTGTAATGGTAATGTTTGTTTCTATGTAGCACAATCAACAACCATGGTTGAGCGACAATGGATGTAAATAGACCTTCGGTTGTTCAGAAGTATACTCTGACGATTTCGTACGCAATCCCATAATGTTGAGACCACAAAATAAAATCGCGAGAGTCACTTCCGACTTTGTCGGAGTTTCTCCTTCAAATGTTTACACACAGAACCGACATTAACATTGGATTAAACAAACTGTGTTATTCGACTACAACATTATCGCGGTTGTTTATCCCTTCTTTATCTATATTCAAACTAGAAATGATAGTCTTTAATATAAATGTTTTTCTGTAATTTCAGTGAAATACAACTTCAATTTGTCGAAATAAAATAAGTGTTCAAGTTTAACGGCAAATTTGAGTGTCTATTCAATAAATTATAATTATACTCGGGGCCATTGGAAATTTGATACCAGAAAGGGTTTTACCCACATCAAAAATGTAATGATAAATTTAACTTTTTAAACCATAGAAATGTAAAATGTTTATTTGTTTAACTAAAGTATGTCAACCAGAAAGAATAAGAATCATTTTAATGAAGCGAAATGAATTAAAGAGACATTTGAAAAAAGGTACAATCCAGCCAAATAGGTCCAATAAGTAATGATTAACTACACTGTGGTTAGCCGTTACGTTTAAAACTATGCTTTTTGTGTATACTTTCTTCCGCGATGTCTTTATAGTCCGATCTGACGTTTACCCTGTTCTAAAGCATTGTGGTAAAACATCCCGGTTAATCGGCATACATGTATGAGAGTAATTTCCGTTGGAAATCCGTTATACGTGGTAACACTTTCTACGACATTTGTCCATTCAAAAAATACAAAGTAGCGTGGATATTTATCTGAAAAGGACCAAAGTCGTTGGTAGTTTTCAGGCTGGAATTTCGTATGTGCACATAAGTAGGTTGGCTGTTCATAATTAATATCGAAAATATATCGAGTTAAATATCAAAATCAACCTTTACATGTGAAGGGGAAATGGTACATAAGATGAACATTACCTACTTCAAAGCAACATAGAAGTGACCGGTTGTGCAAAAGGTGGAACCTTTTCTGAAGGTAAACTTTATAAGACAAAACATTATCGTTATTATAAGCCGTTTACGGAATAGGAGAAATGCCGCATTAAAAATCGCATAAGTTACCACTGAGGTCGTCCAATACGTTCACAAATCATACGTTTAGGCATAGATTGTGGTGGTAGAATACGAGATCACAGTCCAGTCATCAATTGTCACTGACCACCCATATCAGTTTGTTGCAAGACTACATGTGGGTCTTCGTAATTTAAGTTTGGAGGGAACTGAGTGAGCAGGAGTGCCTTTTAAACGTTTTATACTGTGTCAATATCATCGTAGTAAGCAGTTTCCAAGACGCATGCGTCATACACATTTTGTTTTGACAACGAGATATAAGGAAGTCATTTGTGCTAACAGATAATAAACTCGGTTTTGACGAACGTGTGAATTTGGGTTTTACCCATTGCTTTCATTAAACGTTTTCCAACTTTACTTTGCAAATATAATTTGGTTTTGAGGTTTGAACTGAATAGACAATTATGTGATTGAACATTTGTCAAGTGTATAAATCAATATGATTTGTACAGCTTTATTCATTCTTTGTTTATTCTACCCTTTTCTATACATTTATTCCATTCTACGTCGATTTCGTTTAAAGATAATTTGACCCTTTCAGCGAAGGACTTTCATAAAGATTGATGGCCTATCAGAATGTTTTTGATATTTATAACAGGCGTGGAAAGAGGTAGACCAGTCTGCGCTACAATAATTAAAGATCCAAATATATTCTGCTTTACTGGGGTTTCTTTGAACATTTTATAACTAATTCACGAACAGTTTTGATCCAGATCAGATCATTTGGATTCGCATGCTGATCTGGATTTACACTGGTCGCAACTGCTTTCCGGTTGGTATTCGCTTAACGCTGTTTATAAGAACATTTGGTAATACAGTCAAACCTCGGTGGCTCGAACATTGGAAAGCTCGAACACCGTGGAACTCGAATTCGTCTCTCAGTCTCGACCCAAACTTATATTTTCGTTATTCTAAGCCGTTTACGAAAAAGGGGAAATGCCGCATAAACAATCGCGTAAGTTACCACTGGACGTTTTCGAATCATACGTTAACGTTTACGCATAGATTGTGCTGGTGTAATACGAGATCACAGTCCAGTCATGATGTGACACTGACCACTCATAGCAGTTTGTTGGACGAGGCAAATGGAGATAATGCTCATAATCCTCAACTTCTCTTTCTGCCTAATGTTTTCAACTGTATTCAATAGTCATGCTATATATATATATATATATACAGCGACGATTTATAGAAATATGAAAACTATCATAATAGGAAATAATTCCCATAGAAAAATATTAATTACGCGGGTGGCCTTTTACACATAAATTGTGCTGGTGTAATACGAGGTCACATTCTTGTTATTGTGTGTTGGCCTTGTTTACCCTCGCACTCGGCAATATTGCCATTAGGCGAGCAAATTTGACGACTACGCTTGGCTCATCTTAATTTAAGCTTAGTGGGAACTGAGTGAGCCGGATTGCCTTTTAAATGTTTAATATAGTGTCAATACGAGTAACAACGTCGTGTCGTAGTACGCAGTTCCCTAGACGCATGCGTCACACAACTTTTATTTTGACAACGAGGAAGTCGTTTGTCCTAAAAGAGAATAAACCCGGTATTGACGACCTTGTGAGTTGGGGTTTTTCCCATTGCTTTCATAAAACGTTTTCCAAAAATAATTTGCATATATAATCTTGTTTTTGAGGTTTTTATTGAATAGAAAATTATGTGATTGGAGCACTTTATAAAATAGGTTAAGTGTATAATCAGTGTGATTTGTATAGCTCTATTCATTCTTTGTTCATTCTACCCTTTTCTATACATTTATCCATTCTACGTTGATTTCGTTTTAAGATGATTTGACCCTTTCAGCGAAGTTACTTCATAATAGTGATGGCCTACGAGAATGTTTTTGATCGGTGCTCTGCGAAAACCAATCTAACCATATTTATAACAGGCGAGGAAAGAAGTAGACCAAGTATGCGCTACAATGATAAAAGATTCAAACGTATTCTGCTTAACTGATCCAGATCAGACCGTGTATATTCGCAGGCTGATCTGGTTATACACAGGTCGCAACTGCTTTCCGGTTGGTATTCGCTTAACGCTGTTTATAAGAACATTTGGTAGTACAGTCAAACCTCGGTGGCTCGAACATTGGAAAGCTCGAACACCATGGAACTCGAATTCGTCTCTCAGTCTCGACCCAAACTTATATAATTCAAGTTGTTATACTTCGGAAAGCCCGAACACCTTCTCTTTCGAACTCTCGAACTAACTAAAATGCAGAAATAAAACTGTGGATTACTTTTTCTCTTCTTTTTAATTATTACTTAGTCTCTACGTCTTAAATGTGTCTTCGATCAAGAAAAAAACCCTTATAGTGAAACAAATCTCTGAAGGTATGTGTCGAAATAAGGTTGTGACAGATTAATCAATGCTGAATTAATTTTATTCTTAATCTGAATCTTCTTATAAATATTGTTGTTAATTGTTGGGTTCAATTGGGACTTATCAATAGTATATGAGCCCTTCCATGGGAAAAGTTGGTATTTCTGAACCGTATAGGTTACATCAGCGTTTACATCTACTCTTGTCTTATCAGAATCTCAATGAATTATCTGAAGTTTCTAACAAACTCATGTAATTAAAATGTGACAAATGAAGATCTTGATGATGCTTTATCCATCTGATCTAGATCTATAATGTGCACAAAAGTCATCATGTACCTTTAACTTTGAACGAGCTCATATGTACTGCAGATACCAATCAGGATAGGGATTTTTAAATCTTTCACAATAGCCATTGGATATCAGTGATTTACATATCGTGAGAACCGACTTGTTGCATTTTCACGGGGTCAACAAAAAAAGTAATCTGACGAATAAAACGTTGTTGAAAACGGCGTTTAAACCAAAGCAAGCAATCAATCCCTTGGAAACAACCAGTCTTATCAAACCCTAGTCACATCACTTGACAATGCTAATGCTTTCATTAATATAGATTATCAATATGTTTGCCAAGCTGTTTTCAAGCCCATCTGATGTAGCCATCGGACGTGATAAAGGGCTAAGCAGACTGTAAAATATCATATCATGTAAACGGTTTTGCCTCCAAAGATTATTGCGATGAAATAGATATGTTGATATGTTTCATGAATACGTGATCGGTAAATGAGTGTTTAAGGGACACGGTTAGCAGTCAGTCCCTTGCTGCTGGCATTTCAGTGCATATGCAAATTACCTTGAATCTTCCATGTACACTTCAGTTCGGCACTAAGGTAACTGTTTCAAAAGTTGTTAAAAACAGGCTAAAACCAAATCAATCAATCAATATTTTGGAAACAATCAGTATATTTAAACCGATAAGTTTTGTAAATGGTAGGCTGTATTGATGAGAGTTTGTAAGTTATGGAGGCACGTGAAAGATGTTATGTCGTAGTTTAATAGACAGGTTCTTTGTAGTTTAATATATATGTTCTTTATAGTTTAATAGACAGGTATTTTGTAGTTTAATAGACAGGTTCTTTGTAGTTAAATAGACATGTTCTGTGTAGTTAAATAGACAGGTTCTGTGTAGTTAAATAAACAGGTTCTTGGTAGTTTAATAGACAGGTTCTGTGTAGTTAAATAGACATGTTCTGTGTAGTTAAATAGACAGGTTATATGTAGTTTAATAGACAGGTTATTTTAGTTTAATAGACAGGTTCTTTGTAGGTCTTAGACTTTGTAGGTTATGAAGGGACGTGAAAGACGCTATGTCGTAGTTTAATAGACAGGTTATTTGTAGTTTAATAGACAGGTTCTTTGTAGTATTAGACTTTGTATTCAGAAGTAAATAAAATGTAGGAATCCAAACACCAATATATATATATCATGCGGTACCCCTCTGTGTTATACATCATGGTTTATTTCCATTCATTTCAGCAAATAAATTAAAATGTGTTCTTGAAATTGCTTAAAAGAACACCTCTGAATAGAACAAAGAAGTATGTGGATATTTAAATGAATAGATTATTAAACTTAATTTGAAAAGAACAATTAATAAATTCTAAAGGCGGAGTATTTTTTAAATATGTCAAAAGAGCTCAATGAGACCGTCAATTAGGAAATAAATCATGAAAAAGAAATCTGCGTGATTTGTATTTGACACCATTCCTCCTTAACGAAGCAAAAGAAGTCTGCCGGGGTTAACATAGGTATAATAAATATAGACAAGAATTGGTGATGAATTCACCGTATATAGAGGACGATATTTAAATATACCAAAACAGAGTAGAATATGTCTTTGCTGCAACAACGGAGACGTTGAAGATGAACTTCATTTTCTTTTAAAATGTTCTACGTACAAATACTTGAGAGATAACCTCATTAAAAAATTAAATAATGTTCTAATGAACAACAAATTCATTTTTTTATCATACAACTTGCTTATCTCAATTCTCAATCGTAATTCTCCAACTGTATTAAAAATTGTAGTGAATTACTTGAATGAATGCTTGTTGGTTAGAAATTCATTGTCAAATGATACTTGAGTTATCTCATACTTATCCACTGTCACTCCTACATTGTACATATTAAATTGTAATTTGTCTGTATTTTGTTGCCATAACCATTTATTGTTAATGTGTTAGTGCTAATAAAGTTATTATTATTATTATTATTATTATTATTATTATATGAAACCTAAGTCTTAAAAAACAAAACAACAACTTTACATAAAACATAATCATAAATAAAGAAATAAATCTTAAGATACGATGTGTAGAAGTCGAAAGGAAGCTTCCTCGTAGTATGTGTCATTGGCGTTATGGAATTTCAGATAACACCAGGTGATATAGAATGTTCCCGCGTATCACCTTTATGTTTTAAGGTTGGTACACAATATCGGAAGGGTTGGCTTTCCTTCGTGGGCGTCGAAATATGATCATCTTCGTCCTTTTTGTTTGGCAAAGGATCGAGTCGCCCGTTCTGATTTCGTTAGTGTGTATATGGCCCTCATATCTCAGCTGATTAACATGAATTCTTATTTAGTTGCGATAATGTACCTCAGTACGCATGTTCGCTAAGTATTGATACTCTGCAAACACTTATCTTTTCACAAATGTTTCCGATCAGTTACTAAAGAACAGTTCGGCCTATGAACTTCTAAGTTGGTATGCAGCTTGGCTATCATCTGTAGACAACTCTTAGCCCTTTTGTGGTCTTAAAAGAATAAACCCAAAATCGTCCAAACTGAAGAAAGTGAACAGCTCAAGGCGACATATGACGTTGATAACGTCTCTTATTAACTTTCCAGTCGAAATGTCTGAAAATGGGATATAATTAAGTCAGGATGATTAGATAACCATTACGTAGAATACCTTGACAAATATCAAATATCCTTGCGATGTTTGTTGAAACGCCGGCATGCTGTTTACTTGTATCTTTGCTTATATTTAACATACTCACATACTCATCATTAACATTCATATTATACACAGCAATAGATCCAGATCTACTTGCAAATCTACATATGTTCATCTGGCTAAATTTGCCAAATGTTTAAAAGATATTTTAAAACACAGTCAATTCTATTTTTGGGATGTACACATCTGTTTTTCAGGCGAATCTTATAATCTTTCTATATCAAATGGCGAACCAGACTGGGTGCGGGGCATGTTTATCACCATGTTTGCTGCTCGCTTTTCCCTAAGGGTGCTTAACCAATGGAAATAGTTCAGCTTTAATTATTTTACGGAGGAAGGGAAATATACCTACCCTTCTCATCGCAAGAATAAAACCAGTCTACAGTACAGTTGATTACAAGCCAAGACAATGACATTTATGACTTAGTCAAGAGAATGTCAGTTTTGACAGCATAGTATTTTTGGTCATCTGTCCTATATTTGTTCGTTTAAACTGTCTCAAACAATATGAAAAGTATAGTCAAGGTATGAAATCAAAGTGCTGGGGGTAGAATTGCGACTGTTAAAGCGGATAAGACGAAAACAAGAAGTTGTTACCTTTTAAATTTCTTTTAAATAACCAAGAACAGTTCTTGACAAATGCAAGAATTTCTATGCATGAATTGTTCAAGAACACTTCTAGAACTGTTGGTCAAGAAGACATGATGTTCTGAGAATGTTCTTGAATAACAGTTCAAGTAATTCTCTTGAATGTTCTAGAACACTAGAAAACCTAAATTTTCCCATATCACTGAACTTGGAAATATCGCCCTTTCAAGTCAATTTATAAAGGGCCCGACATCTTGACCCTTTAATGCGCAACCCTGCATACTGTATAATAATACATTTATAGTTTCTGAAATTAGAACTCATCATTTTATGACATATTACTCATGAAACTTCATAGCTGTTCTTGTAATGATAAGGTTGTCATTTCATTCTATATGTTCACTATAAATCATTGAATAACTAGTTATACATATAAGTTTACCTGTCAAATGTTCCAAACCAAGTTGCAGACATTGTCATAACAGAGTAATTGCTGTGCCTGTTTAACTCCGTGTAATGTTTATTCTATCTGGATGTATCTGTAGGGTTTTTAGAAAAGTTCTTTACAAGTAATTATGAACATAATAGTTGATGACTGTGTGTTTTGTGAAAACATTGCCTAACTTCAAAACTGCCAATTGGTCAACGCTCTTTTTGAAAACTTGCAGTTTCCTGTTGTTGTTGTTGTTGTTATTGTAACTAACAGTTTAATATTGTTGTTGTTATTATTATACCCCCAGATACATAGTATATGGGGGGGGGGGGGCTATATAGAAGTCACGCTTGTCGGTCGGTCTGTTTGTCGGTCCGTTGGTCTGTGGACATTTCTTGTGAACACTATTTCTCAGCAACCCGTGGTCAGAATTCAATATAACTTCACAAGAATGATTGATACCAAGCCTAGTTGTGCATATTTTTAAATGAGTTATGGCCCCTCGAATTTCTCATACATATGTATATTATCAGGCACCAGCTGAGGGTATTCATCACATTCAGTGATATTTCTAGTTGTTTTTGTTGTAATCATATATTGAGTGCTTGTTGAATTATAGAAAGCTTCAAGCACAATTATTTAGTAGAATTCTTAAAAAAAAGAAAACATTGATGTTTCACCATTTTAAGAACTAGAGCAGATTGTAACAGGAAGTATACTGTTTCTAAACTGTTCTTATAAAGTGTGTAATGACTTTTAGAACAGTTTCGGAACATTTAAGCTCTTTATTTATTCTTTATTTGTTCTTGAGTTCCTAAACAGTTTTTCAGATGTTCTGATACTAATTTCAAGATCAGAAGTTGAACATATTTAGATGTGAATGTGCATTAACTGTTAGAGTTGCGTAGCAACGAATACCATTGCAACAGGTGAGATTTTTAAGTCACGTGATGACTGAGAACACAAATCTACTAAATTCAGTACGAAGCCAAAAAATAGTGCAAATTATTCTAGATTTAATTACCAATTCAAACATTAGCAAACGTAAAATAAGTAAAATAAATTCTGCTTATTCTAGGTAACCAAATAAAATAAAAAGTCTCTAAATGTGTAAATATCATATTTAAGTGTACTAAATAATTAGGATATCACTACTCCAATATGAATACACAAGATTGTAAACACTGCTACAAATTACCCTTTGTAAATTGTAACCATTTGTTCCCTTTAGTAAAATAAATTGTTGAGGAACATCTATTATTTCTGTCAAAGTAGATTTGTTTGGGATATTTTAATAGCATTTTTTACCACTTGCAGATGCATTTGCAGTAGACAACTTTTGAAAACATTGTGACAAAAGGAGACATTGCTCATAGAGAGCAATATCTCCTTTTGTCACAATGTTTTTTATTCTATTCTTAAATATTCAGAAAAAACTTGTATACTGCCGGTTCCTCCTCTCCCCTACGCACACACGTCAACGTAGTTGTAGAGGTTCCTTTAAATCATATTGATTGGTCGAAAAACGTTATCACGGGGGCGGGGCTAACATTTTCTTCTCCGAAAGTCTCTTGCCATTTTCAAAACAATTTTGTAGAAAAGTTCCTAGAGTGACCGTCCAGTAGATTCCTTCAGGCCAGCAGGGGGCGGGTCTGTTTTACCTAATATGGCTATAGTGAAATCTTCATAAATCTTATTCTCTAAAAGTATCTGGCTTATTTCTAAATAATTTTGAAAGAATGTTTCCGTGTTGACCCACTAACATATTCCTTCAAGCCATGTTGATTGGTGGAAAGACATAGCCGCCAGAGACAGGAATGTTCTGCATTATATGTCTAAAATGAAAACTTAAGTAAAAATCGAAATGAATCGAAAGTATCTGGCAACTTTTCAAATATTTTATAGACATATTCCTTGGATGGCTCTCTACAAATTTACTTAAAGCCATATTGATTGGTAAAAAAATAGTTATTGTGGTTGAACATGAAAACCGATTTTGTTCGACGAAGCGGAAATCAGTTTTCACGGAAAATTACTGAAGACACTGTTTAGACACTGTTTCTGTTTTGTGTTTTTGCGAAACATTGTTGGGTTTCAGTGTTTATTGACCACAGGGCTATGGTCATTCAGGGAGCATGGATAAGTGTTCTGTCGCCGTGATATTACCGCATAACTATTGAAAACGGCGTAGTCCCTAAATAAACCGAACATACTCGTTTCAATATACGGCAGTCTACAGCGACGTTGTAAGAAATTTATGCCGCAGGACAAATTCGTTTTTACTAGGACTTGAGATAAAGATTCTAATTGAGGACCACAACATCGTTACAATAATGATAGTAATAGAAAGTTTTTACAAAAGAAAAGACGCAACAGTAGCGTAACTGTCGTACCGAAGACGATGTCAGTGTATGGCTATTTTGTGCATTTTTGAATTAAGCTGATTACATCTGCATACTGCCAATTAAAAGTATTTATACAAATTATAAGATACTATAGATACAATCGTTTAATACATGTTATCATAGTGGTGTGTGTATACACAATGGAAACATACATATATATTAAATAAAGATTAACTAAAAACAAAAACAAAGTTAACTAACATCCGACCGTGTACAGATATAACATTATTAACAAAAATTCTAAAAGATGGAGAGAATGAAAAAGACATCTATAAATCGAAATTTCAACAGTTTCTAATAGGAATTTTATTAAAATCTTTTTTAATTCATTTTTTTATATATCAAACACATTTAATCGACATTTTAAATGTACTATAGTTATCAAGTTATAATTGTATTCGTGCGTCTTTGTTATGACAACAAAAGATAACTCTTGAAAACCAAACATACTTCGACGAGATGAAGTTTCAAACAAGTTGAAAAGACTATTGAAATTAAGTTTTCTTCTTAAAACAGGTGCATTGTAGTAATTTTACGTTGACAGCTGCTTGTATTCAGCGATTTGTTTCCATAATTTTATTGGTAGACTTGCGCATGCGCAGAGGCTGCCATAGTCATAGTGAGTTTGAAGTCACGTGATGTATATGCCCTTCACCACCAACAATTAAGTGCAATTTTTGGTTTGACTAATTAACGAATTTTCACAAAAGCAAACATAGAGTAACGAAAAAAAATCCGATTATTCAAGCTTATAATAGAAAATAACAAGTCTTGTAAGTGTAAATATCATATTTAAAGTGTACACAATTATTTAGATATCACTACGCCAATATATCACTGCACCGCGCAATAACCCTTTGTAAATTGTAACCCTTTTTTCACTCTCGGCAGAGATGTAAACATCCACTCGCCCGCTAGCATAAGCGAGTGGAATGAATGATCGGCTAGTACGAAATTCTAGGCGCTAGTCCATACATATTCGTTCATGTCCTTATTCATAAAGATAGTATGCATTGCTAAGCCTTTTCTTTCTCTTTCTCTCAGTCCATCTATTCCTTCGACAACGATTAACGATGACTTGCATTTTGGATAGGTGCTTTCGACAAGGTTCGCGTCTAAAGAGAAACAAATTTCATCAAATGATTTGAGCGCTTTAAATCACTTGTTTATAAAGCGTTTAGAATACTTTGATTATAATAGGCAGAACGAATAACGAATAAATCTTGCAAGAAATCGATCATTTCTTTCGGCCAAAATCAGGTAAATGACCCGCGGATATTGGTTGTTACAACATAACTGATTCATCCTTTTATTCTAAATTTGTATTACACAGTTCAAAATTAGATTTTGACAGTTTGTTTGTTATAATTTTGACGCGATTCAAGATTTTGACGCTATTATTTCGTTCATAGAGTTGATTACTAACAGATGACTAAGTTGATGATGGAAAGAACATTAACACGTTAAGTTAAGCTAAAACATGCACAGGCAGGCGAGTGTTTCATTAGGATAAGTGCAACACTCAATTCCCAATCTTGCTTGCCCTTTAACAAATCACAACCCACCCCACAATATAAAAACTCTGCAGCAGACGAATTAAAAAAAATCTGTGCAAAGATACAGAAAATCACATTTATTGGAAGTGTAATCATTGAATATAGTTGAAAATATTGTTGCAAAAAGAGAAAGCTTGTTATGAGCAATTTCTTCTTCTGCATCAATGTTTTCAAAAGTCGTCGGCTGCAATTACGTATGCAAGTGGGAAAGGTTTAAATAAGAAACACTTTTTCAAATGGTAGTCAGTTGGCTATTCTAGTATATAATGTCCGTCTTAAATAATAATGACAAAACTTTCAAAAAACAAGAAAAAGATTTTTTACAATTTAATTGAAAACATATTTAATCAAAGTTGGGAAAGTTGTCCCTTTCCGTGCTTTTTTTATGAGAGTTCAAATCACAAGCAAAACTTATGGGACAGAGTTGACAAATAACACATTGACACAATTTCAGATTTAGTCTTTGTTTCTGTCAAACTGCTGAAGAAGACAACACTGAGACACACATTTTGATTAAAAGTTTATTTAAAAAAAGGAATAATTTTATTTATGATAAATAACATTACAATGATGGTGTAGAAAATACATGTCAACAATACACTTTTCAATTTGTACATTCATTGCACAGACCAAATCTTAGCAAGTTTGAAATTATGGACCTCTCAGCACATTTTTTTCTCAATTCATTACTTCTTGGCAGGATTTTACTGCTAAAATTGATGATTTTTTTTTATTTTTGGCCGGATTGCTCTAGAAATTCCGGTCTATAGATTGGCGATGTCTGTCTCTCCGTCTGTCTGTTCGTCAACATTTTGGTTAAAGTTTCAGGTTGAGGCAAAATCTCAGCACTTGAAACTTTGCCTGAAGGTAACCAGTAACAAGTTCTATTGATTTATATGGTTACTTTCATATATGCACTTCTGTATCTCTTCTTAAACGATCGCAATTCTACCTTCAGTACTTTCAGTACTTTGATTAATGTTTCTTAATATGATACGTAAGTTTATCAAAGTCCATTGTGTCATGTTTGTGTCTGCACTAATCAGTCATTAGCGCTTACAGAGGATGAGGCTACGGTTAGCGGCACCCATCTACGGATCTTCATCTCGCTTTTCACCAACGACGAGTAGTACCCAGTGAAGGTTTTCCAAGTTAAACCTTTGGCATAAACAGCGTTACCGTAGTCTCCGTTCAGATTTGACATGTGGCAGACGTTATACCACCATGCACCCACATATAATCCTGCACAGTTACCACCATAGCTATCGTAATCCCTATCCTTGGTCGTAAATCGTTGTCCATGATGAAGCGTAAACGAATCGCCGGCATCTCCATGGTACCCGTCCACTGTCAGTTTATACCTCGACTCCGCATTGCCGATACTAAACACGTTATACGCCGCATATCTCGAAATGTTATTTGAATCCATCATGTCAATCCTAAGCTCGTACCATCCTTGCGCTGTTATCGTGTACAGCTGTTGATTTCCGAGCCAGAAGTTCTCAGACAAATCTCCAAACCCAGTTTGATATTCAAACCATGTTTTGTAAAAGGCACTGTCTGAAATCCTGCGTTGAAATACGGTCCATCCGCCATTGTCTGTGTCCATGTCACAACGGACCGGGAAACCCCGCGTCCCTTCAGGATAGATTATATAAATCCCTGTTTGATTATAACCCTGATCAAAGACATCCTGGCAATCTTTTGGTCTGTTTGTATTACAAACCTGCGACAATGAACAAGGAATCCATAAAAGTCCAACGATCTTTAGAAACAGACAGGTCATTTTGAATGTTCTGATATTTAGTCATTTATTTGAGGGGTTTATATACCGTCGCATTTAGGCATATAGCCAATTGGAGAGCTGCCACTTTTTTACCCTTTCATATTTTATGGGAACTATTATTTTATTTCATTTTTTATATTTCAGTTATTTGATTTCAGATTTGACTTGTGACATTTTGTTTTGCAATTGCTAACTATTCTCCCGATTTATGTTTAGAACTATTGTTTAAAATTATTGTTGCTTATAAATAATATATAGATATTTCTTGTTTAGAGTTGTTAACATTTTTAAAAAGATGCAGGTTCTTCCTTGTTTAGTTTTTGAGCTCGTGATTGGCTAAAAAAGGCCCTGACGTAAATGTGGGATTTCCCGTGAATATAAGAAGACATTATATACCCAATTCATCCCTCGTTTGGTATTGTAAACATGATCGGAAATTACCATTATCCGAACCAAAGTACAACACAACCATATCATAATTCCATTCATTTGAAAGCCTCTTTGTCGTTTCTTCTTGCAATGAATGCTGCAAATGAAATAGTTTATATGTCAACAAGTAGTAATAGCATCCAAATTCGCTGTCATTTTTGTAGATAAGTTGGATAGAAACGCACAACTAGCTGCTAAATGTAATGTCAATTTAGCTAAATACATCAATTTGGGCATGGTTATTTTAAACGGGTCGTCACACAGACTGGATTTCTTTCACCAAAGTGTCTGTAATACAATAACGATAAGTTATCGCTATGTTGTTGCTTATAAATAATATATAGATATCTCTTGTTTAGAGTTGATAACATTTTTAAATACATGCAGGTTCTTCCTTGTTTAGTTATTAAGCTCTCGTGATTGGCTAGAAAAGGCCCTGACGTATATGTGGGATTTCCCGTGAATATAAGAAGACATTATACCCAAGTTATCACTCGTTGAGCTCGCCAAATGGCTTTATGCCGAAAGGCGAGGGTAAATAAACCCAATATGATGATTATCACTCGTTTAGTATTGTTAACATGATCGGAAATTACCATTATCCGAACTAAAGTACAACAAAACCATATCATTATTCCATTTATTTGAAAGCCTCTATGTCGTTTATTCTTGCAATGAATGCTGCAAATTAAATAGTTTGTATGTCAACTAGTAGTAATATCATCTAAAACTCGCTGTCGATTTTGGAGATAAGTGAGATAGAAAACACACAACAAGCCGCTAAGTGTACTGTCAATATAGCTAAATACTTCAATTTGGGCATGGTTATTTTAAACGGGCCGTCTAACAGACTAGATTTCTTTTACCAAAGTGTCTATAATACAAGGAGTTACGGTCGGGAGGTTATTTTTCGGTATTTTATAATCTTAAGGTTATACTATCGCATTGCTCCTCCTGTATTACAAAGAGGTCTTCGTAGTGTATATATATATGTATAATTAAACAAACCCTTTTTTGTTATGTATGTACTCTTCTGTAAATTCATTGACTTAAATTATAAATAGTATTCACACTTCCTATAAAATTTGTTATGTATGCAATGCAATATATTGTAGTGTATTTTATTGTAAAATGTAAAAAGACTCTGATTTGCCTCGGAACAATGAGATGAATACCATATCAATGTTGGGTGAATTGTGTATCCAATGCCCGAGTTGAATAAACGCGTTTGCTAACCTATATATGTGCGTACCTGAAAGGTGAATGACACTTCGAAGATATATTTGAACGTATTCTAGACAACGAAACCCGCCTTATGCATCTATGGACAATTCGAATTGTTCTTAACAGGGGTATTATATCTTTGATATTGTTACGTTATATCTTACTGTTGTCAAGTCTAGTTACCCCTTTTAAAATGATGTTTATTATAAAGTGTTCAATCTAATTTTAGACACGGGCATGGTCTACCGTGATCATAAACCTAATTTTCAAACATAAAGTAGATCAAACCGACCCTTCAAATTATAGACCGATAACACTTCTTGAAATTACTCACTAGTATAATAAATTCTCGTCTCCATGAATATGCCGAATCCCAAAATGTTACCAATGACTATCAAGCAGGTTTTAGGCATGGGCTTTCAACAACAGACAACATGTTTATTATTCATACATTAATCCAATTAGCATTAAAAAAACTCATTAAAAACATGTAAAGTGGAATTAAGTCTTGTGTGAGGGTTAA
The DNA here is from genome assembly GCA_031761405.1 of Serripes groenlandicus. Lineage (NCBI taxonomy): Eukaryota > Metazoa > Mollusca > Bivalvia > Cardiida > Cardiidae > Serripes > Serripes groenlandicus. The sequence continues at coordinate 83,039,375 of JASEVX010000004.1, read as the reverse complement.
CGGCACGTGCTCGAACTTATTCTCGTGCGAGGTTGGGTTGAGACAGGGTGAAAACATGTCCCCGATAATCTTTTCTTTGGATTTTTTGTTATAATATTTTATTTTTTTGTAACATTGTTATTAACTCTTCTGATTTAGTTGTCAATTAAAACATGTATAGTCAATATGCCTTTTTATAATGCTTAAACATTTCAAACAGAGTGGATTAAGCTTGTTTGAGATAAAGTGCAGAATATCTTTCGTGAACTTTAAAGCCCTGTCCAGACGCCATGTTTGATCAGTTAATATAGCTGGATAAAAAGAACATATTAAAATCCAGGTATATAAATTTTAATCTAGAACTTTTATAGATCATATGCTTTTGAAAATAAGAAGAAAATATTGAAATACTTTTATTAAAATTGAAGATATGCTTGAAAAATAAATAAATATATATTCATATTTTAACATTTTTTAGACAAAAAACTCAATATTTTGCTCAGTAACATATGTCTTTCTTTTCTTTTGTTGATAAATTGTAGTTATTTCAATAATCTGAAGAAGTTTTAGAAATAATTAAATATTATAAATAAGTTTTGAACCTGTCTGTTCTTACACCTGACAGGAATCCGCTGTGGTCGAGTGGTTTCGAAACCGGGTGTCCGGGGTTCGATCCCCAGTCGCGGCACTACGGTCATGGTGGAGTGCCCTTGGGCAAGGCACATTTTCTAGCCTAGTACTGGTTTGTTTACCCAGGGATCATGAATAATTAAATTTAATTGCGTGCTAAATGACCTTAGCTGTCGATGCGCCATAAAACAATATACATTCATTCATTCATTCTTACACCTGACAGATATGGGTTCTCATCAGGGAAAAATAGCGTCTACTTTTGAGGTTTAATTACAAAATATCATGTGAACCTCCAAAGATATGGATAAAATAACTTCAGAATGTGATTTAAACTACAAGAAGACAAGAAGTAAGCATATCATCTTTCAAATATTGGTAGTTTGCATGAAGGCTTTCATAAATGAATCTAGCATAAAATTAAGCAAAGCAACATCTCATTTTTTTTTTATTATCCATATATCCAACTTTAAAAAAAGCAATGTTACAAACAAACTTAAATATTATAAAAAAAAATCACTTCTCAGTTCAGTTCACCTACATGACTTTTTCGAAAATGCAGTTATACTTCATGGCATTAGCCTCCCTTTATACAACTCTGATAAAGATAAAATGAATACTTTTCTCAAGCTTTTTGTCCTTCTATATGCTGACGACACAGTGCTTTTTAGTAATACTCCAGAAGATTTACAGAATGCTTTAAATGTTTATCATAAATATTGCAAAGAATGGAAAGTCTCTGTTAACATTTCAAAATCTAAAATTGTAGTATTTTCTAAATGTAGAAACAAAACCCATAACTTTACATATAATGATTCAACAATTGAAGTTGTAAATGAAAGTATGTATTTAGGTATCATTTTCGGTCGATCAGAATCATTCTATAAAACATAGCAGGAAATAGCAAAATAAGCAACAAGAACAATGTACAGTTTATTAAAGAAAATTAAAGACTAACTTAAGCCCTAGATATGCAAATATAATTATTCAACAACACGGTCAACCCCATCCTACTGTACAGTTGTGAACTGTGGGGGTTTGGCAACAATGACGTCTTAAAACGGGTTCAGTTAACATTCTTAAAGTACAATTTAAACCTAAAAAGGCCAACTCCAAATGATATCGTGTACGAAGAAACGGCTGTTTTCCCTTTATCAATTGAAATAGAAACTAGATGTATACAATACTGGACTAAGAACACAATAAATACAACTCTTTAATATTTAACGTATATCAATATGTTCACCAACAGTTTTGTAACGCTTTAACAAATTTACCACTATTTAATTGGATTATCAATATTTAGACTATTTTTTATTATTAAATGTCTCTCTCTCTCTCTCTCTCTCTCTCTCTCTCTCTCTCTCTCTCTCTCTCTCTCTCTCTCTCTCTCTCTCTCTCTCTCTCTCTCTCTCTCTCTCTCTCTCTCTCTCTCTCTCTCTCTCTCTGAGCGTGTGTTGTAATTGTGGATTGAAGACTTAAGTTTCTTTTATACTTCACAATTCTCGTATTATTAAGCTCTTTTCATCGTTTATATTTGAACTATGTATTTTGTCAACATTACCGCTTTTATTTTTCTTGTACTTTTCTTCGCCTCGTTGACTATGTATATTTATTTTATCCTCATGTATTCTGTTTGTAGAACTGAGAGAAATAAAGTTATTTGCATTGTATTGTATTGTTTAGCATTTAATAAATGATCTAACAGGACAGGAAAGCACAAGGTGTCCACTCTGTATCACATATTGATGATTAATTTGATCACAAGAATGTAACGCCGTAATGTCCAGAAGATGTAAACATTTTCAACGTTGTCCTAAAGAAATGAACATGCATTACAAATAAAATAAGACAAACGTATGATGGCATAGGTTTGCCATGAGAGAGTTAGATTACTATCGCGATAATTAATTGATTAATCAATTTTAAAAAAAAATCCTGAAAAATTGATTCCGGTAATTTGTGAAATATAGGTTTCTTTTTTAATTCCTGAAAAAAAATACTCAAAATTTCGTTTAAGTGCTCGGAACTTGCATAAAGGTGCCGATACACTAATCACGAAATTTAATTTCTGACGCAGTAGATATATAGAATAACACTCGTAGTGTGGATTACTTCTTTGACGCGTCGCAGACCGCATCGGTGTGCTAGTGATATATTGTGTGCGGGAGTTCGCGGGTTTGATCCCCGACTTTGAAAATGGTAGTAATTGCTTCCGATCCTTGGCACTCAGAATTGTGGATTTAGCATTACGACTGGCTCACATATGTCAGGATAAATTAAACAGTAGTACTGGTAACTTACCCAGACAGCGCCGTGATATAATTGAAAAAAGATTTTGAAAGTGGTGTGAAACACCATGCAAACAAAATAACAAACGAACGCGCCGAGGAGTTGGTGGTGGTAAGTAGAGTTATACTTGATAGTCTATATAGTATATAATTGTATTTCCTTAAAGTTAATATTTAATAATCTTCTCAGCAACAAGGAAACTTCTCCATAATTTGTCAAAGTATCACGATACGTATCTTGCTATATCGTGTTAGTGTGGTATAATTAGAAAAGCACAAGGCAAATTATGAATTCTGAAGGTTAAATGGAATACCGAGTAGCCCGCTAAATGCGCCATAAAACCTAACTAACTTTCCCAGAAATATTAGATCAATAAATAGTGAAACAGCAGGTCGGTCACGGAAGTGTACCTTCCACATATCTCAGCCGATTAACATTAATTCGTATTCAATTATTAGAATGAACACAAGTACGCTAAATATTGAAAACCTGCAAAAAACCTTATCCAGTTGACATTTATTCGTATTCAATTATCAGAATGTACCAAGAACGCTTCATATTAGAACCCTGCAAACCTTTATATATTTTAGTGTTAGACAGGTTGGAATGTTCAATACTTCAAACCACCATCATAACAGTATATAGCACATTAATGGTATGCGTGAAGGTAGCCGGAACAGCCCGACACTCCGGCTACCCTGGCTGTATCAACCAGTCGGAACAGCCGGTGTTCACCAGATACATATACACGATTGAAGTCAGTGCGCGGACCGATCGTGTCGTTTTTCATTTGAAATTATAGTAACACATTTGATTCGTTAAGGTATGACAAATTATTCAGAATATTATTCAAAATGGGACTTCCGGCGAAAATGTTTAACGTATTGTTATCAATGTATTAAAATCTGAAATCCGGTTTACATGTCGGTATTATAATCTCTAAATCCTTCTCATGCAATACACGGCAAAGGGAATTAAGCAGTCTCTTAATTTTCAACTTGTTTATACAAGAGTTATCTACCTTTTAAATGTAATATTTCCCAAACAATGTATTCTTTATGCTGATGATGTTTTAACCTTTTCTGATAGTTAATAAAAAATGAACTCAGAGTTTTGTTAAGAATATAGACTTTCAGTTAATACGAAGAAAATAGAAATAATAGTATTCAGAAATTTGAGATTTGAAGGCTCGATTGTCGAAACTACCCGATCTGTAAATATATGGGTCTCCTGTTTATTCTAAATTATCCTGGTCAGCTCTGAAAACTGAACTTGTCGCGCAATCTTAAAAGGCAATATATTCCAATAAATCATATCAAGGTCATTTTGGAAATTTTCCATATACTGAATATTTTAAGCTTTTTGATACAAGTATTTAACATATTCAATCTCTTTCATACTTCACGTAATGAACACTACGTCCGTAAAACAATAAATACACAACGAGGAATTGTTTGTTATTTACGACAGAATGATTTATAATACATTAGACCCATTCCTCTAGGTACGAACGGTTAAAACCCGGGGAAAAGATAGTTTTAGTATTGAACAAAATATAAACGGCATACATTCCAAGGTTTCAGATTTATGTTGATGCATCTGTAGCAGATTTTTGAAAACACTGTTGCAAAAGAAAGATTGTTCATCATGCGCAATTTCTAAAATTGACAAAATGTTTTCAACTCTATTCGAAACTTATAGTTCCAATTCTATAGATTTTCGATATTTGGCTAAGACGTTTTCAGCGACGGTTTAAGAACTTTATGCACGGGCCAGCGTCGATACTGTTCTCGAAGATCTAAGTAGTTTCTACTAGGTTTGGATTAAATTATTCTACTTTAGGATCACTACATCACGAGAATGATAGTATTCGAACGTTTCAACAACAGAAAAGACGCAACGCGAGCGTGAAGGCCCTCGGAAATAATATTACATATTTAAATCGGATTTTCAGCAGTTTCAAATTAGAGTTTTATTTAGATTTTTTTTCTGATATATGAAACATATTTCATCGACAATTTAAATGTAGCCTTGCATAATCGAATTTTACTATAGTTTTCCGGTTTGAATTGTATTGGTGCATGTCTAATGAATGACAAAAAAAATAGAAGAAAAACAATTAAAAACAAAAGAAAAATTGACGAGACGAGGTTTACACAAGTCCAAAATGCCAATGGGATTTAGTTTGTCCGGATATTTGTAGTGATTGTGCATTGATAGTTTCTTGTATTAGATACACATATTCATGTTGTTTCATCTTTCAATTAACTAATAAGTTTAATATAAGGAATTGAAACGCATTTTAATTTGTCATTTTTTTTGTCTGCGCTCATAAGCCATTTGAGCTAACTCGGGAGGAGGTAACTGTTGGTGGCATCCAACTACGGATCTTCATCTCGCTTTTCACCAACGACGTGTAGTACGTAGTGGAGGATTTCCAAGGTTTTCGACAAAGACTTGTAGTACCCAGTGAATGCATACCATGTTAAACCTGATGACAGGTTTTATACCACCATGCACCCACATATAATCTTGCACAGCTACCGCTAGAGCTATCGTAATCTCTATCCCTGGTCATAAATCGATGTCCGTGATGATAAGAAAACGAATCGCCGGCATCTCCTTGGTATCCGTCTACTGACAGTTTATACCTCGACTCCGCATTGCCGATACTAAACACGTAATACGCCGCATATCTCGAAATGTTATTTAAATCCGTCATGTCAACCCTAAGCTCGTACCATCCTTGCGCTGTTATCGGTTGCAGTTGTTGATTTCCGAGCCAAAAGTTCTCATACATATCTCTTAAACCTAGTTTGATATTCAGTCCATGTTTTGTAAAAGACGCTGTCAGAAACGCGTTCCACCCACCTTTCTCCGTGTCCATGTCACAACGGACCTTGAAACCCCGCGTCCCTTCAGGATAGATTATATAAATCCCCGTTTGATCATAACCCTGCTCAAAGACATCCTGACAGTCTTTTGGCCTGCTTTCGGGGCTATTTTTTGGTCCAGTTGACACGATCGCTTCTAATCGATTCTCATATTCATCGAGTTATGTTTCCTAGACATTTTGAAATAGTTCCCGTGCTTGTTCAATTTGTATATATGTCCTCGGAGTGACGGTAGCGACACCTTTCTTTCCATTTTCATTATTTACATTAATGACAGGATTACAAACCCGTGCAAGTGAACAAGGAATCCATAAAAGTCCAATTTTTATTATTTTGTTAAAAGTTAATGTCATGTCGTGGGTTTATATACCCTAGCTTTTCGGCTTAAGGCCTTTCGGGGAGCTGCAACTAACTTACCCTTTCAATGTATTATGAGGACAATGATCTTTTATGAATTTGATTTTGACATTATTTTTTCCATTTGCTAACTACTCTCCCGCTTTCTTTTATAATCGTTGTATTTAAAACTATACTGTTCAAATATTTCTCCTTAACATATATCAATTTGTCTTTGTTTCGTGTTGTTAAAGCTAAACATTGTTTAGAAACTTCTTACAAAATGAATGATGGTAATCACAGTAAGGGAACCAACCCTCTTATAATAAAGTCGAACCTTACACAAGGGAAGTAACCGTGTTATACATAGAGCTATACCAACAACAATTATGTCCTCTTTTCCTTTCAAATTGTCATAATATCCTAAATCATTCAAACAGTACATAATAGCTTTGATATGATTGTATCAGGACATCAAGATTTATCACATAGTACTGGTTGACATATCCAAAGACGGGCAGTTATGTAAAGAATCCTTGTCCAGAGCAAATGCGGAAATAGTAAATGCCCAAACATGTATTTAATTTCATATAAGATTTTGAAACTGTTAACAGAAAAAGAACTTCTACCTGATGACTAAAATCATTTCAAATAAATCGTAACACGTATTACCATCAAAGAGTTAAAACCTTGACAAAATGCAAACAATACAATGCTCTAACGATATCGTGGTATGCGTCTTGAACTATCCAAACGTATGAGTACTATATACTTCTAGATAAGTAAGTATTTTGTCATATATATTAACCTGTAAACAATTGAAAGATAAAATTAAACTGACAACGGGAGTAATGCTTTTGTACAGTACATAGTCAGATAGGTAGGCGAGTGGTTTTCGGGTGCACTGTGGCCTAGGCGGAGGTAAATTATGTTAAGAATATTGTTAGGTTCTGGTTTAGTAATATTTGGTGTGGACAGCAATGATGGGATCAAAACTGGCACTTGAGGCTCACTGATAGTATGACTAGAATTACTTTCGTCATAAGACATGTATTACAGTAATGAAGATCTGAATGCTCGGAACACACATCACTGAACTTACTAGGAATGGGATAAAACTCACTTTGTTTCACGTTTCACTTTGTTTTATTTTGCTTCACTTTATAAATAGAAGCACGCAACTGATAGTCTGATATCTTTTTAACAAAACACCGCATTCAATCACATGACGCCACTAGATACATTTATGCGCTTACAACTAGCTTTTATCAGAGAACAAATAAATAGAGGATATTACATGAGTGGTCATTCAATACGACATTTTATTATGACGTTACGTAACATTGTTATTACACTAGTTGAATACGCAATTTATTCAATGGCTTTATTACACTCCCGGCGACGTCATTTATGATATAAAATATATAACCAATATACATACAATCTGGTGGCCTGTCTTTAGATCTTTAGACTCGGCATTTCGCTGTGGGGATGACTGACTTCTCTATCAGATTAGGAAAGCTGATCATGGGTAAAGTTCGACCTTTGTGTCCATAGCTCTCGAGCAGAACGACCTGATTTTCGTAAACGTGAGTTTAATTTTAATTTAGCAACAACAATGGCAAGGTCTTATTTCGAGATTGGACCTCCTCCGGGCTTTTACCGAAGTAGTTAATGTTCTAACTTCTGAAAAAGTTTCTCTGCCAATGCATTTTTGTTCATGTTTTTATCACGCCCAATTGTCTGTCTGAAGTGCTATATAACGAGGCGCAGTGTCAACACCAACATAGCTGGGGGACCGTCTATGGGATGTCACTCTGCACATATACATGCGTAAGCTTCATGGATTGTGTCCTTTCTTTCATCGGTGATTACACAATATTTTGTATAACTTGTAACTGTCTCACGCACCAAGCGGGTAGTTTGAAAATTGCGTTGTAACATGTCTGCTGCGAATGAAACACCTATGATATCTGATGTTCCTCACTAGTTTGTTCGGAGGCACAGTCCGGGAATGTCCATAATGAGGGTCATAAATGGCTCTTGTAGTTACTATTGCAATGACACTTAACTCAAGAGAAAAGAAGCGCTGTTTCATGACAATTTCAAGTTGATGTTTAGTTGAATGGTCTTACTTAATATGAAGAGTACTGACTAGTCTGTCTAGTACCTTATTTGAGATGAGTGTGTGTTAGATGTAGGTCCGGACATTCAGACTTAATATGTAACCAATACGATCGAGTTGTGAAGGGAAGAAGTAACAATTTGTTTATGACGTTTTCTAACTGTATGGTACAAACTATTGACTTTTCCGTGTGGTGGATGAATGTGAAAACATGACAATTTGGTACACTACACTCGGATGCGTTCCTGCTGGAGGAATCAGATTGGACATTGACTGAACCAGCTTGGTCATGGACATTAAATTGTTATGGACTGACAAAATAGAAGAATGACGTCAACTTTAGGGCTGGCCGAGTCTAACCAAACTATCTTTTTCTGAGACTTGTTACCACCTGAAAGTCTTCCAATGGAAGCTTTGAACAACGGGAAAGAACACTTCAAAGCAAACGTATATTTTCTATAGTCTCTTATGAATGAGCGTAGACCATGGACAGTGTCTTGAAGTAGACATATTTATAACGTCGCAATGCGGTGAGAGGGTTTGCAGAAAGTTGACCTGAGCAACACATTTATCCAAGAATACTGGTAGTATGTAGAAGTCTTCGGCGATATCACAGTTTGGGCTGAAGATAAGTGTTACCCATTTCTCTGTTAGGCCTCAAGGACATTTTGCCAACTTTGGAAATATTGTGCAAAATTAAACAATTGGTGAAAATTAGCCATTCCTTCTTTTCACACGATGTTTTCAAACCTGTTTCAAGTTTATTCTGTCGATATTCTAGATATTAAAATGTTTTGAAAATGTATTATATCCCCATTTCAGACACCATTTGAATAACATTTAATAGATGAATGATGATCAGCAATTTCTCCCTTTTCCACGATGTTTTCATCACTCGTTCATATTTATGTTTTCATATATACAGATTATCCATTTGTTGCTGATACATGCTGTAGATTAAATCTACGTGATAAAAGACATTAATAAATTTGTAAACATTACGTCAAAAGGAGACATTGATCATTTTGAGCAATTTCTCCTCTTGTCTCAAATGTTTCAAAAGTCGAAAAATGATTAATGTTTTGCATTTGCGTACATTGAAGACAAATCAAGATCTGTACTCGTCAATTTACCAGCATAAACGATGAAAACCCAGAGACCTTGCAAGCACAGTCTGTTTCATGTGTATGCTAGCCATTATCAATTGACTGGGTCAAGTCAACTCAGTCCACCTATCCAATGCTCTGTGTTTGCCAAGTACCAGCAACAGAGGGGGATAAACTTATAAAACAAGCCTATGTTGGTTGTGCACAGTGTCATGTCACAAGCACATGCAGTTGTCTGTGTCTGCTAACTGTATCTACCAACAATAAAGGAAACGTATTCCGGAAAATACTTATCCATCTCTTCCATGTAGGAAACTAGTGTTCCTCGCAAGGTGATATGTGAAACATATCAGTTTTTTCTAAGGATATGCCTAATGTTGATTAGGTACGAGCATTTTAAAATAAACCTTTCTGACCTGTTGTGTCTCTGCATAGTGCCATCATGGTAAAGCATCTGTTGATTGCCTGTTAAATTCACAGTGTGAATAGATGAATGATGGTTCCTGTATTATCAAATTCATTCTAACAAACAGAGCAGTCAGCAGTCTTAATCTAAATCGACACTTTCTGCACACTGACAGGATAATTTTAAAATATTAAGATGAACAATGCGGAATCAAGAGAGACAACTTATCATGAGCTGTTTAAACTGAATCTACACTGTTTGGAAAAACATTAAAATCGCCTTTGGCACAGAAAGAATTAAATGAAAAGTTTGTTTTGCTATAGTTTCCACTTATTCTATTGTTTATTAGTGTGTTTGTTTTTAAATGTTTAGTGAATACATATATTGTATATGTGTCTCTTTACAGATCATTGAATTGATGATAACTGTTAACATTATTTTTTGATAAATTGGCAGTTAAACTAGATAAGCATGGACTTATAACCTTCAATTATGAATAGATTGTATGGGTTCAAATGGGTTAAATGTACTGTGTAAGTCCCCTCAAAACAAGTTTTGCTAATGGAATCTGTTTCTTTTTTTTATTTACTAAGCAGATATAAACAATTTGTTGATCACCCTATGTCCAGCGTCTTGTCGATTTGCATCATGTGATGTAACGAGTGACATTTTTTCATCAATCTTTAAACTTTTCCATCAGACAACATTGAAAGCAGGTAGGCAAAGTATTAACAATCTCTTTCGATAAAAGTTAAACTTTTGAATAGACTTTATAACAGTTTTGTTAAAGGAGAAAATATTCACTATGAGCGTAATCCCCCATTGCCACAGTGATTTCAAAAGTCATCTAAAAGTGGGAAAGAGTTAAACAATGTCTCCTCCTAAACCACTTGGTCCATTGCAATCAACCTTCATAAGAATGTTCTATAACGGTTGCCCTCTTTACAATGGAAAGGCAAAACTTATGAAAATACTGGCCTGATTTGAAAATAATTTGGCCCAATTCCTCTTTAAATATTGATAACATTTTAAAAAAACTTATTATGCTCATGTTTAACATAGGCAATAGGTGAGATGGTATAAAGAACAAGCTTGCATAAGTGTAAACAATAATTGGAATAAAACTGTTGGAAGATAACAATTCAATGTTTAGAAAAACATCATTTGTTAGTTGCACTTTAAACGTCTGTCTTTCTGTCTGTCTGTCCCACCAAACATTGTCCGGCCCGCATATATAGGATTTGAAAGAAACTTGGTACAGACGTTTACCATGATGAGAAGACGTGTCGCGCACAAGACCCATGCCTGTACCCCAAATGTCAAGGTCACACTTAGAGGTCAAAGGTCAAAATGAGTACTGTTTGATAGGATTACCTTTTCCGGTCCGCATCTCAACCATGCATCATAGGATTTCCAAGAAACTTGGCACAAACGTTCACCATGATGAGGTGGCGTGTCATGCTCAAGACCCAGACCTGTACCTAAAATGTCAAGGTCACACTTAGATGTCAAAGGTTAAAATGAGTACTTTTTGATAGGACTGTACCTTGTCCGGCCCACATTTCACCCATGCATCATAGGATTTCGAATAAACTTGGCACAAATGTTTACCATGATGAGGCATCGTGTCGCACACAAGACCCATGCCTGTACTTCAAATGTCAAGGTCACACTAAGACGTCAAAGGTCAAAATGAGTACAGTTTGATAGGATTCCCTTGTCCGGCCTGCATCTCCACCATGCATCCTAGGATTTCAAAGAAACTTGGCACTAACGTTCACTATGATGAGGCAGCGTGTCGCTCTCAAGACCATGGCATTTACCTCAAATGTCAAGGTCACACTAAGAGGTCTAAATGAGTACTGTTTGATAGGACTGTACCTTGTCCGGGCCGCATCTCAACCATGAATCATAGGATTTCCAAGTTACTAGGTACACATGTTCACTATCATAAGGTGGCGTGTCACGCACAAGACCCAGGCCTGTACCTCAAATGCCAAGGTCACACTTAGAGGTCAATGGTCAAAATGAGAACTGTTTGATAGGACTGTACCTTGTCCGTCCCGCATCTCAACCATGCATCATAAGATTCCCAAGTTACTGGGCACACATGTTCACCATGATAATGTGGCGTGTAGTGCACAATGCCTGTACCTCAACTGTTAAGGTCACACTTAGAGGTCAAAAGACACAATGTGCTGTCGCTGTCCGTTAGGGGACTTTTGTATTGCTTGCATTACGACATTAACTTGTTTGTTTGTCAGTTCACTTGGGATATCATTTCCCCTCACCACTGAGTTAATCCTGGTCAGAAATTCACCCTTAATATGATGAAAATCATCAGGCAAATGTTTGATCCCTTTTGTGCCTTTCCGTTTTGTAAAGTTCATTCTTTTCTTAAGGGATATATCCCAAGGACGAGTAAGTTCAATGGAACCACCATGTTCTATTAAGAGATATTTGTCGTATTCCTTAATAACACCAAGTCCAATACTGAGAACAATAGCACGGTTTACTTCTCCGCCAGAAGTACGGAGATCTCCGATATAATTTTGAATTTTCTGTTCTAAATCCGTGGTTAACTGACCAAGTAGTGCTCTCACGGTCCGTTATTATGTAACATGTAGACTAGATAAAAACATGCAGCCAGTCCGGGGCTCGAACCCGGGACCTCTCGCTTTCCGGGAAAGTACTCTCGACAGAGCTAACCGGGCCGCTTACATGCACTCTCTCCAATTGTGTTTAAGTTCAGTCAGTGACAATTCTATATTTTCACTATAAATCACTGAATAATTAGTTATAAATATAAGTTTACCTGTCAAAATTTCAAAACCAAGTTGCAGACATTGTCATTTCGGAGTAACATCTGTGCCTGTTTAGCTCCATGTCATGTTTTTTCTATCTGGATTTATCTCTAGGGTTAGTAGAAATGTTATTTACAAGTCATATAAATGAACATAATATATGATGACTGTGTTTTGTAAAGCTTTGCCTAACTGCAAAACTGCCACATGGTCAGCGCTCATTTTAACAACTGGCAGTTTCATGTGGTTGTTGTTATTGTTGTTGTCGTTATTATTGTAACTGAAAGTTTCATGTTGTTGTTGTTATTATTGTAACTGACAGTTTCCTGTTGTTGTTGTTGTTATCATATATTGAGTGGTTGTTACATTATAGAAGGCTTCAATTTATTTATTTATTGGGGTTTTACGCCGCTTCCAACATTATTTTAGTTATATCACGGCGACAGTTCAATTATTCATGATCCCTGGATAAACAAACCAGTACTAGGCTAGAAAATGTGCCTTGCCCAAGGGCACTCCACCATGACCGAGGTGCCGCGACTCGGGATCGAACCCGGGACACCCGGTTTCGAAATCCCCAACGCTAACCACTCGACCACAGCGGATTCCATATACGGCTTCAAGAACAGTATTATACGGTAGAATTCTTAAAAAAAAAAAAAACATTGATGTTTCACCATTTTAAGAACTATAGCAGATTAATACAGGAAATTTACTGTTTCTGAACTGTTCGTATAAAGTGTTAAATGACTTTTAGAACAGTTTTGAAACATTAAAACTCTTTTTTTTTTCTTTATTTTTTCTTGAGTTCTTTAACAGTTTTTTGGATGTTCTTATACTAATTTCAAGAACACAAGCTGAACATAATTAGATGTGAATGTGCCTAAAATGAGTTAAAGTTGTTCTTGAAATGTTTTGTAGAACATCTTCAGAACAATAACAGTTTGAACTGATGTTCTAAAGCTCTTGAACCGTTCATAATCTTGAAATCTTATAAAGAACGTAGTTGAACATTTTAAGAAAATTCAAGTTTATGAACCTTTCTTATAATGTTCAAGACCATTTGAAGAATTTCAGGTTGTTCTTAAAACATTCAAAAACTGTTCTAAATTAGTATTCTTGAACAGTCATAAAAAACAGTTCTTGAACTGTTAGAACTGAATTTCACAAAGGTATGCACACAGGCGGTAGATACCCTGATGTGTGACACAAAGGGGTATCGCATTATATATATATATATTCGCGTTGTTATTTTCTACATGTTGTTTACTACCGAATACATAGTCTATAACTAACAAATGACATGTGCACGAAACTCCGACAGATCTAACGCGTCGTTCACGTCACTCCATAAATTCCATACGCCCATCAAAATAGTCTACAGTTTCAAAAAGCTTATGATTAAAAAGAGTGTTTGTTTTCCAGGTAACATAATTAACGTTTATAACTCAGGTTAAGATGCTTTGCTGACCGTGACTTGTACGTAGGGAACATTATGGTACAGATGATATAATGTATGTCTATGAAAAAACGAATTTCTTTTCACAAGGTTATCAATTGGCTGCATGAAAATTAACGAGAGTTTTAGGGAGACGTGAATCCACATGATCCTCACTATTATCAGTGTCAACCTATTTTATGCATTAAGTGTTTCAAGATTCCTAGTGTGCTCCTGAGGAGAACAAAAACATGTGCACCATGTGCATCGCTGTATGTAATCAATGCACTGAGAGGACTGTGGGAACCGTTCCACTGGTGTGAGTGAACAATCTGGTAACCTGCTGTACTATTTAGTAACTTCACATGATTGAATAGAGTTAAACGACGTTTTTCAACAATGTGTCAGTCATATCACGGCGACCGGTTTTTCTTGACATTCACACTCAACACAACATACTTTCAAAGCAACTGGCTGCTTTTCCATGTAGACTGTTAGACCAATGCGGTGGAAGACGAATGACGCTTGTCATAGTGACTTTATCAAACCTCGGAAATAATGTTGCCTGAGTTGGGGGTCGAAGTCGTAACCCCTGGATTGACAGCCCACGTCGCTATCAAGTTAGCTACCGGAGGGGAAGTAACACAACAGTTGCATAATTGCAAACTATATGTAAACATAAAAACAGACATGCATGCAGTTGGAACAGTTATTTAAGAAATAGCAAACCTTTTCCCAGAGATCTTAAGTTAAACGCATGAATGGTAGACATGAATGATATAAGCTAATATATACTTGAAAATACGATTTGGAGGTACAGGACACGTTCCTAGATTTATCGTCAAGTCTGTATAAATGTTTAGCAATATGCCAACTAGAAGTATACATGGACAATTAAAGGTATTTCTCTAAACCATCGAAAGTCCCAACAGCCAGGGGCTCACGGCTAATCACGAATGTCACTTGAACGTTCATTTATAGATCATTTACTCATGGAACGTATAGACAATGAGGCGCTCTAAGTAATCGCAATAATCATTGGAGGCAAACCGTTTGCCTGATATGATATTTTAATGTCTGCTCAACCCTTTATCCCATAGACGAAATCTACTACAGATTTCTTTGAAAATATCTGGGCTAATATATCGGTAATCTGTAATAATGAAAGTATAACTATTGACTAGTGATGAAAACATTGTAGAAAAAGGCGAATTTGCTTATTATCATTTATCTATTGAAGATTAGTCAAAATGTGTTTGAAAGGGGGGAGGTGTAAACTAGTATCTTTAGCAAAGCGTTTTGATACCTAAAATAGCTAAAAAATCAACTTGAATCAGGTTTGAAAGCATTGTGTAGAAGGGGGAATAGCTTATTTTCTAGTGAACCTTTCATGATTGCATGCATTTTGACGTATATGCAGCAGACTACATTCAAAACGTCGGGACCAAACGAGATATTGCTTATCGTTATTTCTTATTTTGCCGCCGCGAATGGTTTCAAGTCTTTTCAATAATTATACTTTCATTCATAGAGATTTCCCCTAGATGTATTCAAATTCATCTGTTGTAGACTAGTAGTATGTGGGCAAGGGTTAATCAACATCGTCTATACAGTTGTTAACTCCAGCTATCCCACCTGCGTTTTAATAATGTGCAGCAGAAGACATTTGCAAACATGGTGACAAAAGGAGAATGTGCTTATATTCAGCAATTACTCCTTTTGCCACAATGCTATAAATTTTCAATAGTTAAATCTTTATTTATAGTGAGCTTTCATATTTTGTTTGCCTTGATGTTTTCAATGCTTTATTGTATGTGGTAAGGGTTAACTTGTATAATAGCTATTCGATATCACTGATTAAAATACCGTTCAAACTGACGTGTTGTATTCTCGAGGAGTCATAGCATGATCGTTTGTTTACAAAAAGACGGGCATTTAGGTCAAATATAAGTAAGTAAGTAAGTAAGTAAGTAAGTAAGTAAATTGTTTATCATTGTGACATGTGTGACAAAGCATTTATAGTTTACATTTATTCTTTAACAATTATTATTACCACCCGGCCCCATGGGCCTATAAGTCACCAAAACATATATATTTCATAATATCATACAAATATACAAGATATATATATACAAAAAAGTGTGATCGGACGTGCAATTAGTCATTTTATTCGGTCGTATAAACAAATGTAGAAATCATTTAATAATAAATAATCAAATGTTCTAATAGAGAAGAGTAATAATTCTGTTTCATATAATCAAAACCTTAGAAATAATTGTGGGGAAAAGTGGATATAGATTATCCATTCACCAAAATGATTTCAAAAGCATCGAAAGATATCTACTTGTGATAACATTCTCATTTAGTTAAACAATATACTCCGTCTTAGCATATACGCATTAACTACAAATTTGGCTGTCTTCCTAGGATACTTTTGGATAAGCTCAATAAATTGCTCTTGGTGAGACATTAATAGGAATTGGTTAATAAATATATCACTGTAAATATCGTCTCTTATTCTGTCATATAATGTACACCTCAATATAAAATGTTCTTCACTTTCTATTTCCTGGCATTTACACAATTTGCACAGTCTAGTGTTCAGTGGTTCTCGAAGGTAACGGCCTGTCTCTATGCGTAAAGGTAAAATTCCACATCTTAACTGGGCTAGCAAAGCGCGTTCATTTTTCTTTAAATTTAATTGTAAATATGATTCGCATGAAAAGTCCATTTTAAATAATATATAACTCCGGAGTATGCCAACT
The DNA here is from genome assembly GCA_031761405.1 of Serripes groenlandicus. NCBI lineage: Eukaryota > Metazoa > Mollusca > Bivalvia > Cardiida > Cardiidae > Serripes > Serripes groenlandicus. Next base: position 83,022,600 of record JASEVX010000004.1, on the reverse strand, counting down.
AGAAGTATACATGGACAATTAAAGGTATTTCTCTAAACCATCGAAAGTCCCAACAGCCAGGGGCTCACGGCTAATCACGAATGTCACTTGAACGTTCATTTATAGATCATTTACTCATGGAACGTATAGACAATGAGGCGCTCTAAGTAATCGCAATAATCATTGGAGGCAAACCGTTTGCATGATATGATATTTTAATGTCTGCTCAACCCTTTATCCCATAGACGAAATCTACTACAGATTTCTTTGAAAATATCTGGGCTAATATATCGGTAATCTGTAATAATGAAAGTATAACTATTGACTAGTGATGAAAACATTGTGGAAAAAGGCGAATTTGCTTATTATCATTTATCTATTGAAGATTAGTCAAAATGTGTTTGAAAGGGGGGAGGTGTAAACTAGTATCTGTAGCAAAGCGTTTTGATACCTAAAATAGCTAAAAAATCAACTTGAATCAGGTTTGAAAGCATTGTGTAGAAGGGGGAATAGCTTATTTTTTAGTGAACCTTTCATGATTGCATGCATGTTGACGTATATGCAGCAGACTACATTCCAAACGTCGGGACCAAACGAGATATTGCTTATCGTTATTTCTTATTTTGCCGCCGCGAATGGTTTCAAGTCTTTTCAATAATTATACTTTCATTCATAGAGATTTCCCCTAGATGTATTCAAATTCATCTGTTGTAGACTAGTAGTATGTGGGCAAGGGTTAATCAACATCGTCTATACAGTTGTTAACTCCAGCTATCCCACCTGCGTTTTAATAATGTGCAGCAGAAGACATTTGCAAACATGGTGACAAAAGGAGAATGTGCTTATATTCAGCAATTACTCCTTTTGCCACAATGCTATAAATTTTCAATAGTTAAATCTTTATTTATAGTGAGCTTTCATATTTTGTTTGCCTTGATGTTTTCAATGCTTTATTGTATGTGGTAAGGGTTAACTTGTATAATAGCTATTCGATATCACTGATTAAAATACCGTTCAAACTGACGTGTTGTATTCTCGAGGAGTCATAGCATGATCGTTTGTTTACAAAAAGACGGGCATTTAGGTCAAATATAAGTAAGTAAGTAAGTAAGTAAGTAAGTAAGTAAATTGTTTATCATTGTGACATGTGTGACAAAGCATTTATAGTTTACATTTATTCTTTAACAATTATTATTACCACCCGGCCCCATGGGCCTATAAGTCACCAAAACATATATATTTCATAATATCATACAAATATACAAGATATATATATACAAAAAAGTGTGATCGGACGTGCAATTAGTCATTTTATTCGGTCGTATAAACAAATGTAGAAATCATTTAATAATAAATAATCAAATGTTCTAATAGAGAAGAGTAATAATTCTGTTTCATATAATCAAAACCTTAGAAATAATTGTGGGGAAAAGTGGATATAGATTATCCATTCACCAAAATGATTTCAAAAGCATCGAAAGATATCTACTTGTGATAACATTCTCATTTAGTTAAACAATATACTCCGTCTTAGCATATACGCATTAACTACAAATTTGGCTGTCTTCCTAGGATACTTTTGGATAAGCTCAATAAATTGCTCTTGGTGAGACATTAATAGGAATTGGTTAATAAATATATCACTGTAAATATCGTCTCTTATTCTGTCATATAATGTACACCTCAATATAAAATGTTCTTCACTTTCTATTTCCTGGCATTTACACAATTTGCACAGTCTAGTGTTCAGTGGTTCTCGAAGGTAACGGCCTGTCTCTATGCGTAAAGGTAAAATTCCACATCTTAACTGGGCTAGCAAAGCGCGTTCATTTTTCTTTAAATTTAATTGTAAATATGATTCGCATGAAAAGTCCATTTTAAATAATATATAACTCCGGAGTATGCCAACTAGAAGTATACATGGACAATTAAAGGTATTTCTCTAAACCATCGAAAGTCCCAACAGCCAGGGGCTCACGGCTAATCACGAATGTCACTTGAACGTTCATTTATAGATCATTTACTCATGGAACGTATAGACAATGAGGCGCTCTAAGTAATCGCAATAATCATTGGAGGCAAACCGTTTGCATGATATGATATTTTAATGTCTGCTCAACCCTTTATCCCATAGACGAAATCTACTACAGATTTCTTTGAAAATATCTGGGCTAATATATCGGTAATCTGTAATAATGAAAGTATAACTATTGACTAGTGATGAAAACATTGTGGAAAAAGGCGAATTTGCTTATTATCATTTATCTATTGAAGATTAGTCAAAATGTGTTTGAAAGGGGGGAGGTGTAAACTAGTATCTGTAGCAAAGCGTTTTGATACCTAAAATAGCTAAAAAATCAACTTGAATCAGGTTTGAAAGCATTGTGTAGAAGGGGGAATAGCTTATTTTTTAGTGAACCTTTCATGATTGCATGCATGTTGACGTATATGCAGCAGACTACATTCCAAACGTCGGGACCAAACGAGATATTGCTTATCGTTATTTCTTATTTTGCCGCCGCGAATGGTTTCAAGTCTTTTCAATAATTATACTTTCATTCATAGAGATTTCCCCTAGATGTATTCAAATTCATCTGTTGTAGACTAGTAGTATGTGGGCAAGGGTTAATCAACATCGTCTATACAGTTGTTAACTCCAGCTATCCCACCTGCGTTTTAATAATGTGCAGCAGAAGACATTTGCAAACATGGTGACAAAAGGAGAATGTGCTTATATTCAGCAATTACTCCTTTTGCCACAATGCTATAAATTTTCAATAGTTAAATCTTTATTTATAGTGAGCTTCCATATTTTGTTTGCCTTGATGTTTTCAATGCTTTATTGTATGTGGTAAGGGTTAAATTGTGCACAATAGCTATTCGATATCACTGATTAAAATACCGTTCAAACTGACGTGTTGTATTCTCGAGGAGTCATAGTTGATCGTTTGTTTACAAAAAGACGGGCATTTAGGTCAAATATATTGCAACGTGTGTCATATATTACATAGATAAACAATAGACCGGCATTTAGGTAAAAACTATTTCAATGTGTGCAGGCTTTCATATATTACATAGATAAACAATAGTTAAGACTGTTTTGATTCGTGCTCGGTTGCGATTGAACGTTGCCTTGTCGAAATGCATGACAAAAGCCGCTTACCCAAAAAATGTTAACAACTGTGTATGTATTCATTTATTTCTTGCGAATATAGATTAGTCATTCGAACATGATAGAAACATCAAACACGTACTCCTTCGTCGCATTTTATTTCCACCACTCATAATACTTACAGTGCCGTTTTAAATGTTTCAGATATATGTATATACAGATATTTGGTACTAATTTTATGAGTGTTCTTAGAGAAAGATATTTGTTGAGTCGGGTTCCCGTATTTTCTATGTATTTCTGTTTTAAATAGGGGAGCTAATTGATGTCCCATACTACAATGGACGGTAGCTCAGTGTTAGAACAAACCAAGGGATTGGATAATTGTTCTTTGCTTTCCCAAACATTATCTTAAGTTGTTTATAAGTCGCCGGGCAGAAGCCCGCGACTAATATTTCTAATTGGTTTTCGGAAATTACATGGGAGGACGAGTTATTATTAGAAAAAAACAAATTTAAATGTCTTGAACATTTATTACAATTGCGTTTGTTTAAAAACACTAAGTTATGACACATCTAAAATGCAATCAATATACCGATGTTTTAAGTTTTTGCAGTTTCTTTATTTTGACTCGCATTTATGTTTTGTTGTTTTATTTACGAAAACAAAACAGTCCTTATTAGACTTGCAGCAGACTGTTATGTGTCAATATCGAGATGAAAATCACGTCGAATTGTCCTTTTAATAGCAATGTTAACTTACTGAATGTTATTTTCATGTTCAAAGAGATGTCTTGATTTGTGATGAATGCATTTAATAATGTTTATCCATGTATATCTAAAATATGAACTGTTTCTAACCTAAAACTGTTGATCACGAATACCGACGGCGTAGATAAATCTCCTTTGTAGAAAGCCGTTCTTTACACTCACTTACACATAGTTAATTATAGGTGATTTAAAATGTTTATTTGGTTCGAAACAAATGAAGAAAAGAACAAACTGAGATTAAACTGGTTTTATTAGAATAATTACTTTGAATGAACACTCTCTGCCTATAAATAGAGTGTACAGAACGACAACTCTGCGAAGAAGAATGGGGGTCACGAATCAGGTATTTCGTACAAAATTATTTCGTCCTTGATATTTTTAAATGTGTCATTAGATTCCCTACAGGCATTATGCTTGCGATCTGCATATTGTTATGCATCATTGACACAAGGGCGCTCATCATAATATAATTTTAAAACATGAGCAGTTTGTTATTTTCATTATAAAAAGGGAAGGAAAGAATTACAATACATTAACATGTTGTAGGGTTCAGTTTATGTTCGAAATTAAGTTTAAAATTATACAACAATTTCAATGAAATTTAACTGTTTAGCTGATATTATATTTCGAGGTGGTCTAATTAATAAATATTGGACTACATTTTACCATTTGTCAAAGTATGATATAATTTGGATGCCAAGCTAATATCATTTTGCGAAAAGAGAAAACTCATGTTTTCAGCGATTTAACCCTGTTCTCGTTGTTTTAAAAGTAGATTGCTGCACAGGTGTCCAATGTTTGACTTTAAAAGGGGAAAGGAAAAATATTGACGTGCTATTGCATGCAAATCCTAAATTGTCTGTTTTGTGGTTTTATTGATAAAAATAAATAAAATCAAATCAAATATTCTGACAATTATCTTGAAAAGAGTATGTGGAATTCACAAATCTTATAATTATTCCTTAATGAAAGCACTGTATACATACTAAGACTAATGATTGGCAAGATTACACATTTCCATTACTGTTTATGATCAATAATTAGTTGGCTGTGTGTATGGTCAACCTACCTTAGAATGGAGATTGATCATAAACAATAAAAGGCTTCAATTATATTTCAATGAAGGACATTCACTTCGTTGACCAAAAATGCAAGTTATGATACATTTTCACTTGACCCCACCCCTGATGTTCCAATATACCCCTCAGTTGATAACTGTTTTTTTCAACTACTATGATGTAAGTGTTATGCTTAACTGCAATATGGATGTCCGGCAACATTGGTGCGTTGCATCAACTTTCTCTTGTTTGTATATATGCACATATGATTATGTTTCATCGTGAGAGTAATTATTAGTCGCCGGGCAGAAGCCCGCGACTTCTATTTTTAATAGCTTTTCGGAAATCACATGGGAGGGCGGCTTATTATTATATTACAATTGTGGTTGTTTACGAACACTAATAAATGACACATCTAAAATGAAATAAATATTCCGATTTTTTAATGTTTGCAGTTTTTTTTATTTCACTCGCATTTAAGTTTTTTGTCTTATTTACGAAGACAAAAGTGGTCCCTCCAAGACGTGAACCAACACCCCCTAATGCAGACTCTTATGTGTCATCATTGAGGTCAATTTCGGATTCTCCTTTTAATAGCAATTTTAACTTACTAAATGTTGTTTTTATGTTCAAAGAGATGTCTTGATTTGTGTAGAATTCATTTAATAATGTTAATCCATGAATATCTAAAAGTAGGAACTGTTTCTAAGCTAAATATAGACCCTATTCTGTTGTGTAGTTTCGTGACCTTTAACATCGATTTTCGCGCATGCGCATTTCGATATGAAAAAGCGAGTGATATTATTTTATTTAAGACAAGTACAAGACGAATGTTTGACGCAAAGCGTCAAAGAGAAGCCGCAATATTTCGTTGTACATGTAGAAATAAGAAAAAAAAGAACATTTTTAAATCCACAAACAATAGAACAATTTAAACTGTAGACGGTAATGCTGATATATTTCTCCTTTTGAAGACTTTTGTTTTCTTCAAATTACCTCCCTTTAAAGCAATACCAGGATATTTACCTTGTGATTCGAATAAGATTGACAAACATTGAAATTATATGAATGAATACTATTATTTAAATAAGTAACAACAGCAAAATTAAATTTAAGCCAGATAAATGTGTACACATTTCGTTAATTTTTTATAGATACCCTAATGTATAGGTATGTATATACAATTTATAAGCAAATGTTTTCAGTTCGTTCCTAATGATTGAATAGACTAAGGAAAGTCAAGAATAAATAAATAAATCAATGCAGTCTTTTCCGGCGACACTGATGCCTTGCATCAACTTTCTCTTGTTCTAGAAAATAGGAAGCTTTTAAATTGTGTATATAGAAGAAAGTAGGGCTGTTTATCTAGGTCGTAAACCATTTTGTGGTTTGAGCTTGAACGTTTTACATTTCTGAACTTTGTGAACTTTTATTACCATTTGGAAGACACAGACTTACAGAAGCGCAGATTAAAAGGAAATAACCACAAGTCATTGTTGAGGAGTGTTCGAATTAGAATTGAACTCAAACAAAAAGGTTTTTAATCCACCGGATACCTTAAGCATAACTCATGGTTTACATAAATTCACTGTTTCATGATCCCTTACTGGAATCGCATGCATCTTAATATGTTTAGTAGTACATAAAACAATCAACATGCATCCACGTTTCCGTGCTTTTGATTTGATTATCTTCGTCCTTGTTATGACCATATCCTTCATCTACAGACACTCAGGCGGAACATTTGTAATAAAGGATAAGTATTGTAATTGTATAACCTTCAGATTGATATGAATCTTTTTGTGTTTCTATCTCGCTTATCTCCAATAACGACACGGATTTTTGGATAACATTACTTCTTTTTGACATATACTATTTCATGTTCAATATTCATTGCAACTTGAAGATTATAAAAACATGAGAGAAATTGTTCTTTGGTTTGAATAATGGTAATTTCTGATTATGTTAACAAAACTAAACGAAGGTTATTATTTGGTAAAATGTCTTCTTAAATTCACGGGAAATCCCATACTCACGTCATGGCATTTTCTAGCCAATCGCGTCCTTAAACAAGGAAGAACCTGCACACTATGTTAATACGTTGGTCGATGTTTAAACTTTAACAACACTTAAGAAGAGATGAATATAAGGAATAGTAATTTTACACAATAGCTCTAAAGAGAAAGCTGGAAAATAGTAAGCAATTGAAGAAAAATAATGTCAAAATGTTTCTTAACTCGGGCATTGATCACAAAAATCACCCGACATTGCTATGGTATTCACCTCATTGTTCCATGGCAAACCAGAGTGTTTGTACAATACAATGCAGTCAAATATAGTGTATTGCATACACACTACAAGTTTTATAGGAAGTGTGAATACTACTCATTATTAAAGTCAATGAATTAACAGAAGATACCCTAATATTATCGTACATATATATACCAAAAAAAAAACAATGTTGTATAACTTTTCATATATATACACAATGAAGAAACATTTGTAATACATATGAACCGAGTGAGTATTGTAATTATATACTTCATACCGAAAAATAACTTTCCGCCGACCTTAACTTATTGACTTAAAGTATTCCTATTGCAGACACTTATGCAAAAGAAATCCAATCTGCGTGGCGATCCATTTTAATATAACCATGTCCAAACTGAAGTACACATGTATTAATCTATATGGACAGTACTCTTAGTGACTAGTTGTGTTTTTCTATCGCATCACTTCTGCTTTGGCACAGAGGGAAATGTACCTGTGATCAATGCGATTCGTTTACGCTTCATCATGGACAACAATTCACGACCAAAGATAGGGATTACGATAGCTATCCCAGAAACTGTGCAGTATTATTTGAGGGTGCATGGTGGTATTTCAAATGCCATAAGTCAAATCTGAACGGAGACTACGGAAACGCTGCTTTTGCCAAAGGTTTAACATGGTATGAGTTCACTGGGTACTACACGTCGTTGGTAAAAAGCGAGATGAAGATCCGTAGGTGGGCGCCATAAACAATAGCCTCGTCCTCTGTTAGCGCAAATGACTGATAAGTGCAGACACAAAAAATGACAAAATGGAAAACGCGTCAATTACTTTGTTAAACCTATTATTTAAAATACATTATTTGAAGGATGAAACGTAATGAAATTGTGTATTGAATACAAGCAACTGTCAATGTACAATAACTACACTGTACCTATTTTAGTAAGAAATAATGAAGAGACAAACTAAGTTAACACTGGTCTTTGCAACTTGTTAAAGCATCTCGTCAAAATTTGTTTTGTTTTAAAACTAAAATAATGTCTACATTTTAAAATGCCGAATATTAACAACATGATTTTGGCAATTCATATTATTGCATTTGATGTTTGAAGTGTGATATTCAATGATAATTAGGAACGCATGCTCCACGTAATCAGTTAAAGTTGGTATTTTTTTTGCAAAACACCTTAATTGTTATCGTAATGTCTTACCAACTGTGAAAGATGCCTTTGTCACTTTATTCGATGCACCGCTTATTTAACTAAATAGTTTATGCATGTATCTTTTGTGTGTGCAACGAAACACTCTCAACAATTAATAAGGTAAATAAACAACATGGTATATATGATTTAAATCAATTTTATTATAGACGTATCAATTTAATTACATATACCTTAAAGAAAGAAGGCAAACTGATTACTTATGTAAATATTGTCTATCATATGACTCTCGAAGTGTTCTTTCAATAGCTGATTGAGTTGTCTTCTCATTCTGTTGAATGATGTACTTTATTTTAGTTTAACTTAAATTTAAGAATAGAACCAATATAGTGTCTTCATTGTGAGTAAATATATAAATATGATAATATTTATTTTGGGTTACATATGTACGGTTAATTTTCTACAGTTATATATGCTCTTCGGAAAACATTGTCTATGTTGAATTTGTTTAAATTGTATAATTTGCTATAAAACTTGTAGTTTGTATGCATTAAAATATATTGTATTGTACTTAGAGGGACGCTGAGAAACAATTAAAAGCCAATCTGTTAACACCTTTGTCAAACATAACACATTGATTGTATAACAAAAGCTGTTACGAAATGACATAAAAATACTTTTAACCTACAACTAAACGTGGCATATATGAAATGAATACTTTTTGGGCTTATTTCCTAGTGGTATTGGCGTTTAATGTTTATTTCTTTTTTAAATTTCGTCCAAGGCAAATTCCATAGTAGCCTATGTTATGGATTTATTCAAATGTTGTTGTGTTATAGATGGTGATCGGAAACACTAAAGTCGTAAATACTTGTGTCACAAATAGGAAGTAGTGTAAATTATTATCAATATTATATCCATGATTTCATAGAAGATGCATTCTTCTTTTATAATTATGCTGTCATTTATCAGCATTTATTAGGATCATTTCTATATTTAGTCCTGCTCTTACGTTTCCTCTGAACTAAAACTATTATAATAAAGGGTCTATACTCTGCAGTTGTCTTTATGTCAATCATGCATTATTTGCATTTATGGCTATACGAGTAAAGCCTCAAACTTTTATTATTGGCATGCAAAATGTGTTGGTTCAAACAGTTGTGAGGTTTTTACAGGCCGATGCTACATTGTTTGAGCCATAGTTGCTCATATCAACTATGCCATATAGTTTTGCCTTACAGATGCCCCTATATCAATAGTGCTCTCAGCACTTTGATTAAAACGTGTGTGGTCGATTCGTTCTACCTAAAACGTGACGGAGGCTTGTCCAACTCACATGTGTCCGTCACCCCAAAAGAGTTAAAAGTTGATTGTTACGGAACTTGTGGTATAATTCATTTAACACCATAAGGGATATTGATAGTCGGCACAATTACTAAGTCGAGTACGTATGTCCATATGTCCGTGCATGCTTTTGTAGGAGCTATAACCGTTTAACCCTTTCAGGGCCGAATAGTTTAAAGTAGACTCTTCCATGTTCAAACTCGGACGACTCTATTTTCATGTTTTAGGATTTTTGGAATATATTTATAACTCACAGCCAAACAATGCAGATTTCAGGTGAGACAGCTCGTTACGAGCTGACACACCTGAATCTGTATTGTTTGCAAAAAGCTCAATATTGCCTTTGGCGCTGAAAGAGTTAATGCATAATTGGATTTCAAGTAACTCACGGTGTTTTTAGGGCGATAGTCGAATGTATAAGCTTGGGATAAAATTGTAAATTTGAAGCAAAACAGTTGGTAATGTGATATGTTTACGTCATTCAGTGGATAATACGTAAATATTCTGAGGTTTATTGCAGGGTTTTCATTTTTAAAAAAGTCAGAAGAAAAAACCTCATAGACATTATGACAAATATAAAAAAAAATGATGACAAAGTAGCCTTCACTATCATTCGAATAGTTTTAGTGCAAACTATTCGGATAGTGCAATAATAGGATCTGTCCTTTTTGTAGTTCTGACATTCAAGATTTGGAAAGAAAACATCTGACCAGTGGTTATGATAACTAAAACAACATCAAACTGATTTGCATTTTGATATTCAATTCATCAGGGACGTAGATAGTATAATTCTTTCCTGAATTAATTCTATGAAGGTTTTAATGTGATGTGTGGTCGATATTTATGTCAAAGGGAAGTAATTCAAGCTGGCTTGATTGGCATGCAGCTAGTCACTTTGTCCAAGAAATTCACGGTTAATATATATGACTGAAGTTGTCTCCCATTGGACATCAACCAGTATTAATTTTCATCGAATGTTGAAAATGATTTTTTAAAAATCTGAATGATTTGTATGTAAAATGATGTTGACATTAATATTTCATTTAATAAAGGTAGTAGTTTTGCTGAAGTGATTGAAAATAAACCCTGATGTGTGACACAAAGGGGTATCGCATTATATATATATATATTCGCGTTGTTATTTTCTACATGTTGTTTACTACCGAATACATAGTCTATAACTAACAAATGACAGGTGCACGAAACTCCGACAGATCTAACGCGTCGTTCACGTCACTCCATAAATTCCATACGCCCATCAAAACAGTCTACAGTTTCAAAAAGCGTATGATTAAAAAAGAGTGTTTGTTTTCCAGGTAACATAATTAACGTTATAACTCAGGTTAAGATGCTTTGCTGACCGTGACTTGTACGTAGGGAACATTATGGTACAGATGATATAATGTATGTCTATGAAAAAACGAATTTCTTTTCACAAGGTTATTAATTGGCTGCATGATAATTAACGAGAGTTTTAGGGAGACGTGAATCCACATGATCCTCACTATTCTCAATGTCAACCTATTTTCTGCATTAAGTGTTTTAAGATTCCTAGTGTGCTCCTGATGAGCTCCTGAGGAGAACAAAAACATGTGCACCATGTGCATCGCTGTATGTAATCAATGCACTGAGAGGACTGTGGGAACCGTACCACTGGTGTGAGTGAAACATCTGGTAACCTGCTGCACTTTTTAGTGACTTCACATGATTGAATAGAGTTAAACGACGTTTTTCAACAATTTGTCAGTCATATCACGGCGACCGGTGTTTCTTGACATTCACACTCAACACAACAGACTTTCCAAGCAACTAGCTGCTTTTCCATGTAGGCTGTTAGCCCACTGGTGGAAGACGATTGACGCTTGGCATAGTGTATTTATCAAACGTCGGAAATAATGTTGCCTGAGTTGGGGGTCGAAGTCGTAACCCCTGGATTGACAGCCCACGTCGCTATCAAGTGAGCTACCGGAGGGGAAGTAACACCATAGTTGCATAATTGCAAACTATATGTAAACATAAAAACAGACATGCATGCAGTAGGAACAGTTATTTAAGAAATAGCAAACCTTTTCCCAGAGATCTTAAGTTAAACGCATGAATGGTAGACATGAATGTTATAAGCTAATATATACTTGAAAATACGATTTGGAGGTACAGGACACGTTCCTAGATTTATCGTCAAGTCTGTATAAATGTTTAGCAATATGACAACTAGAAGTATACATGGACAATTAAAGGTATTTCTCTAAACCATCGAAAGTCCCAACAGCCAGGGGCTCACGGCTAATCACGAATGTCACTTGAACGTTCATTTATAGATCATTTACTCATGGAACGTATAGACAATGAGGCGCTCTAAGTAATCGCAATAATCATTGGAGTCAAACCGTTTGCATGATATGATATTTTAATGTCTGCTCAACCCTTTATCCCATAGACGAAATCTACTACAGATTTCTTTGAAAATATCTGGGCTAATATATCGGTAATCTGTAATAATGAAAGTATAACTATTGACTAGTGATGAAAACATTGTGGAAAAAGGCGAATTTGCTTATTATCATTTATCTATTGAAGATTAGTCAAAATGTGTTTGAAAGGGGGGATGTGTAAACTAGTATCTGTAGCAAAGCGTTTTGATACCTAAAATAGCTAAAAAATCAACTTGAATCAGGTTTGAAAGCATTGTGTAGAAGGGGGAATAGCTTATTTTTTAGTGAACCTTTCATGATTGCATGCATGTTGACGTATATGCAGCAGACTACATTCAAAACGTCGGGACCAAACGAGATATTGCTTATCGTTATTTCTTATTTTGCCGCCGCGAATGGTTTCAAGTCTTTTCAATAATTATACTTTCATTCATAGAGATTTCCCCTAGATGTATTCAAATTCATCTGTTGTAGACTAGTAGTATGTGGGCAAGGGTTAATCAACATCGTCTATACAGTTGTTAACTCCAGCTATCCCACCTGCGTTTTAATAATGTGCAGCAGAAGACATTTGCAAACATGGTGACAAAAGGAGAATGTGCTTATATTCAGCAATTACTCCTTTTGCCACAATGCTATAAATTTTCAATAGTTAAATCTTTATTTATAGTGAGCTTCCATATTTTGTTTGCCTTGATGTTTTCAATGCTTTATTGTATGTGGAAAAGGATTAAATCGTGCACAATAGCTATTCGATATCACTGATTAAAATACCGTTCAAACTGACGTGTTGTATTCTCGAGGAGTCATAGCATGATCGTTTGTTTACAAAAAAGACGGGCATTTAGGTCAAACATATTTCAATGTGTGCAGGCTTTCATATATTACATAGATAAACAATAGTTAGAACTCTTTTGATTCGTGCTTGGTTGCGATTGAACGTTGCCTTGTCGAAACGCATGACAAAAGCCGCTTACCCAAAAATGTTTACAACTGTGTATGAATTCATTCATTTCTT